>OY728138.1:131113189-132313189 GCA_963277665.1 Viscum album | reverse complement strand
CCCAAACAACTCCTGCAACCCAAAATATAGTTGTAACCATCATGTTCTTCAACATAATCCAACTAACCTGAAATATAGTTTAAATATGCATAGTGTGAGTATAACAGCATACACAATAATATCCTCCCCAATGCCTCTCATGAAAATTTAAAGAAATCATGCTAATGTACATTGAATAACAAGTGAATATAACACATCCATTAAAGAGATATACCCAGTACATATCCTCACCATAGCTACTCTAACCATGTTTCATATACAAGAGAATATAATATAACACATAATATCAAGGGTACCACACTACCTCTTTCCAACTGGTTTAACACTCGACCCCAATGTTGCATGTCCTGAGCATCTCTCTCCATGAAGGCTAGCTCACAGACAACTGGGCGAAGTACCAGAACATGTACCTAATGAAACAAACACCATGTCTACATAACCAAATGAGAGAGGATTGTTTCTAGGAGCCACCACAGCTCACATAATTTGTATCATATACGGAGTATTATAAATCAAGACATAATTGCCCATTAACTGTGTATGGAACCTCGAACCATCACATCCTAGTAATGTTATACCTATTGTAGTATATAGGAATATATATCTATTATTCATGTGTGTTTAGTAACCACAACACATTACATCCCTCTATGTACATATATTGGGAAAACTAAACATTAATAATATAAGAACAAGTAACTACCAAGGGAAAGAGTGAGGGAAAAGGGGGTAGTCAGCCATCCATCCTACCACTGAGATATTGAGGAAAAGACCTTAAGGGAACATAATCCCTAGGGTGTCAGTTTATCAATTTGTATGGATTGAGTATCAAATTGAAAAACTAAAATTACATGATAAAATATAGCTCACAACCACACTATGTTCATCACATCATCTCAAAACCAAATACAACTACCATTTCTCAGACTCTCGACTGCCATAGCTAAAACTATATATCCTATAAGGACACTAACATTAAAAGAGACACATTAAATTACATTACCCCTTTTTCAGTTTTACATAACATTAATTATTTCATTACCCATTAATTAAACATTATCATTTCTACATTACATTTCATTAGAATTTCATCTAACAACCATGCCCTAAAGATATAAGAACACCGAGTCCCCAGATTTTCAAATTTAAACCACAAAATTTCATCCTAGTAATATACAACCCCATGGTTTAAACATTTATTCATTTATATTCAAATTTAATAATGTCCTTATTCAGAGGTATTTTGAAATCCATTCCAAACTCCCCAAACACAAGGGTCCCAATATGGTGAGTATATAAAATAACTATCGAGACTTTTCTTCCTATAATAAAAGACTAAACTCTCCCATCCATGAGAAGATTAACACGAAAATCATGTGAGATACCCCACATTTCATTTCCTCCCATTGAATGTGTGAAACCAAACACATCCATCTACCACAAGAAGTGGGGAATGTAAAGAAGATAAACAAACAAAAAATTCAAAGAGACTCTAGCTTTCATAACAATGGGTAATCCCTTCATTAACCAATTTCGTCATTACCAGTGTCCTCCAAGAAACCAAATTGTAAAAAATATTACATGTCACCACCTTATGTACCAACTACTTCCAAAAAAACTATTCATCCCCACCCCACGTCCCACAATATCCATCTTGGATCAGCCATCCCATGTTTTTATCAAATCTGGACCTCCTTGTCCCAAAAAATGACAATAACCCTCCATGCTCGACCATATCACAAGATATATGAAATAAACATTGAATCTAGGCTATTATCCCTCACCCAAGTCATCTTTCATTAACACACAATTATCTCCCACATCTCTAAAGCATAAGGCACATGTAATTTACAAGAAAGTGGGAAACCCATGCCCTACAAAGGAATTGTATTGTAACACAAAACCAGCTCTAATTATCTCCTATATTAACCGATTAATTATCCACAAATTCCAACTATAGGAAACCTATGACTCAAGATATCAAAAGCTATAAAAAATTAATATAATTTTGAATTTAACATTCCATTAATTATTATTTCTATAACAATCAATATGATTCAGGTTCTTTGACCGATCTAGAAAAAAATGCATTCCTGTATCATTTTTATTATCAATAAATTACTACAAAAATAAAAACCAAACCCCTTAAAAATGCTCCTTTAACTATTTAGCTTGTTCATTTTCAATTAATTATAACATTACAGTCATTACCAATTTCCATCAAGAACAACATGCTAAACCAAACTAGTCATAAATATCACACTACCAAGAATATCAAGTGGAAAATCGTTATGAATATATAAAGAAACAACATCCTTATGTGATAAATAATAATTCATTAATCAAAATAAAATAATTATTTGGTCAATTCCAATGAGATCCAGGGGTCTAAATCAAGGAAACTCAATGATAACACGTATTAAAATTGAGTAGAAAACAAATCCCCACCCTCAAAAGGACACTGGTGTTCTTCGCTTAAAAATTGATCAACACAAAAGATACTAATCACCTCTCTCACAAAAACTACATCCACGTGAGGAAATCATGACAGCGGCTCACCATCCAAAAAACAAAGAACACCCCAATTAGAAACATGAGATATTATCCGCTATATCATCTCAAGAAGACACATGAGGAAATGGATTGAAGAACCCCAAAAAGTGGCAAAACCTACCTCATATAGAAGATATATCACTACAGATCAAAGGACATAGCTAGGAATCAATAATTTTTGAAGGAATTGTCCATAGGTTGAATTATGGGTCATCAGGTTTCTTAGATTGGAGAGAGAGCCACTACAACCACAGGGTTTGACAATCCTGAGCAGCTAGAAAAGTTTTAAGAAAAATATCATTTGGGAGTTACACTATATATAATACCATTTCACATAGTATAATTCGTTGAGGTTGAGTTCATCCAAAAAATATGCTCCTTTTGTATTTATTTTATTTTTCCAACCATGAAAATTTACATGGCATGATAAAATATTTAAATTGTGAAATTATCCTACATGGAACAAAACCCAATTTTCATGCTATGACAGCTCCCTATATAGATCTCTTTGCACCTAAACACGTATATAAATCCTATAAGACTCCTCGTAGATACACAAGCATAAAAAACGCAGAAAGGGACAAACCAAATTGAACTGTTCCCGTACATTAGATACCTAAAATAAATTTATAATCATATATAATACAAAACCATCCCAATGATGAAGTTGGAAGGGTTCATCCCAATAGCCAGCCATGTGAGATACCTCTAAGGGATCTTTTCACCACAGTAGATCACCAACTCCCTAGATGAAAATGTAAGAAACCATGAATCAAAAAAAAAAAACAAATCATAACCACTCTTCTGATGAAGATACGACTCCATAGAGTGATTTAAAAAAACAGAAATCCATATGACAACTAGGTAAGGTCTACAACCATAAAAAACCAATGTTAAAAAATAAGATCTAAACATCAATCAACTTGGGCCACTGAGCACATATCTATGAATGAAGTTCCCAAGTACTCTCCTACATGGAATCATGATGTCACAATACATGGAACAAGGGATAAATAAAAACACACAACACCATCTACTACAAGTCATAGAACTCTATAGGATGCTCCATGATGGTCACATAATCATTAACATTGATATCTCCCCACTATATGATGTTAGAGTCATCATGAAGATAACTATTGAACTATGGCATGTAGAAAAAAATTGTGTATCTGGCTCATATGTGGGGGAAGCAGTATACAATATTCCTCGGCTCCAACAAGATACAACACAATGAAAGGCCCAAGAAATAGGGGAGAACGCTTACTCCCATGACCTAACCTTCACTTCCCATGACAGGGAGTATCCTTCATGAACACAAGATCCCCAATATAAAAAACCCATAGTATCCTATTATGATCGACATAGCATTGATGATGAACCTACACAACCCTTATCCTCTCACTAATCACCCAAACCATCACTGCCATATTATGTACCTATTCTACTTTGAGAATTTAAGACTCTGTAACCCCAGTAAAACACAACGTATAATGAATGATTCATCTATACAAGGCGTCAAACGATGCCATCTCGATGGTGGAGTGAAAACTATTTTTGTAAGTGAACTCTACCAAGGGAAGGTTCCCCATCTATGAACCTCCAAAATTCATGATCTATGTCTGAAACATGTATTCAACAGTCTTGATAATCCTCTCTATCTGAATGACCATCTGCGTATGAAACACAGTACTAAGATATAACTAATAACCAAATGCAATATGGAGATGTCACCAAACACTAGAGGTAAAATGAGTGTCTTGATCAAAAATTATCACCCTGAGGATTTTTCGGAGTCTCAGCACCTCTACCAGAATCTAAATTAAAAACCACTAATGAGCTAGAATCCTTTAGAGATATAAAATGGAAATTTTTTTAAAATGATCCACTACCACCCATATGACATCATAACCTCATAGATCATGTGGTAATCTAGTAAAAATGTCCATAAATATGTCCTCCCACTTATACTATGGAACAACTAATGGCTAGAGAAAACCAACTAGAACAGGGTGAACAATCTTCACCAGTTGGAAGACCAAACATCGAGATACAAACTCTACACCATCACACTTCAAACTAGGCCAAAAAAACTAAATTCTCAAGGCAGGGTACATCATTTCAATGCCATCATATACTGCCGAATGTAAACTACCTAACTCTATGAGAACCATCTCATATATCACCATCGAAGAAAAATCCCTCCATAGAACCACATTTGTTGTTGTTCATCTTCCGAAAAACCATCAGGGGATCTCCATAATGAACACGACCTCTCTAGAACTCTACATTTGTATCCGCTAAATAGGTTTCCTCCACCTTCTACCCTAGATATGACTACACTGGCTTCTAAAGAGACAACCTCTACCCTAGACATCTCCAATATCTAAATGCTATGTTGAAAGTTCTTCTAATAATCTCTAATAATCATATAATTCATGCACTACATCACTATATTTCTTCCTACTTATCCCACTAGCCCCAACATTTCTATTTTTGGGTGTTAGTGAAATCTCAAATTCATAATCCTATAATAACTCCATCCAGTGATGTTAGCATAATTTCCTACAACACTAAGAGAAAACATACCATAAGATTTTTTGATCTGTGGAGACCACGAAAATCTTGTTGATGAGGTAATGTATCCACAGATTCAGTAAAAACACTACCACAACAAACTTGAGATCATGAGAAGCATAATTACATTCATGGGGATGTAACTTTCTGGACTCATTTGAAATGACCAATCTTTGCTGCAACAGAACACATTCAAACCCAAGACGTGAAGCATCACAAAAGACATTAACTAAACTCCTTCAATAAGTAGATAAATAATTGGAGAACTGACTAACACCTCATTCTCATACTTGAATGTTTCCTAACACCAATCATTCCACCAGAATCCAAGATCATTTTTAGTCAACACAATTAGTGGATTCAAAACCTGAGATAAATCGGTTATAAACCACTTATAAAATATTATTAGACTAAGTAGTCTTCACAAATCTTCCAATCTATTGGGGGATTCCCAAGAAAAAAATTATTTGACCTTTGACAGATCCACAAATAATACTTTTCGGGATACAACACTCCCCAAGAAATGATCTTATCGACCACACAACACCACACTTTAAAAAATTACCAAGGATCTTCTCATAGCAATGAACTCCCAAAACTGCACACAGATGATGTGCAAGTTCCTCCTTAGATTCATAGTAAACAAGGATTCCATTGATGAAAACCACCATGATGTTATCCAGGAAGAAACAGAACATAGAAATCAATTACCCCATGATCATAGCTGGAGCATTCTTCACATCAAATGGCAACACAATAAACTCATAAAGCCCTAGATGACAATGGAAATTAGTCTTCAAGATATCATCATCCATTACCCAAATATCATTATATATTGACTACAAATAAATCATCAAGAATTAAATTTCACCATACAGTTCAAAGAATAAATCATCAATCCTTGGAAGAGGATATATGTTCTTCACTGTCACATAGTTCAAGTGGTGATAATTGATACAAAACGCCCATCTACCATCAAAATCCTTCATGAAAAAATAGGTTCACCCCATGGTGACACAATTGGCTTAAAAAAAGCACAACATAATAAACAATAGAGTTGTACATGTATCTATCACAACTCATATTATCCATATAATATAGAGACACTACAATAAGAGATACAACTAATTTTAGTTCAATCCTTAACCCGGTCTCTCGTTGATGTGGATGTTCTAAAATATCCTCTCGAAATATATCTCAGAACTCCTATATGACATTGGGAAACACTGACTACAGAAACTCTGATGAAGTTAGTAACAACTCATCCATCAAAGATGAAAAGGACGAAACACACCTTTGACCCATTCAAGAGTCTCTCCTGCCAACAAACACTACTAGTTATTCATCAACATTGAATAAAAAAACCTACCTCCTAAAGAAATCCATTATAGCTTTAACCAAATAAAACCAATCCATGATAAGGATGATAGAATATGGTTATATCTAAAATCATATGAAACATCCCCAAGACCTGTGTTTCCCTATAACTTGTTCATAGTTTCCACATAATTCAAACAAGTCATCTCAACCTCCAACTAGTGTAGTCAACAACAGGGGAACTGGTAACCTCTCTACCTCAAGTATAAAAGAGTGGACAAGGTGATGAGATATGAAGGATTGTGTCACCCCTGAATAAAAAATATTTTACACTGGAGTATAAAATAATTTTACGGTACCTCAAATGATGTCTGGCTTTCCAAACCAAGGAATGACTAAGGCATGAAGCTAACAATGACCTGCTCCACGACATCTTCGAACTTACTGAATACCACCTCCATGGCCATGCTCTACTCCATGAGGATGGTGGGAATCCCATGGATGTCCTCTACCTACACCATATTCACTATACTCATACCAAAAAAGACAAATATGTAGGTAATTCCTTGGATGGAACTACCTCAATGGAGGAACCTAATGTAGAACAACCTTTCCCCACTAACTACTAAAAATGGTAGGGAAATATCACCACTAATGACCTCATCCTACATAACAAATACATTCGTATGAACCCTTATCCTAGATTTTAGAGCCAGCAAAATCTGAGAAATTATACAATCATGGATAGGACATACCACCGACCGATCAAGAGCTCTTTATTCTTAACAAATAGCGAACCTCAGACCAATGCTCTGCTTTATAGGGAATCATGATGACACCCCTCTTGTGAATATATGGTTCTAGATAACATACTCTTGATGACCAGTTCTCTTTTCAACACCTCTAGATATGTTTTTCTCCTAAATAGTGTAACCTATGTCTAGATGCATTCATACAATTCCTCATTAAATAGATTCACCCTACAATCACTAAATAGAAATTGGATTGAAGCATATCACAAAATTTTCATGAAACATATTCCAAGCTGTCACAAACTTGATATCCTATGCCGAAGGGTATGAAGCTTCTATACATTGGCCACCATCGTGTTCAAAGAAAGAAAAAAGGATCTAAAATATTCTCAAAACTCCTCCCATGAGAATGACAACTCATCATTTTCCTTGAGGAACATGAGAAACCACTAGTTCACTACCCCACACAACATCATCAAGGCCAACAACACCTAGTGGTCCTTCTAAGAATGGGTCAAACTATAAGACATATAAACCACCTCCAGCTAGTATTTTGTTACTTTATCTGATATGAAGCTATCATACCTCTGAAAATAATTGCCCTAAAACTATTGGAGTGTCATCCCCCAAGTGTTGCTGTTGTCAACCTCTACTCTACGACGATCAACTAGAAAAACATGCTAATCCTCTTCAGTGTGAACCTGAATTGGATGTCGATCTAGAGACATAACTGCAAAAGAAAAAACAATCATAAATCCTAAACCTAAACTATGGAATAATTTAACATTAATAAATTTTTTATTTTATTCATTCAATTTTGACCTACTCCAAAATCAACCCATTCTAACACAGGCGCCATGAAGAATGATGTGTGATCATTTTCTAGGTCCGAATACTGCAACCACTATAACTTATTTTAGTCACCACTGCAAGCTTAAATATTCATGTATTAGAACTTAGGGGGGCCAAAATACTTGTATCTCAACTAGTCTCATATGTTTACAGCACTTGAAAAACGTAGCTTACATCTTTTACATACCAACCTCTACATCATCAAATGTGTCAAAATCTAAAATTCATCCTATCCCTCTACATTCCTATGGTACCACACTGTCACAATCCCCTCCCCACAAAGTGTACCTATCATGAGGTGACAATTGGAGAGTAAAGATAGTGACCCACTGAGTGTTGTGTTGAGTAGGCCTCTGGTTGGAGACTTGTATCAAGGGTATAACGAACCCATAGATGTGGGGATTAACCTCTAAGAGAAACACATGCGGAAGAGAGAGATTTGATGAACACTATCCAACTGCTACTCAGACTGCATTATAGAAGAATACCCAATTACACAAATGTAATTCTATACAAGAACTACTATAAATGAAAGAGAAACTACATGTTCCAAAATAATGTAAAAGCAGTAGGGACCATAAATCCCAAAAAACTCTTACAACCCACAAGATATTAGTAAAAAAACTCATATCTAACCATATCCAAATGAACTAAAAAATGTTTATTTATAGTTAGGGTGTGTATAATATTATACTCAGTAAAATCCTACTCAGAGAATCCTAAGATAAAGTAAATAAAGAATCCTATTTCATAGTGAGAAACAAGTGAAACTAAATAGTCACCTAAACAAGTAATATATGTTCCCAGTCTCACCATGATTACCCTCATCATGTATTTCATAAATGAGAATATAATAA
Source organism: Viscum album (assembly GCA_963277665.1). NCBI lineage: Eukaryota > Viridiplantae > Streptophyta > Magnoliopsida > Santalales > Viscaceae > Viscum > Viscum album. The sequence goes on along the minus strand of OY728138.1, from coordinate 132,304,281 downwards.
AATATTGAATATCATCGGAACCCTACTACCAATTTCCTACTAGTGTTTCTCTCTTCCCCAATGTCACATATCATGAGATACTCTATTAAAAAATTCCATCTCGTAGACACTTTGGTAATGAACCACAACATGCACCTTTTGCAACACACAGGATGTCTGCATAACCAAAAGTATCAAGTTAGTTTTTGGGAGCCAATCCAACTATCATAATGTGTATTATACTAAAGTTATTACACCTCAAGCTATCACAAGTCATTAACCGTGTTAGGATCCTCAATCCATCATATCCTATACAAGTTATACCATTAGTAGTCCTTAGGAAACTATATCCAAAATAAATATGTGTGAAATTACAAAAATCTCTTACATTCCACTATACACATATATTGAGAAAATTGTCTTCCATGTATACCAGCACATTTTAATACCAATAGAATAGAGCGGGGACAGAGGGGGTGGTCATCCATCCATCCTCCCACAAGGGTGTTGGGGGAAACACCCACCCGAGGATCTGAATCCCCAGGGTGTCATTTACCCTAATTAATAGGTTGGAGTAGAATATATAAATACAAAAACTAAAAGATATAAAATACTTCACAACAATGTTATGGGATTAACCTAGTCTCAGAATAAACTATAGCTAATGTCTTTCAAACTCCCAGCTGCCACTGCTAAAACCAAGTATCTTATATGAACACAATAATTTAAAGAGAGCATTAAATTAGTTTATCCATTTTTATTTTATCATTATTATAACAAATTATTTAATCATTAATCAACAATTTCCATTTAAAAATTACATTTTATTAGCATTTCAACAATGATACATTCCCTCCATAAAAAAGTAATCTGAGTCCACGACTTCTCAGAATTCATCCTCAACACTGAATACAAAAATTCTCTAACCCCATGGGTTTAAAATTTATTCATTTATTAAAAACATTACCACATTCCATATTCCCAAGTATTATAGAAAAGAATTATAAACTTTCCAAACATAAGGGGTTGAACATGGAGAGTATATGAACTACCCATATAGTATTTTCCACCTATAGTAGGAGAGTAAACTATTCAACCAAGAGAATCTAAACAAGGAAAGAATGATGCATACCCCACACATCTTCACCTTCTAATGAAATTTAGTAACCAAAACACATTTTTCCTCAACCAGTGGGTTAATTAATGAAGATAAAAACAATAGATTCACCAAGAATTTAGCTTTCATAACAATGGGTAAGGCCAGCTTCCACTGGTCTCATCATCTCTATTGTAGTCCATGACACCACATTCCTGAAACAAATGTTCTTTCCACCCCAGATGTAAACTACTGCAATAACATCCTGGCCTTCCTACCCCAAATACCAAAACTGACCTCTAGGATCAGCTATCCTAGGCTTATGTCACATATTGGCCTCCCAGTCCCCACAAACTACAACAACCATCTAGACTCAACCATATCACAAGAAACATGAAATAAATATATAAAGATAGATTTTTACCTAAAATCAAGGAATACAGCCTCCACACACAATGATCTCTCATGAATACAAAGAATAAGGCACTTTCCCTTCACAAATTTGTATGAAACCCATGTCCTACAAAAGAATTATCTTTTATTATACAACCAGTTTTTATTGCATCGTGAATTAATCGAATCATTTTCCACAGGTTCCAACTTTGGGAAACCAAATTATCAAGATATCACAATCTATAAAAAATTAATGAATCAATTAATTTGAGATGCCTTTAGTTATTTTACCAATAAGTATCATCATGATTCAGGTTCATTAACTAATTCAATTATACATGATGATTTTATTAATTTTATTGTCATAAATTGAAAAAAACTGCATCCAAATTCATTATACATGCCTCTTTAATATTTTACACAATAATTTACCAATTAATTCTAGAATTACATTCATTACCAATTTACATAAAAATATATATGCTAAAAAAATTAATTCATATCTACCACACTGTTGAAAATTTAGAGTCAAACCATAATCATGGTATAAAGAAACAAAACTATATGCAATATATACACGTTCTTTAATATAGTTCAAAATAATTTAAGAAAATTTCATTGTGATCCAAGGGGATAAATCAGACGAAATCTATGTTTTTGATGTAATTAAATAGAGAAGCAATGATTCCCCTATCTCAAAATTTTATCAATGATATTCATATAAGAAAGGATCAATGTAACGGATCTTGATCACCATTATCACAAAAAAAACATCCACCCAAGGACACCATAAAAAAACAAACCCACAAAAACCATGAAACCCCCATTAGAAACATGGGAGATCATCTTCCATTGCATGGTAAGAAGGAACTATAGAAAACAAGTTGAAGAAACACAAAAATAGAGGTATAACCTAAAATGGATCAAAGACAGATCACTACAGATAAAAGGAGGGAGTTTGGAATCAAACCTTCTTGATGGAATTACTAAAACACTAATGAAGTGGAAACCATGTCACCTAGAGTCAAGAGTGATCCTCTAAAGTTGTATAGTTTGATAAACCAATGCAGCTGTGAATGTTTTCAAACATAGAGGATCATGGGGATTACACAACGTGTAATCCTGTTTCATGTCATATAATTTATTGAGGTCAGCTTCTATCAAATATACCATCTCCATTTATATTTTTTTTAAACATGAGAAATTACAGTGTGTGGAACACTCTTTCATATTTTAGAATTCCCCTACATGGTGTGGAAGCCACATTCACACCGTAAAAGATCCTTACTTCGAACTATCAGTACTAGAACAACTATAGAATTCCATCAAGCCTGCTCTAAGATCCACAAGCCTAAAAATAAGAAAAATGTCGATCCATGTGGATACGAGACCATTAATTCCTTCATGGTAGATCTACTTCCTCTCTAGAATGGATACCACCACCGTTTATCACCTGAGTGATTTGTGTAATAATTTTTTTTTGTTCTGATTGTGTCTATATCATGATTTTTATTTGGAAGGATATACACTTATTGGTTCCTTCTCAATAAAACTTCTCTATGTACTCAGCAAAAACCATCCTAAAAAAATATATTAGATGAATTAAAATGGTAATCTTCAAATACTATAAAATTTTATCCTATCTATAAGGTATAATATTTCATGGATAAGTCATTAAAAATACTCAGACCTCTAATGAAATACAAAATATCATTTGATTCCAACTATAAGACCCAAACCTTAAACATTACATAATCATGAGTTATTTTCATGAAATTACATTCTATCACAGTAGAGATATTTTCATGTTTAATGTTTTAAATAATGAGGTCACAATTCATACAAAATATCCCACTTTCATTAAAAATGGATACTTTTAAAATGATTTCAATTTCATTCATACTATAAATTTTTTAAAATAATTTTTTTTCCTTTACATAAGAAATCATCATAACTTTCTACCGGATATCCACATTTCACATACCCATCATTATACCCTATGAAAAGTAAATTAAAAATTGGGATGAGAACGAAAATATCAGTAAGTGATATAAAAAGAAAGGAAAATGTTAGTTCTTGAAATCATGAAAACACATGGAAATCACTTTTTTAATCCAAAAATTTTATACATAAATGTAATCCACATTCCTTTAAAATGATAATATATTTAACATTTATAAAATAAATGATTCTTGTAAAGACACATGATAATGTATAGATAATTCATGTACGTACATTGGGACATCTTCACAGAGAACCCTTAAACAACCCTTACAGAACCCATTAATATAGGAATATCATTTAGGTTAACATACAATCTAATTATCTTGAGAACAAAATCATTTCCCATTGAATTAGAGCACTGTCTAGGCGCACCCATCATTTAAGATATAATGAGAACACCTAGAAATTTCTCGGTGAAGCCATCACTAATAATATCAAAGAACCACTTCATGAAAAAACATTTGAAATATCATTTTAAAAACATGCACATTGATGAATAGGTTTGAAGGAAAAACTAAAAATATAATTTTTTTTATAATGAATATATCTATCTCACATAGGAAACACTTGAATCATAAAATCAATTATAGAGTGATATTAAACTCTAAATAACATGATAATAGGTAAATTAATGAGATAAAATGTCAGAGAGGATATATATAAACTTTATAATATAATAAATGTTTATAACATCATAATCAACTCAATGTATGGAAATTAAGATGAAATCCCATAACATGATTTTGATTCATCACATATGTCCTTTAAATTCTTGAAAAATAATCTTTTGTTCTTTAGTTATTTTATTCAGAAACATTTAATGATTATTATTTATTTTATATGAGTTATTTTAATGAAATTTCAAGTAATGAATTCTTTATGTACATGTATTATTTTTTTACTATATTTGGTATTTTAGACCAAAAATGAATCTAGTATGATGTCAATAGTCAATTTGGTTTGAAGTACATAAAATATAAATTTATAATAAAGAAATCATAATCAACTTTATAAATAAATTATAATTTTAAATAAAACTATTTTTTTATGTTATTGAACAATGAACAATTTTATAATCCTCGAGATGGTAGACCGTATTTACGCATGAGTAATGTTTCCAATTTTCAAATATCATTATGGAAAGAAAGTAAATATTCTTTTTTATGTCCATAATTATAATATTGTAACTGATATAATATTAATAATTTTAATTTAAAAGTATATATATAATCCAAGTATTATGGTGACGAATAATGAATCACATCACTTTGTAGAGGCGATAGTTCACATGTACACGTGAATGACAATATCATTTTTATATGCATATAAAGGTGGGGAAAAAAAGATACATTAGTCATTAATAAATAGAAATGTGGAATGAATAACATTTATAAACATTAATTCTACCATTAACACTAGTCCAGAGAGATGGTGATGGAGAACAGGTTATATCATTTCATGAGGTGGCAGTCTGCTATACGCAGGAATGATTACTTATTTTTCATTTATTGGAAATTCATATGCAGTTCAGAAATTTTATTAACATAATAAATTAACATTTTTTTCTGATATTGGATGTATTATTTCATCATGGTGGAATAATATTTGAAGGAAGTGTAAGATGAAATAAAATAGAATCACCCAATTATAATGGACACTTATTCAGACGAACTCCATTGATTGATAACATAATGCTTCTAAGATGGGTTTTATTCCTAAAATAAGACCTCTAGAGTGTGGGGAGGGATTTTAGTGAGGTATTAGGATTGATAATTACAGAACTAAATTTTTTTTCCTTGTTTATAAAAGAGAAGAATGGGCTTCCTTGTATACCATAGGAGAGTGGCACTCAGAAAATTATTCAAAATATTAAATTAATATAAATTAATATCATATTCTATATGAGTCTAATATTATTTATTTCGAATACAATAAATTTTTGGGTTCACATAAATTCATCAAATTAAAAATACACTAGTTATTATTATTTTGTAATCTGTATTTATTTTTTTACCCTTCCAACTCATTCCATGATATCAGGTAATTTAATGTTTGAGGGTTAATATAATAACAATAAAAAAATAACAATAAACGAGTCATTAATTAAATTTTATAAATTATATCAATAATAAGGATGAAATAGATTTTTTTTGAAATTATATATCATGTCACTAATGGAATTTAGATTTTTCCCAAGGGTATTATACCAACGGTTTAAAGAAACCATTGATAAAGGTATCATTTTCCAATGGTTTGAATAAACCATTGGCAATGTGTAAACTAATTTCCGATTTACCAAAGGTTTCCCAAAACTGTTGGGAAAAATGATTTTATTTAACATATACCGAAGGTTTTGTTAAATCGTTGGTAAAGACAGTCTTTCCCAAAGGTTTTTAATAACTGTTGGGAAATATTTCCCCCGAAAACAGAACACATAAGCCCCCACTCCACCCGATTGCAGACATACCCTAATAGAGATCTTCTTCAATTCTTCTCGGTTGCGAGAATCCTTCAATCCATGATCCTTCTTCAATCCAACAAAATTTTATTTCACACCTCAAATTAGTAAGTGTTACCTTAGTTTTATCATTATTCCTCTTTTTTTGGTGTTTGATGTTTTTATTTAGGCTAAATTAGGGTTGCTGTCTACAAAACCTTTGGATTTGTTTTCTATTTTATATTCTACACTTCAAATATGGTAAAGGGTTTGTTTATTGGGGTGATATGGTAATTTTTTTGGAATTTAGTTTAGTTGAAAATTGGATTTTGATTTGGATGAATTTATGTTTAAATTTGGGGTGGGGGAGGGTGTCCCGATGGGGTGGAAGAGGATGTCGAGGGATATCTAAATGGGGTGGGGGAGGGGCTGTATAGGTAAGGTGGGAGAGGGGGATGGGTTGTCCAAATAGGGTGGGGGTAGGGCTGTTTGGGGTGGGGGAGGCTGTGTAGGCAGGGTTGTCCAAGTGGGGCGGGGAGGGTGTGTAGGTGGGGTGGGGGAGGGGCTGTCTAGGTAGGGTGGGGTGATGTGTTGTCTAAGTGGGGTGACGGTAGGGTTTTCTAGGTGGTGTGTGGTGGTGGGGGGGGGGGGGGTGGGTTTTCCATGTGGGGTGCGGGTAGGGCTCTCTATGTGGGGTGGGGTGGGGGCTGGGTTGTCCAAATGGGGAGGGGGTAGGGTTGTCCATGTGTGGTGGGGGTGGGGGCTGGGATGTCCAAGTGGGGTGGGTGTAGGGTTGTCCAAGTGGGGTGGGTGGGGTGGGGGTAGTGCTGTCCAAGTGAGGTGGGGGTAGGCCTATCCATGTTGGTTGGGGGGGGGGGGTTGGGTTGTCCAAGTGGGGTTGGGGTAGGGGTGTCCAAGTGGGGTGGGGGGGGGGTTGTCCATGTGGGGTGGGGGTCGGGCTGTCCAAGTGGGGTGGGGTGGGGGATAGGTTGTCCAAGTTGGGTGGGGGTAAGGTTGTCAAAGTGGGGTGGGGGGCTGCGTTGTCCGAGTGGGGTGGGGGTAAGAATGTCCAAGGGTGTGGGGACCGTTTGTAGGTGGATGAAGCTCATAACTATAAACTCTCTATAAATTCTGGAAGTATAAAAATGTATATGGACATTCGTGATCATTTTTTGGTGGGATAACATAAAAAGTGTTTGCTATTTTTAGTCTTTCTTTTATTTGAAAATGTAGGTTATTATGGAGTTTTAGAGAAAATAATAATATTAGATTATTACTCTCATGGATGTGTCATAATGATGAAATTCCATTGGCTTGATTCGATGAAGATAGAGAGCACATTTATTGAAGATTGAGGATTTTGAGTAATTAATATGACTCACTATCTTGCTACTGAAGAACCATATGTGTTGGCATTAACGGATACACAAGTTTTTTATGTCAAAGACCAAATTCTACTTGAATTTGGTGTCATAGTTGAAGTAATTCCAAGGAATATTTTTGATGATGGTGATGATGGAATTGACACCTTCCCTTGTTCAAATGGAACTGATCCATTTATTATTTTGATGACTCCAATAGCTCAATTGTCAAAGTTGATTGTGAACCTGAATTTGTGGTTGAAAATATATATAATCATTCATCCATGTTCTCAATTATTTTTGTTTAACTCGATTTGGGATGTTAAGTTTTGTAATATTCAAATTGATTTATTATTGATCACAAATATGTCTCAGCAGACTTGACTGTTTTGTGAATTTTCAATGTTTATTGGTTGAAGTTTTATTTGAATTTATTTTTCTAAATTTGAATTGAACTATATTCAAACCTAGTAAAACAATATTTCTAACATGGTGAACATTATATCTTGTAAGATTTATTAAATCCATTCAATATCTTCTAAAACAATTGATATCTAAATTACCAATGAATCCCATTATTCCCTCATATATTAAGCACATATGGAAAACTAACGAAATGGATTCTGATTGTGTTGATTCATTAGAATAATGATCTATAGGACATATGTGATGTGTACGAGTCAACTCTTCCTCAATCTGAGGCGGTGTGGCTGGCACCATTCGAATTGTCTCACTTTTGATTGAAATGGATAACATTTTAAGTGAAAATTACAACTAACATACGGAAAGTCAACCAAATGCCTTCGGATTGTGTTGATACTTTAGGAAAATTATTTTTGGGTCATTTGTGACGTGTACGTGTCAACCCAGCCTCAATCCAATGTGCAGAGTGGCCGGCACCACTCAAAGTGTCTCTCTATAGTTTAAGATGGACTTCATTTTAATTGAAAACAAGAACTGACATACAGAAAACCAACTAAACGCATTCAGATTATGTTGAAACATTAGTATAATGTTCCATGAGTCATTTGTGACATGTAAGAGTCAACCCCGCCTCAATCCGAACTGCGGTGTGGCCAGTACCATTCGAAGTGTCTCACTTTTGTTTGAAATAGATAACAAGTAAAGTGAAAAGTACAACTGACATACAGAAAACTATCCAAATGTATTTGGATTGAGTTGATACTCTAGGAAAATGATCCTTGGGACATTTTTGACATGTACGAGTCATCCCAGCCCCAATCTGAGGTGCAGAGTGGTCAGAACCACTCGAAGTGTCTCTCTATAGTTTAAAATGGACTTTATTTTAATTGAAAACAACAACTGACATCAGAAAAATGACCAAACACATTCAGAATCTATTGAAAGTTTATGAAAATGTTCCATGAGTCATTATTGACATGTAAGATTCAACCCTGCCTCAATCTGAGGCGTGGTATAGCCAACACCACTCAAAGTGTCTCAGGTTTATTTGATATAGACAACATTTTAAATGAAAACAAAAACTGACATATGTAAAACTGACTAAATGCATTCAGATTTAGTTTAAACTTTAGGATAACGATCCATGGGTCATATGTGATGTGTACGAGTCAATCCTGCCTCAATCCAAGGCACGGTGTGGCCGACATCATTTGAAGTGTCTCTCTTTTGTTTCAAAAGGACATCATTTTAAGTGAAAACAACAACTGACATACGGAAAACTGACGAAACACATTCAGATTCCATTGAAACTTTAGGAAATCGATACATGAGTAATATGTGATGTGTAAGAGTCAACCCCGTCTCAATCCAAGACTGGTGTGGCCGGCACCACTCAATTTTTCTCGCGTTTATTTGAAATGGACAACATTTTAATTGAAAACAACTACTGGAATATGAAAAACTGACCAAACACATTTTGAATTTGTTGAAAGATTATAATAATGATAAATGAGTCATATGTGACATCTACAAGTCAACAATGCTTTAATATGAAGAATGGTGTGACCAGAACCACTCAATGTCTCTCCTTTCTTTTGAAATGAACTACATTTTAAGTGAAAACAAAAACTGACATACGAAAAACCAACCGAATGCATTCTGAATGTGTTGATGCTTTATTAAAATGATACATGTGTCATATTTAATGTTTAAAAGTCAACCCTCCCTCAATCCAATGAGTGGTGTGGATGTCACCACTCAAAGTGTATCTCTTTTGTTTAAAATGGACATAATTTTATGTGAAAACAAAAACTGATATACAGAAAACTGACCAAATGCATTCGGATTACATTAAAACATTAGTAAAATGATCCATTGGTCACATGTGATGTTTTTGAGTCATCCTTTCCTAAATTTATGGTGTGGTGTGTTCGTCACAACTCAATTTTCTCAATTTTATTTGAAATGGATTACATTTTAAGTGAAAAGTACAAATGGAATACGGATAACTAACCAAACACATTCATATTCTATTGAAACTTTAAGAAAACGATCCATGGAACATATGTGATTTGTACGAGTCAGCCTCGCCTCAATCGGATGCACAGTGTGGCCATAACCACTCAAAATGTCTCTCTTTTGTTTCAAAAAAACATCATTTAAATTGAAAACAACAACTGACATATTGATAACCAATGAAACGCATTCACATTCCATTAAAACTTTAGGGAAACGACCCATGAGTCATATGTGACGTCTACGAGTCAACCCCGCCTCAATCCGAGGCCTATTGTGGCCGAAACCTCTCAAATTATCTCATGTTTATTTGAAATGGACAACATTTTAATTTAAAACAACTAATGGGATATGGAAAACTGAACAAAAAGAAATCTAAATTTGTTGAAATTATAGGACAATGATCAATGAGTCATATGTGACATGTACGAGCTAACCCCGCCTGAATCTGAGGCATGGTGTGGGTGGCACCACTCAAAGTGTCTAATTTGATTTTGAAATGAATAATATTTTAAGTTAAAACAATAGCTGGCACAAAAATAACCAACCAAACTCTTTTAGAATATGTTGGTAATTTAGAAAAACGATCCATGGGTCATATGTAATGTGTAAAAGTCAACCCCGTATTAATTCAAGGCATGGTGTGACTGGTATCACTCCAAGTGTCTGTATTTTGTTTAAAATGGACATCATTTTTACTAAAAACAATTGGTATACAAAAATTGAAACAAACGTTTTTGGATTCTCGTGATACTTTAGGACAATGATCCATGGGACATTTTTGATGTGTACAAGTCAACCCCACATCAATCTGAGGCATGGGGTGTCTGGTAGCACCCTAACCGTGTCTCTTCTATTTAAAAGGATGATATTATAAGTGAAAAGAACAACTGACATATTTAAAACCAACCAAATTCATTCTGAATGTGTTGATGCTGTATGAAAACGATCCATGGGTCATATGTGATGTGTACGAGTCAACCCCACCCCAATAAGATACCCGGTGTGCCGACACCACTCAAAAAGTTTCTCTTTTGGTTCAAAAGGACATCATTATAAGTGAAAACAACAACTGTCATACAGAAAACTGACCAAACACATTTAGATTCCATTAAAACATTAGTACAATGATCTATGGGACATTTGTGACATGTACAAGTTAACCCCGCATCAATCTGAGGCACGATGTTTCTAGTAGCACCCTAACAATGTCTCTTTTGTTTAAAATGGATTAAATTTTAAGTTAAAAGAACAATTTGCATACAAAAACCCAAAAAATGCATTCAGAATGTGTTGATGATCTAGGAAAAAGATACATGGGTAATATATGACATGTACGAGTAAACCCTACATCAATCTAAGGCCCGGTGTGGAAGGAACCACTCAAAGTGTCTCTCTTTTGTTTCAAAAGGACATCATTTTAAGTGAAAATAACATCTGACATACGTAAAACCAACCAATCACATTCATATTCAGTTGAAACATTAGGTCAACGATCCATGGGATATTTTGGATGTGTAATAGTCAACCTTTATTCAATCTGAGGCACTGTGTGGTCGGTATCACCCTAACTGTGTCTCTTTTGTTTAAAATGGACGGGATTTTAAGTGAAAATAACAACTAACATATGGAAAACTGACCAAACGCATTCGGAATGTGTTTATGTTGAAATATAAAATACTTGGGTCATATGTGACATGTACGAGTCAACCCCTCCTCAATATGAGGCCCGGTGTGGCCTACACCACTCAAAGTGTCTCTCTTTTGATTCTAAAGGACATCATTTTAAGTGAAAACAAAAACTGACATATGGAAAACCAAACAAATGCATTTTGATTCCATTAAAACTTTATTAAAACGATCCACACGTCATTTGTGACATGTAATATTAAACCCCTCATCAATCTAAGGCACGTTGTGGCCGGTAGCACCCTAACTGTGTCTGTTTTGTTTAAAATGGATGGAATTTTAAGTGAAAAGAACTACTGACATACGGAAAACCAACCAAACGCATTTGGAATGTGTTTATGATCTAGTAAAATTATCCATGGGTCATATTTGAAATTTAAGAGTCAACCTCGCATTAATCTGAGGCCTAGTGTGCCGAGACCACTCAATGTGTCTCTCTTTTGTTTCACAAGGACATCCTTATAAGTGAAAGCAACAGCAGACATATAGAAAACAGACCAAACACATTCAGAATCCATTGAAACATTAAGGAAATGATCTATGGATCATTTTTGACGTGTATGAGTCAACCCTGCATCAATACAAGGCACCGTGTGGTCGGTCGCACCATAACTATGTCACTTTTGTTTAAAAAGGACGGGATTTTAACTGAAAAGAGCAGCTAACATATAGAAATCCAAACAAACGCATTCAGAATGTGTTTATGCTATAGGAAAACAATACATGTGTCATATGTGATGTTTACGAGTCAACATCGCCTTAATACGAGGCACGGTGTGGTAGGCACCACTCAAAGTGTCGCTCTTTTGTTTCAAAAGGACATCGTTTTAAGTGAAAAGAACAACTGACATACAAAAAACTGACCAAACTCATTTGGATACCATTGAAACTTTAAAAAAGATCCATTGGACATTTCTGATGTTTAAGAGTCAACCCTGCATCATGTTGAGGCATGGTGTGGCTGGTAGCACCCTAACTGTGTCTCTTTTTTTTAAAATGGATGGAATTTTAAGTGAAAAGAACAACAGACATATGGAAAACAAACCAAACACATTTGGAATGTGTTTATGCTATAGGAAAATGATACAAGGGTCGTATTTGACGTGTACGAGTCAACCCTGTGTCAATATGTGGCCTGGTGTGGCTGACACTACTCAAAGTATCTCTCTTTTTTTCAAAAGGACATCATTTTAAGTGAAAACAACAGCTGACATATAGAAAACGGAACAAACACATTCAATTTCTGTTGAAACTTTAGGACAATGATCTATGGGTCATATGTGACATGAAAGTGTCAACCCCGTCTCAATTTGAGGCATGGTGTGGCCGACACCACTCAAAGTGACTCTCTTTTGTTTAAAATGGACATCATTTTAAGTGAAAACAAAAACTGACATAAAGAAAACTGACCAAACACATTTGGATTCTATTGAAACGTTAGGAAAAATATCCACGGCTCATCTATGACATGTCCAAATAATCCTCTCCTTAATCAGAGGGGCAGTGTTGTCAGAACCACTCAAAGTGTCTCTGTTTTTTTTAAAATGGACATCATATTAAGTGAAACCAACAACTGACATATGAAAAACTGACCAAACTCATTTGAATTCTATTAAAGCTTTAGTACAATGATCCACGAGTTATATTTATTGTGTACGATTAAACCCTGACTACATCCGAGGTGCGGTGTGGATGTAACAACTTGATGTGTCTCAGTTTTATTTGAAATGGACAACATTTTAAATGAAAAGTACAGTTGGAATACAGAAAACTAACCAATCGCATTTATATTCTATTGAAACATTAGGAAAACGATCCATGGGTCATGTGTGACAAGTTCGAGTCAACCCTGCCTCAATATGAGGCGTAGTGTGGCCGAAACCACTCAAAATGTCTCTCTTTACCAACCTAATGCGTTCGTAATGTGTTGATACTTTAAGACAACTATCCATGAGTCATATGTGTCCATGAGTCATATGTGATGTGTACGAGTCAACCCCACCTCAATTTGAGACATGTTATGGCCGGTATCACTCTATGTGTATGTATAATGTTTAAAATGGACATCATTTATAGTAAAAACCACTTGTATGTATTCTTTATTGTGTATAACACCTATAATTACTTATTCAGTTCATTATGTATTTTATTGATAATTGATAATTAAATTATGCATGTAATCAATTATTATTAAATTCCGGATTTGACTTATAATTTACATCTATGTTTTTAAATTGAAATCTAAATCAATTACGTATGTTTATAATTATGTTATGAATTATGATTTAATTTTGGATGTGTATACTTCCAGGGTGCAATGTTAAATGTGTATGCATTATATGTTAAAGAATTGGAAAAGAGATGTAATGAAAAATTACAACACAAGGGAAAGAATTACAGCATACAGGAATGGGATTCCAGACCCTGCTATGAAAATTGCAGTCTACTGTGCAATTTGCACAGCATAGCCTACGGCAACAGTTTCAAACCAATGGCATAAATTTTGTAGGAAGTTTTTACCAATGGTTCTACGAGAACCATTGGTAAAAACCCTTTCCCAATGGGGTTTTAATCAATTGGAAAAGGTTCCACGAAGTGTTTTTACCAATGGTTTGGTTGAACTATTGGAAAAACAAATACCAACAGTTCAACCAAACCGTTGGTATAGGTTAATGTAACTAACCTTTCTCAACGGTTATACATAAACTGTTGGGAAAACATTTTCTCAACGACTTACTTCCCTACGATTAGTAGAAGCATTGGTATATGATATACCAATGGTTCTGCAGCCTATCCTAAGGGTTCTGAACCATTGGAAAATATATTATTTCTAGTAGTGTGTTAATTTCTTTTATTTTAACACATATATAATGTCAACTTTGACACTATTAATTACCTGAATTTTTAAAAATATCATGAAGACAATATAATTTCAAACCAATATTTCTGAAACCTCACTAACATATATATGTTAAACAAATAAATATTTTATGACGCTATTCATCTGAAATTATATTTGTTTTATTATTTATAATAAAATTTATTTGATGTTCCCGTGAACATAACAAATACTATATCATCATTTTATATGCCATTAATTGTATAATTTATTTACTTATAAGAAAAAATAAAATTTAATGATAAATAGTAAAGAAACTGTTTTTAAATACTTTTTTTAGTTTAAGATATCCCATATACAAATCCATATTAAATATATTTCACTTGTTAAAATTAGAAGTTTGAGAAATTTTAATTTCTTTTGACTATTTTAAAAACAAATGACACAATATAATCTATGTTTATACCTAAAATCATAATTTAGGGCCAAGGATGGATCTAGGTGAAATAAAATTATCCAATGTAAATAGGACAAGTGATAGGGTATTTTTATAATATTTATAATTTAATTTTAACCCTTAATTACCAAGCTTATCTTTAACAGTGTTCATAAACATTAATATTTTTCAAAAATAAAAGGTAATTATTAATATAATTTTTAAAATATAATTCCAAATATAGAATCCAATTCTTAAAAAAAATTTATAGAGGGAAGAAATTAATTGAAAACTTAATCGCATTGACAAAATGATAAAAAAAAATTAATTGAAAAAAAATTCAAAAGTCTATAGTATTTTTATATCAAACATATATCTAAAAATTCGTTAAACCTCTAAATTTAATGATCTAATTATTGTATAAAACCATTATAATATATAATTAAACATTATAAATAAATTTAATAAAAAAATTGTAACCCAACAAAATTGTAATGTATAACATTGTATTTAGTATCGTGTGTGACATGCAACACCAAACTTATAAGGGAATATAATATCTCAAGGCTCTAAAATATAATAACTATTTTAAATAAATATGACACATGATATTTCTTATTAATCATGAAATATTTGGATAGGTTGATTTTTAGGAAAGAGAGACTTTCCTTGAGAGATTTTTCAACACACAAGAGCAACCATCCTCGATTTCTTGTGTTACACACAAGATAAAGTATCAACAAATAACAATGTATTATTAAAATATTATTATTTCATATAATATGATTTAAACTGCACATTATATTACTTATTATTTATGTTAATAGAAAAAAAAATTATAACTTAATCTAATATAAAATTAATTAATTGGTTAATAATTAATGGGAAACTAAAACAATAACTATATGGATATAAAAAGAAATATTATTCATTATATTATTCCAAAGAAGTGTTTACATAAAATCATAACTAATTACAATCAGTGAATCATTTTTATGATGAAAAATTTTTATATAATCAATCAAATATTGTTTATATTTATCGATCGGTTTTGATATACATATGATATGAACAAACCAAATTTCACACATAAACCCTATATTTTCATTAAGGCAATTTGACTTATTTTTAATGGAGATACAATTTTAAATGTTAATTTTTATAATCAGAAAAATTTCATTTTATAAAATAAACATAATTATTTAATTAATAATTTTAAAATTATACTAGGGTGATATTTTTTTAATTTTTTTGAGAAACATTATTTTTTGATTAATAGTGAAAAAATCTACATTTTAGTTAGAAATTGTCTTTTTTGTTAAAATAATTATTAAATATAAATTGTATTTTAAATATTTTTTAATTGAAATTAGATCAATTATAAACCTATTTATAGAATTTAGTTCATTAAAATTAAATTAAAATTTGAACTGAATATAAAAAGTTAACAATCATTTGAACATTTTTTTATTAAAACCCGTTGTATCGTCCATTTATGAGATTAGCATTAATCATTATTTTTCAGATACTGTTATTCATATTTCAAAATATGGACATAAAAATTAGTAATCAAGATGATATTTTTAGTTGAATAATATCAACATTAATTTTTTTCAATATCATTAGTGAATGTGATTAAAATTAATTATAGGGATTAAGGTGAAATTATCCTTGAAAATGCACTAAAACAAATATTTAACTGTACAAATGAAATAGACACTTGACAATATCTCATTATATGGCCATATATAGACTATAAAAATTATATTATGGAGTTCATATTGGTTTTAATTACTTTTTTTAAGGTTATAACATGTATATACCTAAATAATAATAAAAATTCCAAGAGAGCTCTTTTCCTTCCATGTAAAAGGAAACCACCTATCCCACTACATCACACCATTCAAACCACTTAGGTTCAGCCACGATCGACAAAAATAGTCTCCCAAAATACGTCACCTAGATCTATAATCCTTCCATTGGGAATAAATCATTATAAATAAGCCTTTTGATTCAATGAAAACTAAGTCACATGATGAGGAGGTAACATATTCTCTCGTGTTTTTAGTTTCATTTCTCGTATTAACTTTCTATAATATTCATATTCAATTATTTTATAACAAAAATGATCTTAAATATACTAGTATTTTTATTTTAATATTACAAAATCCTCAATGTAATTGGTAAACAATAAATCCTACCTGTGTGTGAAGAACTACTACCTCAAGAAATGATGATTGTTTATTTTTGCATTCCCAACTTTCATGGATGGACATTATGATGGAAAATCCATTTTTTAATGATATATATGATATTTATTATGAATTTATACTTATATTATAATTTTATAACACATACAATTAATAAATTCTATTACACATTAATATGATAACATCATTTTAGGAAGTGGGGATGACCACCACCTCAAAGCGATGCTACTCGTTCACACTATTTTAGAATGTATAAATAATGGTTATAATTATACATATGGTACTTAAAAAAATTAAAATGATATTAATTTCATTTTTAACTTTATGGGGATATATATATATATATCATTTTCTATTTTACGATTTCACTCAGTTTAAAAGAGATAATGTTGTTCGTGGATGTTTGGACTACCGCCTCCTCAACATTATGTGATTCATTTGACATAGAATAATTAAATATAAAATTATGAAAAGTAAAATAAAATGGAAATTATTATATAATTATAAATCTAGAGTGATATAATTATACTATACTTTTTCACAGAATGATCATTGAAAAATGGGAACATTACTCATGCGTAAGTACGGCCAACCAGCCTAATGAGTGTAATTTTGGTTCCTTTTTACTAACCATATTAAATTATTGATTTTAAAATTATAACTGACATATAAATTTGATAATTATTTCAATTTTTATTATTATTGATATGTTATATAATGAACCCATTGACAATAGTTGGCCTAGGAATGTTGTTTTTGACACAGAAACCGAATTTGGTCAAAACACCTGACATAAAATTAATTGTTTATATAGTTGTATAAAACATAGTAATAAGTGACTAAAATCAGTTAAAAACATGTAAAATTTCCTAAATAAATTAAGAAAATTAATTATATTTATTATAAAATATGTTAATGGACTTTCACACAAATAGAAACACAAGGTAAGGGACTCTTGTCTCACTTCTCTTTCCATGAGGCATACATTACTGTTGTTCATCTAATTTAATATATATGATGCACAAAAATCCACATTGAAATGTAATATCATGAATTATTTTATCTTCATGATAATTTGTTGTTTCAATTGATTATTATTACATTTGGGTCCATCAATTCAATTGTATGTTATTCTCCTCTCACTTTTTACATCCATGGCATAAATGTCGTCTTTTACACTTACATCTTTTATGTGGGGTATATATGGCCCCTATTTATTTATTGTATCTTTAATAATATTACCCAAATGGTTTTTAATGATTTCATATTATATTTTTTCTTTCATGAGGTTTATAATTAAAAATGTTTCAATGTGGTATGGGACATTTTGGAGTGTTTAAAGATTATTTTCCTCAAATATATCTTTAATGATCATTATATAAAATTTACTTTTGAGAAAATTAAATAACTATTTTTCAAAAAACTCATTAATGATTATTAGTTTATTCATGACCATTTTCCATATTATGGAAAATATCTAATTCTTTGGTAATGAAATTTTTTTAGACAATATTTTTCTAAAAACCGTCTTTATTTCTCTCTATAGTTAGAGACATGTTTTCTTCTAAAAACAATGTTTTTTAAAATATTTTTTAAAAAATATTTAATATTATTTTTTATAAACATTTGAACCCTTTTTTCTATTACTAGTGTTTTAAAAAAAAATCTTGTCTCTTTCTAAATGTGTAATTTTCAATCCTTTTTTCATACAAAGGGAAATTTCTTTACCTCATACAACATGTATGAATTTATCAATCATAATTTTATTAAAAAATAATTCTCAAGTATCAAAGGATAATTTTTACTAAATTTTTTTTCAAAATGGTTATTTTCAAAAAAAATCAATAGTGATTTGGAAAAAAATTATATTTTCTAAAGGTATATTATTAAAAGTAATTATTTTATTAAATCAACAATAACAACCCTGTATTTTTAATCCATAAGTTATTTATTGCGATGATACCATCATTATTATTCCTCTAGATGGTTTATGATTTATTTTTTCCATGAATTTTATTCACATTCAATTCCATTATATTATTTTTAGTCCACTTGAAATATAAAAATTCATATGATCATTGAGCATTAAATTTATTTTATTTATCCCTACAATTTATCATAGGTATTACTATTAACATAACCATATAACATTTTACATAAAATATTTAAATAGGGAATTATTTCTAAACTATATTTTTTATTAAATAGGGTTAATTGATATGGAATATTAGTAATTTTGTTTATTCGATATGAGGAATATTTTGGATTGGAAATGACAAATGGATCCTGAACATTATATAGCTCATTGATGCATCAATAGGTTTTCAAGAGACATATAGTTGTTAAAATGGGTTTCTACCCTTAGTTTTAAATAATATAGTAATTTGTATTGATAAAAATTGGATTTAATGTGCCTCATACATGAAATCCAATAATTAAGTAGTTCCCTTATACTGGTTTTAGTTATTTTCCATCCATGAGATTTTTCATCCAAAAATCAATGGATATATCTTATTTCAGTTCATTGATTTGTTTCCTGTGTTTTAGTTTCTTACCATGACATATTTTATTCCTTATTTATTTAATTGAATTGAATTTATTTCTAGTTAATAACATTCCAAATTGTTTAAATAATTCTATTCAGTTTATTGATTACATGAAAAGTGTGTTTAGTTATTTACCTTTTTGTTTTTATATTGTTGTTGATTCATTATTACTTTCTCTATATTTTTTTTACTAATAATTTGAGCTCATATTTAGTATATTTCCTTTTACAGGAATCCAATAAGAATACCATTAAATATACAATGTTACATACTATAAGGATTATAGATATCCTCTAAGTTGTTTATTTAGATATAATAAAAAAAATTTAAATTGTCTTGACATTTGTATTAAAAAAACATCATTTTTATCAGGATTTCTAAGATTAATAAATTTATCTATCATTCGGGGCTTGATTGATTGTAATTAATTCCAATTTAATTAATTGCAGACACCAGATCTATGATTCTAGTGTCGGGTTACTACCGTTGGTATCAGTGGAAGTTTAGTAACAATAATGGTAAGTATATTCAAGAAATCACAATTAGAGAACATAACCCTAATGTAGAGTTTAAAAATAAGTATATAAGAAGACTATATAATTTTGGTAACATATATATTATTTGGCTCTTCCAGGAAATACATCCATGTCTGAATAATATAAGCTGATATGGTTCTGCCACCAATGTACCTTAGAATAAAAAATCCAACAAGGTATTCTGGTCCTAAGTCGAGGTATCCTGGTAAACAACAACTTTCCTTACTACACACTTGGTTGGACACTACCGGTGTATATTCTTAAGATATTAGATTTTTTCTAAAAAAACCATTATGAATAATTTGAATAGATAATAAAAATGGATATTAGAGGATACACCAATGGTTTTTTATTTTCAAGATAAGGTGTCATTGTTTAGAAAAGCTAGAAATGATATTATTGATAAACCCTAGACCATGGAAGTATATTTGCGAAAATAAGTGTATGATGTATTTATGTTATGAGGTTGTATTGGAAACTATAGTTAAATGTCTCATTAGTGATGAATAAAATTTCAATGGTTTCCATTATATATATTTTGAAAATAACATTAATATGGTTTTATAAAAGGTTAACTTATATTCGAGTGACTAACAATCAAATTCAGAAAGGTCACGGGTCACGAACCCATGAACAAAAGATGATCAGTATTTCACGCCAACCACTCACCTATGAAATTTCTGTGTTAAATTTTATTTTTAGTTAAACAATTTGAGGAATAAATTTTAGTGAAGAATAAGTAATATAAATTTTGAGGGTTAATGATTAATCTATTACCTTTAATTGTTTTAGGAGATAATAACTAAGAAATAGTATGATTGGGCACTATTTTATAGGACTTGTAATATATTAAAATTAATTTTTAGTGGTTCAAGAATAATTTTTTTATTGTTGGTAAAGAACATATAGGTGTAAAGGGATTAAATAGAATTTGATCGAAGAATAACCAAAAGTTTTGATTTTTAATATGAAATTAATACTAATAAAGTAAGAATATATCATTATATTATTGTCTTGTAAAACATTTACCCAACATTAGGAAAATGAATTATAAATAATTTTTTTTCTATTACAGAAATATTGTTGATCCAATGGTATAGTAAAGCATCGTAGACTTACGGATTTGATGACCTCTACATTATGTTGATCAATCACTTATTTGTGATTGATGACCTTAATAACTCACTAAAAATATTAAAACATTTATTCCATGTATATATATTCACTTTCCACTGATGTTCTGCAACTCCAAGACCTAGAAATATGGTAGTCCATGTAACCATTGTACTTTCTGTTATCCCTTTTATAGAGGATGGCTTATGATCCCTTCTCACGATGTTGGATTTCAAGCATTAGAAGTATCAAAAAATATATCACCATAATAATGATTAATTTTCAATGATGCAATTTAATTAAGGTGTGGATAATGTAACTCCATGAAATTATATAGCATAAGATTTTATTAAACAATGTGTTTGACACACAAATCCAAACACATAAGGGAATTCAATATCCCAAGACTCTAATATATATTTACTATTTTAATTAAATTCAGTAGATGATATCTCTTATAATGCACGCAGCAAAAATATATCTTATGTTACACACAATAGTGACCTTCCTCGATAAATTTTGTTACATGCAAGAGGGGCCTTCCTCGATAGCTTGTGTTACATGAAACACCAAGTTCCACAAAATTAAAATGTATTATTAGAATATTATTATTTAATATGATATGATATAAACTAGATGATAAATTATATGTTCTAAATAATAATTCTTAACTTATAAAAGTTATGTTTTCCAGCAATATAAAATGAATTCATTGGTTAACAATTAAGAAGAAACTGAAATAATAACCAATTGGATATAAAAACAAAGAATAATATTTTTATGATTCTAAATGAGATATTATATAATAAACATAAATAATTACAATTAATAAACGATTCAATGAAACACATATTTTATATCTTAAATAAACTATTTTTTATATTTAAATGTTTGTTTTGATAAGTATAAGACCATAAAAAACCATATTTCATAATAAAAATTGAAATTTTAAAAAGGGAATTTTACCGTATTGTAATGCAGATCCTATTTTTAATCTTAATTTTTATGTTAATTTAAATTTAATTTTATAAAATAATCATAATTATTGAATTCATAATATAAATTTTTTTATAGGGTGATTTCCTTGTATTTTGCTGAGAAACTACATTCTTTGATGAATAGAGAAAAATACATCACTTTTGTTCGAAAAAATATTTTTGTTAAAATAATTATTAATACTAAATTGTATTTTTAATTTGTTTTAATGAAAAAATAGAACAATTATACATCTATTAATGCAATTTAGTTCATTAGAATAAATTTTAATTTAAAATTGAATATATGGACTTAATAATCCATTGAACATTTTTCTACTAAAACCAGTTAATTCGGACATATGTGAGATTATGATTATTCATAATTTTTCTATTGATGTGATATGATTTAAAAAAATATATTAATTTTTTTAATCATGATAATAATTTGATTCTAATAATATCACATTATTTTTTTACAAAAAATGATAGCTAAAAGGGATAAAATTTAATTACAATGATTAAGGTGTAATTAGGCTTAAAATAGCATAAACCTTAAATTTAAAGGCCCAAATGACCTAGTCACTTATACCAAACCCAATTTATTCCATATATCAACAACATAGTTTCCATTATTGATTTTGGATATTTTTAAATGGATTTTGTTTATGTATGACCATGTGTATACCTAACTTGTTTCAAGAAATTCCATGTGAGTCATTTTCCATCCCTATTATTAGACACTACCAATCCCACTTCATAAAAACATTCAAACCTCTAGGTTTCAGCCATGATCTATGAAAATAGTCTCCAAAAATAAATCCTCTATACCTCGAGGAAACAATTTTGGTAGAAATATTTCTATGGAATCCATTTAGTTCAAACCAAAAGAAGATACCCGATTAAGAGGTAACAAGTTCTCTCAATCTTTTTAGTTTCATTTCCATTATCCACTCCCTATAAAAATATTATTACATTAATTTATAACAACAAAAATTTTCCCAATTTACTAGGATTTTGTTATGTTAATAGTTATACATTCACATACCCACACCTCCATATAATGGGTAAGAAACATACTATTTCTGTGTATGGTGAACTGCTACCTTCCAAAACGATGATTGTTCATTTTTCCATTTCCATCATTCTTGGTTCACTATTTTGATAGAAACATTGTTTTATAAAGTTATATAAGATATTTATTATGTATTTATACTTCAGTTTTCCTTTAATAACACATAAATTTAATAATTTCTATTTAATGTTAATATAATAACATCATTTGAGGAAGTGTGGACTACAATGCCCTAAAAGTAATGTGATTCGTTAACACAATATATGGGATGTATAATGGACGGTTATAATTAATTATATGATACATAAAAGATATATATATGATATTCATGACTTAATCACCATTATGTATATATGAATATATAATTTTCTTTATTACCCATTAACACACATTAATATACAAAACGTCATTCATGGATGTGTTAACTACATCCTTCTTGACCTGAAGTGATTCCTTGTACATCACATAATTGTATATATAATTATATATGATTAAATAATTTGTTATTTTTGATATATTTATTATTTTTAAATATGTAATTATTCTTAACTTATTTCCATAATGTTCATTGAATAATGGGAATGTTACTGATGCGTACGAAAGACCGACCCTCTCTATTAGTGAAACATAATTTCATTTTTAATAACCACATTAAATGATTGATTTTAAAATTATAATTTAAATATAAATATGATAATGTTTTCATGGTCATTATTCTTGAGTTTTTAAATAATGAACCCTTATGACCATAATTGAGCTATTAATGTTATTTTGACACACAATCCAAATTTGGTCAAACCAGGCGATGTAAAAATAATTGTTTAAGTAGTTATAAAAATATAAATCAGTGCAATAAAATACATGATAAAAATGAAAAAAAAATCAATAAATCATAAAATTAACATATGTTTATTATATAGGATGTTAAATGATGTTCACCCAAAATAAACCACAAAGAAAGGGATTATTGTCAAACTTTTCATTTCATTAGGTATACTTTATTGTTGTTCATCTAATTTTATATGTATAGTGTGAATACTATTACATTGAAATTTAATTTCATGAATCATTATATCTTCATGGTATTTAGATTTTTCAATTAATTATTAGTTTTCTTGGGTCCTTTAATTCATATATAAGGGACATTAGTCTCACTTTTTACATTAGTGGGATGAATTCCATGTTCACTTCTTATATATATTGTGTAGTGTCTCTACTACCCCTATTTTAATATCATATCATTAATACTATTAACTTAATGGAATTTTTAGCTTTATTTTAATATTATTATCTCACATGGTTTATGATTTAAATGTATGAAGGTGTTAATTGACACTTTTATATTTTTAAATATTATTTTCTTCACCAATATCTTTAATAATATTTCAATGTAATTTAATTTTGAGGAAATTTTATAAACATTGTTCAATAAACCCTCTAATTATTTTCTGTTTATTTATGTCAATTTTAAATATTAGTACCAATAATAAAATCTTTGGTAGAGAAAATTCTTTAGAAAATGTTTTTAAGAAAACCCGAAATTATTTCCCTCTTTAGTCAAAAGGCATATTTTTTTCTAAAAACCATGTTTTATTGAAATGATTTTAAAATTATGTGTTAAATACATTTTTAAACTTTTTTTCCTTTACAAATGTTTTCAATTGAATATTTTTTTCACTTTCTGAATGAGGCATTTTGTAACCTATTTCGAACAAAATGAGTATTTTTTACCACATATAAATTGAGTGGATTTATCTACTATCATTTCATTGAATCATTCATTTATTATTTAAAAGGATTATTTTTAATTTTTTTTTTCAAAGGTATGTTGGAAGAATAATGTTTTCAAAAGGTTATTTAAAATAAAATTATATTTTCTTCAATAATATTTTTAGTTGTTATTCATTTATTTTATCAACAAAAACAACAATCTATTTTTACTCCACATGGAATTATTTATATTGATACCACCCTTATTCAACTCATAGATCGTCTATGATTGTTTTAGAAAAAGATAATATACACATCTACATCATTGATTTATTTTTCAGTCCACTGGAAATATCCAACTTCATATCATCATTTATCATTGAATTTCCCCAAATTATACGTACCATTTATGGTTAACATAACTATTTCCATAAATTTATACCATTTTATATATAGTGTATAAATGTGTAATTATGAATAAATACTTATCTCATATTCAATATAGAATATTGATTAGCCATATTAGTTATTTCTAATATTCGATATGAGGAATGGTTTGGACTATAAATGATGGGTGGATCCCGTACATTATATATCTCCTAGATGCATCAACATGTTCTCATGAGACATATAATTACAAAAATTAGTTTCCAACCATTGTTTTATACCATCATGTGAACTAAATTGGTGGTAATATTTTTTTATGTGCCTTATACTTGACATCTAAAAATAATAAATTTCCCTCATACTAGTTTAAGTAAATATTCATCCCTAAGATTTATCATCGACGTATCAACAGATATAGTTAATTCTAGTTAAATGATTTATGGAATGTGTTTTAGTTTCTTACCATTCAATATTAATTTTTAATTATGTAGTTATTTGAATGGAATTTCTTTACAGTTATAATCTATAAATTGTTTTGATTACATTTCATTTGTTTTCAGTTATATACCTTTCCATTTTAATATTGTTACTGATACATTATTGCTTCCCCTATATTATTCCCATACTAAGAATTTGAGATAACCATTATTATTTTTTCCTTCCTTATGGTTCCCATAATAATACTCTAAATGATATTATGGTATTTAATTAATGTATTAGTGTTCTCCTCAAAGTTGTTTGTTTAAAAAGATGAAAATTGTATATCGTAATTTGTGAAGTCATTTGTAATAAAAGACCCATTTTTATATCTGGTTTACCAAGACTATAAAAATGATCTATCCTTTGGGGAATTATTACTTATTATCATCCATATGTAAGTAATAAAAAACATTTGACCTAGATTTTTGGGGTAAATTCCTTATATTAGTAGTTTTCAATTCAAATTCATTATGTTTAAACTATTCATGAAAACATCAAACTTATTAAAAAAATCTCAAAAATTAAACCAGAGTTAATTTTTAAATTGATATTTCAATTAAGAATTTTATTTTATCAAATATAATTTTTAAATTTTTCAAAATCTATATTTAATAAAATTTCCCTACAAAATGAAGACAATGCAGCATTTTTAAAAAATTACCATTTTAACCATAAAACTTTATTTATAGTATAATATATTAAATATAGTGTCTATTTTTATTACTATATAACTAAAAAATATATGTTAAATTGTTATTCTATCGTTACCTAGGGTTTTACAGTATTTCAATTGGTGTTTTCCAAATATATATAAAATATATTAAAAAATTAGAAAATATAAATTTATATATCCTTTTAAGAAATTATAAATTTTAATTTGTTTTTTGAAGTGGGAAGTCATTTTATTATAACTCCTCATGACCTAGGTTTGAATCTTGATACCTTTTAATTTTGCTAAAAAAATTCAAATATATATATATATATATATTGGTTTATAGGTATTTAATGTTTTGATTTGAATCCGATTAGGGGATGTTGCATTTTAATATATTTGTGCGGTCATGGATTCAATTAATATCGATTTTATTTTCATCATAATAACTAGGAATATATATATATATATATATCTATGTGTCTGTGTATTAGTGTCATAATATAAATAGAAATTTTTTAGTATTAGAGTATGAAAGGTGCCTCTGCACTCACATGAGTTGTAGGAGAAAATCATTTAGCAGCCTTTATATTGAAATTATTTATGTTTAGATAGAAAAATAAATGTAGAAATAGATATTAGTTATGTGGAATGTGATTCCATGTAGACTAACACACATATATCTCTGATAATTTCCCTTTTCTATGACTAATGTCTTGAGTGGTTATTCATTTTAGGATATAGCCACACCAATTGCTTTCATGGACTCAATGATCACCGTTATAAGTTATATCCATAGAAATAATCCATCGTAATACCTTATTTGTTACTTCATTCCTCAAGTTTTAATGTAGCGTGGTCACAAAAAATTCAACATCTAAATATTTAGCTAAATAGATCTGCATTTTTTGAGTAGTAACTCTCCATTTACCCACACCTTATCTCCAACATTATTTCCTAAAACTATTTGACTAAATAAAAATGATAAAGTGGGGAAATTATCTATACAACATAGTTACTCTGTTTTAATGTAATCATTTATCATGATAAATATTATTTCAACAAGGATACATAAGGCCAATAGAGCTACGATGTATCCATTATATTCACATCACGACCACATTTAGGAATTTAACCCTATTAATTTTATAATTCTATTAAATTTCAAGCCTTCATGGAATAAGTTGTAGCTACAATATAGAATAAATAATTCTCAAGGGAACTACATTTTAACACTATATACGATGGTTTAGATACCCCAAAATTTTCAATGGCACTAGAAATGCTCAGATTTTAGTTATATTCCATGATAAACTAGACTTTGGTTTAGTCTTAGAACTCTACAACCAAAATTAGAGGTTCCATCAGAATTCTAGGAAAGTATAAGAATGTTCACTTCCTCGACTCACTAGTTTGGAGTAATGGGGTCCTGTCCCATATACATCTATGAAAAATCGGTGCAGTGCATACCACTAGATCTATAATACCACCATGCGGTGAAGACCACAACTTCTATGTGCATGCCTGCCTTCTTGAATTCTATTAGCTCTCTTAATGACATCAGGGATGGATGGGATTTTTTGTCCCTCAATGTTGTCATTATTTCACCCAAATGTGTTGTGTCGAGTGGGCTTGACTAGATAGTCATATAAGTATTTTTTTTGAACACTTCTATAAAACCTTGTGACATAGTTAATAACATTATAGTGTAACCAAGTTCACTATAGTGTGAACATAATTTGATGCTACCATCCAACATGATTTATATAAAAGTTCCTCCTTTAATATATAGACATATCCTTTACAACATGCTCACTATGGCAACATCTACAACATGGTCTTTCTCATTTTGTCAAGATTCTTATTTTATCTAATAATATCCACGAATATCACTTCTAGAATTCCTTCTTATATATTTGAATTAAACAAATATCAATTTATCAAAAAAAATTAATAATATCATTAAATCATTATTTCATAAAAATATACCAGCAGTCACTTTGGGAAATATCAATCTCCCAGGTTGTACTTCACTAAATATATTTATTCATCATTTGATGAGAATAATTCAATTGTCAAAAAATACAATACATTTTTTGATATTCCACCACAACACTTTGGCATCATCGTCGACAAATAGGTTATCGACATTGACCATCCTTATTGTCAAGAACCATGATAAAATAATTTTTCAACATATTTCACTTAAATGTTCTGTTATTGCTAACAATCTACCCATATGAATTTTGGTTACAATACATGATTTACTTTTTACTGCATAATCCCCCTTAATAAACCCTAATAATTTTATTTCCCCATCCTATGTATATGTTTTATATCTAATTATTACTTCTTCTCCCGCATATTTTCTGGTAAGATAAAATTTTCATTTCAAATAAAAATGGTTTTTCCAAAATTCCATATATAAATGTATGAATGATATTTTTTCTTTCCCCTATATATTAGAGAGAAAATTACATTCACATCATCACCCCAAAAATATATGAATGATTCTAGAAAAGCTTAAATATATATTTGGGGATCTATTCTCCATATGAGCATATTTTCTTACACTTTTTCATAACAAATTTATTCTTTAGTATTAGCCACAAGTTGATTAGAAAAATCCATTGAAACTAACTATTAAATTAGAAAATTTTATTTCATTCTTTATTTTCCAAAGATATTCATAGATTGAATTCATAAAATTTCCATTGAAATATAATTAAATATAATAATACTACTAATATAGAACTTGGTATAGGAATTTATAGTTTTTATAGACAGTATCCTGACTATCCATATTAATAATATACTCCATGAAGCGTAGATAATATCATTATATTTTCCAATATTAAAATACAAAATCGTATCTCCATCACTTCACACGAAACAATTTGTACAAAAAATTAATTTTCATTGTTGTGAGAAACATAATATATGATTAATAAATTGATACCACTTGATAAAAATTTGAAAACATTTATTCCATGAGCTGTTCAATTAGAATGAAATGATATCATTTGAACTAGATGCCCTCTAAATACTCAAAGGTATAAAAATATGATTAGGATTGATATCATTAGATGGTTAGAATAACAACCACCCTAATAATTGTCTCATGACACAAATTTTTATATCAATTTTTAGTATACAATATTTGGTCACATATCCTTCCGGTCCATATTTACATTATGATCTATCCATGTGTGATATTCGAAGATAGTCATTAATATTTTTTGAAAGAACAATCACCCCATGGATCATATAGAAACTTAATTCTACACCTCTTCACTAATATTTATACATAATAAATAATTTGGTGAGTGGGTTACCTCAATGTTTTTTCATGTTGATGAATAAGGTTGTTCAAATGAAAGAACCCATCAGCATTACCCTTTTTTCTTCCCTTATTCAAATTTTAATAAAGTAACACAATCACCTCATCATGTTCTTCATCATCACATGTATTTGAAAAAATAATCCTATTTATAGAGGATATATTTTTTTGTGATACCTATTACACAGTTCCTTTAAAGGATATTGAAAATCATTATCATTCCTTATGTTGGTATTTTACACAATTGAGGAATCGTTCCGAGTTGAACTAGTAGCTACTTAGGTTACATCTCTAGTTGATCTTACATCTGGCTTTATTATCTATTGAATATTCAAAATTTTTCTATAAGTGTTACATGGATGAAAAATTTATAGAACCACGTCAATGATTGAAGAAGTGTCATATTAGAATACATCATCTTTGATGGAGTAAACTTCACATTCTCCTCCACTATCTTCACATAGAGAACAACCTATTTTTTGCCTCTATATTTTCTATTTTACATAAATGTGATTTTTTATGAATATAAATATTTTGGGGCTTGATTAATCATTTTTTGATAATATTTATCATTTTATAAAGTATTGATCAAATTATCCAGCTTAATAGGCTTCCTAAAGGACACTAATTTTCCTTGTAATTCATATGTGTGGAGTTTCTCTATATGGATTATTTCACCTTCCATGAATTTATTCAATTGATATACCTTCCCATATGACTGATTTTTGAAATAATTAAACATTTTCCAAAATAATAATACCATATTAAGTCACTCCTTGAATTAGTTATTGGCACTACTAGAGTTCTTCTAACAATATAGGGATTGATAGATTCAAAACATCTATGCATGATGTGACCCAATATTCCAAAACTAAAATCAATTTATTATTTTCCTCTTTTTTGGAACCAAAATATAATATTTTTTATGGAATAAAACATTCCATAATTTATATCTGGATTTCTCTTCCTTTCTATACTAGAGGAGGTAACTTTAAAGGGGATCATCATCTTCTCAAAAGATGAGTTGATTATCTCCTCATGTTTCATTATTTTAAAATATTTCTATTTAAACCCCACATGTATTAAATTCTTATTTGATTTAGTAACCATTATCTATTTTATCCATTATTCCTGTTTTTTTCAGAGTAATACTTATATGCTTTAACTACTTACCCATGGTTATTTTCATCAAGATATGTAGGGAAATTTTTTGAATCATGTCAATTTGATCATTCATAGTTGATACCTTTTTATTCATTAATTAATTCAAGGTCACTTAATATCTTATAAATCATTCATTATATAAGGAAATATCTTATTCTATTGAATATAATACATCTAGTGATATACTCCATTGATATTCATTATCAACATATAATCATTCATTTGAATACAAACTTAATGTTTTTTCCAACCAACAACCTTAATAATATCAAATTATTATCACTTATATATAGGCCTAAATTATTTATAATTTCTCAAAATGAGGGTTATAACTAGAGATAACGTTAGGTTTAGATTTTAACTCAGATGGAGAACACAACATCTTGTAAGAATTCATCCTTTTTTATTTATTTTTCAATTTTTTATATAGATTATATAACATGGATTTTCTTATTCACCAAAATAATATTCCATCTAAACCCACATATATTGAAGAAAATGAAATTATCCATATTTATATGAAAATATTATTTGAGAACCTCCTTAAATTTCTATTTAATTGAAGCATCAATTAAAAATTTTATTTTGACTCTTTCAAAGATAAATTCATTTATTGTCAATATAAACATTACATATTCTACCACAT
Source organism: Viscum album (assembly GCA_963277665.1). NCBI lineage: Eukaryota > Viridiplantae > Streptophyta > Magnoliopsida > Santalales > Viscaceae > Viscum > Viscum album. Next base: position 132,272,775 of record OY728138.1, on the reverse strand, counting down.
ATATAAAAAGCCCCAAAAATGATATTAATAGGATAAAATAATTTATACATTAATTTAAATTCATTATTTCAATGAAATTATCCTTCACTCTATATGAAATCTGGAACAATACTTTAGATTAATTTAGATAAAAAAACAATGATTAATTTATCCCTTTAATACCACATGTTACACTTATACAAGGGGATTATCATGATATTACCCTAAGAGGGGTATTGTTGAATCATAGAATATATTGATTATGTAATTATAACACTTTATCTATTAACTATATTACATCACTATTAAATATTAATCTCTCAACCTTGAGGGTAAAATGGAATTCTCATTAATCCAAGTATACAATTGGTTATTTGATAATTTTTTTCTGTGAATGCATAATGGAAATAGAGATATGTTCATTTTCATTGTTCACCCTTACAAGGATACTCCCTAGAGAATGAAAAAATGATGTTTCATTCATGTAAATCACAATGATATCACTTCTATTCAAAGGTTACAGCTAGGAAACCCCTATGTCAAGGATCACTGCCATAAAAAATTTAGGGATACATCACTATATCCCAAGGGTTACACCATCAAATGTTCCTTCATTATCTCACTATCAGTGGAATGGATCACCATTAAATTTTATGTATATGTAGGTTTTTTAGAATCATATTTCAATTCATCTTCAAACATGTTAAATGCTTCTATGTAGTTCTATTAGGCTTCATTATAATATCTATTACAATATGTTTAAACTATACCTTATTCACTATAGAATAACTGTTCAAAAACATCAATATGATATAGAAACTGAAAAACTTTATTCTACTTTCAAATGATATTATACAAATTCCATTTCATTAAGGATTGAATTCCCTCACTATAATAATACCTTATTATTCATAAAAAATTATAATCTTTAACAAGAACACTTTTTAGATGTCCATTTACCTATTTTAAGGATATACAAAATGTTCACACAGTTTCCTTCTACAAATTTTGGTTTTCATGATATTAGCCTTATAAATAAAAAATAATTTCTTAATCAATCACTCTCTATTACTCTATAATTGGGTTATTCAAACCACCAACTAAGACCTACGAATTTTATCCATTATTTTCTCACCAATTTCAAAGTAATAAATTCTCATTCTCACCTAGAAAACATTATGATGTGGAATTTTTTGAATTTCAATGTTATAGAGCCTCCTGTTTTTCATATTCTATTTTTAGAAACCCTTTTAATGGAATAACCTCAATTTTTTCAATAGTTATTGTGGAATGTTTAAACACACCAAAACATGGAAATTTTTAGTTGACAAAATCCAGAATTATTGAGTAGTAACTCCTCAATTTACCATATCATGATCTCTAACATGATATTAAAAAAATATGACTCACCAAACATGTAGATGAATATCCATTGTTATTATTTTGTAATGATTCTATTTTCAGGCAATGATGTTTTGTGATCAAAACCCTTGCAACATGGGCACATAAAAATTAAAATGATTTTTTGTTGATTTTATATCCATTGTGAAATGTTGTGTATGTTTGGAAACCTAAAATATTTTCACTTATGTTAAATTCAATTACTACATATTGTAAGGAATAACATGGTATTGTACTTCTTTGATCCCAATGTATCTATAGAGTATCCCATTTTTACTTTGGTTGGGACAGCTAAAAACATCTATTGGCCCCAAAAATCCTCTTTTCAATGTTTTATTCTATGATTACCAGACTAAAATATACCAAGAAAACTGTAAAACAGACATTAGAAGTTCCCTTAAATTTCACAGGGAATATATGAAAATACACATCCATGACTCAATAGTTATGGGTCACAATGAACTCTCTTGGATTCCTCTATACTATATCTCTGTGGAATGGATGACTTCTTTTGTACTACATAAGAGTGATTTGGACCACTAATTCTCTATGAATTCATACCTTAGCCCACGATCACCTACCTCCTAGTGGTACCTTTGCTATTTTATATTGGTAGTTCCCATGTGGGGTCATGTATTCCCTCACATGTGTAGGGTCTACATGGATTTTCTAAGAATCCAATGTTGCACTTCATTTTGAACCCTATCATATAGTCTTTCAACATTGCCAAAATTCTTGCATCACGACATCATTGGCAAAGACATAAAAATCCTTTGTAGTTTTCCTCTAATATAGACTATAAAAAATAAACTTATCTATATCATAGATATATCCTTCAAAACAAAGAAATTATGTCCACCACAGTGGTATGGCCTTACTAAATTTTTTCTGTTAGTTCTCTTGTAAAATACACTCCATGAAAATAACATCTGGAATGCCTCAAGATGTATTCCACATAAATAACCATCACATTGTTGTCACATACATTATAAATATTCATAAATCATGATGTGAATAATATACCTTGTATATTACATTGGGAATTATCAATTTCAATACGAGCATATCATCAGGTTTTTTCATAATCAATATGGGTTTCCTATAATGTTATTGCCACAAAATCTAACTTGATTCACTGTGATTTAAAAAAATCTCCTAACCATCATAATTTACTAAATTTTCATCAACATTTGTCTTCCTTATTTTTAACCAAATTGACCAATAAATTTTTCACAAAATATAACTATAATCTTTCAATATTTCTAATAAGAATAATAAAAATTTCAATCTATTTACTAGGACGAGATAAAAATCATATGCAAAAAGAAAATTGTGAAAAAAAATGTCTGATTATAAGAATATTGAATCATAAAACTATTCATATTAAATAATAAGTCCACAATTATTCCCATATGATCAATCATATAACATGGTGTAAAGACTATGAAAACATGCGACAGGAGTCACAATATTAGGAAATAACATAGGTATATAACATAATACTATCGAACCAATATAACCATAGAAACCTAACATTATAAATCAGAAATCTCCACTTATTTACAAATTTCAATTAGGCATCAAAACATGTTTCACATATGGGATCAGACATTACAATCAAATTTACATAGAGGATCTTGCATCACGACATATTTCCATTTTTGAATTGTGCATCACAACCCATATCACCCTTACCTCATGAGATGAAACTATTTACTCAATTAGTTAGAGTGTTATATATAGCTCATCCAGTACATAAATATTAACCAACATTCAGCCTCTGAAAAATAATTACATATAAAATCATTATAATCTTGGAATGATAATGGATTTCAGAATACATTTTAAAAGGTATAAAACAAATAAACAAATGAACTAGACTAATCAATAAAAAATTAATTTATCTAAAAAATGACACTCCAATTATATTCTAGATGGTGGTTTATAAATCAATCCCCATGTAAATTTTCTCCCTTTAGATATGAAATAAAATGGATTCCAATGTCAAAAAATTATATTTTTAATGGAAAATAAATTTATATATTTTGAGAATAAATTTTTTATTAAACAAATCCTTTAAAATTTTAAAGAAAAGTATAAAAATCACATAAATTTATACATATTTTGATTTAAATGAAATAAAGAAGAAAATTCATTATATGTGAACACATATACTTGAAAAAAATCTCCAACTGAGAGTTTTTTTTCATTATAATTTTATGTAAGTGAACAATAAAGTAAAAATATACGAGTAAAAATAATATTTATCTCAAAAATATAAAATAAAAAATCATATAAAATTAAATATAAAATGATAATGTTTTTATTAAAAGTATATGTTTAGAAGAAACCATATAACTTGATGAATTAGATTTGAGTTACCAAATTCCCTTACCATTAATCTTAAATTTCAAATAAAATAGATTAAATTTTCATAAAGAAAAACATATTAGTCACCTATTTTAGGACCTTGATAATAATTATTTCCATTTATAAATTTTAATTTATAATTATTAAATATTTATATATTACATTCAATTTTTCTCACATCAGGTGTTTATAATTCAGATCATTTATACTAGTTTTATATGGGTGATGTAAATATTGATTATTCCATAACATTTAATCATTATACTGTTTTTTATATTCTGTACAATTAATTACTTCTAATGATTTATTATGTTAATTTTCCATTGATGGGTTATTTATTATTAATCTCTGTAGATAAAGTCAACAGTAAGCATATTTATGTGGGTTTTGACTTGTGAACAGAGTTTTCTTAGTTAAAAAATAAAAAATTTGTATAAAATTTTTAGAGAGAACAAAAAAATAGTTTTTATTTATTTTTTCTATATTACCCCCTTAATTATATTTTTATAAACCCCTATGATATAATTTTATAAAACTTTTCAGTTAGGTTGTCAAACTGTCCCTAACATGAACACACCATGATTAATGGATAATTAAGAGGTGATTTAGTTCCAATATCACAATACTAGAAGAATTAATATAATTTAGTGTATATTAGTGTGATATATCACAGTAATAAATTACTAAGATAATACTATTTAGATAAGATACAATTACATAGTTTGAGTAAACTATTAATCCTTTATATTCTCTTGTTCAGGATTGTTATTATTATAATCGGTTTTACCAAAAAAATTATTATGTGGTTATTTAATATGTATTAATATAACCTTATTATGATTATAAAAACCATATTTATCCTTTAAACCCACTTTTTTACCCATCCTTGAATGGTGGTATTGAAAAAAAAATTCATAACATCATAGTGGTTGTAGTCTGCACATACATATGCTCAATGATTTCATTTTTCAATTAATGGGATAAATAATAAATTTTTGTTAGTATAATATTGTCATAAGTAATTTATAATTATCATAATTATATATCAAATTCCATTTTTTTACCATCCATGTTACTTTGTAAAGTAAAACATACTCATTTATTCATGGAGGTGGTAGTTCATACATACACATGTTTCATATATTGGTTTTTCTTAATGGAAATAGGAAAAGGGGGTCAATTATTATAAAACAATTATAATAATATATAAGTATAATAAATATGATTACTTTATTAATTTAAATTTATTTTAGGAAATTTTATATATAAGGTTTTCAAAATACTATAAATTTTAAATGGAGGTTTGCATCATATACCTCACATCTTAGATTATACCCTTTACAAATGGGGTTAAGAAATTGAGGGAAGGAATTTTTTAGAATACCCAAATATATTTATGTTATATATGATTTTTGGAAAGGGTTTGGGTAGAGTATTGGTTTATTTATGTTGGTTTTGTGTCATGGGAAGTTATGTAAGGATTTCTTCTTTTTTAGGTGAAAAGGGATGTCTTTTTTGTAAAAACCCAATAATTTTCATTAATATAAATAAATTATGAAGAAATGTTTCTCTAATATTTGGTAAATAATTAGGTAGTTAATATATATGATGAATAAATCCTCGTAAAATTTGTGTACACACTATTTTTAATCGTTTTTTCAATCATGTTACCCAATCAATGTTTACTTTTACCATTTTAACTTTTTACTAAGTTAACTAATATTTATCTTATGGTTACATAATCCCCATGAATCAAAATAAAGTGGTACTTATTATATGGTTTGTACCAACAGATTCTAAATTTTAAATCTAATTTTTCTATTTTAAATTCAAATGGTTTTAATGTTTAATTTTAATATTATAAATAAATATTATATTGAAATATTTTTTAATAAAATATTAACTATGTTTTCAAATAAAAAATATTGGTTTGTAAAATATAGTAAATGTTTTATAATTTATAATTTTAATTATAAATTACATATTTCTTCAATAAAAAGGTTTTACAAATATCTATGTCATATTTATATACCCATAATATCTTAAATGGCACAGTATTTATACAAATAGTATATTTCACAATAAAACTAAGATTTTTTTAAAAAAAACCAAAAACATGAAATTTCTTCTCTATATAACAATGAAATTAAATTTTTTCATATTATAATTTTAGAATTTATAGATATTAATTTAAAATAAAATAACAAATTAATTTGAAAATTGTTATCATAGGAAAATGAATTTTGGTATATTTTATATTGTTCATACTTATTTCATATTCCTTATTGATTATAATAGTGTTAAAATACATTAAATACTAAAATATATAATCTTGAAAAAAAGGATATTTTATAAAAAATATTTTTATTAATTTCTCAGCTGCACTGTTTGAGTTGATATTTAGAGTGATATTTTTTTTCCGTCATTTATAGTATATATATATATATATTTCATAAATCTACTACTGTTGTTTATAACATCAAATTATAAAGTTACTTATATTGATATATATATATATATATTATTTTCAGTGTCGTAGAAATCTATCAAACATAATATTTCTATGTATAGGAATACTTTACAAAAACATGGGTTGTTATATGTTTCATTTGAACTAAATAAGTTCATGATATATGAATAATATTATTCATGTTGTTATTGATTTGGAAAATATAATATTTTCCTTCAAGATATAGATGCACTATCTCAATGGTAAATGAAGTGACATATATAAAGACCATAAAATATTGATATTTATACTCACTAAAAAACAAACATACATGAGACTAATTAAATAGTTGGAAATATTTGTGGATTATTAGTAATTGAAACACTTCGACTCTAGAATGGTGAAAATGGTCATTAAAGAATTTAGTTGGATTGACCATGGAGTTTTGACAATAATGGGGATTAACAGGGATACTATATTAATGTATTTGGAAATGTTTTCTATTTGTATTGTAAGGAAAGGGTAGTCATCAATCATTATTCAATAAATTTCTAAACCAACATTAATTATGAAGAAAATGATCCCAGTGGGTTGATAAGGGTTTAAAAAATGTGTTTAAAACAATGAATAAAGGGGTATTATCATACTTTATGAAGATTGTGTGATAATAATTGGTGAATTGTTATGTGTTCCATCTATACCTGATCATAAAATGGGATTACAAGATTAATATCATAAATCAAATTACTCAATATGGATTAGTAGAAAAAGTATGTACATGTAATTTGGATAATAATTTTGGTTGGATGGTATGAAGTAGGAAATTGTGTCCTAATCTTCTAGATGGTTGGTTTGTTAGTAGGTAAGGGATAAATAAAAATATCCTAAAGGATTAAAAAAACTATCCATATATTACAAAATACATTATTACTAGACATCCAAATAACATTACATGTAAGGATTATATATATATTTAACAAGTCTATACATTTCATAGAAATAAGGGATGTTTTAAACCTTGTATCACAAACCAACCTAGATATCCCCCCTAAATGGTACACAATACAATTCTGAAATTACTCAAATGGTGTACCAGATGCCCATGGTTTTGGGAAAAGATCAAGGTAATAAATAAGAGTAATGATTGAATACATTCTCCATAAAATTTATAATAAAATTTAATTATAAATAAAAGAATAAACAAAATAGTCAGTATGAAATACACAATATGGAATTAAATATCAAAAAATAAAACCTTGAAAAAAGTATCAAAAATAGTACATTAAACTTTAGACAACATATGTATCAGAAACTCAATCTTGTTCTGGAAGCTACAAAGGTCTCATGCATTAGTTACACCCTCTACATTTGAGTATTTCCTTCCGTTTCCATAGTTTTGGTATTCTAAATTCTAAAAACTCCTAAAAGAAGATGTTGCGAGTGAGCTAAAAACCCAGTATGATTTCACCAATCATTTCTTATGTATTAAATATTAAATAAATAATTTATTCTAATATCTAAATAAAATATGTTAGTGATATATTTTCATGGTTTATATCAAAACATTATTGAAAACACATTTCAATGGATAATAATAAAATAGGCACAAACGAATTTTCCATCTAAATAGGAAAAAATATATCATTTTATCAGAAGACACATGAATAATAATTTCTATATAAATTTATATAAGTGAAACATTTAATAATATTACAATATAAAATGATTTTCAATCATAAAACCATGGTTAATAGTCCCAGAGGTATGTTAAAAAGGGATTATCATACATATTGATGAATTATGGATTCTAGTGTGTACACGGAACATCCCTATGGATGAAAAGAATAATATCTCTAAGGTCTGTTCTCCCTACCCTCAACCAATTTTATTTTTTGTTTTTACCATCAATCCATTTCAAGGTAGAGATAATATTTCCCAAGAATTTCTGGTTCTCACCCAATTACCTAGTCTCTAATGTGATTCAAGGTAAATCAAAAAATACTAGGGGACATTATTCATTCAATCATTCTTAAATTGTTTATTTCATAATCTATATTGGTGTCATTTCTATGTTTCCAAAATAATCATTCATTTCAAAAAACAATATTAATGTTGTTTCACCATAAAATACCGACAATTTTGTTTTAAAAAAACTAAATAAATTATTTTTAATAATAAATCATGACATTTATTTTCAATAAAAATCCTAATTTTTCGAATATTATTATAATACATTTATTTAAAATCATAAAACACCTCATTCATGTTCATTTCATCAAAATGTTGTCTGTTGTCATTATTTGAAGTCTTGAAATATTTTCTGAAAATTGAAAAATAATTTCCATAAACCAAATTCAGGAATTTTCATCACACAAACTAAAACATTTAAGAGACATAAATCCATTAAGGAAAATAAATTGTAAAAAATATTTTATAAAATTAATTGATATATAATATAATAGTGATTACATTCAAAACCACCTTCCTTAAATAAAATATCACATTATCTTATTGAGGGATATATAAAAGAAACATGAGGACGTTCACACCTTATTTTCAAATAAATAAAAAACAACATTATTCATGTCACCAGAAGTTAGAATCCTTAAACTCCACACAAGATGGTAGGGAATATTTATTAATATAGGTTTCATAATTTTTTAGAATATTGTAAGAACTCTGGTTCCTAGAAATAAATCTATAAATTAAAATATTATATAATTTTATCTTTTCAATTGAATCTTGAATTTGAATAGTTTATAATCATTTAAAAAGATACTTATAACCCTTAATGGGTTAATATAATTAATAACCCAAGGCTTCGTTGAATTATAATTTTACAAAATACCTTTATAAGTGTTTGGGAAGAAGACAAGAGAAATGAAAATTTAAGAATCTTATTTTTCGTTAAATAGGTGATGTGATAGGGTAATATGGTTATTCTATAAAATTCCCCTTCAATGTTTTATTTGATTAAGGTACTTAACCCTTACATTAGTCACTCACCCATGCTACCCTTATACCGATCCTTGATTACACATACACATCACTTAGAAAAAAAGGATATATCCTAATGAAATTAGAATGAAACCAAATGAAGACATTAAAACATCAGCTTAACCTCACACAACACCCTTACATAGGTTGATTCCCTTATAAAGGACCCTTACATGCATAAATAACCATAAAAAACATTTTTTCCATTACATAATAACATTATGATGGGTGGTAACCTTACATTATACCCTACCATAGGTTATCTAACACTTACATAGTGTATATGATTTATCCATTACCTTTATATAATGTTTGACTTATCCTTATGAAACCCTTAAAAATTCAAGGTTACCCATACATAAAACCCCTGTATATGGGTAAAATAATCTTACTCATATATAGAAACCATGGACTATATAACAGAAAATGATAACTAAAAATTATTAAATTTTTATAAAATTAACTTCATTAAAACCCCAAAAATGGATATTAAAAGAATAAAAGTAACAATAAAATGTAAAAAATAGTCATCATAAACCAAATAATGAAACTAATATAAAATATTGAGATATAATTAATTTTCCCACCATAAATTCATTGAACACCAAAAAATTCCCTTTAATAAGACTCCATATCAAAGGGATATGAAAACTATTCACCTATCAGTTTTTCATGTTCCCAAGTCTCATGTGATTCAGAACCATGTTTCTATAACACTCAAAAAAAGGTATGTATTTTTCATTAGGAACCTTTATCTGAGAATCAAAAATACAAACAACCTTCTCGGTCATTGATAAATCAAGTTTGATATCAAGATACTCCTTTCTCATAGCATGAGATGGATTGGAGGGATTTTTTCTATGCCATGACACATGGAACATATTGTGGATACAAGTCATACATGGTGGAAAATACAATTATTAGTCCACCTTACCATTATACTCAAGAAAAATCTATTGGTATCTTGAATCATGATTCCAACATCCCATTTTTGTTGACCCGTCAGTGACGTAATTGTGGATACATTATTAGATATACCAGAACCCCAACACCAATTTCCAAAGGGTGTCGATAAAGATCAATATAGGTTTTATAGTGGCTCATTTCAATTAAATTTATTATGAGTCAAATATATAATTTATATCCACACTTATTCAAAATGAGTTCCCAATATAGAATATTCACTAATATCTGATAAAAAGTGGATTTTTTAGTGGGAAACCATACGAAGCCTCAAATGGTGTAATATTGATTGGTTATTTGAATCTATTATAAAATAAAAACATGGAAAATCTCAAATTTATATTCATATATCCATAATAATCAAGGTTATCATCATGTATAATGTCCCCAATAAGTTGAATTTCACATTCAATTCAGCCACCCATTTGAAAATGGTACATCATTCTTAACTTTAAATTTGATCCCATAACCTCCCTAAGGCCCCCTAAAAAACTAGAAGTGATATAGGTATTAAAATATGAAATGACATTAAAATAATCTCTATAAAACCTTAAAATCTAATAGTTATATAGATTTTGTATGGCATCAACATTAGTCATATCATGATTCAGAATAATGTGATCCAATTTGGAAAATCGGTAAATCAATACACAAATCGCTTTCGTTGCTAATGTTTTACATGGAAACACTACCAAAAGACCATTTATATCTCATCATGATTCCAATTCTAACTATAAGGGTCTAAATAAAACCATAATTCTTTTGAATCTCGACCTTAACCTGTTGATATGTATAAAAGTGGGAAAATCATTAAATCATTGTTTTATAACTAGACAAAAAAAACATGTCACCTTATATCAGAAAACATCTTTTTAGTTATGGGGTATGCATTCCACTGTGAATTATGGAAACCCCCGTCATAACCTTTTTTAAAGGTATAAAATTAAATTAAATTTTTCAAATGTATATGATACACTGTAAAGATAGATATCAATCATCGTTGATCCCCCCAACTTATAATTAATCACCAGTGACTTGATACTCTTAAGAGAGATATTATTCCCAAAGATCATCTTGAAATGAAAGGATGGTAACTAAACACTCCCCAAGTTAGACATGATCTCATCCTCTAATATTTCCAAATACATATGATAAAAGATTTAAATAAACTTCCACTTCTCAAAATATTATTTTGGGTCCTAGGATGAAAGTTTCAGGATCAAATCAATGACAACATCATTCCAATTAACAGGGGTGTTGGAAATGTCAAAATCAAAAGATTTTAGGTAATACAATTAGCATTTATATTGAGGGTTTAAATCACATTGTGGGAATATATTTCTCAGGATTTTATGATCATAGATGATGGAAAATAATTTTCCAAGAAGTTAATTCCACCAAATCTTCAGAGCATGAATCTAGGTTATAAATTCAAGATGGTGTGTAGGATAATTGTTTTCCTATGGAATATGATGATGTGATCCATCTGCAACCACATGGCCACTGTACATAAGAATATAACCCAATTTTTTACATGATTAATCCTAAAAGACCACAAAATCATGAATATATTCTAGAATATTGAATACCAAATATAATGTCACGTGATGCTTCAACACATCAAAAGAATCCAAAATTTTTGAATCATAAACAATCTCATTCCCTTTTAATTATGATTAGTCATCAGTGAATTAAACACAAATATATAAATAATAAGAGAGAGATAATATATTGGAAAACCTGGGAATCTCTAAATCTAAAAGACCATTCATGTTTCATCTATATTTGTAACATATTTATCTATCCCAGAATCAACTAAAACACAATGATAAGAAACCTAATTTCTAATGAATTTTACGTCATACATCCAAAATTAATATTTGTAATGGATAGAAAAAACTATGTGACGTAATAAGACATATATGAATACTCCTAGATAAAATACATGATATGCCTCGATATTAGAATATATCCACATTTCATCGACAAATACCCCCTCATCCAATTTTAGGTACTCATAGAAAATCTTTTTCATCAATTTCATGATCAATATAGGGGAATTAGATTGACCAAAAGGCATAAAAAGGTTATAATAATTGTTGTAGCGTATCGTCATAAATATATTAAAAACTTTAGGCTCTTATATCCTAACCTAGTGATAAAAAAATAGAAGATCAATCATTGAGAACCAATTTTCCCCTTTGTCAAAAATATTTTACGGACTGACCAATATAACTCACATAAATAGTACCTAAGTAGAATCTAACATGAAACGAAGGAAAAAAATGATCCCCATTAACTGGAGACAATATCCAAATAATAAATATTATTAATGAAGGAGTGATATTTCCACATGAGTTATGGGAAAAATAAATGAATCATATAATTAGAAGAAAAATGTTTTTATGAGAATAACTCTAAATAAATAAATATTCTAAAAGTAGGTGGAAACATTTCAAAAAATTTTGTGTACAACATTTCAAAATAGGTGGATCACAAAATCCATAATTTTCAATAAACTATAGAGGTAATATAATTCTAGTACACCCTCCATATTTGTGTGTTTTATTCCATTTATCTTGACCCAGTCTTAGAAAATTTATAATATCGCGAATGCAAAGCCTGAGTGAGTGATAGAGGACCAATAATATTTCTCTTGTCATTTCATAAGAAAACCCTATAAAACAATCCATTTATAGTGAAATTTAATTAAAATATATAGTGGAAATATTTTTATGATTTATATAAACACATGTTTGACAAAACATTTCGGTGGATAATAATAAAAATGCTTCAAATTTATTTTACATCAATATAGTCATAAAGATAACATTTTTAAATAACATCCATGAATAATAATATCTATCAAAACTAATAAAAGTGAAAAATTTCATAACATTGTAATTTAATTTAATTTATAGTCATAGCACCATGGTTATGAGACATATGTTTTGGTTAATTAGTGATTCTCAAAAATTACTGTGAACTATGACTTTTATTTTGTATAATAAATATCCCTATAGATTAAATTAGGAAAATCCATATAGACAAATATCCCTATCCTCAATTATTATTGTTTGTGTTATCATCATCATTCCATTTCTAATTAATGCTAATGAATTCCTAGTATGTTCTCTTCCCACATAACTACTCAGTACCTCATGAGCATCACGGAAAATAAAACAATATAAGGGAATATCATTTGTTCAATCATTATTAAATCATTTTATTCATACTATTTTCAACATTTTAATGTTTACCTTTCATTTCACAAAACAACACTATCTGATTTTTAATATTAACTCATTTCATTTATTTAATGAACCAACATTACTGGTTTTTAATGAGAACTCAATTATTTTTATTTAAAGAGGAATCATAAAGTACTTTTAATAAAGAATCATAAAATCATTACTTTTTTCATAGAAAATTATTTTATTCCATTTCATTTCAGTAAAATATAACCCATAGTAAAATTTCAATTCATGAAAATTTTCATGAAAATTATTTAATAATTATGATTAACCATTAATACTAATTTTCATAACACAAAAAATCGATTTTAATAATATAAATCTCGTCATGGAAATAAATTATAAATATATTTTAGTTTAAGAAGAAAAAAAGGATTAAAATGAAGATTAATTTTGAAACTGTCTAACATAAATAATATATCACATGACCCAAATGAGGGTTCTCTAGAAAAAATAGGATTTCCTTACCCAATTCTCAAAGGAAAATTAAAAAACACCATTATATTGGTCATTCATATTTAGTCAACTAAAACCCCCTCTAGTAGGTAGAAAAAATTATATAACAGAAGTTAAAGTATTTTTAAGAATACTATAGGCACTGTGGTTCAGAGAAAGAAAAACCAAAATAAAGAATTATATAATTTAATGTTTTCATCATAGTCATTAATACATTGGGATCAAAATAATTTAAAAAGGGATTTATAAAAATTAATAGGTAATATGATTTTAAATATAATATGTTCAAACTTTTTAATTATCCAAAAATGATGTTTCATGTGTTCTAGAAGATGAATATGAAATATTCAATATTCAAAAAAATTCCTTAAATTAGTGAAATGTATAGGTAACATTGTCTACCCATATGAAATATATTATTGTTTTGTGAGGGTAAGTGGATTTACACTTATGCAAGTCACACACATATAATAAATTTACCTAGATCTTATATTAGCCTTACAAAACCATTAAAAAAATTATTCATCCATAAAAAAAAATCAAATATACCTTTACAAGTCCTATAAAGAAATCTATATACCCTTACATAGCTTGGGATATCCCTTATGGAACTCACTGACACATGGTTGCACCCACAATCTTGGACCTTAAGTAGTAGGTATACGAATACACAATACATGTTTACAAGTACACAATACCATTAAATGGGTGGTATATTTATGTGATTCTATTATATAGGCCGACATACCCTTAAAAGTCATTTTGATTCACCCCATTTATTAACATAGTAACGTACTTACCCTTTCATTCCACTTCAAAACTCATGGATACCCTAACACGACCTCAATTATGTATGTGTAAAATGTTCATACCCTTATTTAGAATAAAATATATATGTAAGGTTAAAATTTTACCTGAATATTATAAAATTTATCTTTGATAGTATTAATTAAACTAAACCAAAATTAGACCTATATGGTATAAAAGTCCCAAACACATATGAGTCCAATAAAACACCACTAACCAAAGAACATACAAGAATGAAATGATCAGGATGTTACACCTTGAGAATAATTCATGGAACTATATTAATTATATTGTGAGACATCATGGTGCTCATTTATCAATTGTATATGATCATAACCCTTGGATCACATTGAAAATTTTGAGGATTCCCCAATGGGATCTCAACACTGAGAGACATTTGAGCACATACTATCATCCTAAAACTAATGAGTAGTTTGAATAGACTATTAAATTATTAAAAGACTTATTAAGATCATGATATCTTATCATTAATGAAATATTAGACATGTATCTACCTTGGTTATATTTTTATATAATAATATCTTCCATTTAAGTACTCAGATGGAACTATAATGAAGCATTCCTAGATAGGAGATAAGATACAATAACTTGTTGGAATAAGGTTTGAGATAGGAAGATAGTAGGCCTATAACATGGTGAGGAGACTACTATTAATGTTTGATCTTTTTATAATCATATTAAGATATCTGATAAAGGACAAAAGTGATTTTTCAATAATTGGAGGAAATAATTTGAATATAAATTTGGGATTGGTGTATTATTGAAAATATATCGCAGAAGGGAGATATATGGTTTTGAAATAAAGGGAAACTAATTCAAGGGTACAAAAGAGCATATAAAATATTTGTGAGAATTCAATCTGTGGACTACAGTCTCACAATGCCACCCAAACCTCTCTATGGTTCATAAAATATTTCATTCTCTATTATTAAGAATGTACAAGTGAAACTGAATTCATATACTCATCCATGAAAAAATATAGTAGGAACCTAACTTGTATTTTAATGAAGAGTCACTCTAGTATATGTGACAAGAGAGTAAGTGTTTCCCAGTCTAAGAACTTGAATATGGAATATACTTTTGAAGAATCAAAATATATTGTAAAAAAGGAGAAACTAAGGATAAAATGATGAATAAGTTAACAAATTGTCTTATGAAATGTAGAAAAAAAAGAATTTGTGGAAAAATTACTTAAGTGGAGGAGAATGTAATACCAAATATTTTACTATATAAGGTAAAGACTACATCTCGAAACTATTATACAATTCACGTTCTATTATCTGGTTATTATCATGCAATAAAAATTGATAGATGACTATGTGTAATATATCTATTTATGAATTTTATATTTTTAATTTTACTAAATGGACATGATTTTTTGGATTCGGCACATCTAATAATGATTTGGGTGTTTTTTTGGAATTTTTTTTAATAATGTTTATTTTTTAGGTGAATAGTAAAAATAAAATTTTATGAATACCATGACTTTTATGACAACATCATGATATAATAATAAAACAAATGCATGATAACATTTTCACAATTTTTTTTAATAATGTAGCAAGATGAATTTAAATATATTATTTTAAAATTACATATCTATGATTGAAATTTTAGAACATAAGATATATTATAACGTAGTAAAACATTATTTTTAATTTGTCTCAATCAAATAAATATTAAAAAATTGCAATTATCTTTTGAATTGTCATTAAAATTAAATAATTCTACTTTTATATGTAATGAAAATTAAATTATTGGAAAATAAATATTATATAAGATTTAGGTTCACATTCAATGTTATACATAAAAATAATTTTTTTTTTCTATAAACCATTTTCTAATGCATTTTACATAATTATATTAGTAGAAATTTTGACCACCTCTATTAATTAAATATTTCAAATATTAGTCCGTATTTTAAATTATCATATTCAACTAATGTAATAAATTCCATTAAATTTATAGTTATAATAATTATGTTACAATAGTAAAAGTTTGTCACCAAAATAACATTCAAATTTGTTAAAAAGGGAAAAAGTTTTTGATATGATGAAAAATATCACAAAATCGTATATGTTGTTTTATAGGATGAATAGATATCAACATTTCCTATTCTATAATCAAAATATGGATTATTTTCATACATTTGACCTAGAGTAATCCATTTATTTTATTGTAGGATATAAATAATTAAAAAATGTGTCCCTCCTATCACATATAAAAAAAACACTCTCCACCCATTAAATAATTCACCAAAAATTCAAAAAAATTTATATCACTCATCCATATTTAATTTTCTAAAAATCATATCCTCTTCATTATGGCTTCTAGTCTTATAAATATTATATAATGCTTTTATATAAAAGAGGTCCTTTAAGATGAGATTGACACTCTCAACATAATAGATTCCCTCTTCTAGAATATTATCCCATATATTCAAGATATACTTCTTCTTGAATTTGATTTTAAATTCTAAAAAATGTGTTTTAATCAAATAGATTCATTAAGAGTGATATTAAAAATAATAAATAAAATTTTGTTACTCATTCGGTCGTCATAACACTCTCATATTTGAGGTGATGTTACCAACTAAAATATGTATTATATATGTATTATCTTGAGAAAATGTCTCGAGATTCAAGGAGGATGACTATAATGAATCCCATGGGTTTCTCCTCTTACATGGATAACACATTAGGTTGGAAGGAATCCAATACTAGTACTGAACTTGAAACAATCATCCTATATTTCCTTCAAAGACAAAAAATATTAAGCTCTATTCCTTTTACATCGTGCTTCGGTTTGGTTAACCCAATTACTGATCAAGGCTCTACATCACTGAATCCAGTAAACAACGGAAAAACATAGTGGTGGTATAACTATGAATGAAAATGATGATAATTTTAGAATCAATTTTGACTAAAGTTAGATTAATGTTGTTATGTTGATAGAGCTCAAGGCCATTGATCATGTTGTGTGCCTTTGTGATAAGGGAGTCTCCTTTGCATATATAACATTGAATGAGGTGTCTACTAAATTCATTAGGTGATGAAAAGTACCTCCTCAATATAAAACTAATGTTTTAGGCCCCCTCGAAATTGTGTTGGTCACCCACCCTGTTAAGGCTATATAACTCAATATCACAATGTTCGATGGTGTAGTATGAGGGGAGTGGATGATTTTGGATGTTCACATGGTGAAATTTCCATAAACTGGAGACACTGCCCTTAGGCTATCTCAAGTATTTCTCTTACCTTCTCAAAATATTTTTCTCCCAAAGGGATCATACTATAATAAATTTTGATGCTATCATGGCTTGAGAGTAGTGCACCATGATATAATTTTTTCTTAATTAAATACCACCATGATCTAAAACCTGAAAATTAACTTTTTTTTATTTTCGAATGCCGCATTGAGTATGAGCAGTAACTTCAGCGGGATTAAAAATAAAACTGTGGGTAACAAAATGAAAATAATAGATATGAAATTTTAAATTCAAAATATCCAACAATGAACATGAGGCCTTGATTCGGGGGACACCAGCGTCATCCAAGCTCATATCGCCTGTGTTTTCCATTATAACATCGGTTCACCATCGTCATTGGCCACCCATCACCACATGCACCAAGGAAAGTAGCAGTCAGAGAAACCATCAATTTCCAACATCTTCATCGATGAAAAAATCACAAATTTCATCCTGCCACTGTAGAACACCAATGTGCCTCCATAAAACATCCAACAAGAACAAACAAACTTCACTGATTAGCACAAAACAAGATCTGTAAAAACCAAAAGAAACATCTTCATTGATATTGTCATTCCACCGCTGAAAATCACCATTGACGAGATGAAGAAGCCCGTGTCTTCATCATCCTAGTCTCTTCATTGAAGCTTCCCAATACCGTTGCCACAACGCCCAAAAAAATAGAAGACACATCATCTTCTGTATGTAGGATGCTCCACTTGGAACCCCCCTCCACATCGCACAACAAAACCCAAAAAATCCTGGAGACCATCACCCCCAAACGACCGTAAAGGGAGTAGTGGACCCAAAGGCTAGAGTAGAGTACCAGCATAAAGGGACTCCACAACATGCTATGTCCGAGAAATCAGCATCAACCACATAAAAAAATCACAACATAGAACAATCATTAGATAAAATAAAGACCAAATCGCCATCGAAACACCCCAACATAACCAGATACACAGCACATACCAACCATGGAATGAGGAAGGAAAAAATGGATTGAAAGCCTAATAATATATTGGGAATGAAACCTAAATATATATAAAAAGTAAAGGAAAACCGAAATGGTGAAGTGGGGATGAAACCATACAGAAAAAGTACAGAGAATCCAGTGATGTGCCTACACCTACTTCCAGAGTGCCAAACCCATATAAAACCAACACATCTGACCAAAAGGAGATGGGAAAATCAGGCTAGACCGGCAGAGTAGGGGAGGGAGAATAGAATTAGAGACTACTACAGAAGTGAGAAGGTGGAAAACCCATAAGGGTAGAATGGCCAGGAAGTAGAAGAAGACAAAGTTGGAAGAAAACATAGAGCATAAGGAGGAAGAAGTGCCATCGCCATCGGGGTGAACATGAAATCCTAGGAGGAAGTGGGTGGAGCCAGGAGGAGGATCCGATAGTGAACTATGGGCGAGTGGGGTGACATCCCCACCATGATCCAATACATTCCCCAACATTGTCCATCAATCTCAATGAAATATTTTGACTGTGTGTCCATCCTAGATGAATTATTTCATTAGATTATCAATATAATTATAATCCAACTTCAACAAAAAATATAAAAACAACTCATGCATGATAATTGATGTGGGAATGAAATTAATATTAAATTAAATAACTAAAGATTTATTAATTAATAAATAATGGTCACATATATGTTTCTATCCACATATAATTCAGTTCATTTTCTATAAAATAAATTTCTAATTATTTTATGAATTCTACAGAAAATTTCAACACTAGTTCAATAAAATGATGATATTAAATCATAAATATATCAAAAAATACTCTAAAATATCCCAAATATTTTATAAATGATAAAACTATGATTAATGTGCAAAGACTAAAACCCCTAAATTGGAACACGTTTAAAAAATGAATAACTTAAATATAATTATTTATTTTAAAAATGAATTATTATAAAACAAGTAATAAAAAATTGTAATTTATAGACATATATAGATCTATAATAAATATAATTTTATTATATAATGGCATTACTAAATGTATGACTAAATAAAAGTCAGTGGTAATGGTTTACTTTACACTTTCATTATTATCGATGAATGTTTATTTTTAAATTCATATTAGGGGAATTATATTTTATATCTCCCCAGATAAAAATATATTTTATTCTCCTAGGGTTATTTTTTATGAATTTTTTCCATGTTTCCTATTTCAATGACACAAATAAACTTGAAATATTTTCTTTTAGAAGATCTGATATTATTTCTCAATTTATGGTTGGGATTATTTTTCTATTATATCCATATTTCTTATTTCTAATAAATAATGTTCATTTATATAGTATAAGGATCAATGAAGGTTATTTATTTTATAATTATTACTTTTATTATGATTTATAAATGGATTATTATTAATAGTTTTTGTGCATGTCATTTCAAAAGTTTTCTTTTTTATCCATAGGGTATTTTAATGTATGATTCACACTACCTTCATTTGTTATTATCTATATTGTGAATCTCAATTAAAATGAGCCTAATATTTTGAGGTATTTCTAATAAACTAAACGGTTGTACCTCAAACTCTACATGGGTCCCTTATTCAACATACTCTACATGTTAAACTATATCTAGTTTCTCTGAACCGCTTCTTCATTTATGTCCTATATTTTTTATCTACGTCATATATCTTCGTTTTAACTCTATATCATATTAATATAAAATATTGATTTTTTCAAACAAATTACTATTCTTAATAGCATCCAAGATATGCAACCACAAGCAAAAATTGACCAAAAACTATTTTTATTTAAATATGACGTTTTATAACCTAGTAATTTAATCTATGAGTATAAATAGGGGTATAGAAATTATGATATATATAATGGTTCAAAAAATAGAATTTATTTATTTTTTATTTATAAATAATATTTCATTTTTTACTAAATCAATTTTATTCTTAAAAAAACATTTTATTCGAAAAAATAGTTCTTAAAGATTTTATGAGAAAAAATTATAAATAATTTCTTGAAATTTTATTTTTTTTTGGATAAAATCATTAATTTTTTCAAATCCATATATATAATATTTTCTTAGTTTGGGGTATTTTTATATTTATAAAAAATTGGTTTTTCATGAAAGGTGAAAAAAATTGATTTTTATGTCACTATTATCTTTATTATCATTAAAATGAGTCATTATTATTTTAATTCAATCTCAAAGTAATATAAATAATATTTAATTATATAAAATTTCCTTAACTTAATTTTCATCATCATTTTTTCATTTATTTCAATAACAACATTTTTTGGATTAATAATTAAATTTTCATAATTTTTTTTCATTTTGTTTTACATATTTTTATTAAAAGTTTTTCCTCAATTTCATATTAAATCATGAAAAATGGATTAATTAATTTTAATAAGTATCTCTAATTTTGGTAAATGTTTCTATTTTATTTTTGGACAATATTAATGGAATCTATATAATTTTCATACAATATTGAAGGGTAAAAAAGGTAATATTGGTTAAAAGTAATAATACATGGACACCAAAATGGACCTAGAACATGAATAAATTTTATTAGATTATTATAACTAATTATTAATTTTGAAAAGTATAATATATAGTCTTTTTTTTCATTTTTCAATGATTTTTACCCTTAATATTAATTTATATAAAGAAGAGTAAAAATATCGTCCTCTGTGTTTTTATAAATTAAATTTTTAGAAGGATTTATAAATAAAGTATATGTTGGGTTATAAATATTTATATTTAAAATAAACAAGTTTTCTTCATCATCGTAAATTATTTTTAATTATTAGTGAAGATAAAATTTCAATAAATTCATATGCAACATTGATACAATGACTGTTATTTCAGTAAAAAATTAATATAATATTTTTTAAAACATTAATAATAATATTTCACTTGATATTATTTGTGTTCCACTAATATTTTATATAAATAATAATTATTATATAGTAATTTATACATTATATTGTAATAACATTTTATTATTACAGTATGAAAATTCAAAATTAATCAATGGTTCCAATATTGGTTTAAATGTTATTTTATAAAAAACAATATTTTTCTAAATGATTATAAATTCGTGAAAATATTATCTCTAGGAAGGTGATTGATATATGGTTTATAGAAATAATCATGGTCCAACTATATGTCCATTAATCATTTTATAGTGAAAATATTTTTCCCTTAAGTGTAAAAACCATTAATATTACTGTAACAGTATAGAGGGATACAAGAGGATTGAAACAATATAAGAATGAGGGACAAAATATGAACCATACATTTAAGAGTTTTATATTATTAGTGTATTTCTACTAATACTCATCTTAAATTTTAATCTTATTATATTGGAGTCATTTTTATATGAAAATAAATTTTTATTATTTAATGATTTTAAGAAATTACAAGAGTTCCCCTCTTATATCTTATAAAGGGTACCTATTCTTCATATTTATTCACACCTAAACAAACCTTTCATTTCCATTCAAACCCTTACTATATCTCATTCCTACTTCCTTTATCACATTATGTATTCCTTGGTTTTTACATAATTAAACCATAGGATGAATTTTTTTATAAACCATAAGATATTGTTTAAAGATGTGGTACAGTTATTAACAATTATTTTTTGTTGTATTTTCTCTTAAACCTCATTCTAATTTTATAAAAAAAATCAAAATTAGAGAAATATAATCTACAATATACTTGTATTTTATTTCGTTGAGGGAATAATCCCCATCAGTCCCTTATTCCATCAAAATAGTAAATGAAACAGTCTTTCATTTGTACAGAGGATTACCACCATGATAACTAATTTAATTATCTTTTCATCATAGATAATACAATTTATAACATTGAAATTTAAAAAAAAATTATTACATTGTTTTTGTGTATATGTTTACCACCACCACCACATTGAGACATTATTCATTTTCAATAAGCAAATCACATATAAGATATGTATTTTTGTGTGATTTTTTATATCTAAGGAAATAATATTTTATGTATAATATCATTATAATTATTTAAAAATTATATAACAGTTACCTTATTTCCACAATTAACCTTGAATAATTAAACCATTATCCATGTGTAAGTATGACCTACCATCTCCATGATTATAACTTTGTACATTTTTCATAGCCATCATTTGTAGATGGTTTAAAGAAATTATAATATATGTATAAAAATTAAAAATATTTCATTATTATTATTCTGTGAGTGATGAAACAATGAACACTTCAATGTTGTTCAAAATACAAAAGCTATTTTGAAAATTACAAGTCAAACATATTTAAGATAACTGATGTGGTTTTAAATGATTTAGTGATTAAATATTTTATTATAATAAATTAAATAAATGAATTAAGGATTATTTATAATAAAATTATGATTTTCATATGAAATAAAATCATATATATGAGTTTATTACATAGGTGTTAAATGAAATATATTGTAATTCTAGAATCAAGGTAAGTTATTTTCTCTTAACTTCATTTCATCAAGCCATATTTTACTTTTATGCACTAGATTTATTTTGTATGTTTTATATTCTGAAATAAAACATGATATAACATGAATTAATCATAATTAATTGTATTTTATATTTTTATTTGGATTACTTCTTCTATGTGTATTTGACATGAAATTTACAAAGTGGTAAATGGAATTGTTACGAAATTTCCTTCCATTGGTTTTTAACTCTTCTACATTTAGTTTGTTATATATTGATTATTATTTAATGGACCTAAAAATATATTTATTCTATATTTATAGTTTTTTCATGATTAAAATTTATTTCACTTATTCTACTCGTTGATTAATTATCATTGTAATTATATTATCTTTTAAGGTCTATTTATTTAAAATTTCATTCCCATGGGAGATATGATTATGATGTGAACCTATCTTCTTTTATGAGGTGTATATACTAGAACATAAATATAAAGTATCATTAGTATAATTTATTGAATGATATTTAATGATTATTTTGATGTTATTATTTCATAGTTCTTATGATTGATCCGTTACTATGGTGGAAAATGATTTATGGTACAATCTCATATTTTTTAGATATTGCTTATGTTCAGGGATCCCTGAGTGGAAATCATATTCATTAATTTTTTTGAACAACATATATTTCATTATTATTATTTTATTAATATATTTTATGGTATTTATTTTTATTTCAAACATTATTGATTAAAGAAACATTAATAATGTAGTTTCTAAGTGATACTAATCTTTCATCTTCTTTAAGATTGGGAATCTTTTCTTTTCTTTATCAATGTTTTCTAATATTTAATTTTAAAAACATAAATTATTTTTAAAATTTATATTATGTAGACAATGAACTAATTTAAAATTGTTTTAAAAAGGAAACCTCATAGAATTTTTCTAATGGTTCACTTTATTTATACATTCATTACAAAAGGGTTGAAATAAATATTTATTTTAAACATTTAAAACATGAATGGATTTTCACTCTATGACGAAAATTATTTATAATGAGACCCCAGTAAAATTATTTCAAAATTCTTTTTAAATAAATTTAAATAATAATATTTTTTTCTTTTTTTAGTTCATAAAAGTGATTTTACTAGTGAAATGGTATTTTCCAAAAAAATATTTTTTGAAATTTTTAATGGTATTTCGATTCATTAATTCAAACAACCATTGATGTCACATATTCTCAAATAAGGATATTTTTTATTAATAGAATCCCAATTATTTAGAAGGATGGATTATGATTTTTTAATTTAACAAACCAAACATTTATGAAAATTAATCTATGTAAAATGGTTACATAACATATGCACATCATTGTTGTTATGATGTTATATTTCAAAATACCATTAAAAAATGTTTCCATTGCTAATATAGACATTGAATTGTGATCACGTGATTAGTATAAATATAGGGCCTTAGCTAATCAAATTTACTCAAACAAAGGATGTGATTGCCTCATCTAGTTGAATTGCTCCATACGAATACCATTTGTGAGAGCTAATAAAAGAGGTGACATCATTGGGATTCTATCTTGACCAAGACCAAGCCGAGATTCAACACGTTATGCTCGAACAGAACGGTCTACATGAGATTTGGAAGTTGATAGAGATTACCACCTGAGAGATGTAATCCGAGAAATCTCAAGAGACTATCGTCAACAACCACCTTACCCTTTAGTAATATGTTTGTGTTATAATGGGTTACATAACAAGACCATATCACTATCATTATGTACATTATTTTGTATAGGGAATATACATTCAATTTATTATTGTTACTTTGTAAATAGTTTTTAAGGCACAAATAGAATTTTTGGTTAATATTCAATTAAGAAATATATTTGGATGATTTAATTTATTTTTTAATTAAATAAATTTTTTAATAAAATAATAATAATAATTTAGGTTTTATTAAATAAAAAAGATTTTTTATTTTTTATGAATACAATTGTATTTTTTGTTAAGATGTGAAAACTGTTTTTTGTCAAAACCCATGAATTTTCAATAAATGTCGGTTTTTATTTTAAATGTAAAAAATAACATATTTATACAATTATTTAGATAAAATGAATATTTTTTAGAATCAGGCCTTTGAAGTTATCCAATCATGATTTTTTCATAATTTTCTAAGACAGTTAATTTTTTGGTAAAAATGAAATACAGTTTAATTATATAATATGTTTTATGTCATCATAATGACCCAATAATGATGTAATAAAATATTATAAATTATTTTTTCAGAAAATATATGTTTTACCATTAAAATGATTTAATTTAATGTTTGATTTATTTTTTTACAAAGCTTTAGTGGACCCTCCAAGACTTATAAAACATTTTAACTTTTTAAAATGACTTCTTTTATTATGGGATTCCCCTCTATATAAGAAAGAATAAGAATTTAAAATTTTCGGCCACTAGCTTTATAAAATAATTTTTTCCACTCCACTTTTTCAAAAATCATGGGAAAAAACTGTGGGTTCATTTTTGTTTTTGATTAGTTTTATGTGTGGTATCTAAAACATAAATAATAAAGACATCCATCTATTTTCCTATATAAACCCACCCAAGATCCCACTTTCTCTTCACTCAAAGAATTATTACCTTGACCAACCTCTTACATCCTCTCTCTAGAATCCTCCCTAGGTTCCCCAATCTCCCAAGAAGCCTCTCTCAAGCCTCTCCCAAGCCCTTGGGATCACACATTCCAATAAGGGATTTCATCCCTTCTTATTTTTGTCCAAATTTATTTCTATTGTAATGCCCTTTTATTTTCAATTAAACATTATATGGTGTGATTTCTCACCTACCCCATACTTCTATATGTA
This sequence comes from Viscum album, assembly GCA_963277665.1. Taxonomy (NCBI): domain Eukaryota; kingdom Viridiplantae; phylum Streptophyta; class Magnoliopsida; order Santalales; family Viscaceae; genus Viscum; species Viscum album. The sequence continues at coordinate 132,246,495 of OY728138.1, read as the reverse complement.
TATTTTAATGATGATATACACCTTAATAGATCATTAATTCCACCAATGAACACCCATTAATATGACAAAATACGACAAGGGATTTCTCACCCCTAATTTACATACAAGAAATCCATATTTATTAGGAATATAAATTACATTATATATGTTGGAAAATGTATCTATATGACCCCTTACTGTCCATTTCATTTACATATGATGAAACAAACCTTTCTCTCTCATCAACAATTGTTATGAATTCTTATTTCACGTCATCATGCTACCGAAATTACATCACGATTTTCCAAGCCAAAGTCATTATGTAGTGAATACTTCGCCCATTTTTTCTATCAAGGATAATCACTTTACATGAATATACTTATTGATTAAAAAGGTTAATTTATGAATTCCACATTACTTTATCTTGTAATAAATTATTATTTTTAATGAATCCTTTTTATAAGATTCATGAGGCACACTTACGCATGAAATGAAATATTTAAGAAGGGTGCCCCCTGATAGTGCTCCAATGCATTGGGTAAGGATTTGTATCATGATAGGTCAAGTTAATGGAGGGTTTACTCATAACAATTCAAGTGAAATGAGGGTTTACCCATTCCACATGTTCAATTAGTCTTGGTTCATGCAAATATCTGGTAAAATGATGATGCTGCATTTCCATTTTATGATCATTCATTTATGTTCATGTTTCATTTATGCTCCATTTATATGCCTATTTCCAACCATGTATTTTATTCTTCATGTTATGAATTTTTACTCCCTCACTAGAATTTATAACTAACCCTTTTCTTATGAATGTACTCATGTTATCCCATGAAATTATTATTATGAATAAATATTGTGGTGACATAAAATAATTTTTCAATAAAGGCATTCTGTTTTATTTTCTAAGCTGTTATGTAATGATCCTAATCCAAAAACACACTAGAACTCTTGATCTTTTGGGTTTTACTAAAAGATATTTTATGAAAAAATTCATGTTTCAATCTTAAATAAATAGATGGGTTGTTAAAGTTGGTATTATAGGATAAGTTTAGTTTTTTATTTGGATTAGAAAACCCTAGTGAAAGTCTTTGGGATAAGACTAAGTATAATAAAAATATCCCTAAGTTTTGGTGAGTACTGAGTTACTAGTTTATGATGTGAATAAATCTCTTTCTGTATACGAGCATCTAGATGCGTCTATTGAATATATGAATCTCGGGATAAAACACGATTACACCACTTTGAGCTAGATTAGGACAAGAACTAGTTCACGACAATGGGCCTCACTGCACTCTCTGTTATGACACTCAAATGGGAAATGATTTGGTAAATTAAGGATCTTAGTATGAACCATTATGAAGGGGAAAAATTACCATTAGAATATATGTTAGGAAGTTGATCATGGGTAACATAGATTGAATCATATAAATTCATAATTAATGAAAATAAATGTAATTTATAACTCATATGTTTTTTCATTGGATTACCATTTATGTGATACCCATAATGTTTAGTTTATTCTAGAAAATGTCCAGTAATAGGAGGACTCAGGATAAAAACTGATGCGAAGATCAATGTGATGACTGTTCTAATGGGATAACCTATCTAATAGGAGTAAGAATCCAAAACTATATCACAATACTCTCTCAGTTGACTCCTGTTTTGAATAGAAACATGGGCCAAGGGGAACATTCACCCCCCATTCCCAAGAAAGAACTGGTCTCCATCGTGAGCTTCATGAGACAAATGCCTCTTACTTCTAATGGATCATTTTATCCCTGATTTTCTGAATAATGGATCAACTCCATTGAAAATATCCTCTCCATCATTTAATGTTTCAAAAAAGATAAGGCTCTTCTGGATTCTTATTGAATAGAGGATGAATCTGATCAATGGTATACATTGATAAAAAAAATATGAAGATTGAGGAGTATATATAGGCGTTATAATAGAAGGATTTATAGAAAAAAAATTTATAAAATATTTTCCCCACACACTCCAACATATTATTGAAAAGGCCTTCCTTTCCCTCAAGAAAAAATACGACAAATCATTCAGAGCATATGAGGAAAACCTTACAGGTCGTTCATGATATGCTGCTATATTTTTTATTACCCCCAAAAAAAAGGTTTACTACTAAATTGGGGGGCTAAAACCTAGCCTATGAAAATCCACAGTGATTTGTGACTTCAAGAAATATGAGGAAGTTGTCTGATGTGCCCTCAAAGTCGAAATGGAATTTGGAGAATATCTGGGGTATCATGAGGATACGAAGCATAAGGTGGAATTTAATTTAGGAATTCTAATGGATAAATCCCACGGTGCTATGAAAATCCATCACCCCACATGGCAATGGTGTGGAAAAAACACCCTGGAAATTGTGTGAAGGGGACGATGAAATTCTTTTGGTGTCAAAGAGAAGGGAACCTGACAATTTACTGTGAATAAGAAAATCCCACATCTAGGACTAAGTATAGGAACACTTAATTTGACCTTCAATGTGTAGTTCAATGCTTAAACTACAATGAACTGGGGCCATTTTCAAACCAGTTTCCTATGCCAAGGGTTAACCTAGCTAACAACCACTAAGTCACCAAAGGAGATATTATTCTATCACTATCACTGAAGTGAACCCTGAAAACTATGTGGTGACAGGTATGATGGATATTTATTCACAAATAGTGAACTTTCATTTTGATTCTAATTATATGAATTATTTTTTATTAAAAAATATTATTATAACAATTCCAACACCACCAAAAGTTATGTAAGTAATAATGTCGGTGATAATGGAAAATAGGGTAATCCTCGCATCCCATGAATATAAATCCTCCCCTACCATAATTAGTGGATTGAATTTTCTGTAAAACCTAATCATAATTCCTTTGTGTATTTTGATGCAATTTGTGGACTTGATTTAGTTTCCTTATATAGAGCCAACATAAATTTCCGTGAGAGGGAAATCACTCTCAGTATGGAAAATCGATCCCCGATTCTATATAAGTGCATGGAAAAGGATTATTTTTTTTGTAGCACCATAATCTCAACCGTGTATATTACTTCCCTATAAGAATGTGTATCTGGAATAGATGATTGAGTCTAAGGAAGCAACCATCCTTGAAGACATGCCTATTGTGAGGGAATTTGGTGAAGTGTTTCCTGGGGAATTATTTACCCTTCCTCCTAGAAGAGATGTTGAATTCTAAATTAATCTTATAAATTGGAAGTTTCCAATATCTAGGACTCCACATAGAATGGATTTTTTGGAGCATGAGGATCTTCATAAATTACTACAGGAGATTCTAGATAAATGGTTTATATGCCCAAGTTCTTCACCATGGGTTGCACCAGTCCTCTTCGTCAAGAATAATGATGGTTCAATGAACCTTTGCATTGATTATCGTGAGCACAACAAAATCATGATAACAAAATTATCTTATGCCAAAAATTGATGACTTTTTTGATCAGCTATGTGGTTTACAATACATTTCCATGGTTGATTTTTAGTCAGGATATTTCTAAGTAATAGTGAAAAAGGAGGATATCCGCCAGAATTATTTTCGTACAATATGCATGCACTGTGAATTCATATTAAGGAATTTCAGACTCACTAATGCTCTAGAAATATTTGAGGACATTATAAATATAGTATTTATAGAATACCTTGACAAATTTATGGTTCTATTTATAGATAATATTCTAATATACACCAAAACTAATTAGGAGCATGAGGAGCATCTATGCATTGTACTAGATACATTGCAAAAGGGGAAGCTCTATGAAAAGTATAGCAAGTGTGAATTATGGTTGAAGGAATTCTCATTCTTAGGTTATATCATCACAAGAAATGGGATATCTATGGATCCCTCCATGATAGCTGCAATTGTGGGATGACTGAGGCCAGCATCTGTGACAAGTATCAGTACCTTTTTAGGGTTAGATGGATATTATTAGAGATTTGTGAGAAATGACCCATGATTGTCGAACACTCTTACCAAGCTAACTCAAAAGGGAGTAAAGTTTTATTGGAGTGATGTATGTGAAGATAGCCTCAAGTTGTTGAAAAGTAAGCTTATCACTATTCCTGTGCTCACACTACACACAAGTGGAGAACTATTTGTAGTATTCAGTGATGCTTCGAAGATGGTCGTGAGTTGTGTGTTGATGAAAAATGACAATGTCATTGAATATGATTTAAAGAAATTGAATTTTAATGAGAAAAAATATCCAACACATGATCTCGGGTTGGTTGTAGTAATGTTTTCTTTGAAAATTTGGAAACATTACCACTTTGGGGAAAAGTATGAAATATACACGAATCACAAAAGACTCATGTATATATTCACACAGAAAGAGTAGAATATATTCCAACGAATATGGTTAGGGCTTATCAAGGACTATTATTGCTCAAGACATTACCACCCTAGGAAAGCGATCATGGTGGAAGATGCTCTATATAGAAAGGACCGAGTGATTCTATCATGGATGAGAATTTAAAAGGATCCAATCTTCTTAGATTTTATGAAGATGGAAATGGGAATCATAAATAAGGGAAAATCATAAATAAATTCAGAAATGATTATTCATAAGTATCTTTTGGAAAGGTTAAAAGATTCTCAATTAGATGATTTGGGAATTCAGAAGAATGTTGAAACTATGAGAAAAGGTAAATCCTCAGGGATCAATGTTAATGAAGAAGGAATTGTGTGATTTTGGTCAAGAATATGTGTTCCATAAACTATAGAGTTAATAAAATAACTTTTTGATGATGCACAGAGTTCAAATTTCTCCATTCACTCAAAGAACACAAATATGTATCGAGATCACTGAGAGCATTATTTGTGGCATAACATGATGAAGGAGATCACTGAGTATACATAAAAGTGACTGGTATGTCAACAAGTGAAGGCTGAGAGGTAGATGTCTAAGGAGATGATGCAACCTTTACCAACACCAGCACGAGAATAGGAAAACATCACCACATAATTTTTCACTAGACATTTGATGAAATCCAAAAGACAATTCTATATGTGTTGTTTAGGATCATCTTACAAAGAATGCAAACTTCATTTTAATTAGAGAGGATTTTTCATTGGATCAACTAGCATAGATATGAACCAGAGAAGTGGTAGGGCTGCATGGAGTACCACTATCTATTGAATCTGATCGAGATCCATGATTTATCTCTATATCTTTGGAAAGCCTTCAACATGCTCTAGAAACTGAGATGAACTTGAATAAGTCTTATAATCATCAAATAGATGGCCAATCTGAGCGGACTATCCAAAAACTTGAGGAAATTTTAAGATCACACTCAATGGACTTCAGTAGAGGATGAGTTCAACATCTTCTTTGGATTGTGTTATCTTTCAATAAATGTTTCCAATCATTCAACCAAATATATCCTTATAGATCCCATTATGGAAAGAGGTGCAGAACACCATCCTATTGGGATGATGTTGAGGAGCGAAAAATCCTAGGTCTAGAAATGGTCGATGAAAAAGTGGAGAAGGGTAAGACCATCCAGTATCACATTAAAGTTTCTCTTAGTCGGCAAAAGAGAAAGGCGGATAATTGTCAATGATACATATAGTTAGATGTCGGTGACATGATATTCCTCAACATATCACCATGGAAGAGAGTTATGAGATTTTAGAAAAATGGAAGCTTAATCCAAAGTACATCGTACCTTTTAAGATCTTTGATCACATTGAAGAAGTGGCCTATCAGCTAAAACTTCAACAAAACATTTCTAAAGTACAAGATTTTTTCCATGTATCACTCTTGAGAAAGTGCATACCTAAACCATCACATGTACTAAAAACAGAGGTGGTACCATTAATGAATTACTTGTCCTGTGAACAGAATCATTTGAAGATATTAGATAGTAAGAAAAATGTTATATGAAATAATAAAATGACCCTCAAAAAATTGTTGCGGAGAAGCCACAAGTTTGAAGAAGAAACCTGGGAATCAGAGGAAGTGATGAAGTACCCGCATCTGTTTTAGTGGGGGAAGAGAAAAATTTGAATACGAAATTTCTTATGGGTGGAAGATTGTAAATACCTAGAGTTTTATGAAAATTCATCCTGATCTAATTAAATGTCTTATTATATAAAACATTTATATATCATATAAACTTCATTGGTTTTATGATTTTGGATTTTAAAATAACATTAAGAATTCTTACCATGGTTAATATATCCATTGAATAGCGATCACATGATTAGAATAAATATAGGGCTTTAGAAAATCCAATTTACTCAGCCAAAGGAATTGATGGCTTCATCTAGTATCATTACTCTGTACGAATCCCATATTTCGAAGCTCAAAAATGAGGTGGCACAACTGGGATTATCCTTTGTCCAAGACCAATCTGAGCATCAACACATTATGCTCAAACGGAACTGTCTACAGCAGAAGTCGAAGTTGATAGAGATTACCACCCAATAGATGATATCTGAGCCACACAAAGAGTCTATCACCATTGCACACCATACCCTTCCATCATACACATATGTAATAAGGGGTTACATAACTATAACCTAGCATTATGATTATGAACATTATTTTTTTATATAGAATATTCATTCAATTTATTATTGTTACTTTGTAAATAGTTTTTAAAGAAAAAATAATATTATTGGTTAATACTCCATTAAGAAATATATTTTGATGAAGTAATGGATTTTTTATTTAAATAATATTATGAATAGAAATTATTACTAAATTAATTTTTATTAAATACGAATGATCATAAAATTTTTAGGAATGCAATTGCAATTACTATTAATGTTTGAAATACGTTTTTTTCAAAACCCATGAATTTTTTAGAAATATTAGTTTTTAATTTAAAAGTAAAATAATCAGATATTAATAAATTTATTTAGTTAAATTGAATTTTATTTTTTGAATTAGGACATCTAAATTATACAGGGGTGAATTTTTCATAATTTTCTTAGACATACGATTTTCTGGGTAAAAACTAAATAATATTTAATTATATTATTTGTTTTATGACATCAAAATGACCCAAAGTGACGTAATAAAATAATATATATTTGTTTTTAGTCCACTATATATAATTACATTATAATAATGATATTTTATGTTTGTTTGATTTATTTGATAAAGCTTTTGTGGACCCTCTAAGAATTATAAAACATTTTATCTTTTTAAATTGATTTCCTCGAGAGTGTGACTCACCATCACATAATCAAGAAAAATATTTTAAGATGTTAGGAAATTGGTCTTATAAAATACTTTTTTACACTCCCCTTTGTAAATTACCATTTGAAATACCATGGTATGGATTGTGGTTTGGATTAGTATAATGTGTGTTGTCTAAAACCTAATTAATAAAGCATTCCCTCTCTTTTCTAATATAAACCCACCCAATCTCCCACATCATATTCACTAAAATAATTGGATCAAGACCTTCCTATGACCTCATCTCTCTAAAATCCTCCCATGGTGCCCCAAGATACAAAGAATCCTCTCTCATGCCACTCCGATACATTGTGATGACATTTCTATGTAAGGGATTTCTTCATTTATTATTATTGACCAAATTTCATTACAATGTTATGCCATTTTGTATTCAATTAAAAATTATGGGGTATGATTTCACACCTCCCCCGTACTTTTTACCTTATTCTTTAATTATGAGAAACTCTCTTTCTCTCATTAGTGCCTCACATATACACCTGTTACTATCCCAAAATTTCATAAGGGATTTATCTCTCCTTATTTAAATTCAAGATATTCTTTTGTATTATGAATCTAAATTACGTAACATATGCATGGAAATGTATCTATATAACCCCCTTAATGTCCATGTAATGTGAATATGGTGATACTCCCATTTCTCTCTCATAGACCAATTTTATGACATCTTCTGTCACGCTGTTTTACAACCAAAATTGCTCCATGATTTTCCAACCCAATGTAATTGTGTAGTGAATATCATGCTCATTTCTCTATTAAGGGTATTAACCTTTACACATATATACTTATTGATTATATATATATATTTATTTATTAAACATTCATTTATTAAGGAATAAATGATTATTTTTAATGAATCCATGTTATATGATCCTTGTGGCACACTTACGCATGAAATGAAATGTTTATGAACGGTGTGCCCTGATAGAGCTCCACTGAATTGGGTATAACTATTATCATGATACGTCAAGTGATATGTGGTTTTACTCATTCTAATTCATGTTCAATGAGGGTTTACTCATGATCCATGTGCAATGAGAATTGGATCATGCTAATATAATGTTAAATGTTGATGCCACATTTCCATGTTATGATCACGCCTTTATGTTCATGTTTTTTTTTTGATCCATTGATATGCCTATTTACTAACATGTAATGTATTCTTCAGCTTATGTATTTTACTCCCTTATTAGGCCTTATAAGTGAAACTTTTCTTATTCATGTCCTCATGTTATCTCATTCAATGCTAAGTATGAAGGAATGTTGTGGTCATGTAAAAGAAGGTTTCAATAAAGATGTTTTCTTATGTTTTAAGTTGTTATGAAATGTAATTAATCCCCAATGACACTGGACCAATCAACCATCTGGGTTGTTTTAAGTGAATTTTTTTCACATAAATCATTTTTAAGTGTGAAATAAAGAGAAGGGTTGTTATAGTTTCAAACATATATTCATTGAACCTATTTCATTTCAACTAGTTAATCATATTATTATTTGATTTATTGATGTTTCAATAAGTATTAGGATTATGTTAAAGATATATATATACTATATACATGTTATGTGTTTTGGATTTATTTATTACTAGTGGTACATTTATTGACAAATTTAGTGTAGTAACATTATTAAACAAGTATTGGTGGTTTAGTTATATTCCAAGGACATGTGGGTCCATGGTATTCCTCCAATGAAATGTGTATTGATGTAAAATGTATGGTTATTACATCAGTAAGAGTGGTTATACGATTGGTATTAAAATGATGTACAATGTTACCTACAAGATTTATCTATTATTTCTAATTGTTTTAATACAATTATTTTAATTTTTTAAGGTATGATATTGATATTATATTTAATGTGAAGTAATTTAAACTTCTTATTGGTGAGACGATATGGGTTTTCAATGATTCATTTGATCTAGATTGATATCATAATGTTCCTGATTATTTTTTCTAATTACCCTTCCATTGTTAAATATTTATTCAGTTTCTAAATGATTTATGATCCAGGTATTGATGAGTTTGAAATACCTTTTGTAATTATCATAATCTATGATTATTTTATTATACCCTTACGCTCACCTTAAACTCACTGAAGACATTCAGTTGTTAAAATTTATGTTTAACCTAACTGAACATTTTATCTAACCCTTATTATGTTTTATTTTCCCCAGGATATGAATAATGATGATAATGTAATTGAGTCTAGAAATATTTCTTATGTAAAGAAATATTTGGGTGATGTCGAAAACTAAATATGAAATACATAAATATGGTATAGTGGGAAACATACACACTTGAATTCAAGAGTGTTGTTTGTGGAAGATATTTTTCTAATTATCTAAAACTATACATCTAAAAGTTCTCTATGTACGAAAGAAGTACAATGTTTATCTTTTTATTTTGTAATGTTTGGGAGATAAAAAATAGGTTTCATTTATCATTATCATCTAATGAAATTTAATGATTCTATTTTTAACACAGGATTCTTGATTGTGGTGTTGGGTATCTTCTAGTTGGTATCAATGTAGGGTTTATATAACTTGGGAGATTATAATTCTTTCATGTGAGGATACTATAGGAGTTATTATAACCATCATAGATTTAATAGATTGAGATTGATCATTAGTTCTTGTCTTAGAAACTACTATTAAGGTTTTAAGTGACATACTTTTAAGATGATTATTGATATATTTGGATATTTTTTTATTGAGTTGAGTTTTATATAACTCTTAGGTTTGACATGAAATATTATTTCAAAAAAAATGCTATTACACTTTTAAGGATGTAATATGAAAGGTATGAGAAAACTATAGAGGTTAAAAACACATTAATGTGGAGTATAATGATGTTACTTTGTATACAATGTCATAATTAAAATATCTAATAGATTGTGGTATTAGAGAATATACATTTTTTTGTATGAGACATTAATAATGATTATAGTTATTTAGAGATAAATGTTAAATTATATTGGAAGAACATGTTATCCAATTATTTCAATATTTTGATTTTTATCTTAGTTTAGAGTATTTTGAAGAAATTTATGTGTATTTGTTTAATGAATGATATATTTTAAATATTGGGTGTATTACTGTGGCTTCAGTGATTAATTATGTATTTATTTATATAAATGTTTAATATTTTTGGAATTATATAATCTTATTATAACCTCTTTTTGATAATATCTAAATGTAAGAATAATGTATTGACGACCATCTATGTAATTATGTGATTTATTTATTGTGTATTTTAGTTCTTCGGGAATAAAAATGAATCATGAAGACTAATACTTTAGGGAAAAAGATGATATTGTGGGGGAAATTTATTAATGGATTATATTATACATATCAATTAATTATATTTTGTAATGTTCATAGTCTATATATTAAAAAAAATTCCTCAACCGTAGGAAAAATTCAACTTGAGAAAAAAAACTTATAACCATTATTTCTGAATAATCTATAGTCATTTTGACACATCTTTGGTTTATGGTTTTTTCATTAACATTCTCATATTCATTAACTTTCATGTGATCAATAATACCTTTCACTCTATATCATTTTTTAAAAATTACAATTTTCCATGTTATCCATATATTAAATTCCTAGTAATTTTCTCCTATTTTGATCCTAGTTAGTTTAAATTCCAAATGGCCTTTTTTTCTCCTTCTCTCTTTTTAAGAGAATGTTTTATAAAACTTTTTAATTCTATGGGATTTAAATAAAGGTATTTTTAATCGTCAAACCTCTATTTAGTGAGCTCGAGATCAAATTTAACGGGAATATTTTCAAATGGGGGTATCATATAATATTATAATAATTTAGAATAAATACTATATTTAGTATCATAGTGGATTCAAAAAACTGATCTTAAAGAAAATAGAAAATATTATTATTTTGATATGACCACTATAACATTGTCATGGAATTTAAAGGAATTAATAGAATTAAATGAGTTATGAAATATTTATATATATACAATTATACTAATAAACACAAATTTATTTATTAATTGTTTTAAAATAATAACTTAATCATTATTAAATCCATTTTATTATTCAAAAACAAATTTTCTTCAAAAATGGGTTTTATATAATTTTGTGAGAAAATATTTAAAATTAATTTCTTGAAAATTTATCAACAGAAAATGATAAAACTGATATTATTTTTGAAATTATAACACAAAAATTAAATTTGGGTGGAATTTTGGTATCATTATGAAAAATTGATTTTTCAGTGAATACTGAAAAATTCTGATTTTTTTGGAACAATAATGTCCTTTTAATTAAAAATCCCCAATTTCATTTTTATTTTAACTTAATGTAGCACAAATATTTTTTAATAATATAAAATATAATGAACATCATTTCATTCATCATTATACCTAATTATGATATATGTAAATTTTTAGGCATAAAATTCCTTTTTATAAAAAATATTTTCCTTCGTGTTTTATGAATTTATATTAAATTTAATTTAAGAAACTAATATTAATTGAATATTAAAAAATTGATTACCTATATAGAATAATGGTGTAAATTTTTTTTAAATAGAGCCCCTTTGAAAATGTGAATTGTAGCTATGGTAAAATTGTAACTAAGATAAAGGGTAAATTAGGTAGATAGGTTCACAATAAAGTAATAATGACTAAAAAATTACCATAAACATTCCTAAAATTTATTTTATGAGTTTTTTTCTGTAAAAATCTTCAAAAAGTATAATATATTTATTTTGATTCAATTTTTTACTTATTTATACCGATTATATTATTTTATAAAATAAAAATTAAAAAATGTCTTTGCCTTTGATTTTTTATCATTAATTATTTTACATAAGGATTAACATCAAAATATTACATTTAAATATAAATTCTTTTTTTCATCATGGTTATGTATTTTAATTTTTTAGTGAATAAATAATTTACTTAAATTCTTATGCAACACTTACACGCTACTTTTTCTAAGTTTATATAATAAATAAAATGATTTTAAAACTCTAAAAAATAAAATTATTTTAGTGAGTTTTTATGTTACATTTTCATAGAAAAAAATGAAAAATATTTTATAGGTATGGATTCATTTATTTGAATTATATTATTTTCTTATTGTTTTCAATGTCAAATTAATTGAATATTTTCAAAATTATCATTAAGGTTATTTTCTAATAAATAATATTTAACTAAATGATTTATAATTCCTGTAAATAATATATTCATAAATATGAATGGTATATGGTTTATGAAATAAAAAATTGGAAATTTATAGTCTGTTTCATTCTATAGTAATTATTTCTACCCCTTAGGATTAAAAAACATTAATATCAACATATTGGAAAAAAAGGTCCGTGAAGGGTTAAAAAAAGAAGATATAGGTAAAAATGTCATACAAAAATGTAAAAAATTTATTATATGAGAATATTTAGTCTCATTCACATGATATAATATAATATTACAAATTTTTATCTGTTTTTACATTATGAATATTTTATATTGATAGAATATTTTCTGAAATTTTAAGAGTGCCCCTCGCTTCTCAGAGAAAATGAAACCTCTTATTCTCATTTCATCAAACATGAAAATACGTTTGGTTCAACCAAACCCTAACAAAATTACATAATTCTATAACTCATCACATTTTATTAGTTTTTTATCATAATTCAATCATAAGATGGATTTTTATGTAAACATTATGAGGCTTTGCAAAGAAAATGTATTATTCTTAACAAATATTTTTTTATTTCTTCTTCCACGTTATTCAATTATTATTAAATAAATTTGTAAATAATAATAAATTAACAAGTTATTGTATTTTATTTTGCTAATTTAATAATACATATTCTTCTATAGTTCCAAATAAATTGGAAACAGAACTGTCTATCATCTCTAAAGTGGACTACCACCTCATGAATGAATTTTATTTGTTTTCCATCATTTCCTATTAAAACTGGTCATATAGATGAATTTAATATATATAGTTATATATATTATATTAATGAAAAAATTATAATTACAAAGGGATAATATTTCTTTTAATATATTTACCTTTTATTCAATGAAAAATGAAAGTGTTGTTTGTGTGTTTATGTGTATAACAACCTCCATGAAGCTAAGTGATTAAATTTTCCTCACCACAACACATTGATGATATATATATGTATATTTAAAGAAATAATAATTTATTTATTATATAAATAAAATTATATAAGGAAAAAAAGAATACTTTATTTCCTACTATAATCACTGTTGAAAATGAATACATTATCCATTCATACATACGCTTACCCACTCCATGATTGTAATATAATTCATTTTTCATAACCATCAATAATAATTGGTTTTAAAAGGTATAATTGATATATAAAAAAATTGTTTACTGATTATTACTATAGATATGATGTATAAATGAACTCTTTAACCCTAATTATCATACAATAGCGATTTTAGAAATTATAAACCGAATGTCCTCAAAACACATTAAATGGACATAACTGATTAACAAATTGAATGGATTATTAAAATAAAAGAAATTAATTGATTTAGGTTGATGAATTATATGTTTAAAATGTTATTAATAAATAAAATCATTCATTTGAGTTTATAAAATAGTTCTAAAATAAAATATATATTGGAAATATGGATTTGATGTGAGTGATTTTTTCCAAATTTCATTTCATTGTGAAATATTTTAATGTTATGCACCTCATTTATTTTATATTTTGTATATACTAAAATTTTACATTTTCTATCCTTAATAAATCATACATCTTACTATATTAAGCATTTATTCGAATTACTTCGTCCAAATTTATTTGACTGGATTATTTAAAACTGGTGAAATGTTTCTTAACCCAGTTTCCTTTAATTGGGATATAACTCTTCTACATTAACATTATTCTGTTTTGATTATGTGTTAATTTATCTCTAAACTTGTAAACATTTTTTATTGAATTACATTAATTACACACAATCCCTTAATTGAAAAATTTCCAATTCAATATATTATATTCGTAAGGGTTACACATCTAAAATTCACTTTCCATGGGACATATGTTAATGATATAAACCTATATTCCTTTATGAGTTGTTTATATTATCCATTTTAAATAATATATTAGGATTATAGTTATCTTTATGATTTATAATGTATCATTTTTTGTTATTATTTCATATGGATTATGAATGAAGAGAAACGAAAGGGATAAAGGATTTATGTTATAATCTATCTTTTTAGGAATGTTTAAGATCAAGGTTCCTTATGGGGGAAATCATAAATTCTTATTTTACTATGTAGAATAAGTTTTATTATCCTCCCATTATTTATGTGTTGTAAAAGTTAAATTCTTATTTTATCTATATTTTTAATGAAAAATCAATAATTTTTCTTATAATTGATATCGATTTTGTATGTTATTATAAATCAATAATCATTCTATTTTATATCCAGGTTTTATAAAATGTTTTCAAAAATGTAATTTTCTAAAAATAAGCATTCTATTAAATCTATCTAACGTAGTATTTGACATCCTTTTAAAATGAATCTAAATGGAAATTTCTTTGAGTTTTTGGTGTGGGTAACTTTAGATGCCCTTTACAAAATGCTTAAAAACAATGTTTATTTTTTTCATTTACATCGTGAATTTATCTTCCTACCATCATGTTCAATATTTAAATTTAATATTTATTAATAATTATCCAAGGTTATTTTCCAATAAAATTATTTTTAGAATATATTATGAATTATAAGTTTATAAATGTGATTTTAAATGTTAAAAGGTTATTATCATCCATAATGTTTTATGATATTTTAATGGTATTTCCAGCCATCAACACCAACAACCATTAATGTTACTTATGATCCATTAGGGTTGTTTTATTTTAACATCCTCTTTATTTCTCTAATATTTTATGATTGCTTCAAAGGGACATTCCAGAATCCCTGTAACACCCTGAGATTTTATTAGATATATTCTTTTTAATTTTATTAAAATCTTTTGTTGTACTCTACACCATGATTATCTTGAACTATACGCAACGCCGTATTTGTTTCAATTATACGCAACAATATTCTTAGCTCATGTTACAAAAACTTTCAAGTTCTTTTTATAGGAATTATACTATGAAACATTGAGTTTATATTTTATTCAATGTATAAATGAAATAAGTATTTATTATGTTATATGAATCACCAAAGGAAGCTTGCACTACATGAGACCCTGACTTATCTTTCATTACACGAATGAGCGACCTTCCTCAATAGCGTGTGTTATACACAATACCAAGTTTCACTAAATAATGATATATTATTAAATATATAATGGACTATCCATTATGAATAATATTAACTATATTTTGAATTTTATTACATTAAAATTATTCTTACACATGTTCTAAAATGAGGTATGAGATCAAAATCAATTTTTTAGATAATATAATTATTTTTAAAAAAATGATGTTTTATCACCTTTTGATGGAACACCCAATTTAAATATAATTTTTGACAATTTTATAAATTAAATTTTAAAAAATAAACTTATTATTTTTATTCAAGAGAACAAATTTCACATTAGATAAGTTTTTGATATTTTTATGAAAGAATTATTATTTTGATGAATAGTAAATATAAGCTAAATTTTAATTAAAAACAAATTTTTTCATAGAGATAATTTATATGGTTAAATTAAAATGTTGAATGGTTTTAAAGTATAAATAGAATATATTTTTACCATTTATTATATAGAATGTTGTTATCATTAATTTTACATTGACTTCGTAGTTAAAATCATATCAATCTTTTGCAATGTTTTAAACAAAAATTGATTTTTTTCCGACAATGAGATTAGTTATAAATTAATTACTGCATATTCTGTGTTTTGAATTTGTAAAAATGGATTCTTTATTTGGAATTAGGAGGTTAAAATTGGGTAAATATATTACTTTAATTTTTGGGAATTATGAATAGTTACTATGATAAATTTTATTTACCACAGTTAAACAAAAATTAGGTAATTAAGGGTAAAAATAATACTATAAAATTACCCTTACACATGTCTTAATATAATTGGATGATTATATTTAGTCATAAAATATACATGGGTCGAAATTTTATCTATTATAAACCACTTGTATGTGATTGAGACCTTTAATTTCATTTTAATGAAAGTGAAATATGTCTCAATCAAACTATAATATTTAAATTATTTTTAATATAAGTCTATAAAGAATATAAATTCGTTTATTAGTACTAATTTGAATGATTAAATGTTTTTCTTTGTCATGGTAATTTATTTTTAATTTGTAAAAAATATATAATTACTTTAATATCTTATTCATTAATGATGTAGAAATTATTTATTTACTAAAAAATCAATAATATAGTTTTGTTAAACACATAATACCCATAAAAGGCCCCAACACATGACAAAAACATATTTTTCGTGTAACTATAAACCATAATAATTTAAAGGTCAGATTGATGACCATTTTGTGCCTTATAAAAGAGATTATGACACTTATATTATTTTATTTTAAATGATTTCAAGGTTGCCACCTTCATAATTTAATAAATATAACATTTTAAAAGTTGGGTGTTTTAGAAGATAAATATTATTAAAAGAATTATTATGAAATATATTAGATTTATCTTCATAATAGTATTTTACTTTTAATTTTTATGCAAACAATATGTATATTGAATAATTATACAAAAATGTTGTATTAATTTTTTTAATAATAGAAATATCAAATAAATGGTTTTAGAAATAATGAAATAAATATTATATGAACTAATTTTTATTCTCCGCGAATTTTATAGATGAATTAGACTTGTTAAGAACCTATTAAATATTTTTTTCGAATATATTTTATTTTATTTTATTTAAATTAAAATAAATGAATAGTGTCAAAATTGACACTATTGTTATTTTATAAAAATGACATATTATAAAATCGTTTAAAAATCAAAAAAATATTTAAAAATTATAAATTAAAATTTATATGGTCGGAAATATGATAAATATCCAATTATAGACAATTAACAGAAAATGAGTAATTATTTTTAACAATTTAAAATTTAGAATATTATTACGACAAATAAAATTAAATAGATTAAATAAGATTAAATCGTATTGATAAGGATTAAAATAAATTCCCAACATGTATAAATTTTATTGGTTGATGATATTACAACTCTATGTCATCAAATATTTGTATTATATTCATATTTGGATGTTTTTAAGTGGGGGTTGAGTTTATTTTAACTTAATATTTTAGAGGTTTCCAAATGGGCCCCTCTCCTCCCATATAAAAATGCACCTCCTTCCTCTCCTCTTCACAACATTTTTAGCCTTCATGCCCCGTCAATCCCTGTACATTCCTCTTCTCCACTTCCCTAGAAACCTACAAGAGGTTCTTGTCTTCTTCAAAGACCATCTTTATCTCCCTAATAGAAGGTTATGAAGAGGCACATCGAAGAAGAAGTAATATCCTTTGCTGATTCATTCAAACTTATTTCATCTTCTAATTCCTCTATATGAGTTGTTTCATTATTATGTAATAACTCCAATAACACTTTTATACTGATATGTTTTTATTAATATGATGAAATCATATTATATCTTCTATCCATCCTATGAAAAAATTAAAATCACCACGCGTGCGTAAGAACGACTTATCGTCTCCACGCCGTGGGGTAATCTTTTATTTCATCACTAAAATACTTGGATCGGTATAATGATGGAAGAAATAACTATATATGATTATTGTAAAGTGATATTTATTCTGAATTATTATACACCATATACTTCAATATAATTCCACAATCATGGGATTGATGTCGTCGCTCATGCGTACGTACGACCAACCGTCTCCATGATGTGATGTGACTCGTTCTAAACGATCTTAATTGAATAATGATTATATAAATTAATTTAATGAATGAATAATTATGATATATATTATACTAATATAATTCATCAAATTATTTATCTATAACCTAAAAAGAGGAATAAGAATTTATTCGACAAAACACTCATAATAACATGAAGCAAAGAACACCCGAATAACAAGTAGCAATGAAATATTACTAACAAAAAGATAAGAATATTACCTTATATGATATAATAACAATGAATATGTTTCTAGAATAAGTCAATGACATTATTTAAATCATTATACATGAGTTTTAGATATGTACAAAGCATATCAGACCTAAGGTAAGTTATTATTTCGTCTAAGTTTTATTTCTGTGAGACATATGCCTTAATCACCAACTATTTCTTTTGTATGGTGTTTACGCTTCCCATTAATGTTTTATGATTTTTATTATGAAGGATATGTTATTTAAATATGAATGTAATTTTATTTATTTTATGACACGTATGATTCCACCGATTATAAATGTTAAGGGATAGTTATTTCAATCTCGTTCTTATCCGAGATTGTTTATTAGTATGAATTTACCAGGGTTATGTTTATCATCCATGTCCATGTTTTCTCAAAATGTTTTCATAAAATGATTATAATTTTTACATGTATGATTAAATTCATTAATAAACTTTTTTTACTTTTACCACATTTTATGAAAGGAATATTTCTTTTGATTACCATATGAGGTACTTTTTGACTTTTCTGGAAAAAGTACAGGTAGAATATTTTTTTAATGTATACGGTATGAACAAATTTTTACAGTTTCATAACTCTGTATTTTAATAAAGCTCCATGACGAATATTTCATAATTATTTTTAACAAAATCCTTTTCTTTTAAAATTTCATGGCACTTTGTTAAAAGAAAATTATTTTGAAGAAGAAGGGATATTTTCCTCAAAAATTAAATTCAAGGGTTTTATAAAAAATATTCTCTTTCTAATATGGAATTATTTGATATATTTATGTTTCAATTATAGTGTATCTATTATTTACAAGGTATTATTTTTCTTATGATGAAAGGATATTGATTTGTTTTATATGGATTATGTTATGATGGGATAATGTTAATGAAAACCATTTTATTCATTGGGTTATGATGAAAGATTTATGATTATTTTGTGGCATAAGTAAAAATGGCTTCAATATGAGATGGGTGGGACCTATATCTCCCTCCAATTCATTGGGTACAGATATATTTTTGATGTGATAAGCATGGATGAAAAAACAAGTAAATCTGGTTCAGTAATATAGGGCTGGAACGACACGTAAAACCGGTTCAGTAAAGGAATTTTTCCACTATGATGGTTTTTGCAGCAATGCCTTGGATACTATGGGAATCATATCTTGTGATTAATGGTAGCCACAATTACATGTTTTATTCCCAGAATATTTAATCATTATTACTATTCCTTTGTGATCTATGCCTTATCTACTACCAGGATTTATTTCACAACTCATGATTTTGATGTTTAAATATTATGTTCAGGATTTTAAGTTCAAATGTATATGGTTTTTTTATTTCTCCATGCTTTAACTTACTGGACATTTGAGCTCACTCTTTAGAATTTTTATTTCCCCAATATTTAAAGAAAGGTTTTATGTAAGAAAACAAAAGGGGAAGATCATTATAGGAGATGTTGAAGATCTTTCACTATAATTAGAAGTCTATGTTACGAGTTTTCAAATACACTAAACTAATACGTTCTTTGGGAAAATGTTTTTTTCATTATTAAGTATTCCTCAAAAGTAATGTAATGTCCATATATTTCAAGCTTTGGGTCTTTATAGTTGGTATAAGAGTGAAGTTTTAGTTAACCTTTGGAAACTATGATGTGAAAACTTTAGTAAGATCCATAAAAATAATTCTATGGTATGTGTAGGGAGGTCAATAAGGTTATGTATAAGTATATGTTATAGTCCTATAATTATAGTAACGATCATAAAATTAAACCTATGATCATAGATATTTAAGGCACACCACCTTTATTAAGTTGTTTTACTACAATTATTTTTTCCGATCAAAATTTTCTTTTTCAGTTTTAGACAATAGATGGAACCCCAAGGAACCATGTTGATCAATGTAATGGACAATGCAATGGGTTTCCTCTTGAACTACCAAATGTTATGAGAAATAGAGTGAAAAATCTTATTGCTATACTTACACAAGCTATGAATCATTCTTGACTTCCAAATGAGCAGATAAGGGACTAATATTCTTTTTAGTCCTTCATGAGGCTACATCCACCTTCATTAAATGGGTCTTCTGATCCACATTTTACTGAACAATGGATCAGTACCATTGAAAATATATTTTCCATACATCACTATTCAAAACATGAAAAAGTCATTTTGGCAGTTTAACATTTAGAAGTTGAATCAGACCAGTGATGGACTCTAATTAAGAATACAAGGACTCAATATGAAATGTAATCCATGGAATGTGACGAGTTCAAGAACATGTTTTTCAATATGTAATTGATATTATTATTCAAAAAAGATAGAAAAAGAGTTCATTGATCTTAAGCAAAAGGAT
This sequence comes from Viscum album, assembly GCA_963277665.1. Taxonomy (NCBI): domain Eukaryota; kingdom Viridiplantae; phylum Streptophyta; class Magnoliopsida; order Santalales; family Viscaceae; genus Viscum; species Viscum album. The sequence goes on along the minus strand of OY728138.1, from coordinate 132,225,827 downwards.
GATAAATCTGTTGGTATATATGAGGCGAATGTTACATGTTTTTCATGGTATGCATATGGATTTATCATCCAACCTAAATGTAATGTTAATTGATTATTCGGTGGCTTAAAACCAAGTCTTCGAAGGGCATTATCTACAAGAGACTTTAGTAGCTATGAAGAAATTGTGTGTTGTTCTATCAAGGTAGAACTTTAATTTGGTGTTACATATCCATCTCATGGTTTTGACAAGAAAAGAAATATGGAGTTCAAGAAAGAATCTCAAAACAATGGTGAAAAAAGATGAATGTTTAATTATGCTCAATGTGTGGAAATAACCATGGTGGAGATTGTCCTAAAGGGGCTACAAAATGTTGTAAGTATAGAAAAGAAGGTCATCAAGCAGCTGAGTGCCAAAGTAATGGGATAAAGGTAGCTAATGATGTGAATAGAGAAAAGTCTACAGAGAACGCACCACCAACACTTAAATGCTACAAGTGAAAGGAAATGGGGCATTATGCTAACCAATGCCCTAATCCATGGGTTAATGATGATCGACATAAATAACCTCTTAAGGAAAATGAAAAAGGGAAGACACATGCAATCATTATTTGTGATGTTGTATATGACAATGAAGTTGTAAAATGATTAAGTTTTTATGTAAAAAGATTCCAAAATACTATTGTGGAATCTCATTTATAGTATCATGGATTATTGGAATATCTATGAATTGGTTTTCAATAATTGTATAGTACCGATAACAATTAAATGTTATTGAAATATTTTTTGTAAAGAAGACAATATGAACATAATGAAGGGAGAAGGAGAAAATAATATGTTTGATAGTATATTGAGATCATGATTGATATGAGGACAATGTGATATCATGGATTGAGTATATATAATTTTTGGGATTTTGGTATGTGGAATGAGTTAACTTTTGATAGCATTCATGTTATCACTAAGGTTTTATGGTAATTAATTTTTCAAGAGAATACATTATTAAGGTATTCACATGTTTGGAATGTGATCAACAAGACATATCTTAGGATATATGGTGGATAAATGATTGTATTCACATGATTGGTAGATGACCTCTCTAGTAATATTTTTCATTTTACTATGTGATTGGATAGAAGAATTTTGGAAAAGCCTTTTGATTGGAATAGATTATGTTGGACATCATGTAGTATTGTTTAAGGCTAGAAACTTCTTTCTATATTATTTCTGGAATGTTATAAGAGTGTAGTTTTAAAAAAAGGAGAACCTGTAGGATGAGCGACAACCTGTCGCGTCAGACAAGGATTCGGGAATCAAGACAACTACCAAAGCGCAACGGGCCTTTATCACATACCATTGGCCTAAAGGATGTCCCTGGTTATTAGATACCATTTTTATTTTATTAAGTGGTATTATAGATGATGTATAAGTCGATTTTTGGAACCATATATTTTTAAACTAACCATAGATGGACTTATGTATATTTAATAACTTTTTATAACCTTATGTTTGAGACAAATGGAGTGACCTATCATTCTATCTCATGATCTACTAACACATTTCGAAAGAAAACTTCAACTTCATTTCTTTAAGAGATAGTGTGGAAATTATTCAAGGCACGATTAATTGTGATATTGTACCAAAATAAAGTAAATATTATTTTAATTCAACAATTTCTCAACAATAGGGAAATTGTCTTGAAAAAAAAAATGTTTTCCCAATTTCCTCATATCTGATGAATTTGATGGTACCTTATATCATCACAAATTTATGGCTTTGTTATTTTTATATTTTTTCATATCCATGTCCTCAACCACTCATCATCAGAAGTTGATGGTTAGATATCCCTTCCATATCCTTATTTTCACATATGTTGTCCTCTGTGGAAACCCAGTGGTGAGTTACTTTGGGTGACCATTATGATTCTAACTCTCATTTTTAAAACTATGTTTTAGTATTCCTTTTTACGATGTGGTTTTCGATGATAGAAACTATCAAGTAGTAAACCATTTAAAAATCCGACTAATTTAGAGAGTGAAATTAATTTTAAGGGGGGTAAAATGTAACACCCTAAAATTTTATGAGATATATATTTTTTAATTTCTTTGATATCTTCTGTTGTACACTACAACATGTTATTCTTGCGCTATACACAACACCGTATTTGATTTCAGTATATGCTACAACATTCTTGGCTAGTGTTACAACCAAATTCATGTTATGTTGGTAGAAATTATTCTATGAAACATTGAGTAAAGATTTTGATCAATGTATAAATGAAATATGTTTTTATTATGTTATATGAAACACTAAAGGAAGCATGCACTACACACTTCCCTGCCTTGTCTTGCATTACACGCAAGAGCGACCTTCCTCAGTAGCGTGTGTTGTACTTAATACCGAGTTTCCCTAAACAATTATATTTTATTATAATATTATGAACTAGCCATTATAAATAGTATTAACTAAATTTTTCATTTTATAACATTATCAATCATCTTACACATTTTCTAAAATGATGTATGAGAACTAAATCAATTTTTCGGATAAGAGAAGTATTTTTCAAAAAATGATGTTTTTTTATTTTTGATGGTGCACCCATTTTAAATATAATTTTTGAAATGTTTATAAGTTAATTTTAAAAAATAAAATTCTTATTTTTAATTAGGATATAAAAATTTATATTGGATAAGGTTTTTATATTTTTCAGAAAACATTCATTATAAGGCCCCAGCCTTAAACCTTACTTAATCTTGAGTTATTACAAGATTACACATTGAGGATCTTTTCAGGTTTAGAGTTTTAGAGAATTAGATCATAAAACTTGCATTACATTACACATATAAACAAAGTGGTTACATAAAGATAGTATTCTTAATTCCCATCAATGGAAACACATTTAAAATAAAACATGGATTATTTCTTGACACATCCTTGACTCTATCATCTTATCATGTACCTTTCCCTTGACCTGTGAAAAACATTTCAAAAACTTGGGATGAGCATAAAACTCAGTATGGGTTAAAAAAACATGGAAAGGAAACATGAGTTCATATATACATAAGAATGAAATCATACTTTACCCATAAAACATAGGCACTTTAACACACCTCATAAAATCATGAATAAATCATAGAAATCATAAGACATAAAGGTAACTTGAGGCATTCATAACATTCTTACGTAGGGAGTAACCCTCTTGGTTACGTTTGGAATACCCATCACAGAATATTCCCTAAAATATCTTCGGAGAAACCTTAACGTTTCACTCCTTCGCGTTACCCAATGCATTGGAGAGCTATAACGGGCTCACCCGCCCTTAGTTTATCACGGAACCACCCGTCTTCGTAATAATGCCCAAGAACCATAACATAATCATATCACATAAAACATGTATAAAGGAAACATAAAATTTCCACATTTCAATCACGAGATATCAATACAACACATTGATATAATAAAAACATTATGAAAACCATTTTCAATACCAAAGTAAAACATGGTATTTATTTTTCGTTTAAAAAAAGGTATGGCTTGTAGAGGATGCCGAAACTCAAATAACGGTCACGACGGCGGAGAAGTCGGTGTCGCCGCATACGTACGACAAAAACATTCCCTTTTGTCGTTTAGTAAACGCTTCGTATAAAAAAGATTCCTTTTGAATAAACGTAAAAGTCAAAGGGGTTTATACACCATATAAAAGAAAGTTGTGTATAAAACAAAATATTCCTCAACGAAAGGAGATTGAGACGAAGTCCCATACCTCGGGTCCGACTTGACTCGATCGTTCTTTAACGTCATCAATAATAAACTTGAGTTAATTTATACTTGATTAAGAACATTTTTAAAGTTAATTATTCTTTTTATATCACTTATTGCCATGTTATAAACATTATGTAACCATTTAAGTTAATAATTTTTGTTTTGTCAATATTTGGTTCTTAAGTCGAAAGTTGACTTCTTACAATTACATGTTGTTCGTGCGGTCAAAAGTTCTTTATATCCAGAATGAAATTCTTGATTTGGATATCATATATATCATATATATCCAGAATATACATGTATTTATAGTATTACATAATCATTTAGAGGTAAGAAATGAAATGCACCGTTCATGGAGACGGTAAGTCGTACGTACGCATGAACGCTACTTTCATTTCTTTGTCATATTAGTGGAATTAAAACTAAATGAGAGGTATGTATATTTTAATTCCAGAATTATATTAATCATTTAGATATATCATTAATTATATATATACATTATATACATGTAATTTTAATAGTACATTACATTTGGGGATAAGAAATGAAATGCACCGTTCATGGAGACGGTAAGCCGAACGTACGCATGAACGCTACTTCCATTTCTATTTCATATTTTCTGGAATGGAATCATAATTATATAAGAGTATATTATAATTCCAGTATAATAACATATATAATATCATTAACTTTTTCCTTTACACATCCCACATATGGTATTAACGAATCAAATCACTTTTAGGGGGCGGTAGTCCGCACTTCCTAAAATGAAGATATTGTGTTTTACCCATAATGGAAACCATAAAGGTATGCCAAAAATGAAAAATACATAAGCTTAAAGAAAACATAAACATATTATATATCATATATAAAAATAGTGACATCATAATGTCCACCCTTGAAGGTGTTAAATGAGTATTGAACAATCATCGTTTCGGGAGGCAGAATTTCGCCATCCACGGAAACCGTATGTTATTTAACCATTTGATGTAGTTGTGTGAGAGTGTAGCTCAAATACATCTTATAACAACATCCATGTATATTGATGATACTGGTGTTGTTACAAAAGAAGTAAATAAAAAGAGTTTAGGGGGTTGGAGAAGCAAAATAAAACAAATGAACACGAGAGAAAGAATTACCTTTAAAAGTGTAACTCCTTTTGATTTGAGCCTAAAGGCTTCTTTTGAAAGGATTCTGCCCAAAGGGAATCCTCTAGGATGAGGAGAGAGATGTGGAGAGAGCAAATGGGCAGGGGTTGGCCGAGCCAAAGGCTTGAAGAGTGTGTGAAATGAGGTAGAGGTGGGGGCCTTTTATAAGAGGAGAGGAGGGGCACTTTTGGAAAGTAAAGAAATATTACATTATTTGAAAATGTGTTTCGGTTTTAAAAGGTCCCAAATTGATAGAATTCGTGGATAAGGTGATAAGGGTTCTAAATCCACTCATCCAATTGGTTTTGGACATGTGTAGTTCATAGATTTTACATTATCTTTCTATTTTATTTAAATCGTTAAATAATGATGTCATCCCTGCATCATTATTATGTCATAAATAATTAAATTTATTTAATGTCTAAAAATTATAAAAAAAATACTATGATATAGGAAATCTTTTTAGATTTCCAATGACTATTTATAATAAAATTTTGGACTTTTATAACCCCACTTAAAAATTGTTTTCATAAAACATATTATGTTTGTGTCATTTTCACTTTAACATTAAATAAAAAGTAATTTATGTCATTTCCCAACAAAAGTGAATCCATGGGGTCCCCAAGTTGACCCATGGCATGTCATGGTCGGCCATGACACAACCAATGAGGTTGGGACATGTGTCTAGGTCATTTCCAATTATTAAAGCATTATTTATACCTTAAACTACCCTAATTACCACTAATCGCGACTAAGAACATAATAAGTTACTATTCACCAAAAAATTATTTTAATCTCATTGAACCACATTCTACTTCTTAATGACAACCATGTATGTCGGATTTTCAAAATTCAATACACCTTAGTGGTAAACTTTCATTTAACTGAAAAATCAGTTTGCTTGATTATCACTTAGTGGTTTCACTATTCATCAAAAATTGATGTTTTTCAGAAAATTACAAAAAATTCACCCTAAGCTATATTTGATATTCCAAATTCAAAAATGAAGTCCACTTTACAAAATTCAAAACATATAATTCAAATTAATTAATTTAATAATTAATTCCCGCTGTCATGACAAATAGCGTGTTTTTGCGAAACAATAAGTATCAAAAGATTGACACCAGTTTAAGTCCAATTTCAAAGTGAAATTGATTCCAATGACCACCATTGGATTAACTGGTAAAAATATTTTCTAATTTCACTTTAAAAACAATTAAAATAATAATCTAATCATATAAATAATTTAGATTAAAAAGAGGTTTTGAATTAAAATACAACATTTTACACTATTCATAAAAAAATGAACTTTATCAGAAAGGTACCAAAAATTTACACAAAGTAAATTTTGATGTCCCGATTCTATAGAAGAGTTATATTTGATCCAAAATAATGTATAAGAGTGATCAAAACTATATTTAATGACGGTTCACCATTAAAAGGTGATAAGTGAACCTTTAGTGAAAATTAGAGTATATATGCCCTAAAATTGAACTCTTTCCGTATTTTAAGCCTTTATCTTTTATTGGGTAAATGTATAAACATTTAAAAACATATCTAATTATATTTTAGTTATTTCTATCCATTCCCGCCAGTACAACGGCTACTTGTTAACTAACATTTAAAATAATATTATTTTATTACTAGTGTGCTACGTAAGTTTCAAAAAAACTCATCGTTGCGTATCGGGTACGCTATCGAACATAGCAACCCCTTTAAAATAAAATTAATATTTAATTCGTAAATATTAATAAATATGAGAATTCTTTATTTACCTGGTATGTTACATCCTTCCCCCCTTTTGGGAATTGCTTCCTCACAATTTTATTCACTTATCAAAATAAGTGGGGGTATTTATCCCTCATAGCATTTTCAGATTCCCACGTTGCCTCTTCAATCACATGGTTTTTCCACAAAACCTTTACCTGATAAATCCCCTTATTCTGTAACCCTTGCTCCCTGTGGTCAAGAATCTGGACCGGTTGTTCCTCATAAGATAGGTTCTCTTCCAGCTGAACTACCTCTGGACTCAAAACATGAGATGGATCTGGCATATACTTTCTCAACATTGAAACATGAAAAACATTGTGTACCTGAGATAAAATCAGAGGTAGAGCCACCCGGTATGCAACTGATCCAACTCTCTCCAGAATTTCATATGGTCCAATAAACCTTGGACTCAGCTTTCCTTTCTTACCATATCTCATCACACTTTTCCAAAGAGAAACCTTGAGAAAAACATGATCACCTACCTCGAAAGATAGATCCTTCCTCCGGTTATCTGCATAACTCTTCTTCCTGCTCTGAGCTGTTCTCATGTGTTTCTGAATCAGCTGAACTTTTTCTGCCATCTCTTCTACCAATTCTGGTCCCATCAACTTCCTTTCACCCACTTCATCCCAGAAAGCTGGAGTTCGAAACCGCTTCCTATATAATGCCTGAAATGGTGCCATCTGTATACTGGAATGAAAACTGTTATTATATGAAAACTCATCCAAAGAAATATGTTGGTCCCTACTTCCTTGATAATCCATAGAACAAGCTCGTAGCATATCCTCCAATGTCTGAATTGTTCGTTCTGACTGCCCATCTGATTGAGGATGAAAAGCTGTACTAAAATTTAATTCAGTACCCAACGACTTCTGAAGGCCTTTCCAAAAGTTAGAAGTAAACCTGGGATCACGATTCGATACAATGGAGAGAGGAACTCCATGTAACCTGACTATATCTTTAAGATACAAACGGGAAAGTTGATCAAGAGAGAAAGTATCTCGTATATCAAGGAAATGAGCAGATTTGGTCAAGCGATCAACAATAACCTAGATTGCATTATTACCTCGATATGTCTTCGGTAATCCAACAACAAAGTCCATTGATATGTTTTCCCATTTCCACTTTGGCACTGGTAAAGGCTGAAGCATCCCTTTCGGTAACTGCTGCTCTGCTTTAACCTGTTGACATGTCAAACACTTCATAGTAAAATCAGCAATGTCTCTTTTCATTCCATCCCACCAGTAATACTCCCGCAGATCTCTGTACATCTTAGTATTGCCAGGATGAACTGAAAATGGGGAACTATGAGCCTCACATAACAACTCATTCTTCATTGTGAATCACAAGGCACACATAACCTCAAAACACAAACACAAACTTATCCAAGAACTCATGGAAAATTTTATTCATAAGGTCCATGAATACAGCAGGTGCATTGGTTAACCCAAAAGGCATAACTACAAATTCATAATGGCCATATATAGTACGGAACACAGTCTTCGGAACGTCTGCTTCTTTTACTTTCAACTGATGGTACCCCGACCTCAAGTCAATCTTCGAAAAATACTGAGCTCCCTAGAGCTGATTCCACTTCATTTGATGGCCCAACATCTGCTGAAGTTGTTGCAAAGGATTTCACCACCCCTTTCTGCTTGTAGTCTAACTGCTTCCCATCACTCAAGCTCCTTGTCGGACACTCGTTTGCATAGTGACCCATCTCATTGCACTTATAACATTTCACTAACTGTAAATCAAACTTGTTCTTACCTTCACCTTGATCCTTTTCAGTGAAATCACGAGCCTTATGTCCCATCTTACCACATTTCTAACACTTCCCAAAATTCAGAAGACATTCCCCACCATGCCTTTTGCCACATTTATCACAAACTGGAAACTTAGTTCTCTTACCATCAGACATTTTTGAAAAATTCTTACCTTTCTCCTGCCACCTCGGTCTCTTCTTCTGCTGGTTGTTATAGAACACTTGGTCATCGGCAAACTCCATTTCCACCTTCTCAGCACATCGAACAAGCTTTTCATAACTTTTAAACTCACGAGAAGCTAATGCCCTTCGATATTTTGTCTTTAATTATGAGTAAAAACGATTTATTTTACTATCAAGATCTCGTATGAAGTTTGGATCATACCTTGCCAATCGAGTGAACCTTTCTTCATAGGCATCCACTGAGTCTTCCTCTTGCCTCAATTCCAAGAATCGATTTTCCATCCTAAGTCGAACAGCCTTAGGAAAATACTTCTCAAGAAACATACCTTTGAATTCATCCCAGTCAAGAGCATCAATCTCATCGGCGTCCCTGATGTTTTTAACCATAGACCACCACTGATCTGCTTCTCCCTCCAAACGGTAAATAGCAAGACTAACCTTTTGATTTTCTGAACACCCCATGACATCAAAAATATTCTCCAGTGCTTTAATCCACCCTTCATCTTGCACAGGGTCAGATGATCCTCTGAATGATGGGGGATGTTGCCTCATGAAATGTTCCACCACTGACATGTTCCTCTGCAGTTGATATGGCTGATCTCGTGCATGGATACCACCACCATTTATAGCCTGAGTCAACTGTGCCATTACTGCAACAAACTATTCAGTTCCAATTCCGACCATTTCTGGATGCTGATTTGGAAGGTTATCATCCTCCTGATGTCGTCCCAACATAGCTGCTTTGTTTCCTCTGCGGAAAACCATTCTGAACACAGAAATATCTTAGGCGAAGCAACATGGTAATCCGTAAATGCTATATCATTTCAATCATATTATAATTTAACACTTTTCTAACTCCTAAAGTTGTCTAAACCGACCTCTGATACCAACTATAAGGCCCCAGCCTTAAACCTTACTTAATCTTGAGTTATTACAAGATTACACATTGAGGATCTTTTCAGGTTTAGAGTTTTAGAGAATTAGATCATAAAACTTGCATTACATTCCACATATAAACAAAGTGGTTACATAAAGATAGTATTCTTCATTCCCATCAATGGAAACACATTTAAAATAAAACATGGATTATTTCATGACACATCCTTGACTCTATCATCTTATCATGTACCTTTCCCTTGACCTGTGAAAAACATTTCAAAAACTTGGGATGAGCATAAAACTCAGTATGGGTTAAAAAACATGGAAAGGAAACATGAGTTCATATATACATATGAATGAAATCATACTTTACCCATAAAACATAGGCACTTTAACACACCTCATAAAATCATGAATAAATCATAGAAATCATAAGACATAAAGGTAACTTGAGGCATTCATAACATTCTTACGTAGGGAGTAACCCTCTTGGTTACATTTGGAATACCCATCACAGTATATTCCCTAAAATCTCTTCGGAGAAACCTTAACGTTTCACTCCTTCGCGTTACCCAATGCATTGGAGAGCTATAACGGGCTCACCCGCCCTTAGTTTATCACGGAACCACCCGTCTTCGTAATAATGCCCAAGAACCATAACATAATCATATCACATAAACCATGCATAAAGGAAACATAACATTTCCACATTTCAATCACGAGATATAAATACAACACATTGATATAATAAAAACATTATGAAAACCATTTTCAATACCAAAGTAAAACATGGTATTTATTTTTCGTTTAAAAAAAGGTATGGCTTGTAGAGGAAGCCGAAACTCAAATAACGGCCACGACGGCGGAGAAGTCGTCGTCGCCGCATACGTACGACAAAAACATTTCCTTTTGTCATTTAGTAAACGCTTCGTATAAAAAAGATTCCTTTTGAATAAACGTAAAAGTCAAAGGGATTTATACACCGTATAAAAGACAGTTGTGTATAAAACAAAATATGCCTCAACGAAAGGAGATTGAGACGAAGTCCCATACCTCGGGTCCGACTTGACTCGATCGTTCTTTAACGTCCTGAATAATAAACTTGAGTTAATTTATACTTTATTAAGAACCTTTTTAAAGTTAATTATTCTTTTTATATCACTTATTGCCATGTTATAAACATTATTTAACCATTTAAGTTAATAATGTTTGTTTTGTCAGTATTTGGTTCTTAAGTCGAAAGTTCACTTCTTACAATTACATGTTGTTCGTGCGGTCAAAAGTTCTTTATATCCAGAATGAAATTCCTGATTTGGATATCATATATATCATATATATCCAGCATATACATGTATTTATAATATTACATAATCATTTAGAGGTATGAAATGAAATGCACCGTTCATGGAGACGGTAAGCCGTACGTACGCATGAACGCTACTTTCATTTCTTTGTCATATTAGTGGAATTAAAACTAAATGAGAGGTATGTATATTTTAATTCCAGAATTATATTCATCATTTAGATATATCATTAATTATATATATATATTATATACATGTAATTTTAATAGTACATTACATTTGGGGATAAGAAATGAAATGCACCGTTCATGGAGACGGTAAGCCGTACGTACGCATGAACGCTACTTCCATTTCTATTTCATATTTTCTGGAATGGAATCATAATGATATAAGAGTATATTATAATTCCAGTATAATAACATATATAATATCATTAACTTTATCCTTTACACATCCCACATATCGTATTAACGAATCAAATCACTTTTAGGGGGCGGTAGTCCGCACTTCCTAAAATGAAGATATCGTGTTTTACCCATAATGGAAACCATAAAGGTATGCCAAAAATGAAAAATACAGAAGCTTAAAGAAAACATAAACATATTATATATCATATATAAAAATAGTGACATCATAATGGCCACCCATGAAGGTGTTAAATGAGTATTGAACAATCATCGTTTCGGGAGGCAGAATTTCGCCATCCACGGAAACCGTATTTTCTTTAACCATTTGATGTAGTTGTGTGAGAGTGTAGCTCAAATACATCTTATAAAAACATCCTAGTATATTTATGATACTGGTGTTCTTACAAAAGAAGTAAATAAAAAGTTTTTAGGGGGTTGGAGAAGCAAAATAAAACAAATGAACATGAGAGAAAGAATTACCTTTAAAAGTGTAACTCCTTTTGATTTGAGCCTAAAGGCTTCCTTTGAAAGGATTCTGCCCAAAGTGAATCCTCTAGGATGAGGATAGGGATGTGGAGAGAGCAAATGGGCAGGGGTTGGCCGAGCCAAAGGCTTGAAGAGTGTGTGAAATGAGGTAGAGGTGGGGGCCTTTTATAAGAGGAGAGGAGGGGCACTTTTGGAAAGTAAAGAAATATTACATTATTTGAAAATGTGTTTCGGTTTTAAAAGGACCCACATTGATAGAATTAGTGGATATGGTGATGAGGGTTCGAAATCCACTCATCCAATTGGTTTTGGACATGTGTAGTTTATATATTTTACATTATCTTTCTATTTTATTTTAATCGTCAAATAATGATGTCATCGCTGCATCATTATTATGTCATAAATAATTCAATTTATTTAATGTCTAAAAATTATGAAAAAACTACTATGATATAGGAAATATTTTTAGCTTTCCAATGACTTTTTATAATCAAATTTTGGACTTGTATAACCCCACTTAAAAATTGTTTTCATAAAACATATTATGTTTGTGTCATTTTCACTTTAACATTAAATAAAAAGTAATTTATGTCATTTCCCAACAAAAGTGAATCCATGGGGTCCCAAAGTTGACCCATGGCATGTCATGGTCGGCCATGACACAACCAATGAGGTTGGGACATGTGTCTAGGTCATTTACTATTATTAAAGCATTATTTATACCTTAAACTACCCTAATTACCACTAATCGCGATTAAGAACTTAATAAGTTACTATTCACCAAAAAATTATTTTAATCTCATTGAACCACATTTTACTTCTTAATGACAACCATGTATGTTGGATTTTCAAAATTCAATACACATTAGTGGTAAACTTTCATTTAACTGAAAAATCAGTTTGCTTGATTATCACTTAGTGGTTTCACTATTCATAAAAAATTGAAGTTTTTCAGAAAATTACCAAAAATTCACCCTAAGCTATAGTTGATATTCCGAATTCAAAAATGAATTCCATTTTACAAAATTCAAAACATATAAGTCAAATTAATTAATTTAATAATTAATTCCCGCTGTCATGACAAATAGCGTGTTTTTGCGAAACAATAAGTATCAAAAGATTGACACCAGTTTAAGTCAAATTTCAAAGTGAAATTGATTCCAATGACCACCATTGGATTAACTGGTAAAAATATTTTCTAATTTCACTTTAAAACCAATTAAAATAATAATATAATCTTATAAATAATTTAGATTAAAAAGAGGTTTTGAATTAAAATACAACATTTTACACTATTCATAAAAAAATGAACTTTATCAGAAAGGTACCAAAAATTTACACAAAGTAAATTTTGATGTCCCTATTCTAAAGAAGAGTTATATTTGATCCAAAATAATGTATAAGAGTGATCAAAACTATATTTAATGACGGTTCACCATTAAAAGGTGATAAGTGAACCTTTAGTGAAAATTAGAGTATATATGCCCTAAAATTGAACTCTTTCCGTATTTTAAGCCTTTATCATTTATTGGGTAAATGTATAAACATTTAAAAACATATATAATCATATTTTAGTTATTTCTATCCATTCCCGCCAGTACAATGACTACTTGTTAACTAACATTTAAAATAATATTATTTTATTACTAGTGTTCTACGTAAGTTTCAAAGAAACTCATCGTTGCGTATTGGGTACGCTATCGAACATAGCAACCCCTTTAAAATAAAATTAATATTTAATTCGTAAATATTAATAAATATGAAAATTCTTTATTCTTTATTTACCTGGTATGTTACATTCATATTTTGATGAATAGTAAAAATACCCGAAATTTTAATTAAAAACAATTTTTTCCATTGAGATAATTTATGTAGTTAAATTTTATTGTATAATGGTTTGAAAGTATAAATAGAAGATATTTTTACCATTTAATTTAATAAATTTCATTATCATTAATTTTACATTGAATACGTAGGTAAAATTATTTCAATCTTTTGCAATGTTTTAATCAAAAACCTGTTTTTTCTGAAAAGGAGATTAATTTTAAATTAATTAGTACATATTATATGTTTTGAATTAGTAAAAATGGATTCCATATTTGGAATAAGTAGGTTCAAATTGTGTAAATAGACAAATTTTTTTGGGTATTATGAATAGTATCTACGGTAAATGTTATTTACCACAATTAAAGTTCAATTAGGTAATTAAGTGTAAAAATAATACTATAAAATTACACAAACACATGTCTTAAAATAATTGGATGATTATATTTCGACCTAAAATATACTTGGGTTGAAATGGTATCTATTATATCCCACTTGTAAGTGATTAAGACCTTTAATTTATTTTTTTTAAAATGAAAATGAAATATGTCTCACTAAAAACATTAATAATTAAATTATTTTTAATATAAGTCTATTCAGAATATAAATTCATTTATAATTTATAATTTGAAATCTATAATTTTTTTCTTTATCATGGTAATTTATTTTTAATTTTTTTGAAATTTATAGTTACCTTAATAGCTTATACATTCTTGATTTAGGAATTGTTTATTAAGTGAAAAATCAATAATATAGTTTTTATTAAACTAATGATACATATAGAAGGCCCCAAAACCTGAACAAAAATTATTGGGCATGTAAATATTAACCATAATCTTCCAAAAGTAATTTTTTTTACCATTTGGATCCTTATAAAAGAAATTGTGATACTTATATTATTTTATTTTAAATGTTGACAAAGTTGTCACCTTCATAATTTAATAAACATAACATTTTATAAGTTGGGTGTTTTAGAAGCTAAATTTGATTAAAAGTATTCTTATAAAATATATTGGATTCATATTCATCATAATATTTTATTTTAAATTTTTATGAGAACAATATGTATATTAAATAATTATACAAAAATGTTGTTCAAATTATTTTATTAAGAGAAATATCAAACAAATGGTTTTAAAAATATTAAAATAAATATTATATGAACTAATTAATATTCTCCACGAATTTTATAGATGAATGTGACATGATAATAACCTATTAAATTTTCTTTCTTTGAATATATTCACTGTGTGTATTTCATTTAATTTCAAATAAATGAATAGCGTCAAAATTGACACTATTGTTATTTTATAAAAATTACCTATTATTAAATCGTTTAAAAATCATAAATACATTTAAAATTATAAATTAAAATTTATAAGATGGAAAATGTCATAAAGTATCCAAATATGGACAATTCACAACTCATTAGTAATTATTTATAACAATTTCAAATTTAGAATATTATTACCACAAATAAAATTAAATAGATTAAATAAGGTGAAATCAAGTTGATAAGTTTTAAAAGAAATTCCCAACATGTTTAAATTTTATATCTTGATGCTATTACAACCCAATATCATCTAATATTATTATCTGAGTCACATTTTGAGGTTTTTAAGTGGGTTTTGAGTTTATTATAAATTAATATTTTAGAGGTTTCCAAAAGTGCCCCTCTCCTCCCTTATAAAAAGGCACCTCCTCCCTCTCCTATTCACAACATTTTGTGCCTTCAAGATCAGCCAAAACCTATAAATTTATTTTATACACTTCCCAATAATCCTACTAATTTTTCTGGTCTTCTTTAAAGACCAAGTATAGTGCCCTAAGAGGAGGTTAAGAAGAGGTGCGTCAAAGAAGATGCAATATTATTTACCGATTCTTTCAAACTTATTTCTTCTTCTACTTCCTTTAAATGAGTTGTTTCATTATTAAGTAATAACTACATTATCAATTTTATTCTAATATGTTATTATTAATATGAAAAAACCATATTTTATCTTCTATTCATCCTATGAAAAAATGAAATCACCACATGTGTGTACGTACGACTTACCGTCTCGAAGCTGTGGTGTAATCATTTATTTAATCACTAACAAACATGGATGGGTATATTGATGGAAGAAATTACTATATATAATTATTTTAAAGTGATATTAATTCTGAAATAGTATACACCATAAACATCAATATAATTCCACAATCATGGGAATGATATCATCGCTCCTGCGTACGTACGATATGTCGTCTCCACGATGTGATGCTAGTAGTTCTACAAGATCTTAATTGAATAATGATTATGTAAATGAATTGAATGAATTAATATGATATATATATATATTATACTAAAATCATTCTTTAAAATATGTATCTATAACCTCAAAATAAAAATTATAATTTATGCGACAAATCACGCATAAGAACATAATGCAATGAACACCCTAATAACAAGTAGCAATGAAATATTACTAATATGAAGATTAGAATATGAACATATATGATATAATAACATTGAATATGATTCTAGAATAAGTCAAAGAAATTATTTAAATCATTATACAAGAGGTTCGGATACGTACAAAGCATATCAGAGCTAAGGTAAGGGATTAATTTGTCTCACATTTATTTCTGTGAGACACATGCCTTAATCACCAACTATTTCTTTTTACGGTGTTTAATATTCCCATGAATGTTTTATGATTTATATTATGAAGGATATGATATTTACATATGCATTTATTTTTTTTATTTGATGACATGTATGATTCCACTGATTATAAATGGCAAGAGATAATTATTCCAATCTTTTTCTTATCTGAGATTGTTTATTTATATGTTTTTATTGGGGTTATGTTTACCATCCATGTACATGTTTTCTTATAATGTTTTAATAAAATGTATACTATTATTCAATGTATGTTTAAATTAATTTTTACCATTTTTTGACATTTACCACATTGTATGAAAGGAATCTTTCTTTTGTTTACCATATGAGGTACTTTTTTAATTTTCTGGTAAAAGTAAGATAAGAATGTATTTTAACTTATACGTCATGAACATATATTTACAGTTTCATAACTCCTTATTTTCTGGAATCTTCCTGTATAATATTTCATGATTATTTTCAAAAAAATTATTTTCTTTTAATATTTAATTTCATTTTGTGAAATGAAAATTATTTTAAAGAAGAATTGATATTTTTCTCAAGAATTCATTTCAATTGTTTTATAAAAAATATTTTCCATCAATGCTGACATTATTTATTATGATATTGTTTCAAGTATAATGTATCTATTATTTACATGGATTAATTTTTCTTATGATGAAATAATATTCCTTTGTTTTATATGGATTATGTAATGATGGGATGATTTTTATGACACCAATTTTATTCTTTGGGTTTTGATGAATGATTTATGATTGTTTTGTGGCACACATAAAAATGATTTCAATATGGGATTTTTGGGACCTATATCTCCCTTCAATTAACTGGGTAATGATTTATATCTCAAGATATAAACATGGCTGAGATGAAAAGTAAATCTGGTTTAGTAATATAGGGCTGGAACGACATGTAAACCTGGTTCAGTAATGGACTTTGTCCACTATGATGGTCTTGAGAGTAATGTATTGGCTACTATGGAAATCATATCATGTTCTTAATGGTTTCCACAATTACATGTCTTATTCCCATCCTATTTTATCATTATTAATGTTACTTTTTGATCTATGCCATATTAACATCCATGTTTTATTTCACAACTCATGATTTTGATGTTTAAACATTATGTTCATGTTTTTATGTTCAAATTTATATGGTTTATTTTATTTTCTCCATGCATACCCTTACAAGGAATTTGATCTCACCCTTTATATGTTTTATTTCAACAAGATTTAAATAAATGTTTATGTAAAAGAACAAAAGGGGAAGATCTTTATTGCAGATGTTGAAGATCCTTCAGCATGATTAGAAGACTATGTTCTGAGTTTCCAAATACACTAAACTAATACGGTCATTAGGCGTTTTTTTCTTGTATTATGTATTCCACAAATGTAATTTAATTTACATGTATTTCAAACATTGGGTCATTACAATCCCATTTCTTTAACATTGTTTAATCCTGATTTTAATGGATATATGCATGTTTTTTATGTATTTTATGAGGAGATAGAAATGTTATCTACTTTATTAATGTTATTTTCCTATTATATTTTTTATGATTATAGATGGTTTTTTATAGACCCCAGATGGATTTTAATGTTATTATGTGGGACTAATGGTTCTATTATAACCCAATGATAGATGGGTTCATGATATTCCTTTAACTCATTTGGTATGGTAGTCATTAACATAATTATTCCATTTGAAATTGTTATTGTTTGAGTTATTTAAAAATGATGTTCCAAGTTACTTACATGATTTATATATTCATTCAATAAGTTATTATTAAAATATATTAATTTTTCACATTAATATAATGAGTATATATATAATGAAAATTATTTATGAATTATTATGGGTGAAAGGATATGGGTTTTTAATTATTCATTTAAAAATCATTGATATCACATGAAACATAATTGTTGATTCCAATAACTCTTTCATTTTTTAATTATTTATTCCATGTTTCTTGATTTAGGGTAAATGTATTGTTGGTTGTTAATTTCCTTATGTTATGCTAATTAACTACTATTATGTAATCATATGATAATTCTCATATTAAACTCACTAGTTACATTAAATATTTAATGATTATTTGTATCCTTCTCGGGAATTTGAGCTCACCCATTTCATGTTTCCATTACTCTATGTTATAATGAATTCAGATAAATTATTAGATTCTAGAAAGGTTTCATATGTGAATATATATTTTGGATATGTTGGTGAATAAATATGAATTATAAGAAGCCGGTATTAGTGTGAAAAAACACTCATTATATCTTAAGGGTTTTTTTATTTAAGAGTAAAAATTCAGAAATAAAATTTCTTACATATATATATGATCCAATGATTCCTTTTTATGTTAACCGGTTTGGATGAAATAAATTATGTCACATTTATCAGTATCAAAGAAAAAAAGTAGATTTTTTGTTTGTAGAACCATATATGGGAATGATGGTTAGGGACTATTATAATAAATTTTATTCTATCCAAAATTAAACTCTATTGAAAAACAGAACAATCAAAAAAACATTATTTTATTCGAATTTTACATTCATGATATTGTTATGTATAGTAATTCCAATAAAACAATCAATATTGGTGTTCTTAACATATAAAGGGAGGGAACTAATTTTGTTTTTTGGATAATCTAAAATTTACATGATGATTCTTGTTCTTTTTAGTTTATTTCTAAATCTTCTTGAACCATCTTGAAGACTTCAGTTATTTCATCAATTTTCAAACTTCATTAACATTAGTGTTAAGAAAAATTTCATTTTTTATCACATATAGATACTAAAGAAATGAAAAATAAATCTTCATCTTCATTCTAGAGAGATCCAAAATTATTTATTTAAATATTATAAATATTTATCTGAATTGGTATATCCACTAAAATGACTAAGAACATTCCATCTAGTAAATCCTCTGACTCCCTTATGTCAGAACTTTTTCATATTAAAATATATATTCATTGAATGCTTATGCTAACAAAAAGTTAGTTTTTCTATTAGATCATCATCTAACGGACTAGATCTAATGATTATTCATTCATTTGTGCACTACATAACTTCATAGCATTGAACATTATAAAAACTATAATAATACATTTCCACATGGAAATTTTTAAAAATATATTTCCAAAAACATTATCGTCCTCTTTCCAATACAATCAAGACATTAAGGTTTCTTGACTAAATTTTTGAAACATATAAATGACACTATTAAATGGATATTATCTATCTATTCTCTTACTTGTATTTCCTATATTGGTTTACATTAACTTAAATGTTGATTTCGCCACCTTTTTTCATTAAAAAATGATATTTAACTTCTAATTTTCGTACTTCTATCCATTTTCACTTCACACATTTTTTAAAAACATAAAAATTCATTAATTCATTATTTGTTTCCTAAAATTTTATTTCACATTTCTCCATATAGACATTGTAACCGATGAATCGTCATACACATTAGATTATCCAATTTTCAGTTTCTAGTGATCGCAATATAACAATGTGTGTTTTTTAATAATGTATTACATATCCCCCCTTTATAAGAATCATTTTCAGAGCCCCCTCTACAAAAATATATTTTCCAAATAACATTTTTTAGATTTCATAAAATTTTACAAGTGGAAAATTTGTCTGGTAGACATCATCCAGTGATCCACATTCAAAACTCTGTGCATGGTAGACTTTATTTGATAATAATATTTTATATATTACCATTTCAACAAAATTTCATATAATTATACTTTCATGACGTTGGATACATTTATAATGGATTATCATCATCTGAATTTAATATAGTATTTCTTAACCATGTTAGGGAAACATCCAAACCTCTTCCAAGAACATCATCACAAAACCTTCTTCAAAATGTATCATCTGTATGTGGGGTCCACTAATATGGTACACCAAGATGGTCAGTAAAATTACCTTATGCAGACCTCCTTGTACATTGGATTCTAACGACTATAAGTGGGGGTCTAATAGTGTTACATTGGGGAGAACATACCCTCATGGTTAGAGTAGAAAAATTTTACATAAAATAATGAAATAGAAGAAGAAAATGAATAACATAACATATGATGATAATATATAATAATCAATAATAAATGAATATATAATAATTCATTATAGTATTTTAATGTATAGTAATATACATAAAATAAGTAATAAGAAAACATTAAAAAATAAATGTATAAAATCCCCAAGGCTATATCCATGAGAATCCTATGTACCATCTCAGTCATGTTCTCATAATCTCCAGTGTTCATGCATAACAAACACATAGGAAAATTCATGATCTTGAACCATTAAATATGAGGTCTATTTGGGTATCAAACAATGACCTAAAAATGGTGTGATATATACACAGTAGGGAACCCCCAATGATGTATTATGTAATCTAGACCATTAATATATAATATGTGGTGTGAATATAAATTAATGTAAAGAAATAGAGTAAATGTAAATGAAATCATGTCAGGCATATATTTCTCAAGGACACCTGACTGAACATACCATCACCTATAGAAGTTTTAATGTCTATGAAAATTATATCATGTATATGTATTCAATAAAAATAATATATATGAACATATAAAAAGTACATGTGGGGACCCATGGCATAGCGCCTAGGTGTCAAAGTAAGGAAAATATCATAAGTTTTAGATTTAAATAATGAGATTACAAGGCTGAGAGTCATGTATAATAAATGGAATACATTATTTATTTTCATAAATAGAATGGGACTACATGATAGAGTATCATTAACAATGAAGGTATTCCTTGAATGTGTATCAAAAATATAAATTGGATATCATGACTATGTATAATAATTATGAAAGGAACATCATTTCCAAGTTTCATAAATAAGAAAGGTATGTAACACCCATGTATCATGAATAGAAAGGGACTTCATGGAAAAGGATCATATATAATAAATATACACTATGATCTTGTATCAAAAATAGTAATAGACTCCATGTCGACATATCATAATCGAGGGGGGGTGAAACAATATGTCTAACATCCCATGTAAAAATTATTGACCTTTTCATTATCCTAAACCAAGAGATGTGAAACACCAAATTCGACAACCAAAACAAATAGATTTTTGTAATAATTCAATATAAAGTAATCCCACATTCCCTTTTATACCTTATTCTAATATTTTCATAAAAATAAAACATCACCTAAGGTGTGTTGTATCTTCATTTGTAGGTTTTATTTTATACTTAATAAATTCCATAAGGTGAAGCATTCCATAAACTCATTTTATAAATGAATACATCAAGGTGAAATGGCCATGATATTTACCTCTCAATTCTCGATAAAAATTTAATTTATATAAGAAGGAAAATCACATCAGAAGGTATATTAGTTAATTATTATAGGCCTATGATGCGTAGTGGGATACCAATTCATTTCACTTATAACCCAATTAGGAGTTCATGGAGGGAGATTTAACCATGTAACATATTATATGATTTATCAATGGTATTCAACTAGTAGTTGTATACTCAACTCACCCATATGGGTGTCTTTGATATTTGGGAAATAATAGTCACTAACTGACATAAAAAAAAGTAGCCTTTTTTGGTGGTTCATGTTGAGTAATTCGACCTCCAACAATGTTATGGAGTCTAAGGAACATCAATGACATGGTCTATGTTTTTATTTCAGTAAATTTCATAATTTAGAAGAAACACTAGGTATGGTTTTCTGTGAAATGAAATAGAAATATTTTATATATGAATGATACCTTTATAAAAATGCAACAGATCACCTAACTTGTGTTGGGGGGTATTTAATCATCTAGTACCAAAATTTGATTCAATATGGAATGAGTTAAATCCTAAGAGTCATCAAATGTAATATAAATATGGTGAATGATCTTGAATAAAGATCACATCAGAATAAGGATGGGAAATTTATTAAAGTGTCATGTGGAGTGGTAGACTTATTGATATGCATCTAATACACCCAATGCTTCTTGTATTAGACCAATAATGATGGAGAATCCACTATGGATTGATGAGGATGATGTGTGTGTGTGTGCATAAGAAGCCTCTAGGGTGAATGTGAGAGGAAAAAAGGGAAACCCTATTTAAGGATGGAGTAACAAAAATGTCATTTTTTCCATTTAAATAATTTATGTAGTTTCATATCATGGTTTTTCTAACCATAATCCAACCATGTAGTGATACATTCCATGTAGCACCCACATCACACCTCAACCACATGTTTAGAATTATATTGTGGAGCCCATTCACCCACCTCCACAAACTTCTATAGGCCCCTCACATAGTCATGTAGCCTTAGGTGAATGGCTAGAAAAAAGTGAAATAATCCATGTCCCTAGAAAAGGAAACATGGTTTCCATTAGTGGGAATCATAATTTCCTAAACTCATTCCTCTATATAAAACAGTATTCACTATTTGTGATTAAGGATTAGTACTGATTGTTCAACAATTGTGTGCCTCTGTTAGTTTCTCCTAAAATATTTTTTTTCATATATCGATGTTCTCGAAAAACCTATGAACACCCAATACACCTCCTGGACCTTAATACACTTCAAAAAACAACTCTTTTATGTACTCAAATTCTTTTATTTATATTTCGTTTGTCAGTTTAATATTTTAACCACCCACCAAATAAAATCTTCAAATTCTCATGGTCTATTCAGACTGGTCCAGAATGGGATATATTACAATCTCTACACCATTGAACATATAATCCCTTTGAATGATAATAGAAATACTGAAAATGACACCCAACCTTCTTAGGACATGAATTTCTATTAAAAGGGTATAATTGTGTTTCCAAAAAACCCAACAAACCAAAAAAGAACAATTATAACCATATGGCACATAACTAGTTAAATTTGAGAACAGAGGTCATTTTAAAAACTATAACATCATGATTAATCAATACCATATAACTCATTAAATGATTATGATTCCATCAATTTTATCAGATTAAAGGAGTATTCATATTTCAATTGACCTAATGTAGCTTGGGTTCACAAGATTTTCCTTGAAATGACATGTTCAGTCATTAGAAATGCTCATGTCTCACCCCTACATCATAAAAAATGATGCTCTATATTTTCTACCTTTAACTACCCATGATAATAGTAAGAAAATATCCTATGGAAAAATAAAATCATATACTCATGTCTTAACTAATAACATATCTATTATAACCAAACTCCAAAACCAGTATCCCAAGGCGTACCATGATTGTTCTGAACATGATCATTTTAACCAATAACCAAATTATAAGGATGTATCTTGAATGATCAATCTTTTCATAAAAATACATCATAATGATACAACACCATCACTGATATTATCTCAATCTAGAAACTATGGACCATGATAATCTACTATAATCTTAATTTCTATTTCTATTTTTCAAACAAAACCAAAATGAAACTCATTCCTAGAACTTATCAAGAATTCCATCCATATGTTATTAATATTTTTTAGAGACATTATAGCTTCAATAATCCCATAAAATGATCGATATCAAGAATTCACAACACATACAACATAATGGTCACCCACCAATAAATAATATCCCACTACCCACCTTAAAAGAATTAATTCCAGGACATAGACGAAATGAAAACTGATTTACTTGGTGAATGCCCTATCCATCCTAGACATATGACAAGAATTTCTACAGACATCCTCACAACGATCAGGAACATAAAAAAATGTAAGCTCTCCACACTTACAAATAATGTTATCCATTTCGAGCATCAAAATTGTAACTATGGTGATAGTCACTTCCCTTAAAAATTAATTATTTTTAAATGAATGATGTGGCGTTCCCATAAACCACCCCTTGATAAAAACTCTCAAATAGTTCTTCCATCAACTCATAAGACCTATATCAGTAGATTTCTTATAGTAAAACCAACACATGTTTAGTATATTTAGGATGACTTCAGGATAAGGGAAAATATTTCATACAACTAGGGTCACACTAATATTTTGTTAACATGCATGTATAGCTCTCTCGATCTATCCCGAAGTAATATATTCTATATTTTTCTTACCTACCCCCTAACACCCCATCTTCAGAGTTTTCATTCCATGGTTCTATAATGGTTAATAATTTCCTTATACTCACTTTATTTTGAAATGACCACACCTCATACTAATGTTCACATGTTTTACTAAAATCTCATAGTCATTATACCCGTAAGTGCCAATGTTTTTTGGAAACTATCTATTTTCAATCCTATCCTATCCACTCATCAAAGTTACACATTTTGAAGGAGTTACTTCATGAAAAAGTCATTACTAAACCTAACAAGAATATTTATTGTACATCCCATACCACATAGTTCAAAAACCTAAATCACACTATCACATGGTGTTCATCATTTGGGTTTATCTGATCACACTACAAAACACATCAATTTTGAAATATAGAAATGTTACCTTGGAACACCTATTAAAAATTTGGAATCACACCTATTCCATGACTTATTTATTGACTAGTGACCTCAATATGTTGTTTATGATAAGAAGAATCAAAAATTGATATAATGATCACGTGGGTCAGGAAATAAAATATAACTACCGATCAATAGTAGTTAGATGATCTAGATTCCTAGGATATTCCTTATAAACTAAAGGAACCACTATGAGTATAACAAGAAACCCTAGCACTTCATGTACATTGATATCAAAATGGGATAAAAACAAAACTCATTGGATTTAAGTGTAATATAATCCTAGTGCCTACCTATTATATGTTTTTACTTTGATCAAACAAAACAAATCTATATTATTAAGGTCCAAATCCAAGAAATGTGACTTTATTTCTCCCATATAGCACTAAGGTCTCTGACATAAGATCCATAGCCCACATACATGCATCTGTTTCTGGGTGTTTCATCGATGGATAATGGTATAAATGTCACTGGGAATCTGTATACTATAAACCCATCCCCCAAGGGTCAACTAACTATAAAAACACTCACCCAACATGAGGTGATTATCATTTTCTAAAAGTACTACATGGGAAAAAAGACACTTGAATAGAACAAAGAATTACTAATTCTCGACTCAACTGTCCATCGACTTTTTTATGGGTTATACAACATAGATAATCCTTTATTTTACATAAGGCATCAATTTTCATACTAGTTCCATTCCTAGTAATTTAATATTCTCTACCACATAACTATTAGGATCCAAAAATCTAAGAAATAAATAACCAAAATCTATGTTAAACACCAATATTCGGATTTCAGTCATCACTCATGGTAAAAAAACTATTACCCAAATATGAGGGTTCACGATATGAAAACATTAAACGTTAATTTCAAGTCATTTATGTAATAATAATTCATTATAAAATTTAAAGCAGTTCTTATATGTAATGGAAATAAATTACTAGTTATAAAAAAATGTTCTACTCAGTTAATTCAGTTGACACCATGAGCACCAAGGGAACCAAATTGTAATTTTTTAATTACAACATCATTTAGTTCCAAAGTGTTCGAAAGAATCTATGTTAATTAAAATTTCAATAAAATGCTATAGAGGAAGAAAATAATTAGGTTGTAATGGTTTTTTTAATTAATTAATACCTCATAATGATAAATTTCATAAGATGATAAGAGATAATTAATTAATTAATTTAAGAGGTCAAGTATGCTTCCGCCCTATATTTATATGTAATAATACATATGTAGTTTTGGAAACTATCAATAAAAATCCCATTATCATAACACAACCCCATTTGTTTATGTACTATTGCATTATAAGATGTAAGGGATAACATTGATGGCCTTGTTAAGAAAGACTATGTTTAATTATAATGTCATCTATCCCCAATTTTGGGACTCAATGATATATAAATTACAAATGGAAGTTGATTTACGTATTATCCATAATAGTTTACATATCAAAATACCATATATGGATTAATTATAAAATCATCATGGCCCATCATATCTAATTAGTTCTTTATTTTCATTTATGGATTAAATTATACAGGTTATAAGGCCAATGTTTTGTAGGCACAAACCTATTAATTCCTAATTCAACCTTCATTTCAAATCATTCATCTTTAATAAAAATTGAAATTCAACATTAAAAAATATATAAATCCTGGTTCAATGAGATGAATCACTATTACCAAAATAAAAAGGTTATTTCCCTTATAATATACAGTTCGTATTCATGTAATGGAGTACCAGTTTTTTTCTTTGGAATTTGAATATACCTAGTGTATCTATGATTGTTCAATTATATTGGTCACTGTGATTCAATTTATTAAGTCCTATGCACTATATACATTATCAAATTAGATATCATTTAATTGAAACCATTAATTTTTCATCCCATTAATAAAATGGTGAATTGAATAAACATGTCAAAATTAGAGAGTTATGTAGATTGACACCATCATGTTATACAAGAAAACACCATTTAGGTAGATGCAGACACTTTATTTAATTTACCAAGTCTTATGATTATAAAAAAAACTCTATGAGAGAGATATAATACCTGTGAACATGGTAATAATCATAGGAACCCCTACATAATCAGAGAATATAGGTAATCATAGAATAAATCACAAAAGAATACTATAAAAATCTCTATTCATCAAATTATTTACATTGTAGTCTATGTGTTATGAAATATGAAAGGAATGTGAATATTAATGTTCCTATAGTGATGCATGATATTATAAGTTATTTCATTATTATGAAAAGGTTCAATATCAATAAATCCATAAATCAATAACCCAAAGAGGTACAACAGTATCCTTAGGTGAAATAATAATCAACAATAATTTATTGAAACAATCTAATCCCTGATGACATAATTTTTCCGTCATGAATGGGTTAGACATAATAAGATATTATTTATTTATGTAGATCCTACCCATTTCTAGTCTCATATATACCATATAAACATAGTAATGGAAAATAAAAAAACATGATTTGATACAACATCATAACATCCAGGCCCAGGAGCCACTGAAAAGGTTCCCCGAGTTGGTTGGTCACATGACCTCAAAGATTCCACCCAATATTCCAAAGGATTCCCATTGAAGTGAGGATTTCATTGTGGGTTTGTTGGTATAATATGACCAGATTGTTATATTATAATAATTTTATATAAAATAAAAAAACAATGGTATCAAATTAATAACAGATAAGTAGAAGACAATAACTAACAATAAATAACAAATGAATGCAGCATCATGCATGAACATAATATAATATGAAAAAATCCCTCCATTAAGCAATAAAAAGAAAATTATAAATAAATTAACAAAAACTAAAATGATATCTCCATGAGAATATTGATCATAATCATAGTCATGTGCTCATATGATCCCACGTTCACTAGTAACCGAACAAAGATAACATTATGATCTAGATCCTACAACCATTTGGTCTATTTGGGAAATAAATAGATGAATTAAAAACTTGGATATATAATTATTAGTACACCATCAATAGTTTAAAATTAAATATAGCACATGAATATAAAATAGTCGTTTTTAGATATATTAATTTATATAATTGTAGTAAATGTAAATGAATTCAATTCGGGACCAGGTAAGTCAAGGACATCTAGCCGACCAAACTATCATCGACCTAAGATGGAATGTGTCTAATAATAACATCACATATATATATATATATATATGCATGATGGAATTTATATGATCATAGATACATGAATCTGTGATGAATCATGGTTTAGTTTTCGTAAATCAACATGAGGATAATAAAATATGTTTCCCATTTATATTACGGATATCATTGCATTATGATCTTGTCAAATAATGGGATTCCATTCCCAAGGATCATATACATGAAATTTATTTCATTATATTGTATCATTGTTAAGGGACTCCAGGCCTGAGTATCATAAATAATAAAGTGATTTCATGCCGTTATATCATATATATGAAAGGTAATTCATACATGTGTATCATAAGTACTAAAGGGACACAATGTTCGAGTATCATTAATAATAAAGGGATTCCCTATTTATATATAATTAATAGTAACGGATTATAATCTCGAGGGTCATTTTTAAGAAAGGGATTTCATGGAAATGTATCATTATTGTGTTGGAATATTTTTGTATGTATCATAATTTAGAGGGTGTTGAATGTCATGTCCAATATCCCAAGTGTCATGAATTTCTTGTTTCGATATCCTCGACCAAGGGGGTGTATAAAACCATGTACAACAAACTTAACATAGGTACCTCTATAATAATTTAGTCTAAGGTAATATCACTTTCCAAATGATACTTTAGCCTTGGATGTCTATAAAGAGGAACCCAACATCGCCCAAGACATAGTTGGTCTTATTTTATAGGGTGAATTTAATATTTAATACCTTCCATGAGAGAATCTATTTGATAAGTTAGTTTTATAAATAAATAGGTAAAGGTTAAATGACCACTAAATTCATATATCCTTTATCTATTATCTATTTCATTTATATGATATGGAAACACACATTAAACATTATTGCGATTCATTATCAAGGAATCGTAGGATTAGTGGGATATTAATTCCTTCATATTATATACAAATGATGAGTTCATGGTGGGATATTTTATAATATAAAAACATAATTAATATATCTAGGGTATTCCACTAGTAATTTCATACTCAAATAACCCTTACGGGTTGGTTTGTGGATTATTTTAATAATGGACAATAATAAATTAAATACAAAAAACCCTATTTGGTGTTTCAGGGTGAAATTTTTGGACCTCAAGCCATGTTACGGTGTCTAAATAACAAGATGCTGTGGTCTAGATATTTTTAAGTGTATTTCATAATTTCATAGAAATATGTTGTATGGTTCATCATGTAGAACGACAACAATATTTTACGAATGAGTGAGACCTATAGAGAAAAGAAATAGATCATTGACCCTATTATTAATGAAATTTACACATCTAGTACAATTATTTGATTTGATCCAAAATGCGATAAATAGGACGAATATTCAAAAAATATAAAATAGGGAAAAATTTACCACATAGTGATCTCATCCAAAATGATGTGTGAATCTAATAAAATAAGAATGAAGAGTTATAATCATACCCATAATTTTCAAAACCACCCATATATGTTCGAATACGACCAATAAAAATGTAGAAAACACCATTTGATGAAGTGTGTGAGTGGTTCGCATGTGGGAGGCCTCCATGTCGAACGTGGGAGAAAAATAGGGAAAAGACATTTAAGGATTGTGGGGTCCCCCAAAAATGAATTACATGGTAAGGACACATTGTTTTTTTAACTGAGTTCCAACATTGTAGTGATACTATCCAATTTAAACCTTCCATTCATGATTATCCCATGGTTATAAAAATTGTTCGTATCCCATATTCAATCCTTTCCAATTTTTTCAAGACCCCTCGCAATATCATGAAACCTCAGTTGTACATCTTGAAAAACCATGTGACACCCTTCAGCACCACACACAAGGTTGTAATGATTCCCTTTGTGGCCCAAAATATTTCAATACCAATTCCATTATTGATAATAGGATACATTTTTTGGGACACACAGTAAGTAAATACTGTTCTTCAACTATATACCTATGATAGCTTCTCAAAAAACAATATCATTGGATCCCAATGATCCTGAAATTCTTCCAAACAACATATAAACCTATCAGGCCTCGAAAATAATCCAATAATAACACTTTTATGTTTTCTAATTCGAATATTTACATTAAAAATGTTGGATTGTAATACATCCCATTCACCAAATGATATGTTTCAATTCACATAGACTTTTTAACCTAGTCTAGAACATGGGACGTTAAAAAAATTCCATTAACTTATTTCCCATTTATTTAACAAAAAAATATATATACTTTTAAAAAATAAATAAATTTTAAATGAAAAATTCTCAAATGATCTTTATGAATAAATATTATACATTAATTTCATTTGAAAACATTTTTAACTCTTGAAAATTCATTTTTTGAAAATTTTATTTCCTTCATATTTTGAGGTTTTATTTTAAATTAATTTTTTTGAATTATATTAATTGAATTCGATAAAACATATTTCATATTTGGAATCATAAAAATTAATATTACCATATGACGTTAACTAAATTTTTTTATCAATATGAACAATAACCTAAGTAATGTTTTGTTTTCATGGTAAATGTAAAATGGTTAGAGATAGAAATAATTTTGTAAGATAAAAATTTCATTAAAAAACTATCTTTAATTTTATTTTATTAGTCATTTTCATCTATAGTCATACAAACATTGAAAAAATGAACTTTCTTTTTATTTTATCTTTTATTTTAACATTAGTAGTTATGTAAGTACAGGGAAATGTCAAAAATGATAGTGTCTAGATTTTTTATTTTAATATTTTTTCAAATGGATAAAAAATATTTTAATTTATAAATTATTATTTAAAAGATAAATAATTATTTTTATTCATGGTAACATATTTTATATTTTTTAAGATGAAATAAATATCATAAATACTAGTACAATAGAAGCCAAATGTTTTAGAAAAAATCAAAAAATAAATAAATTAAATGATTACAAATAATATAAATGTTTTATACTTTTGTGTTATTTATTGTATAAAAAATATTTAATGATATTTTCATTAAATTAAAACTAAATGAATAGTTTAAAAATGATATTAATGATATGTGTCATGAACCATCCCCCAGGGTCCATGCCGTGACTACCCGAAGCCCACATCCTAAAGTCCAGGGTCTGGCAACTAGTGTCAAAAGCATCAACCTTCAAGCGTGAGTCATTTTCCCAGGTACCTATACGCACACACACGCCTAACCATGTCCCAACACACTAAAAGTAGAAAAACAACAATACTAATACAAGAATTAGAAAAAATTACAATCGAAATCAAGTGGGACATAATTCAAACCCAACAAAAAGAACCGAAACAACAAATTAAAAAATTAAGCATTGATAGCCATTCGCAAAAAACCACACCTGATCGTATGAGTAGTGACACTATTTAAAGATGAAGTATTATGCACAATCCTCATGGTCTTACTGGTCCCCACCATTTCATATGTCACCATGTCCACTATAGAAGCGTCGATCACTCTTGACTCAGGGGCTCCACCAAGTCCTGGTCCACCAGGGCCTCAATCGAATGGTCGATCATCTACACGGAATAAGACATGTATGTGTGGGGCCCGTGAATGGGCGAGTAAAATGAAATTCAGTAGAGAACCCAAAAAAAAGTTAATAACACACAACAATATTCATGGTTAAGCATAAAGAACATGATATCTCACAACAAATATATTCAATTTTAGTGATAATTGCATCATCAGTCATATCAACGAACATATCGACTTCTAGAGAAATCCTCCTCTATCGAGTACATCGGTCCTGCCGGGTAACACAGAGTTGCTTCCCACTAACCATGGACTACTGTGGTACTCATGCATTATTAATATCATTGGTATGTTGGGTCACACAGAGTTATTCCCCACAGTAGGCCAACCAGATCACACAAAACTACTTCTCATCTTTACCGAACTAAGGTACTCCTCCCATAATGTATCATGGTATTGCTGAGTCACACAGATTCTCTCCCCACCATGGGACAAATGGGTACCCAAGAGCTATATCCCACTAGGTTGTCATCAATAAGTCTTCAGGTCTTATCCAACTATAGGTTTCAGTACATGGAGAGTTTGGGAGAACAAAATATCAAGCCATAATCAAATAAAGACGTCCAAGAACGTCACCAAAAATCCTTTGAAACGATCCTCCTCATTATGAGTGTCCAAACACCAAAAATGTCTTGTCAATAGGATATGTGGTATGCAAGATACATGTTTTTTAGAAAACAGGGGGTCAGTTGCGACAACCGCGGTCTGACTTGGTTAGACCGACATGATGAACCCGGACCGGGGGTCCCACATACCCCAATTTAATATTATAGACACAAATTGACTTGGTTTGGGTTGGCTTTGGACTGGTCCGGCCAGACCAATAGTCCTGGCCCAATATGCCTCGCTAGTCCTGACCTAGTTTGGCTGAGGGTCTAGCCCGTTAGGTCGTCTGGTGAACTAGTTTAGTCTTGCCTGGACCGAAGGGTGCAATTATAGCTTGTAGATGCATGTACGGCCTTCTATGTGTGGGTCCAACCCACTGGGCGGTGGGTCTGGCCCGTGGGACCATAGGTATGGGCCCCCAGCCCCAAACTATTTCTCTAGGGGGTGGACCGGTGGTGTGATACCCGACCGGGATGCGGAAACCAACCATGCCCGACCTCTGTTGGTCTCAAGGCCAAGGGAACTACATCTGCCATGGTCGGTTGACCATGGCCTATGAGTTGCCAGGATGACCCAGGCACATGTCGTCGCTCCAAGCGGTACCACCTCATGTGGCACCTCCAGTCGGTGAAGATGGTTATCCATGGCCTCCTTATGCTACGACCAGCTGACGGGTGCACTGCCACACTATGCCCATGATTGTCGTTGCGGGCCACTACCCGCCGCTCTCAGTGCAATGACATGTTTCTCATCAGACGACTGGACGGACTTCGGTGGTCCGTTCTTCACAATACCTATGAAAATATTCTCCTAGAAAAGTCCTCTCCATAGAGATGTACCCAAATCATCTTTCCCCCATGTTAGAAAATGTAATCACAAAGAGTACATATGCAGAGGGATGTGGGCCTTTTTCTTACCGCTCCGCACTCTCTATGGTAGAATTTTTATATTCTAGGAGGCTCAGGGGATATTTTCAATCATATCAAGTAATCTTGTAAACCAGATAGTAAAAATTCAAAAACATAGTAACCGTCCCACATAAATGCATGAATCATAGATAAACATGTTCTTGGACTGATCTGTGTTCTTTTCTTCTATAAATAAGAATAGCATGGAACACCTTTGAAATAAAAATCATACCCCTACCTCGTTGACACTCGATGGTGTAGTGTTCGTCCTCAATGATTCAATAATTTGACATAATCACTTCCAGATCTATTCTACAAGGTGCGTCGAAGAAATTGATGTCCACTAATATAGGCAGTTCTTCATGGTAGAGGATATTTTTTGGAGTTTCTTAAAATAATACTTCAGGTTTTAATTCCCCATCCACTAACGTGATAGAAAAAATAAAAAGCAAATCACATCGTAGAATTTTAGTTACACTGTAACATCGCTTCGTTACGCTATTTTATTTATGAAATATCATCATGGTTTTTATTCTTTTATTACATTGTTATACAATATGATATGGGCCATTTGTGAGCCCAATTAATTCCCCCATCACCAACTCGTCACTACACCACACCATCGCCATTTCACTGTTCTTCAGATTCAGAATCAAAAATATATATATTTTTATAGTTAATTTATTATTTTTTAAATTTTCTGAAAATAAAAGCTTCCATTCGGCCCTTGAAAGCCAAATTTATGTCTATTGTAGGTGAATCCCAATGTTCTGAGCTCAACAGTGTCGTTGTATTTTTGGTCTGATCTCCAGTTCAAATGTTAGAAAAATATGCTTGCGTGTTTTCTATTTTTACCGTAAAACATGTGGAAATTTTTTTTATAGGCTCTCCATGCCCTGGAATCATATGTCGTCAAAATGCACAGTCATATAATAATTCCATAAAACATAAAAAATTACATGTAATTTCTGAGACATAACATTATCCACAAAATAGGGTTTTACATCCCCAAATTCCTAAAAAAATAATCAAACTGATGGGGATACTGAGCACTAATTTGAGAATTCCACACCCATGTTCTATCATAGGAATTTCCCTAATTCCACTGAAATCATATCAATGGAATAGACCACCCATGTAGGAACTTCTCCTATCGATCCTATATCTCTATATGGAACCCCGCAAATGTCTCCCTATCTTCAAAGTCATACTCTCCCCAATTGATGATGTGAAATGGATCATGCACACACCTCTTCATCTATGACTCATGGAAAACAACATGACCCAAGTGCATTTGTGGGGAAAGGGCTAGCCGGTACATCACCTCGTAAACCCTTCTTAGGATCTGAAAAGGACCAATGAACCTTGGAGATAGCTTGCCTACCTATCAAAATCTCCACAATCCTCATCAAGGTGAGCCATGAAGGAACACATAATATCCCTCCACAAATTATAAGGGTCCTTTTCTCCTTTCAGAATAAGAATTCCTCCTACTCTGTGTAGTCCTCATCCGTTCCTTGATGATCGGCCCCTTCCTGGAGGTAGCCCATACCAACTCTGGATCCATGAGTTCCGACTCCCCTGAGTATTTCTAACATATGAGTGATCTGTATAGCCACCCATACAAGGCCTCAAATGGTGCCACGCTGATGGTGGAGTGATATATGTTACTTTATGTGAACTAAACTAAAGGTAAGTGCTCCTACCAATAAAAACAAAAGTCATGGACCCATATAAAAATCATGTCCTCCATGGTCTTTATGGTACACTCTATCAGAAAATTATTCTGGGGATGATAAGATATGCACAATTGAAGGTGAGTCCCAAACTCTTTCTAAAATCCCTTCCATAGACACGATGTAAAGCATGAATCATGGTCTAAGATGGTCACCGAAGGCACCTCATGGAGTTGCACTATCTCTGGGATGTAGGGGCATACCAAGCCTTCTACTGGTCCCTTCTCATAGATGGCAATGAACTGAGCCTACCTTGTGAGTTGGTCAACAATCACCCAAATATAATCATGGCCTCTGGATGTATGTTTTAACCCCGTCATGATGTCCATCGAGATACCATCCCATTTCAACTATGGTACCTCGAGTGGTGGGGCCAATCCAGAAATATCCTAATTCTTATCCTTCACTTACTAACAAGTGAGGCATCATGAAACAATCTTTTCCACCTCATTCTTTATCCTCGGACACCAGTACTAAAGTTAAGGGTCCTGGTACATTTTTTCCCCTCCAGGATGTACCGCCAATGCGGGATATTTGGATCTCTTTTAACACCTCCTCCTAAAACATCACTAAAACTATGGTGAATCATATTAAAAGGATGGAGTGCTTCCCACATTCCAAAAATCCATAAGGATCTCATTCTGAGGATAACTAATTTTTTCAGGCCTCAAAGTCAACATTCACCAATTGTGCCTCCCCAAATTGCTATAAGAGTGGGGGAGTAATAGTCATCACCTGACGGTAAGTAGCTCCACCATCATCCATGAAGGATTTTTTCATCATGGACAATTGCTATATTTCCTCACTCAATAGCTACAAACTGATTATCCTACAGAGTGCATCCAGCACTAAATTCTACTTTACATGATTATTGACTATCTAAAACTCATAGTCATGAAGGAACTCTATCCATCACTGTTGTGTCTGGTTCAGTTACTTTTCAAAGAAGATATACCTGAGACACTTATGGTTGGAGTAAACCATAAACTGTTCACCAATAAAGTAGTGTCGGCACATAATCTTGGAAAATACCAATGTTTATAACACCAGGTTGTGTATTGTGTAGTTATGATCATGCTACCTCAACTGGCATGAGCCATAGATGATCAATTCTTTCTCCTACATCATGACGCAACCCATTGTGGTCCCTGATGGGTCATAGTAAACTACATACTCAACAACCTCCTGGGGTAGTCTCAATATTGGGGGCCCCAGTCAGTCTTTGTCTCAGCTCTTGGAAACTCTGCTGACATTTCTCCATACATACTATAGGGTTTCCCTTTTTTGTCAAATTAAAAAAGGGAACTGGTACTCAATAAAAGTCAAGTATGAACGTTAATTTGTAACCAACCAAACCCAAGATTATCCACACCTTAGTCACACTTCTGGGTGGCTCCCAAAAAATTACTGCCTCTATCTTCGTTGGATCTACCGCTACTCCAGCCTCTGAGAAGAAGTGTATGAGAATGTGGGCCTCCACAATCCCGAACTAGCACTTCAAAATATTACCATAAAGTTTGTTCTCTCGGAGTGTATTCAGTACTATCCATAGTATTTAAGCATGTTCCTCCATTGATGTTGATTACACAAAGATGTCATCAATGAAGACCACAAAGAACTGGTCATGGAAAGGCTATAAGATCCTCTTCATGAGGCCTATTAACAAAACTGGGGTGTTGGTTATGCTGAAAGGCATCAACAAAAACACTGAGTGGTCGCACCAGCACATGAAGAATGTATTTGGTACATCATAGTACCTTACATGAATGTGATGATATCCTTATCCGAGATATATCTTTAAGAACCACTTCACTCCCTTCAACAGGTCAAAGAGTTCACCGATTCTTTTCAGTGGCCACTTGTTCTTCATGGTCAACTGGCTTAGTCACTAGAAGTCCAAACCCAACCTCAAACTACCATCTTCTTTTTTGGAAAAAAGAACTGGGGATTTCCATGGTGAAATGATGGACCTTACGAAACCCTTCTCCTACAATTCCTCCATCCGTACCTTCATCTTGCGAAGGTCCGTGGGAGTCATCCAATATGAGGGTGAGGATATTATTGTCATCTTAGGGTATAGTTCGATGCAAATGACTAGATCTCATCAAGGAGGTAGGCATGGAACATCCTCATGAAAAACAACCTACACTCGTTCACCACCATAAGTAAGATTAGACACCACTTATCCACTGCACCGTTGGTGAAGCTAGCCAACATGTGAGTGATTAGATGCACCTTCCTCCAAGAGAGTCTATCATACGCTGCATGGGATTCCGTTTGACCATGAAGGATAACCTAGTCCCATATTTGTGGAAACACCTAACTATTTTCCTAGAATAGTGGATCTGGGAATGAAATATTGATAAACAATCCATTCCCAAGATTAAATCGTAAAGCCTCGACGCTATTACTTGGAGATACCAGCTAAAGACCATTAATGATACAGTAAGCTCACACTACCAACACCATTGTAAAATCATTGAACTTTTTTATGTAGGAGTCTCTAGCTGTAAGGATCAACCTAACAGCTCTGATAGATTCTTCAAGATCTAAACGAGATCCATGGAAAGGAAAGAGTGACTAGAACCACTTTCCATAAGAACAAAAACTAGGCTGGAGAAGTCACAAATCATACCTCAGAACATCATTGGAGCATCGTAGTCATAAACCTATACATCCAAGAGCTGAGCTCTCCCCTACCTTCTAGCACCTTGAGCTGGTGGTGGACCACATGGCGGTGGTGGTGATAACACCACAAACTGTCATCTGTTGGGTCGGAGAAAAACGGGAATGATGGCAAGAGGGGGGGTGAATTGCCTTTTAAAAAATGATTAACAAATTAAAATCAAAGTTAAAGGTGCAGCGGAAATAAAGAGGCAATCACACAAGAAATTGTTAACGGAGTTCGGCCAAAAACCCGGACTACGTCTCCGCTCCCAACTCAACCGTTGAGAGATTCCTACCGCTTGCTTTTCAATGGTTTTAGCAAGAAACCCACTAGGCTTTGAGGTAGCACTAGGACCTATTACAGCTTGCTTTTGGATTGGTTTATCAAGAACCCACTTGCTTTTAATGGTTTAGCAAGAAACCACTATCCTTCTTACAGGTGAAGGATAGCTCACCTATGTCTCAAGCTATTTAAAGGAAAGCTTGACAACCTCTTCACATCTTAGTGGTGATGTGAAACCAAAAAGAAAGAGGGATGAAGAAAGAGTTTGGGGTTTGTAGGCACAAACCCAAATTTAAGCTCAAAAAGAATATACAATAAAAACCGTATTGGGAGAAGCCTTGGGTGCCTTTGATTGATTGGAGATGTTGAAGGCCGCTTCCAAGCTTCTTTGATGGAGCTCCTTGGATGTGGATGTTGTTGGAGCAAAGAGGGTTCCTTTGAGGAAGTCCGCCGGAGGTACGCCAAAGATGGAAAATGTGTACGGTGGCTTTGTATATGATCCGGTTGGTGTCCGGGGCTTCCTTGGCCTTAATTTATCGGCATGGAACCCTTGGGGAGTCTTCGGAGCCGTTGTAAAGGGCCTCGGAGCCGTTGGAGGCCAAAAGAGTGTTGACTGGTCAAAGCCAACGGCTAGTTTGACTGGGCTACCGGCTGGCCGGTGCAGGGCCACCGGCTGGCCGGTGCCTTGGCAGAGGAGAAGAATTTGGTCCAGGCTCCACCGGCTGACCGGTGGAGGAGCCACCGGCTTGCCGGTGGGGAGACAGTAGCTCACACTATTCATCTGGGTGCCACCGGCTGGCCGGTGGTCAGGCCACCGGCTGACCGGTGGAACCTGGCAGTGGGCAATGCCTCTGCCAGGTCCACCGGTTGGCCGGTGGACTGCAATTCAGTCAATTTTTTGTCCATTCTTGGGCCAATCCTTTGGCAATCTTTTGCCTATCATCCACAACACTGAAAAACAAGGTTAGACAAAAAATAAGGTGATTGTGATCATGAAAATCAAACAACGAGGGGAACGAGAGGTAAAACAATCTCCCCCTATTTTGATGATCACAATCACCAAAACAATTAAAGTAAAAACAAAAATTAAAGGCATGCTTTTAATGAATAAAATGAAATGTAAAGCAAAGCATGATCAAAAAGGTTTCTCCCCCAATCAATCAAGAAAATTCTCCCCCTTTGTGATTATCAAAATAGAATGGGGCATAAAACTTTATTGAGGGAAAATGATTTAAAAAACAAGATCTGAGATTTGAAAATCAATTGAAATTTTGGAATTTGAAAGATTAAAAAACAGTTTGATTTGAAAGTTTTGAAATCAAAAACCAATTGAAATTGAAAATTTGAAACGAACTCAAAAAAAAGGACTTAAACAAACCTAACTCCCCCTAAATAAAAACAATGAATCACCGGGGAGAGGGATTTTGAAAAGAGACAATTTTAGGCTCGGATAGACTCGCTAGAAAGGATTTTTCAATCCATACTTGTCTCAAGGCGGGTCTTCTCCTATAGAACTCATCGGAATAGAAAATAGACTTGGGTTGGCCGTACCGGGCATTTTTGCAATCACACTCATAAATGAGGTGCCCAGGTTTTTTACAATAATTTCAAAATTTATAACTAGAGCTCCCCCTTACAAAAACAGTGGGTGCATGGGAGGAGGAAGCTACATTGGTATATCCTAGCCCTTGGGTGGTTCTTGAAATTCGTTGGGAACCAAGCAATTTTGAAAGATTTTGTTCCCCTTGGGTGAACTTAGCTAGGGATTCCCTAAGGTCCTTAATGGTTGATTCCAAAGAATCAACATTGGGAAAATTTTGGATTTTAAGGGAGAGTTCCTCCTTCTCTTTGAGAAGTTGTTCTTTTTCGGAGGAGAGTTTTTTGAAATTCTTTTTTAAAGCAACAAATTTTGAAGAGAGTTCATGAAAACCATTTTCAAGTTGATCTCTAACATGTTGGAGTTCTTCATATGATAAATGATTAAAATAATTAGAAGAACTAGAGGAGGAAGAAGAGGAAGAGGATGATGATACCTCATGTTTTGCCATTAGGCATTTTGTACCTTGGTCGCTTGAGGAGGAGGAGGAGGAGGATGATGAGGTGTCACTCCATGTCCCCTTAAGGACCTTTTTCTTTCCTTTTTCCTTTTGCGTGGCCTGTTTCTTGTTGAGTGGGAAATCGGGCTTGTAATGGCCCTTTTCGCCGCACCCGTAGCATTTCACCTTGGGCTCGGATTTTTCGGTGGGTTCTTGCTTTCGGTGCTTGCAGGATTTCTTCTTCTTGTGCTTCTTCATAAACTTGTGCATTTGGCGGGCGAGATTCTCCATTTCCGAGTCGCCGCTTGATGATGAAGAAGATGAAAATGATGATGATGAGGAGGAGCTTACTTCTTTTTGTACCTTGAGGGCGATGTTCTTTGGTGTCTTGATTGGTGTGCCCTCCTTTTGAGCTTGCCTCCTCATCGTGATCTCGTACGTCATTAGGGATCCGATGAGCTCTTCGACCGGCATGTTCTTTACATCCTTAGCTTTTTGGATAGCCGTCACTTTAGGTGCCCATGAGCTCGGAAGGACCCATAGAATCTTCTTGACCATTGCTTCAGCTGAAACATCATCACCAAGAGATTTTCTACCATTGCAAACGTCAGTGAAGCGTGTAAACATTTCAGAAATGGACTCATTTGGATGCATTGAAAAGCTTTCAAAATCTTGTCTATACATGTCTAACCGAGTATCCTTAACTTTGTTAGTGCCCTCATGGGTCACTTCCAATAGTTTCCAAATTTCATGTGAAGTGGTGCAAGTGGATACACGATTAAACTCATTTCGGTCAAGGCCGCAATGTAGAGCGTTCATGGCTTTGCCATCAAGCTCAAAGTTTCTAATATCGGCGGGGGTCCATTTGGATTCGTCAGGGGTAGACAAAGTATAACCTTGCATGACAATTTTGTAAATAGGATATCCTATGCTTCTTAAAAAAGTGGTCATGCGGGTTTTCCAATAATATTAGTCGGTCCCATCAAAAAATGGAGCCCGACCCAATGAGTAGCCCTCGGGGGCGAAAGAGGTAGATGCCATCAAAAAGGATCTTTAATTTAAAACCGGTTAGGGAATTATTCAAATACGTCCTCTGATACCAATTGTTGGGTCGGAGAAAAACGGGAATGATGGAAAGAGGGGGGGTGAATTGCCTTTTAAAAAATGATTAACAAATTAAAATCAAAGTTAAAGGTGCAGCAGAAATAAAGAGGCAATCACACAAGAAATTGTTAACGGAGTTCGGCCAAAAACCCGGCCTACGTCTCCGCTCCCAACTCAACCGTTGAGAGATTCATACCGCTTGCTTTTCAATGGTTTTAGCAAGAAACCCACTAGGCTTTGAGGTAGCACTAGGACCTATTACAGCTTGCTTTTGGATTGGTTTAGCAAGAACCCACTTGCTTTTAATGGTTTAGCAAGAACCCACTATCCTTCTTACAGGTGAAGGATAGCTCACCTATCTCTCAAGCTATTTAAAGGAAAGCTTGACAACCTCTTCACATCTTAGTGGTGATGTGAAACCCAAAAGAAAGAGGGATGAAGAAAGAGTTTGGGGTTTGTAGGCACAAACCCAAATTTAAGCTCAAAAAGAATATACAATAAAAACCATTTTGGGAGAAGCCTTGGGTGCCTTTGATTGATTGGAGATGTTGAAGGCCGCTTTCAAGCTTCTTTGATGGAGCTCCTTGGATGTGGAAGTTGTTGGAGCAAAGATGGTTCCTTTGAGGAAGTCCGCCGGAGGTACGCCAAAGACGGAAAATGTGTACGGTGGCTTTGTATATGATCCGGCTGGTGTCCGGGGCTTCCTTGGCCTTTATTTATAGGCATGGAACCCTTGGGGAGTCTTCGGAGCCGTTGTAAAGGGCCTCGGAGCCGTTGGAGGCCAAAAGAGGGTTGACTGGTCAAAGCCAACGGCTAGTTTGACTGGGCTACCGGCTGGCCAGTGCAGGGCCACCGGCTGGCCGGTGCCTTGGCAGAGGAGAAGAATTTGGTCCAGACTCCACCGGCTGACCGGTGGAGGAGCCACCGGCTGGCCGGTGGGGAGACAGTAGCTCACACTATTCATCTGGGTGCCACCGGCTGGCCGGTGGTCAGGCCACCGGCTGACCGGTGGAACCTGGCAGTGGGCAATGCCTCTGCCAGGTCCACCGGCTGGCCGGTGCTATCACACCGGTGGCCAGTGGACTGCAATTCAGTCCATTTTTTGTCCATTCTTGGGCCAATCCTTTGGCAATCTTTTGCCTATCATCCACAACACTGAAAAACAAGGTTAGACAAAAAATAAGGTGATTGTGATCATGAAAATCAAACAACGAGGGGAACGAGAGGTACAACATCATCTACCTCCTACCTCTCGGATAACTCCTCTACCACGTCTGCCGACCTATGAACCTCCTCGATATGAACCAATGCCTCTGCCTCAATGGCCACTCAACCATCTTCTGGTCATCCGTATGGGGGGTCGGGCAGTAATGTGGCATGTGTCATGGTCCGCCACAAGCGAATCACAAACATGTTCCCTGCTGGCTACCCCTAGACTGATATCCCCACACTTATGACCCTGATTCATAGGTGATGCCAATGAACGTTCTAGACCACTTAGGCTGACACATCTTCTATTTGCTACATGAAAAATACTCTAATGCCTAGGGTCTGCTGGTAGATCTCGTTGTCAATGACTGGTCTTCCAAGAAGCTCTCCATAAGAAGGGATCACTCTAGCACACCATCCTAGGTAGGGATGATGAGAGACAACACAGATGCCCTGACCTCCATCCCAATTCACTACTCAATGGATTCTAACCTGAATAAAGGGTCTCACACTACATCTGTGAAGTTGATAGATAGCTATATGAACCTCATATAGTACTCAGAAACCATAATGCTTCCCTATTGTATGTGAACCAGCTTCTAAATACGCACAGAGCACAAGATAATGGGAAAAAATATTCCTAGAAATTCTGCTCAAAGTATGTCTAAGAATGAGTCTCCTCATCATGTGCTAGGTTGTTCAATACTCACCATCTCCCTGCAGATCCCTACCGAAATGTCGCTCCCAAGATCAACATCTGGTCATGCAGTGTCCACACTAAGTGGATGAACCATGACATAACCTCTAGCCAGTCCTTATGGACCTGAAGATCTTTCCCTCACCAGAACCTGTGTGGTCTCTATCTCTGAAAATAATTCAAGGTACTGAGTTTACACACATCCTCCGCTGGAACTGCTGGTAGTAGATGCTGACAATCAGGTTGTGGTAGCACTGGTGCACCACCTAGTGGGGCCATCTCTTGAACTGGTCCCTGAACAGATGCCTCTTCGCTAGATGGGCTATCCTCATGACCTCGTATTTGAATCCGGGATGGTTGTCCATGTGGAGGTATCCTGAGAAAGATCAAGATGTACCAAGGTCATAAGTAAATACCTGGTGAACTAAATTTTATTCAAAATAAAGAGATAGGTATATAACCAATTTTTTCATTTACTGATCCAAAAATCAGAATTCATGGTCATGGTGTATGGATACGTCAACCACTGCACCAACACAGGTCTTCCTAAATCTAATGGTCGAACATTCAACATTTAACACTATTTCTAAAAAGATATACTCTCAATCTGTGAGGGGGAATAGACCACCCTTTGATACCTCTTTTTCAATACCCAACCCTCATAGCCCGTACTGTGACCACCCCAAGCCCGCCTCTTAAATGATCGGTGAATGTGACAAGAGTTGAAAGCATTAACCTAAAAGTGGGAGTAATATTACTGAGCATCTATACACATACACACATGAACAAAAAATTCCCAACATAATGAAAGGGAAAAACATGTAAATAAAAACAAGAATGACTTCAATGTTCAGATGATTGAATGTAGTCTAGAATACAAACCCAACAATCAAAATGAAACAAAAATGTACAAAAAGGACCATTGATGGCCATTCGTAGAAAACACCACCTGATCATAACAGTAGTGTTACTACTAGAAGCCAAAGTTGTATGTCATATCCGATCTTTCTACTGGCCCCCACCTGGTCCTAACCCCTCATGCCCACAATCAAAGTGTTGATCGGTCTTATCTCACTTTGCCCAACTGGGGCCGAATCCTCCAAGGTCTCCATCAAAGAGTCGATCATCTACACATGACATGACATTCATGGGTGTGGCCCGTGAAAGGGTGAGTAACACAAAACTCAATATGGACTACAAAAAGAAAACGGAAAAAACACCCATCAATCCTCAAAGTAAATCACAAAACACAGGACAACTCATGCTAAGAATATTCTAGGGTATTTATAGCAGTATCATCAGACATATCATCATACTCATCAGCTGCTAGATAATTCATATTATATCAAGTATAATGAGTATTCTAAGTCACACAGAGCTTCTTCCCAGTAATTGTGGATAGGTTGGGTACTCATTCCTGATGAGTATCATGGGTATTCTGGGACACACAGAGCCGCACACCGTTGTGCACCTTCCAGGTCACACATTGTCGCCTCCCACCTTAGTTGAACTGAGGTACTTCTCCGGTCGAGTACCATGGACCTACCAGGACACACAGAGCCTATCCAGACCATGTGACTGTCAGGTCACTCTGAGTAGCTTTTTAATATAATTTTGTCGAGTAGTTTTCTAGTCTCAACCATCCCCAAGGTTCTATACATGGTGTT
The DNA here is from genome assembly GCA_963277665.1 of Viscum album. Classification (NCBI taxonomy): domain Eukaryota; kingdom Viridiplantae; phylum Streptophyta; class Magnoliopsida; order Santalales; family Viscaceae; genus Viscum; species Viscum album. The sequence goes on along the minus strand of OY728138.1, from coordinate 132,181,536 downwards.
CTTGGTGGAACCACTCCTCAAAAATTTAATCGCATCATTAATTACACAAATGTCACAAAAAACAAGGCCAAATGATCCTCCTTGGAAATAGGGTCCCAACTCTGCAAATGGCTCGTCAATCGTATGCATGGTCTTTATGATATGAGTGTTTTATTAAACAAGGGCCCTATTTCTATGTGTCCGGTCTGACCTAATCAACCCCACCCGAGTGTCCCACATACCTCAGTTTAATTTCAAAAATTCTATATGACATGGTTTGGGTTGGGGTCAGTCTAGTCCGACCAGGTCAGTTTTCTAGGGCCAATATGCCTCACATGACCCGACCCAGTTTGGCTAAGGGTCCAGCCTGCTGGGTCGCCTGGCTACCAGGTCTAGTTTACACCATCCCGAATGGCCGGTTCTGGCCTTCCGGGGTGGGTTCCGCCTACTAGATCTGGGTTAGGCTTGCTAGTGTGGGACCAGTCCACTGGGCCGAGGGTACGGTGCACCGATGCTAGTTCGGCCCACATGGTGCGGGACCAGCGCGACATTCCATCCCTAGCCCGATCCACAAAGGGGCAGACCGGTGGTGTGTCGTTCGACCGGAATGTGGAAGTCGGACATGTCTTCCTGAGCTAACCCTCTGGACGTAGGGTCTCCACCAACAGTGGTCGATGGACCACAACTCACCATCTTCACGGATGGGCCGAAAGTGGGTCGTCCAACATGTGACACCCTCCAGGCACCCCAACTCCCACTATCATCGCTATTTGTTCATGACCTCCATCCACCGTGACAAAATGATGGTCACTCCGCCACCCACCACCCACCACTACCGTCGTGTGCAGCTGTCAGCCACCACCATTGCATCGGTAGGATTCTCGGCTGACCACCGGGCACGCTCTGGTTGTCCGTTCTTCCCACTACTTCCGCCAAAAGTCAACAGTAGAAGTCCTCATAATCAGGAAGGTCCTAAAATCATGTTTCCCCTACTTCGGACAATCCATTCACAAAAGAGAAGACATGTGTAGGGGTCCCGGCCATTGGTCGTGTCATCCCACACCATCCGCATTAAAATCATTAAATATGGGGATCCATGGGAGAGATATTCAATCATATCATGTAATATTGAAACCCGGATAGAGAAAATCCACAAACATAGTTACCCTCTGACGCAAATGCACGAATCACAAATCAACTTGTTTGTGGGTTGATCCTTGTTTATAGTATCTAGAAAAAATAAATTCGGATGAAGAACATTGAAATTAAAATCAAACCCCTTACTTGTTGGTGTTCGAAGACGTAGCATTCATCCTCGAGGATTCTAGATATCGATATCATTACGTCCAACTCTGTTTCTCGAGGTTCATCAAATATGATGAATATCTTCTATTGTTCGTCGTTCTTCATTGGAGAAGAGATTTTTCAGAGTTTCATCAAATAATCCTCCATGTTTTTATTCCCCATCCACCAACGCATTAGACAAATAAAATGTAAATCACATCATATCATTTTATTTACACTACAACCTCACATTATTAAATAATTTCATTTATGAAACAACATTTCACATTCACTTCCTTTATTAAATCATTAAACTGTGTGATATGTGCCATTAATGTTCCTCATTATGCCCCCATTGATTCCTTGTTGATACACCGTAGCGTCACTATGTCACATATCGTCAGATGGAAAAGGAATATAAAATAACATCTTAATGTTATTTTTATATTTTCTGAATGATCTGAAAATAAACATTCCTATTCAGCCCTTTCCGGCGGATGTTAAGTCTATTTTATGTGAATCCCAGCATTCTGAGTTCAGTAGTGTCCTCAGATTTTCGATCCGAGGATGGGTTCAAACGTTAGAAAAACCCTCTAGCATGTTTACTGAACATTCCTTAAATAAAGTTCAAAATTTCGTTGTGTTCTCTCTAGGCCTCGAAATCACGTGTTGTTAGAGCACCGGCTCTCAAAAAAATTATATATAATTAAAAACATTACATGTAATTTACGAGACCTAACAATATGTTATGATAAAAATAATTTTATAAATTTTTTTTGAAACCATAAAAAATTGAAATAGAGAAATTAGGTTGAAAAATGGGCGGACATTTTATTCCCTGTCCATTTATGAGCAAATATTAATCATTAAATGGAAAAATATAGCCCTTTGATATTGATAATATCATTACTATGGTGAATGATGAAATTGGTTAAGCATGGGATTAAATAAAATGATAAGGATTAAAATAATAGATAAACCTATATAAAAAATTTATGATTATATTAAGACCATATAATCCATATATTTAAATTAATGTATATTTGGAACCATTTTACGTTAGACACATATTACATTATAATATTTCATGGATTTCAAAAAGAGTCTCTATCATCCCTTATAAACGTAAGACACTTATTTATTATATTTACACCTCATTGAGCCATATATATTGTCCAAAAGCTTCTCAATTATATTATAGACTTACATATCAATGAATTATAGTGGTTGGTTTTCTTAAAAGACTTATCCTAGTGTTCTTATAAAGGTAACTATAGGTGTTTTATTGATGAAGAGGTAACCATCCAACCTGACCTATTTCAATTTCATTCATCTTTCATCCCTTTAAATATTTAAATCCATGATGAAATGGTTACATTAGTATTTACTCTACACTTAAGTGTAATTATGACTATGATAAAACCCTTTCTAATCACTTCTTCCATACTATGGGGTATGAAAACACTAATTGTGCATACATATGGACTACCAAATCTATGATGTGATGTGTTTCATTTTACATCATTCAATATTATAGAAATTTATAAATATAAATTTAATATATATATATATATATTAGTCAATAAAATAATTGTTATTATAGAAATATATGATATCATGTATTTTATTATCTTTCAAATCATTCATAAATGATGACATAATTCATGCATATATCTGAATGACCTGCTCCATGAATTTATAGGATTTTTTTTTCATCACAACATCAGAAGGAAGGTATATATATTGTATTTAAAGATATAATATTATATTTATTATATAATCATATTTATATTATAATAAAATAATACTTACCATAATTCTATCATTTCCATTAAAAAATATAAAAGTTGCTAGTGCGTATGTAAGATGTACAGTTTCAATGATTTTAATGTTATTAATTTTTCATAAATTTTTTATATAGGTATTTAACAGATTAAATAATTCATAAATATGATAAATATTCCAGGATTATTATTTTTAGGAGACATAATAGTTACCACTTTACCCATGGTCGACATACCAAATTCATTTTGCAGTAATTAACTAAAGAACCTAAAAACAAAAAAAGAAAACTGAACTAATTTTGTAACTAAGAATGTCATATAGATAATAGAAAAAAATTATTATTTTGATAAAAATATAAAAAATTCGAAACCAAGAAAACAATATATATATATATGTTATATACACATCAATGGATATTCATGGAATATTTATACTCATGGTATGAGATTTTTTCTCATTTTCCTTTCATAGTGAAATATTTTAATGTTATAGAATAAATATATTTTATATAGTGTATATAATGACACTTTTAAATGTTATATTTTTAATACTAAATTTTTTTACTGTTATTTTATGTTTCAATTCATATTATTTCATCCATTTATAGTTGACATGAATGTTACTAGCTGGTAAGGGGTTCCATAACTCAATTTCATTTCATGGGATTATAACTATTATTTTTTGACTTTCTTATAACCAGATTATGTGAGAATTTGTATCCAAATTATTTTATAATGTTTTCAAAATTAGTTTATGTGTATAAATATATGTACACGTAATCACTTCCTAGATTAATTACCACTTCAAAAGTTATGATCTTTGTAAGGGGTTTATTTACCTCAATCTCATTTTCATAGGACATGTCTCATATCATGAACTATGATTTACATGTTTGGTGTACTAAATATCACTTTATTGAATTTTACAAATTAACTCAGAAAATCCATGGGATTTATAGGGTCATATAGTATTTTTTCTATCAATGAATTTATATATTCAAATTTACAATAGCTGTAATGTCTTTATGTTTTAATGTCATTTATTTTCAGGATTGTTTATATTCAAGGTTCCATTTTGAGAAATCATAGGATGTTATTTTATTGAACCACATATCTTTTATTCTCCACTAGTTGTTAATATTTTAAAATTATTATTTTCCATTTACAGCTTTATTGATTAAAGAAACATTGGGAATATTTTTTTTATGTTATATAAAACTTTTATCTTCTTGTAGATCCCAAAACGTTATGTTATATATCGATGTTTTCTAACAAAATTTCAATAGTTTTATTTTATTAAAAAAATATCACTTAATTTTATTTTAAATGGTCCATAAAAATATTTTTAATCATTTTTGAATGGAGATTCTTTATCATTTTCCACATGTGTCACTTTTGAATCTATATGAAAAATAATGAAAATAATTTTTATTTATAACATTTACATCAAGAACTGATGTTCATATTTTCATAACCATTATTTTTTAGCCTCCTTTCATATGTTTTGAAGGTTATTTTCAATGAAATTTATTTATATAATATTTTTCAAATTTTTAATTTTTAAATTTTTTTCTACGTCGAAAGGTATTTTTCAAAAGAATGATTTTATTGATATTTTTATAGTATTTTTATTTATCAATAACAATATACCTTAACGTTTCTTATGCTCCACTAGGGATATATTATAATGATACCACCCTTTTTCTTTATCTGGAGGGATAATGTGATTATCATGGAACCCATTTCTTTTCCATGGGTAAATCATGATATCAAAGAAAAATAATTATTTTTTAAAATGAGAAATAGAAAATTTTATGTGTGAGTATTATATGATGGTTGTTCGATATTTTTTATTAAAATGGTTGAGCATGATATAGCTCATGATGGTGGGTGCGTCTAATATGGCCCATGATGTTGTGTAAGCCCGATATAGCTCATGGTTAATGATTTGCCCGATATAGCTCTCCAATGCAATGGATAATTATTATTATATTGTATAATAATGTGGTACATTTACAAATTGGATATTCAACTTTTAATGTTTCTCTTAAGATAATGTTCCATGATATAAATACTTCTTATGTGTGATTGTTTATAGTTTTTTTATATTTCATTTTTTTAAGATTGTTATCTTATAACTCATGATTTTTTTTAATATTACCTTTGTCTAATAATTTTTAAATGTCTCATGATTTAAAATTTAGGTATTAATTAGTATGAATTATACTATATTATACTCATGAACTATGATTATTTAACTATACCCTTTTGACTTTCTTATACCCACTGATGACATTCAATTAATATGCTGGTGTTTACCCTTACTGATAATTTTACCTCACTAATATTATATTTATTTTTCATGGATTGTGAATAAATTCTTATGAATGTAATTTTTAATAGGCTTACTATATTTTATGAATATAGAGTGTTATGATGTTGATTTTTAAATGGGTTTTTATGCCTAATAATTTTTATTTAAGAGTATTTACTAATTCTTCCCAACAATAAGCGTAATGATACATGGGTATAAGGATGATACAATATTCCATTTTAATGATTAATATTTTACAGGATTTAAATTTGGTCAAATTTATTGGTCTCAAATCCATTATTATAAATACGTTATTTTTGTATTGGGTCTGGGAGTGAAGGCTCGGGGTTGTTATTGTTATCATCATAGAACGGTTTTGATAAAATTAGAGAATATGAATGTTTAATTTTTGGTTAAATTAAGAGTTATTTATGTCAAAAACCATTTTAAATTTTATTTTTATCATAATTTCAATGTATTAGACATTACTTTGGAGATTTAAAGAGATGAGTTTTTGAGGTGATTAATAATATGTTGGGAGACATTTTATTATTTAGAGGCATATATACCTATTAGTTTTGTCATGAGAGTTAATTTTAGAATAATTATATTAAAATTTTTGAGATTTATGATGAATTCTATGAGATAACATTTGAGGTTAAACCATTCATTTATGATGAGGTTAGTGAGGATATTTTGGATTATAAGGTTATTTAGTTATTGAACATTATATATTGAACATTTTTTATTATTATCAATTTTTTTGAATAATATATTATTTCTTCATATAAAGGTTTATATATTTTGTATATTATCAGAATGTTTTCTAAGAATTTTATTTTTTGTTAATAAATAATTATAGGATGTGTATTGTTTCATTCTTTTATGGATTATGTGATCTGATGAATGTTGGCTTTCGTGATTTAGGCATGTTGAATTCATTTTTGATAAAAATTGTTTTCTGAAGAAGATTCTATTGTTTTTGAAATATATTAAATGAGGAAATTATAATTTTAATGAAATTATACATAATTTGTTTTTTTGAATATCCTCACATATTAAAAATACCGACTATGTTTGATATCTTACAAGATTCAAAACATTGACAATAATCCCACCATGAAATATTATTATTTAGGTATGACTATTATAACATATCTATTAAATTGGAATATATTAATATGATTAGATAATTCAGGATATATATATATATATATAAAATGTTTCTAATCAGTAATAATGTATTGATTAATGATTTGGAAATTAGAACTCATTTTTTAGTAAAGTCATTTTATTCTTCAAAAATATGATTTCATAAAAATGAATTAATTTAATATAATATTATAATTAATATTTAGAAATTTTGAAAATTAAATATTATTAATTTAATACCATTTTTGAAATCAGTGTATAAAAATTAGAATTGACTAAAATTTTACTTTTTATTGAAAATATTGACTTTTTTATGAATAATGATGAATTGTGATTTTTATTGAAATATTAATTATTCTTTAAATTATTTAAAATTTAAAACTATATATTCAATTATATTTAATAAATAATTAGTTAATTTTGATTTAAAATTATCCATTTATGGTTTTTCAAATAAATTTTATAATCAAATTTGGTATAAAAAATATTATATTTAAAATGAAATTTTGTTCTATGAAATAATTTTCCTTCACATTTTCTAGTTCTATGTTAAATTAAATTATACCAATTATGTTTTTTTTAAAATGGATTTCATATTTCGAATTAGTGGATCAAATTTTGTTAAATAAACACCCTTTATTTTCAGTCAATATAAATGGTAACCAAAGTAATTATTGTTACCACGGTAATGTGTAAACTTTGTAATTGAAGGTTTCAAATAATATGATGAGGAATATAAAATGACATGCTAAATTTTCTTAATTTTTTTTGATTATTCTATCTCATCAATAATAATCCAGGATTTGGTTATATGTCCTTTTGATTCCATTTGGGTGATATTATGATCGATAGAATATATTTATAATTGTTTGTAATGAAATAATTAACTTAAATGCATATATGAATATAACACAGTAATTATTTAATTGGGGAAAACAGTATTAAAAATATTAAAAGTAATATGAATTCACATAATTAATGAAACCCATTATGATTCGATACATAAGTGTAACGAATAATTCTAAACTATAAAATTAATGATATTTTATAATTATAATATTTTATTAAATGATATAAATCTTATAAAAAACATAGATTCAAAAAAGTGATTGGGATATGTTTATAATATCAATAATTTTCAATTTAGTCTAATTACATAAATTTAAAAATACAATAATTACTTCTAAAGAGTGAAATATTTCTTCGTCTCATTAAGTGTGAAAAAGGTTAACATGGTTTAAACAACAAAAGTAAGTGTAAAAACAGAGTAAAAAATTCTTATTTTATTTATATGAGTGGATTTCAACAAATAATCATCTTATATATTAATATTTTAAATTTTTGTCCTTTTTTAAATCAAATTTAATTTCTATCATATTAATAAGTCATTAAATAGTAGGAGTGCCCTTCCCTTCTCTTATAAAAAGGAATATCTTATCTTAACATCAAACATGTAAACCAATTTTGTTCAGAAAATTTTTCCAAAATTCCTTCGGAACATTTATATATTCTATATAAGTAGATTCTAGTATGATAATTTCATAACGGATATCCATATACAACCTCTATCTAAAAGAAAAGAAATTAATCATTCGTGTGTATGGTAGAATATCACCTCGTGAACTCGTGTAATTTTTTTCCATCACAACCTATAAAGGATCATTATAATCATTGAATTAATATATTTATTCTATATTCAAGAAATGTTTCTCATTATAATAAGATAATATATTATCTACTTCTAACATTTCCATTACTGTAGAAATGATAATGTTTCTCTTGTATACATGTGCACTACCACATCCACAAAGGGATGTGATTCGTTTTCTGTCACCAAATATCATGGATGATATATATATGTATAATTTAATAATAATATTGTATTTATGATATAATTAACATTTTTGGAAAGGTAACATTTTTCTTACCTTCATTGCATTATGATCTTTAAAAATTGAAATGATACTGTTGCGTACATAAAAACTATTTCTCTATGATCAGAACATAGTTCATTTACAGTAAGCATATATAATGGATATATTTAAAAATATAATTTATTTATAGAAAATATATTTATTTCATGATTATTATTTTGGATATGATGGAACAAATGGAGCCTTATGTCCTTTTTTAACACACCAAATCATTTTTGTAATTATATATTGAAGGTTCTTAAAGTAAATGGAATAGACATTAACAATTATTTTGTAAAATAGGAAATTAATAAAAAAAATAAACAATTTTTTTGGGATAAATGATTATTCCTATAAAATTTTCTTAATAAATAAAAAAATTTATATTTGTTTTTTATATAGGAGTTAAAAGATAAACATGGAATGTATGGACTCGAGGTAAATGATATCATCTCAACTTATTTTCACTCAGGGTTATTTAAATGTTATGAACATAATTTATTTTAAATAAAGTACATATTACAATTTTTCATGTTATATTTTGAAATATTCATTATCTATGACATTTTATGATTCAAATTAAATTATTTCATTCAAAGGGATTTGACATGAATGTTATTAATTAGTAAAAGGATTCATAAATATATTCCTTTGTTGAGTTATAACTCTTATGAAAAGGCATTATTGTTAAATTATTGTCTCTATATTAGTATTTAAATTGATTAATTATATATCTACACCTGATTATGTATGTATTTATATTTTTTACACACAATATCTTCAATGATTAATTATCTATTCAATTATATGATCTTATTAAGGGATTTTCATCTGAAATTTTCATTTTATAGGAGATATGGATATGATATGAATGTATAATATTTTATGAGTTGTATATACCTCCCCTTTGACACGTCATATGACTAATATAATTATTTATATAAAATTTAAATATTATTATGAATTTATTTTTTCATAGAGTTTGTTTTTGAAGAGTTACCAATGTAGGTGAGGATTTACCATGCAATATTCCTTAATTATGGGAATGTTTATTTTCAAGGATACTTTTTAGGGAAATTATATGATATTATTTTCATGGAAAATAACTATTTTATTCTCCTATTTTTTTAAATTTTTTACCTATTTCATTTCCTTTTCCTCCCTTATTGATCAATAAAACATCCTGAAATTAGTTTGTATGTTTTATCGATCTTTTATTTTATTTATGATCTAGGATATTTCTCTTCCACATCCATGTTTTCTAAATTGTTTTCCAATTTTTTTTATAAAAATAAATTATTTCTTAATGCTATTTTAAATGATATATTTAAATCATTTAATTTTTTTTAAATGCTATTTTATTATATTTTATTTTTGGTTTATTGTTGATTTTGTATTTCTAAATGTTTGAAAGAAAAATTTATTTTTAACATTAAAACACAAATATATTTTACATTAATTAATAAAAACATTTTATTTGAATCATATTTCTACGTTTTAAGATGATATTTTCAAGGAAAAGTATTTCCACTGTGTTTTATGGAGTTTTTAGTTCTAAAAATTTATTTTTGAATTGAAAATATTATTTTACTCAAAAATATAATTAATTTTAATTTAATGATATTTTAAAACATAAAATTTATCATAAAATAATATTTATTATTATCTATTGGTAATATTTTGTAATGATACCCTCTATATTTTTTCTCTGTATAGATTAGTATTGATTCAAAGAGATTCTCATTGGAAAAATTTCATTTCCATAGGATAATCAATTATTTAAATGAATAAAGGATGTTTCTATGAGTTTTATAATGATAATAACGATTAATATACTTTATTATTTTATGGTTCTTGTGTATTTTTTTTTTGATGATGGGTAATTCCATTATAATCTATGGCCATGTGGACCTTTTATATCTCTCCAATGCATTTACTAAATGGACGAAGATAACTAATAAGTTTTTTCCAAATATATTATGGGAATATACTACAATATTTATTTCTAATATGTGACAATTTTATCAAATTAGGGTAATCCGAAGAGATTAAGGTAATATACTATGACGGTTATTTAATAAATTACAATTATGGTTATTTCAAGTGTAACTATGAGGGTAACAACAAGTATAATCATGATTGTTATTTCAAGTGTAATAGTGATCTAACACTATGTATAAACATCACGGTTATTCCATATATAAGAATGATATAAAAAGGATTCCACAATTTAAATAATTTTTTATATGAATGATATGTGTTTTTAAATAAATCTTTTGGATTCACATGGTAATGTGATCATTATATATTTAAAGGAAACTATTTTTGACTTTTTTCATGGGTTTAGAGGCATTAATTAATAATGATTCCACTGATCAAGATTGAATTCCCATAAATAATGAATAATAATCCTAATATATCATAAATTTATTAATTATTCCCCCCATGATTTATCATACATGTATTTATTGGTATGAATTCAATTATTATATGATCCCAAACTATGATTATGTCATCATACTCTTATCGTCGTCATACTATCATTGATGAAAATCAATTTAAATGGTTATGTTTAACCATACTAAGCATTTTAGACCACCCTTGTTATTTTCATTTTCCCCACATTGTGAAGAATTATCTAAAATTACTATTATTTAGAATGGTTTCATATTTGGGGAATTTTACAAGATATATTTTAGATATAATAACAAATTTGAAGAAGTTAGTTATAATATGAGATGGTGTTGATCTTTATGAGCCATATATTTATGATCAGAAAGTGATTGGAGTTTATCCTAATTGTATAACATTTTAACACTAAAATTTCTTGGTTATATAAGAGATAAAATATTTAAATTTGATATTTTATGTTTTTGATATAAAAATAGAGCTAAATTTATCAGTACCAAATTTGGAAATGTAATGTTTTCCTTTTTATCAACATATCAAGGGGTGTGGGTTTTTGGATGTTACATTCTTAGTCCGGAAGGTAAAGAAATTCCTAAACTCAAGGAAATGGTCATTGAAACAAAAAAAAACTATTCTATTGAATTCAACTCTAATGAATTTATGTCCTTTTTCACATCCCATTGGTTTAATTTTTCTCAATTCATTGAATTTCTCATTATCATTTAGATTATTATGGTCAATATTATATACCGCTCTCCATCATTATTTATAAATTAACTTCATCCACCATGTATATATTTTAACATCCCAATTATTTTATAATATTTGTGAATGTAGTTAAGTGTTATTTTAGATAACCTTCAAATTTCACTTCCCTCTTTTTAAGAGATTTATGTATTAACCCTTTTTATAATATGTGGTTTCAGAAAAGGTATTTTTAGACATCAAGTCCTTTATTACCAGTATCTAGATCAAAATTTGAAGATGAAATTTGTTAAATGGGGTTGAAAATAACATCTTGATATTTCAATATTACACCTTTTTGTATGATTTCCAACATTCAACACAAAGCATCATAAAACCACAAAATATTATCATTTTAATTATATAATTATATCATGCTTGTTAAATTGGTGGGCATGAATATTATTAAGAAAACAATGATATATAAAGTTACTATGAAATAAAAATACATTAATTAATTCTTTTTAAATGAGAACTCAATTTTCCTCATTGTCATTTTATGCTTTAGAAATATGTTTTCTAAAAAAAAGGGTTCCATTTCATTTTGTGACCGAATAATTTAAATAATTTTCTAAATTTTTTGAAATTTTATTTTAGATTAATGATACCATTTTTTAATTCATAATATCAAAACAATCATTCCATTGATTATGGATAATTTTTCAGATGTTTTATATTTCAATGAATATTAAAAATTCATAATTCTTATAGATATTTTCTCTTAATTTCATGTACATAAAATATGAAATTCTATTTTATATTACTTCAAAATTTAATTCATTATGGTTTATAAAAATTAATCTAAAAAGTTTAATTTTATTAATGTTGTACTTAAATTTTATTTGTAAACATTTCTGTGTAGAAAATGAATTTCTAATGAAAGTTACTTTTTAAAATCATTTTACAGATTTATTTTTCAATTACATTCAAAAAATTATGAAAATGGAATATTGTATAGTTGATTCAATATTTTGAAATAGAAAACTTATTACTATTTAATAAATTTTATTTAATTGTTTTCATCATGAATAGTAACCATTGTAAATTTTTATTTCCATGATAATTATAAAATTAGTTAATGAGGGTTAAAACCAAGGTGGTAAGGCACTAAATTAAATAAAAAAACATCCATTAATTCCATAGTATGAGTCAATTTTTTCCATACTCATAAAATATTTATATATTTTTCTTTTATTCAATTTTGTTTTGATTTTGATGATTATAATATATTGCATCAAAGGTATTCAAAATTGTCACTCTCTTAGTTTTATTATTTTTAATATTTTTTGGAAAAGGTTAAATTAGATGGATGTTAAGTTATTAATTCTTATTTTGGATAGAAAATATTATTTTTATAAAAATAATGTGTTTTAAATTTTAATGATTTAATAAATTTCTTAAATTCATACATAACACTGACACAATGCTTGTGCATGAAGTAGAAAAGATATTTTTAATGTTTCAAAAATACTAAAACTGTTATTTTTTGGGTGAGATACAATTTACCATGATAATTATTTATCACTATACAAAATTAGCGATTTTTTTAAGGTTTATTTTCCAAAATCATTTATATCTTATTATATTTGAAGTCAAATTAATTGAATCGTGTTAAAAAATAAAATTAATCGTTTTTTATAACAAGTAATATTTCATTAATTTATGAAAAGAAATTAAAATATTTTAGTCTTAATATTATGATGAGAAATGGATTTAAATTTCATATATTTCCTATTTATGACCCAATTCTATCCATATAAGTAAAATTAGGACCCTTTAATGTTGAAAAATCCATTAACGTGACTGAAGATAAAAGTTGTTAACAAATGGGTTAAAGAAAACAATATTGATAAATATAATATTTAAACATAACTAAATTTTACTGGATGATTATATTGAAAACATATTATACTTATCTTCTAGGAAATTTCATTTTTATAAAATTTTACATGGGTTCGACATATATAATATTATAATATTTCCTAAATTCTACAATGTTCCCCTTTCATACCTTATAAGAGCACAACCATTATATTTTTTCATTACCACACATTGTGTCATATAGCTCTTTAAAATCAAGTATTATTATCATATAAACTTCTCTAGACATGAATTAGTTACTCAGTTATTTTTAATAGACCATTCCAATGGTCCTTAAGAAAGGATCTAAAAAAGGTCTAATGAAGAAGAGGTAGTGGTCTATGCTGAACTCAATCAATTTATTTACTATTTAACCCCATTAAAATATTACAAAAACATGTTGATATATTAACATTATAATATAACCTTTTCTCAAATTTTATTATTACTATCTTAAGTCCCGTTTTCATCTCAATTTTCTTCAATGGGAGATGAAAGAAGCAATCATGCGTACGTTTGGACTACCACATATATAGAGCGATGCACTTCACTTTGCATAAAAAACTCTCATGTATATTTATAATTATGGATGTGATGTAGATATATGAAATTATAGACAATATTTTAATTATTTAATTATTATTATATAATTATTTTCTAATATTTAGAACAATTAAAAGATGATAATGTTGTTCGTCCATTCAGATGGATCACCATCTCCATTAAGCGATGTGATTTGGTGTTCATAAATACAAGAAATAGATGTTATATGTATAATATTTTAAGAGAGAAAATTATATTTATGATTTAATAAAGATACTATAAATCTAAAATAATACTCATCAACTTTCTCTCAGTTTCGATCAAAAAAGGAAATAACACTCATGAGTATGTATGACTAACGGTCTCCATGATTGTAACATTATTCATTTTTCATAACCATATTTCATTGTTGGTTTTAATAGTATAAATAAGGTAAAAAATTATAATTATGTCTTTATTATTATTTTTATCTTATAGAATAATTCCTATTTTTCCATAGTGGATATACTAGAGTGGATTTGTAACTATGAACTGAACGTCCTAAAAACACATGACATGGACTTATACAATGAAGTAAAAATATATGTCTTTTAGAAAAATGAAACAAGTGGATTGAAGATAAAACTATAAAAGTTTATTAAAAAATATATAATAGAAATAATTTTGTTTTATAAAGTTAATGGGAAAACATGTTAATTCTAGACTCATGGTAAGGGATTTCAATGGAATTTCTCTTCATTGAGTCATATTTTCATGATATACTCCTAATTTATTTTATATGGTGTATATTCTGATTATTTTATATGTAATGTCACGAATCCTTCATGATTAAGTGTATTTAATTTTTCAATTCAAATTATTTCATCCAAGGTGACTTGACATGAATGTTACAATGGGGTAAGGTGTTCTTAAACTCAAATTACATTCCTTGGGAAATAACTCCTCGTCATTGACTTTTTATTCCATGGTTCTGTGTGAATTTATCTAAAAATTGTTTTATATTGTATTTATACATGTTTTATGTGGATTTAAATATGTCCACATGTTCACTTCAAGGATCAATTATCACTTCAAACATTATGATATTATCATGATTTTACATTTTATCAGTCTCATTTTCTTAAGACATATTTCATGTTGTGAACCATGTTTTACTTGTTTGATGTAATTAGTACCCTATGAATGAATTTTCACAAATTATTTCAAAAACATAATTGGATTTATGGATCCATATCTTATAATTTGTTTCATTGTTTTTTTAATGTTAGTAAAGCAGTAAAGGATATATGTTACAATCTCATTTCTTTTTTCAGATTTTCCATGTTAATGGTTCCATTTTGGAAAATCACATGCACTTATTTTGTTAAACCACAAATAATTTCTTATACTCATGTTATGAATGTGGTTTAAATGTTTAATTTCCATTTCATTTTCATTGATTTATGAATCATCCATAAAGTTTTTTATATGTTATATCAACCTTGTATCATCTTATAGATCATGAAATATTTTATCACATAACCATATTTTAGAAAATATTTTCATGAATTTTATTTTATAAACCTATAATATTTCATAAATTTTTTTATAAATATTTGATATTTTTTAATGATTTTAATATTTATTTCCATATAATTTTCTACACATGTCACTTTTGACTCTCTTTACAAAAGATCGAAAAGAAAGATTATTTTTTATTATTATAGCATGAATGTAGTTTCCCAACATAATGTACATTATTATAATTGATGATCCATTGATAATATTGTAAATATATTTTAAATTTAATTGATTTCGACAATATTTTTAATTTTTTTTATTTATAGAATGTAATTTTCAAATTGGAAAGTGTATTTTCCTCAAGAGTGATTTTAATGAAAATATTATGCCTTCAATATTAAATAATTATTAAAAACATGATTTTACTTACAATTTTATAGGGATATTTTATAATGATATATATATTATTCTTTCTATGTATAAATTGTGATATTTTAATGAACCAATTCCTCTTTCATGGATAAATCATGCTATGAAAGAAAATGTTTTATTGTTATGTTAAAAAAATAAAGAAATAATGTGTTTTGATTATGTTATGGTTATGGGATATTTTTCAACATTAAAAATTATAATTTATAAGAATCATGATAATGGGTGAACCAGATATAAATCATATTGATTGGTGAGCCTAATATAGCTCATGGAGATGGGTGATCCCTTTATAGCTATCTAATGAATTAGGTAATGATAATACCCTCTGATGAATTATGGTGGAAGATGACCATATTGGATACTCCACTTGTATGGGTTATTTTAATATAAATTTCCAAAATAACTACATATTTTCTCTTCTTTATAAGATTTTTGAATATTTCCTTTAATCAATATTTATATCACATGGATCCTCATTATTGAATCCTACGAATATTCACTTTGATAATGAATTATTCCATGTTTAATGTTTTAAAATCTGATTTTTTATAGGTATCAATTTCTCCTATGTTAAGCTCATGTAAGTCGAGTATTTTCATCAAACCCTTATGCTGATATTATTCACATTGATGAAATCTAATTTTTTTATTATTATATTTAACCAAATAGAAGAATTGGGATTATTATTCTTATGTTTCCTTATCCCCATTTTTTGAAGAAATGTTTTATGTATGTAATGATTAAGAAGGTTAAAAGATATATATAATTTAATTGGATATGATGTTGAATTTTATAAAGCAATTATATATGTATAAATGTTTGTATAAAATAGTTTTTCTTATTCCTTGATGACCTGAAAACTAAAGGTTTTTTGGGTATAAAATTGATCTAATATTTATTTTTGATGTTGTAAGTTTCAGATGGAATAAATTGGGTCACATATATTAGTATCAATCTATAAATATAATGATTATATTTTTTTCACCATATCAATGAGTGTGATTTTGGGTCTATTATAAAAGGAATCAGATAATGGTTAGTTGAAAACATACCCTTATGTTTTCATGTGAGATAAAATTTTACCAGGTCTTATACTGATATAGGAATGGAGAATTTCCACTAATATGATGGAATGGACTGTGTGGAATCCATTTTGTGTTCAGTATACCCTCATAGATCATACCATTATTATAAAGACCTGACCCTAGATGCCCAGAGTCAGTTCCTCAAACATTGTGCATATTATTTTTATAAAAAGATGCTGATGAAATTACACATCGAATATCATAACAAAGGATTATCCTAGTCTAGGTTGTAGAAAACCAGATGCAACTGATACATTTATTCGTAACTGCACTAGATATGATTCATAATGCAACCAACACAAATATGAACTCAAGGATGACAAATCTACTAACCCTGTAAAAAATGAATCAAAACATATATTGAGTAGATGAATACCAATAAGGGGTTTTAAAACTAATTAATGAAATTATTTTTCAAAACCATATTTTAAATAATTACAAAACAATTCCTTAAGAGGAAAACAACATTTCTTGTATCACAACATCATCATTTTTCAAAGATACATGAAATCAATATTTTTGGAATCTCTTACATGAGAATTTATATATTTATTTAAACATTACACATAAAACAAATATTATATTACGCATAACTATAAATAATGCTCGGAGTGCTGCATATAAGTTAGGAGCTGATCAAACTAATTTAGGGGTGACATGAGAGGATGAGGGTAAAAATTAACACATGTAATAATAATTGCATGGAATTTGCACAAGGTAAAAAGTCATAATTATCATAACACATAAAATGAAATTCATGAAATGAAAGATGTATTTATAACATTTATATAAATGTTTGGTTAATAGATTCTATAATTTATTTATAAATGAAATTCCAAGTACATACTTTATTATGCCATATGAATTTCTTACCATTATCATAAGTAAAATATTCTTAAACAAGGATATTCTACTAGTCAAATAATCAAATGGTTTGTTAAATATTAAGAACATAATGAGAAAATGCGTAATGATAGATAATCAAAAACATTCTATCGAGGCCTTATGCCACGAACATACATAATCAATCTATCAAGGCCTCACCCCATGACCTAGGTTTTCTCATGAGACCTTTTGATGCATTGAGAAGCTATAGCAGCCCTCACCCATTACATAATAAGTCTAATAAATTCACCATGTGTCTAAATATATTTAAATCAATGTGTTCAATACCATTTTGATTTATCAAATTATGTATTTTATTGAAAGTTCCCCATACCACTTAGAGTAATTAACTCATAGTTTTATTTGAAGTGCCCCTCACCACTTTGAATAATTGAATTCCTAATCCATATGTTATCATAACTTATAAATTTAATTTTTCAATTATATCTATATTCATAAAAAAAATTTATCATGAATTAATTATAAAAATTAATTTAAAGACTTAATTGACACATTGACATTCATTTGTACATGTGATGATAACTGGTGTACATTAAAAATTTGTATGTTTATATTTTTTACATAAACTAATAACACCAAAATTAAAAAAACCATTTTTCATGGAAATGATAATTTTGTAAAATTAAGATTTTTATTCAGTGCACACTAATAAATGGAAGTGTCAGACATGTTAAATAATAAAATAATAGTATTTATTTTGGTAGATTCATCATAAATTAAAACATAGTATTTTCAAATGTAAAACATTTATTTCATCTGATATATTAAAGCATAAATAATTAACACCCATAACTAAATGTCTCTATGCATGTATATGTATATGTATTAATTAAAAGATACTTGAATCTACTTATCCTAAAATTAATGATCAAGATATATGTAAAGTAAATTTTACTAACAAGGTGATGACTTCTTTAAAAATGTTTAGGAACTTAATAACAATACAAGACTTTGTTATTGTTCTCCAATATACAATTGTATCAATTTTATAGTATAGAGTCATTACAAGGATAATACCATCAAATATAATGAAAATAAATCAAGATATTCATCTATGTAATTGTGGTTCTTATACATATATACATGTTGATTTTAAAATTAAATAAAACCATTTATACACAAAGTGTATACATAGTATTTGTAAAATCCAAACAATGTTTGATAAATCCTTATCAGTATCGTACACTTCAAAAATATTTTCTTATCAGTTAATGTCAATTATATGAAAACATAATTCAGATTATATATATATATATATTCATATAATTGTATGAACAACGTGTATATATGGGGTTTTTCAAATAAACAGAAAACGAAATTCTAGATTAACCCTTTGAATCACATGATCAATGATCATAATTTATATAAAAAATATACATCATTCTAAATATATAAAATAGAATAGGATTTATGTATAAAAATATATACTTATATATGTATATATAGGTTAATCAAACCAAACAGAAAACTAAATAAAAACCATAATGAGTATCATACAAATTGAAACCCTATTTTATCACTAATTTCTATTATTTTAGAACATAATTCAAACTAAAATTAGAAAAATTTATATATATAGATATTACAATATATACATATGGTGTATAAATGGATGTTTTATCAAAATCAATTCGAAAATAACTCTTACATGAATTATGTGAATTAAAACAACATTTAAATGCAGAAATTCGTCATTCAAAAGTCAAAAAAATGAATTGGATTAGTAAATATTTATATAAATATAAACGTGTATATATATATATATATGTGTGTGTGTGTGTGTGTGTCTGTCTATATGTGGTTCACAAAACATAACAAACCCTTACCTAAAATCAACAGTGGGGTTGAGCTGAGCAAAGGTTGGAGATGAGTGGGGAGAAGAAAAAAATGTATGGTTATAGTGAAAATGAATGATTAAATAAGCGGGTTATATAACTATATATATATATATATTAAATATATAATGGTTCAAAAAAATTAAGAGACTCAAAGAACCATGACTAAGTATTTTGAAAAAACAAAAACCGTAATAAGTGAAAATCTTAAAGGGATCAATCGTTTGATAATATATATATATATATATATATATATATATATTATGGAAAACATGCATTGAAATAGGTTGGTATTATATAAAAATAAAACACACATGAATAATTTTGGAGAGAAGAATGTGGACAATAAGGCCATGTAGAGGGATATGAGGACTCAAGGGAGAGGAATACATAGTGGAGAGGGTTGACAACATCTACTGCTGTAGCCCAAGAAAGAAGAATAAGAATTTGAGATGATGTGGAAAATGATGGATGACCACGATCTAATGAGCCTTCTTGGATGGATGTGGTGGATATTGGGTTTTAGAAAATGGATGAATGGATGAGACTATTCATGGATTGATCAAATGGTTGTGGGGGAAACCAGGGGTTTTAATATAGAGTAGTGGCCAAGATCAACCGTGTCATGATCATAGGGATCTAGAAAAAAACTATAAAAGGGAGTGGCAGTGGAGTTCAAATGTTATATAGGATCGAATGATCAATATCTCTTGCGGTGATATTGGATGATTCAAATTAGATCCCCCATTAAAAACACACCCCACATAGAAACACGGGGAAATCATAGATTGCCTTAAATTCCTCCGTGTTTCGGCCCAATGCCAACTAACTCCCTTCCCCCTCCCAAGAATCACCCTGAACGGTTCTCTTCTTGGTGAACTCGGTGCCCATCCTTTGTCGTTGTGCTTCTCCACAATCTGGTTCCGCCTTGGTTCATCTTTGCTCCCTCAGAGGCATGCACTAGGGAACTACAAGGCTAGCCATTTCCGGATAGCTGGGGAGTCATGGATTGGTCTCCCCACTCACAATGGTGCATTCTACCTCCCCATGATGGCATGTTTTCTTGTCTAGTCATGTGTAATTTTTTATAGAAACCCAAAAACACATGGCAACCAATGATGACAAATATAAGTAGTAAAAAAGTGAATTTTAAAAAAAATCATTAATAATATTAATATAAAACATAGTTTTAAATTCATTCTATGTTTTAAAACATTATATTCAAAAAATAAAACTTAATTTAAAATCATGTCATTGAATTTGTAAACATATATTAATTTTAAAATAAACAACATGGATAATATAGTTTTTAAAATAATGTATGTCCTTAATTGAAATTATGTTATTATCCCACCAAGGATAAAATATTTAAATCATTTTAAAACATTTGAGTCATATATATTTATTTATAAAATAATTTAATACATTTCATTTATATTAAATTCTAAATAATTATACACATTCAATACATAGATAGATATTCTTTAAAAACATTACATTAACATAAAAACATACATTTATTAAGTAAAAAATTAAATTAATACATTAAAAACCCATAATGTTTTTAAGGTACATAAAATAATTAAAATACTTTAAATACATAGAATATATAAAATATTTATATATTTAGAATAATTCAAAAAAATAAAAATACTTAAAATACATAATGGTTATTTAATGATATGACCATTAAAAAAACCAACAGTCTTCTATAGACCCCAAAAGCTATTAATGACCATATTTATCTTCAAAGCCTTATACCTACATGATTAGGTTGTTTTAAAATTAAAAAACCAATTTAGTAAATATGGTACTCTATATCCCCTTGATTCATAGTATAGTTTCCATAGGTACTTCTATAACATTTTTCATTGTGACAGACCCGAAAGACCATCGCATTTTTATTGGTTTGTTTTTTGTATTTGGTCATCTTCCAGTGATCCTGATAGGCCTTTTAGTAGGTTTTCTAGGAATGTAAGGGTCTTTGGCCTTATTGAAAATATAAGATTCAGTATTTGTATTGAATAATACATGACTTTTTCTATTCTATTGGAATTAATTATATATGGAACAATTACTGAATATAAAAATAATAATAATACTAATAATAAATAAAATATTATTATTACTAAAATAAATATGTTCTAGGAGTCACATTATCCCCCTTAAAAATAATTGCATCCTCATAATTCAATTATACCCCCAGACTTCCATAGAACCATCATCTAAAATTAACATCAATGCCCCTTCACTTGGTCCACCACCATGGATAATCCATTAAGGACCTCAGGTGGATTCCCAAGGTAGTTTTCAAATTACTCAATCTCCCTATCCAAGATACACCTTCAGTATTTAGTGACAAACCTACACATGGAACCCTTATGTTCCAAGACGTTGGCATGAGAGGTATGGAGCTTAGATATTATGGCTTGGAGTCATTTATTGTCAATATTTTTGTCTACATCATTCCTAAGTGTTATGATGTCATAGAGTCTCCCATTGAATCTGAAACTCAAAACATTGAACTGATAAGATGCTCGAAGGTCACACTCCATTATTGCTTCCAAAAATTTCCCCATGTTTAGAAAAGATTTAGAGATATTGAATTAGAGGATGAGACCTTCATGATAATTTCCAATATGCCTTTACTCTACAAATTTTGAATTTTCTATACAGTTATAAACATAACTATATCGTTGATAATACCAAATGATATTTGGTCTAACAGACGCTTGATATAGGTGTTTTTAGGTTAGACGCATGTTCAAAATAGTCTATTATGATTGTGAACATGACATGAAAATTATGTTCTAATGTAATTAGGTACAGAGACACAAAATTATTGATGGTAAACCCTAGAATTCCTTATGAAAATTTTATGAAAATTTTAAACTTTTTTAAACATTCTTAATTTTTTGTTTTCTGTTATAATTTTATAGAATTGTCCAAACCATTACTCTGATGCCAACTATGAGGACCTGACCGCAAAATCCCAGATTTGGTGCCTAAAATAGGGTGTGCAATTTTTTTAATAAAAATATGCTGATAAAATTACACATCAGATATCATCATAGAGGATCTTCTTAGACTAGTATCTAAAAAACTAGATACAGTTGATAAATTTCTTCAAAACTGAACAAGATAAGATTCATAATGAAGCCACCCCAAAAAAACTGAAAGTTGAAAATTCTACTGACACTTTAAAAACAATTATAAAAAACATATGGTGGGAACAATAATTCCTAGTAAGTGTTTTTAAAACTAATTAATTAAATTCATTATCAAAAAATCTTTTTAAATAATTTCACAACATTTCCTGAAATGTAAAACAATATATCTTGTAGCACATAATCATCATTTTTCAAAGGTCACTTGAAATCAATTTTAGGGAAATCTCTTACCCAAGAATTTATATATTTATTTAAAAGATCTAGATAAAACACATATCAAATAACACATACATGTATAAAATTGTTTAGAATTCTTTATATGTGTCGGGAGATGATCCAACTAATTTAAGGGTGACATGCAGGGATACAGGTACAAATTAGCACATTAAATATTACCTTCTTGGAATTTTACAAGGTACAAAGTGACAATTCTCTTAACACATAAAATTGAAATTCATGAAATGTTAGTTGTATTTATAACCCATGTGTCAAATTTTAGCGAATATATGATACACTTTATTTATAAATGTCTCTCCAAATACATAATTCCTTATTCCATGTGCATTTATTACCATTATCATAAGAAAAATATTTTTATCCAAGGGCATTCTACTAGTCGAATGAGCACATGGTTGGTTAAATATTAATAACATATTGAGGAAATTAATAATGTGGGAAAATAAAAAATAATTCTGTCTAGGCCTCATGCCAAGACCATATATAATCATTCTATCAAGGAAACATTCCATGACCTAGTTTGTCTCATGAGACCTATTGATGCATCGAGAGGCTATAGTGGGTCTCAACAGTCACATAGTAAGTCCAATGCATTCTTAATATGTCTAAATTTCTTTAAATAAACGTGTCCCACGCCACTTTGATTTATTAAATAATATCATTTATTCGATGTGTCCTAGACCACTTGAACTAGTAATTAATGTATTTTATTCAAAGTGTCTCATAGAAATATTAATATTAAAATTCTTAATCCATAAGTTATCATAAGAGAAAAATACTATTTGGAAATTAAATCCATATTAATATATAAAATTAATCATTCTTTAAATGTAAAAAATAAACTAATGGCTACATGGACACATAGACATACATTTTTAATTATGATGATAATTAGTGCATATAAGATAATAGTTTTTTGGGTTTGTGAAATTAAACAAGAACACAAAAATATAAAGCCATTGTTTCATGGAAATGAACATTTTGTATACATAAGATTCATGATCACTATACACTTCATAATGGAAGTGTGAAACAGGTTATATCATTAAATACTATTATTTATTTCTGTAGATTTATTCTAAATTAAAAAATAATATTTGGAAATATATAACATTTATTTCATGTGAGATATTGAGGTATAAATAATTAATCATAATTCAGAAAATGTGTTTGTTCATGTATATATATATATATGTATTAAACAAAAGATACTTCCAACTACTTATCCTTAAAATAAAAATTATGTTGTTTGTAATGTGAATTTCATTAATAGGGTGATCAATTCTTTTAGAATTTTTGGGCACACAACAACTAAATAAGATTTTGTTATTGTTTACTAATATACAATTATATCATGTGTATTTAATAAAGTCACCACCAGTTTAAAACCATTAAATAATCTTAAACTAATTCAACACACCCATATATGTAATTCTGGTTCTTATATATATGTGTGTGTATTTGAAAATTATATAAAACCATATATATAAAAAGTGTATACATGGGATTTTTACAACAAAAACAATGTTTGATAAATCCTTATAAGTATCGTAAACATAAAAAAATATTATATCATTACATAATATCAATTATTTGAAAACCTAATTCAGATTAAAATTTATATATATATATATATTCATATAACGGTAAAAACAAAGTGTATATATATGGGGTTTTTACATAAAAAGAAAAACAAATAATGAAAGATTAAATATTTGTATAACATGATAAATGATCATCATTTAAATCACAAATATACAACATAAAAAAGATATAAAACATAATAGGATTGATATATAAACATATATACACATATATGTATATATAGGTTAATCAAACGAAACATAAAGCCAAATAAAATCCCACATGAGAATCATACTCTTAAACAAATTATTTACTCACGAATTTAAATTATATTAGAACCTAATTTAAATTAAATTTAAATCCATATAAATATATATATATATATATATATTATTTTATATACAATAGGATAATAAATGGGTTTTGTTTATCAAAATCGTAGTGAAAATAACACTTACAAGAATTATGTGAATTAAGAGCATCATTTAAATACAAAAATTCATCCATCAAATGTCATAAATGCATAATAGGACTACAATATATATATATATATATATATATATGGTTCAAAAAACTAAATAAACTCTTACGTGAACATAATGTTGGGGTTGATTCAAGCAATGGTCAGAGAAGAGTTGGGAGGAAAAAACCTTATAGGGTTATGGTGGAAATGAAGGTTTAAATAAGTGGGTTATATAACTGTTTATATATTTAGTTTATATATACCATGGTTTAACTTAAAAAAATAACAAAAGAGACCCAAAGAACCATAAATAACTATTTAGACAAAAAACCATGGTTAGTGCGAATATAAAAGGGATAGATCATTTGATAATATATATATATATATATTATTGAAAACATTCCTGGAAAGAGGTCGAGTTTATATTAAAATAAAACACTCTTGAAGACTCTCAGAGAGAATAATGTGGACAACCAGGATATGAAGAGGGATATGAGGACTCAAGGGAGAGGAAGAAACAGTAGAAAGGGATGGTGATGGCTACCAGTGTGGCTTAAGGGAGAAGAAGAATAAAGGTGAAAGATGTTGAAATGATGGATGACCATGATCGACCGATCCTGATTGAACGGTTGTGCAGGATTCATCAGTTTTATAAATTTACGAAGGGATGAGATTAGTAGTGGCTTGATCAGAAGGTTGTGGGAGAACCCAGAATTTTTAGAAAAGACTAGCAGCCGAGATCAACCTTGTCCTGATTGGACAGTTGATGAAAAACATTGTCAAATGGAGCGGTGGTTGAGTTCGAAGGCTGGATGAGATCGAATGGTCGAGAACTCACAAAATGATATCTGATAGCTCATATTATATCCCCCATAAAAACGCATCTCACATCGTTATAGGGAGTGATCCTAGACACCCTCAAATTCATCGGTGTCCCAACCCAATTCTTATTAACACTCTTCCCCCTCCCCAGTACTGATACATACTGTTCTCTTGTGGGAACACTCTATACCCACCCTTTTCTACCATTAAACCCTCCATGGTGGTGCCACATTGGTTCTTCCTTGTGCTGTAGTGGGAATACACTAGCTCTATACATGGTTGGCCTTTTCCGCATGGCTGGGGAGTCAAGGCTCGGACAGCCCACTCACAGTGGTGTGGGATACCTCCCAGGGCTTCTTAGTTTTCGTGTCCAACCAAAGGCCTTTTTTTTATAGAAACCCAAAAAAACATGTTAACCTAATATGTAATATAATAGGATTAAAAATGTTCATTATAAAAAATATATTTATCTTTATTAATAAAAAACACGATTTTAATTTCATTTTATGTTTTAAAAATCATAATTTTAATATAAAACATCATTTAAAATCATGTCATTTCTTTTATAAACTTATATTCATTTTAAAATAAACATCATGGGTATTATTGTTTTTTAAAATAAAGTATATACTTAATTAAAATTATGTTATTATTTAACGAAGGATATAATATATAAAGCATTTTAGGTTAATAGAAACATATATATTTCATTATAATATAATTGATTAGATTTCATTTCTATTAAAATATACATATGAATACACTTTTAATACAAATATTTTTTAATTTCAAAAAAATAAATCTATATAAAAATATATATTTATTAACTAATATCATGCTTTCAAACATTCAAAACCAATAATTTTATTATGATACTCAAAAAAATTAAGATTCATTAAATACATAGAATATATAAAATACTTATATATTTAGAATACATAAAATAACAAAAATACTTAGAATACATAACAGTTATAGAATTTTAATGCCATTACAAAAACCAATTGTCTTCTCAAGTCCCTAATAGATATTAACAGTTATATTTATTTTAATGGCCTTATAAATAATTTTTTATGTTGTTCCAAATTTAATAAACAAATTCATTGAAGATGGTGCACTAAATCCCCTTGGTTCTTAGTATAGTTTCCATAGTTCATTCCATTAATTTTTACACTGTGATAGACCCGGAGGATTTTTAAAATCTTCATTATCTTATTGTTGTGTTTGGTGGCCTCCTGGTGATCCTAATTGGTCTTCTAGTAGGTATTCTAGTGTAGTGATGGTATTGTAGACTTATTGAAAATGTTTGGTTTTCATATTTTTATAAAATAAAACATGTCTTAGTTTTATTCTGCAAGTCTTTATTTAGGATGGACCCTTTATTAAACAAACCAAATAACAATATATTAATAATTATCAATATATTATTATTAAAAAATGTATATGTTCGTGGAATCACAATTCATGAGGGTATAGTTTCCCCACATTTACTAGTATCATAGAATGTCTATTAGAATGTAGTTTATCTTCTAAATAGGGGAAATGAGGTGTTTTAACTTGGGATTTATAAGTAGATACGTTTTTTCACTAATGTAAATAGATTTTTTTATTTAATTATCATTACAATGAACTCTTTGAAATTTCCGTTCATCCATGCATATATTATCATGAGTTTTGATTTTTTTTATTATGGGAAATGATTCCAATGGTTCTTCTATGACTGGAAATTTCATAATTAATTGCGTTATTCAGTTCTACAATTTGAACCATTGTTTTTTATTAACTATCTGACATTCCTAGTAACTAATTTTTAGATAATTCAAAAACATTTTTATAATACTCACCACTTCTTGGTATGTGTACTAGCACATGTTGTGTCTATAGAATATTCTCACAGTTCAATGGTGATATCGATAATCATGGATATGGTGGTGATTATAGAGTCCGAAATTATTATTTATTGTGGGATTTATAGATTGTAGTGGTTTAGGTGGAGCTCTCCTAATGTATTTATCCACTTATTTATATTCACTCATGTTTCCTTTTATTAAGAGTATTATGTCTTTTATTTTTACCCGTTTTTATTGGAATTTATATTGTATTCCCTAGTAATTTTAGTTTATCTTTTGATCCATAAATTTTAATTTAGATAGATACAACCTCAGTGATTTTCATTGTCTTGGTTGTTTTATAATGAGTTTTATGTATTATCTCATATGATAAGGCCCCTCATATTATATTCCTTCCTTGAAGGTTCTAGTCACCATCCCTTGACTAATTAGCATCATGCATGGAGTGGCACACCTGGTTAATCCTCTTCAACCTAGGGATCCATTATATTGAATGGTATCAGTAATGTAAATAAATATAATAAATATAAAAAGATATTAAATTTTATTAACATATAATTTCATTAATTTATGATAACATTAAAATAAACATGAATATTCAAAAATCCATAAAATATCATCTTATTCATGAATAATAATATCATCAAAAATAAATGTTTACCCATATTCGATTTAAGCATATTATTTTCCAAATATAAATGGAAATACTTTTTTTTTGCAAAATTCATTCAGAACTATCCATTTGAACAAAATAACGTCCACCATGTTATGGTATCTACAAGTATAATCCGTCATTTCTTTAAAAGTTAAATATTAGGTAGAAATTTGCATTTTCCAAATGACATTGACACATCAATCAGTCAGTCATATATTTGAAATATGCCACCACCTATTCAATCAACCCAAAATATATTTGTTTACCTTGTTAAGGGGTATTTTATTTTATAATATATTATTTAAACTATTTCTCTAAATGATATATAATCACTAATTACATCATTAATTTGTATGATAGAGTGTTGTTCTAGAACAGAGATTCTTTTATCCCATATCATAATTTATAAAATTGAAGAGTTTCAATAAAAATACCCACAAAACCATGTTTTCACATGAACCCACACTATGTGATTAATTAAAAGATTCAAAATTAATTTATAAACAATAGTAACTCAATTATAGAGTAATTCCATGTAAATAAATGTTTCTAAAAATTCAAATAATTTGCACAAATATCATGTCACCCAATATATCTATCATGATTCCAAAACTCTTGAGAACAAAATGTCTTGAAAGTAAACATCCACTAATCAAATTAATTTTTAAAACCAACTTATAATATAATATACATCCAACAGAATAAACATATTTTTATTCCCATTTATTTAAAACTACTGAGTGTGTATAAAATATAAATAATGGAAGAAAGACTTTTATGATAAAGAATATTTTTTGGGTAAATTCACAGTGACACATAATTCAATAAATTTATTTCTGAACTAGTAATAGTTATACAAATATAGAAGTTAAAATTTTTAAAATTGTAATAGGGATCATCTCTACATTCCAATTTGTGTCATTTTAAATTAATTATCAATTTCCCCAAAACCAAGATCACATTGTTTAATAAATGCCTCAAATAGATACCTGGATGAACTATAAATCGTAACCAATATCAATATATCGAAATATTTTTCATTCATATATTTTTATATGAAGGAGTGAATGAAAAAATACTAGAGAAATCAATTGAATAAAATGATATATTGTCAAGGTCTTTATGTTATTAAAAGGGAAAAAATTCAATAATTTACTATCTAAAAAATTATCATACACAATCCCTTAGACTATGTAAGGGATTTTTCATTCCCCAAATACCTCCAAACCCATAATTTTTAGTCTCCATGCATAGTCCCATGGAATATTTTGGTGACCATGGATCCCTAGTAAAAGTTCAGCCAACATCTCTCTAAAATACAAATTCTCAAGGAACATGAGCCTTGAATTAATAAACATACTCTTAATCTAAATGTATAATAATATATCTATTTTGTGTGAATATATGCATCAATTAAATAATAATTACAAGTCAACATCCATTATATAATATAAAAAGTATGTAATTAACATGATCTAAAAAAGGGTTTTATAATTATCCCCAGTATAGGTCTTTTCATCCTAAAAAATCATTATAGATTCTCATCAAACAAATAATAAGGAAAAATACTACCATATACGAGCCTCTCCTACCCATGGATATTTTGGGATCATCTCTGAAAACTATAATACTTGAACATAATGAATAAATCCTCCTCGAAAGATCTTCCCACCATTATATAAATCCCAAATACATCTATAAATATATATATGGCATCAAGTTCCATATAAACCATGTCTTAACACAAATTTTTTTTGGATCTGGTTGATATTTATTCAAATTAGAAACATATGAAATGTTATTCACAACCACCAATCATTTTAAAAATTTGGATGCATTGATATCATGGAGCATGAAAAATGTTACTTTATTTTTGTCCTAGTGTTGCACAGTGGCTAACTATGCTTGTCTATCATAAGTAGCTTCACAATTGTCCACCTATGTATTCTAATTCACCTATGAGATAATCATTATTTTATTACAAAAAATTTATGATAATAAATTATATAATTTGGATTTGGAAGTTTTCTAAAATAAAAAAATGACGGGAAATTATTAATTTCCAGGAAGTGATAAACTGAATGAAGAATATACTTGTACTTTTGTATTGAAATTTACTTCCATCATTAGTCATGTTTATTAGATTAAATTTCAGTTCGATAATTCATTTATGAAATATCACACTTGAATTACTATACATCATTTTGATTTTATTATATCATTAATTACAAAAAAAATATAAATTTTATATATTTTTCTAATCAAGGTTGGTTTGAAACCTCAATCAGCACTGTGACATCTTCTTGTACCCACCTCCATCATATGTCATTTCTTCCATTGAAAGGATCAACTCAATCACTTGAAGAGCTCATGTCCAACAGAAGAGAGGATATGAATTAAATTAAAATAATAGTAGATAGTTTGAGCTTAATGTTATGGTATATAATAACCAAACAAATACACTTTACCCTCAATCACCATAAATATAACTACAAGAAAAAACAAATTTTTTATAATTTAGAGAGACTTTACCTCCCCACTAGTCCACGCTTCGGGCTAGCTAAATAGTTTTGGGAGTAAGAGATCACAATGGTGTATGAAAGAGAGATGATGATAAATTATTATAAAAGATAATAATAAAAGTGGGAGAATGAGAATAATAAATAAAATCAAGCATACTAATCAGAATTAATGAAAGAGAGAGTGATAGATTGAGAATATGAAAAATAAAAAAACAGAATTGTGGGATAAGTGGAAAAGAAGATGAGATGAAGAGGGTTCATCATTATTAATTAAAAATGAATTTATATTATAAAAAACTAGTAAATAAACCAAAAGTAACTTTTTAAAATGAAATAAAATAAATAATAATGAAAACCATAGTAGTATTTGGCCTCCCTTGAGTGGGGGACTCCTTCATGATCAAGCTCTATTTAGAAACATCTAAGATTAAAGGGGTTTCTTAGATGTCCTTTAATCCAAATATTCACTAGAATTAGGTCATCTTTTACATTTTTTTACTTTAGATATTGGTTTGAAAGGAGATATTTTAAATATATTATTCTTGAATCTGGGACTACCTCGGTATTTCGCAATTTGTAGTGCAGACTAGTGGGGACACACTCTTCCATTTATTTTATAGTTTTAATGGATCATTCAATGTATAGGTTATGTGGAAGAATATAAGGGAAATAATTTCATGGAAATGGAGTGGAAAACCCTCCTCCATGTCTTATGTCATTCAGTGTTCCAAAATGAAAGGAAATAAACATCATAGAGATGCTTCGAGGTCCTATAGGTGATCCTAACCTTTGGTAGTGGTGTTTTGGTTTGAGACATGATCCAATAGAAATCATGCCTGGTGCATTCTAGTGATATCAAGGGGACACATAGATGTTGAATAGTATCCATGGAAGAGGATAGTAGTAGGTTGTGTCTGAGGGTGGGGGTCCCTAGGATAAAACATAGAATGATAGTGTAATATATTAAATGAACTATAACAATGAAAATAAATCCTCAAATCAATTTTGAGAATGAAATCGTTGTCCTTTTATTTTAAAATTTCACTTGAATATGGATCAGAAGACAGCGCGAATGTGGGATTCTATTTAGGCTAAACACATGAATATGGGTTTTAGCATTGAGTGAGTCATGTGTGAGCCAAAGTGAAATTATTCATGTTGGATACTCCCTACTGGATAATTCCACACCTTCCAGCTAGAAGTCCTTCTTATGGGGACTACTTGGATGGACATCCCGTTTGGGAGATAGATAAGTGGATTAGGGAGCTTTTTTAGTTGAGGGATATCCAACTAGCCATTTTTTACATACAATCATTAAAATATAAAATTGAAAATACCAAAAAAATAGTCTTGAATAAAGAAATCCTTAAAAAATATAACTAAAATTCATTTTAATTATTTATTTTAAATTTATAACATTTTAGAAAATAATATTTTTACTTGGGAATATTCAATTGATATCCACAAAAAATAATTACGTAAGAACTTTAAATTATTAATAAAATACATGTCTATCAAATACCATCAAACATAGAAGAGTATTTTCATAAGACATAAAATATCGAAATTGAATTTAAGAGGTCACAAATTCTAAAAATATTTATGTACAAACTAATAAAATAAAATAAATATCAATTTAAATAAATAATTTTGAATTCCATATAAAATATTAATTAAATTTCAAAATTTTTTAATTAAAAAATCATCCAATGTATTTTACGTTCTCCAATTTTGAAAATATTGGAACTTATCTTTTCATTAATTCACGATTTTTGAAATTATTAATATTAAAAATTCAAAATCATGATTAACCTAAATTTTTAATCTTTTTACTCATTAGTAATGATACAGTTCAACTATATTTATTACCACATCATGAGAACATTATATTTATCTATTGGCATTCAAAGGCACTACTTTTTCACCTTTGTAATAAACAAATCCACATGAAATTAAGAGGTCCTTTCAAATTATATCCTAATTTATATAAGGATTATGGTTGGATGGAAATAATGTTTAAAATATTAACTCTTAAAGAAGAAGGATAATCTCTAAAAGAACAAATCCTGATATCAAAAGTAAAGGTGTAATTAAAATCTCCCTTTCAAAATGAAAACTCCCACATCCATTTATCAATGTATGGATATGATTAATAAAATAAATATGAATGAATGATTATTACTCTTTAATTTAATTTAATATATATATATATATATATATTATTATTATTTATTTCAAACTAATATTTAATATTCATTAATTTAATAAATATTCATGCACGAAATGAATCTCACATTCTCTACATAAACATATATGATGAAAATCAATATCAAAAAATGGGGTTTTTTTATTCACAAAGTCACAACCTATTCTTTTATTTTTTTTCGTTCATGAAGGGAAAATAATAAATTATAATTCATAAATAAAAAACCCTTTATAAATAACAAAATATTTCACCACTACAATTCTCTTATAAATAATCATAAATCTATTCCACAATGATTCCATTCACCCAAACACTTTCTACTTTATGATATCATGAAAAAAATAATAGGTGTGTAGAGATGGATAAAAATTTATTCATATATGGATAATCCATAAAAAGGTCATTCATACTCTTTATGTGATAGTCAATTCTGAATGAAAGATGTGGTCTCAAGGATAAGGTCTTATCAATAATTATGAATCAATCATTTTAAATGTGTTTTTACAACGTAATTAGCTTTAAAATGTTCTAATTCATGTTCTAGTAGGTGGCATGCCCCGAGATATATTATGAAATATTATAAATATAAAATAGAATGTAATTATCTTAAATATAGTTTCTGTAATGGAACATATGATATTGTACAATCACTCCTAAAATTTCCATTTAAAAAAATAAATTCCCATATGTTTTGGAATTTCTAGTCTAGAAAATTGTATTGAAATTTACACTACATGTATCAACAAATTCACAAAACTCAAAATCCCTTATTTCAATATCTATTTATCTCTCTAATAATTTTATCCTCCAATTTAATCATTCAATCACATTAAAAATAAAATATAAAACATGGAATAATAGGGTTCTTATAAAACTGATGTGTTATTGATAAGTAATGTAATGAAATGAATCAAGTATGGGAATGAAATATCCAATTTATGAATAATAATAATGTTTTCTCCTCATTGTAGAACTTTTAAAAAATAAACTAGAGGGACTTTAAACATATAGAATGTTATAATTAATAACTTATTATCATGTGTCATTAATATTCTCCTCTTATAGCTATATATTGGTTACCTTGCTCTATAATGGACTTATAAATTATTATAATTCATTAAACCTCATAGGCCATGTCATTATATCTCAAAATGATATGGGTATTTGGATAAATATAATTCCTAAGAATTAAATTTCTACCGAAATTTATAGAAAAAACATAGAAATATAATAATTTATTTAATCCTCCAGTGGGCCATGAATTTTATTTCCTATTAAAGAGTATTAATGATTTTCATCCAAATGTTTTTGGTGGGTGGAAATTCATAGACATGAACCACCACAAATGGATTTTAATAGCCTATAATATTTATATTTTGGGGAAGAATAATCCGTATAAACTATTAAAAATATCCATTCCATTCAAAATTTGATATAGATTTCATATTGGTGGTAATATGATGTCTGGATCATCATACTTCATTGTTTTTACTTTTGAATACTCATTTTCATTTCTATTTATCACTTAATATTGGGTGAATGAATTTTAATTAGAAAAATAAAGAAATAATTTATTTTTTGGAATGAATTAAAACCTGAAAAATGGAAAACATAATTTTCCCTCTCATAGTGGTAGGCCTATATTATTTTTTTATCTAGAATGATCATTAGGATATCGAAATGGGATTTCTCCCTGGATTGTTATTCAAAATCATAGTTCTCAATGAGTTCCTGTAATGGAGAAAGTGTTTTTTCATTATTATCAATATAGGAAAAAAAGGATTCATGTAATCATAAATATAAAAATAGTGGGGAGTTATAATAAATTTATTGTGAAAAGAAAATCATAATAAATAGAGTTTAAGAAAGTTCATCTTCTGATCTATGTTAAGCTTCAATTTCTTCTCAGTGGTAAATGTATGTTGATGTTGGGTTTTAATGGTTAATAGTCAGAATCCTTCATATTTTATTCAAACTATAAAACATGCGTAGATTTCTCTTATTATATGGATAAACATTAGTATAGGGGTGCATGTGATTCTTCTTTATAGGAGGGGAGATCACTTTTAATTTTCTCATTTTCTAAGTTAATCCAAAAATTATAACAACCTTGTTGATATCTAATGTTCGAATGATCATGTGAGACCTTATTATAAATATATGAAACTTCATGGTTGTCTTGGATATATCTCCTCAATTGGTTTGGATGTGGATACTCTTCATGTTTTTCCTCAAATTCTAGTATCTCTTTTAAAAAAAAATTGGATGACTAAGAGAACATCATCTACTTCTCATTCATGTTTCTTAAGGGATGAATTGAAATAATCAGTTAGAAATTCCAATTTACACTACATATCATATATCTTGTCTTCTATCAGTTTCAACTCTTATTTTATTTTTATTTTGAAACTTTATCCTTATATTTCACATGGGAAATTTATTTATAATTGATGGGGGGAAATAAGGAACAGTCTATATATGTCATGGCCAATTCACGAATAAATTATTGGAAGTAATCAACAAGTTTATTAAAAAATTTGTAAAATTCAACAATGATTTGTTGCTTAATGGTTCTTTTACATTCCATGATGAGGTCCTTGAATTACACTATCATGAAAAAATTTCTTCGTGATTCCATGATATGTCTAAAAAATAAAGAAATTCCAAATTCTTTAAACCATAGTGAGTTAATAGATTATTAATTATCCTATGAGTTGTTAGTACATATATAATAACAAAAATTTTAATAAATTATTAAAATAATTAGTTTTTATTTTTATAAAATAAATGAAGAACTATCTAAAATGTTTAAATAGAGAAATATATGTAGTCTAATTATTGTATCCCAATAATAGATGCTACTTTTTATGCATAAATATTGCAAGGTTGGACAATTTAAATTTAAATTTTTTCAATGCATAATAGTGGATGACCTGGTTCATCTCACTTGGCGAGATTCATAGTTAATCACCTACATATTCTAATTTATATAAAGGAATTTCATAAATCTTTGTTATTATTTTCATAAAATGGTGGTATTTTTGGGTATTTTTTATTTTATTAAATGATAAAATGAAATGAAATTATAAATTATAATGAAATGATAAGAATAATAAATAATAAACTTATACTCTGTGTTTTGATTTATTTCCATCATTTCACCCATTTAATGTCATATCTCTATCATGTGATTTTATTTTATTCAACAGATAGGATGGAAAATATATAAATTAAAAAATAGTATTTATGTGGAGTTTTATAATGTGGGGGTAGATTTTTACCCCAATAAATATTACCCACACCCAGCAGAAACATTAAAGAAAACACTAAAGAATTATGTGATGGATTTTTGAGAACCCAAACTACCCTTAGAAAAATGAATGTGTTAGTGGCCCATTATAGAGTGTAAGATGTCAAAATGGTGAAAAAAATATAGAATAGAATAAAAGAATATAATAAATTAAAATATTGTAAGAATGATAATAATAATATTCAATGATTAAGAATGATTAGAGAAATTGAAAAAGAGAAATTGAAAAGATAAAGAATAAAATTAAAAAAATCATGGGAGAATAAAAGGATAAAAAGAATAAGGGTCAAAGGTAGATGAAATTTAATAAACAGAGTGATGTTAAATTATTAAATAAAAAAATGAGATCTCATTTTTAGTGGGTGAGAACCTATATTTTTTTGTGGTGAATAACCATAATATTACATCAATAGAATATTCATTTAGATTATATACATGTTTCAAATTTTTAAATTTGTATTTTAGTTTGTATATGGATATTCTAAACATTTCAATCAGAAATAGCTAGATATCTTATTTTCTATCATTTTTTGTGTGGACCAGTGTGAATTCACTCTTCCACTTTTCAAGGAGTTCATGGATTGTAAAATTCATGGGTGATATGGACATGTGGTTGTGATGATCGTTCATGGAAGTTGTGAGGAAAAACCTCCTCTGATTTATCGGTCCTTTACAGTGGCTGAATTCCTTCACTTAACCTTCATGGTGATTATATAGGTTCTTATAACTGATCAATGCTGGTCCTAACCTTCAATATTGATGTTGTATTATAATTTGGTATCCTATTGGCATTGGCCAAGGAATATTATGGTGATAATAGGTTGTGGAATGAACATAAAGTGACGTCAGCGATGAATGTCTGCAGTGGATTGTCATAGGGTGGGGGTGCATGGGAGAAACATGTAATGATGTTGTTTCATTTAAAATGAATAATATCCATGAATATTTCATCCAACATAGAAGTTGATATTTTTTTACATATTATTTTATATTACAATATATGATGTACATAGCTCAGAATCTTGCTCTAGGGTGAGGTCCTGGTTACCCTACACCCATGAATATGGGACACACCGACTCATGCAACATGTGTGTGGTAAGGTCCACCTATGAATGCATATGAATATGTACTATATTTCTCTACACCTAAAACTTATTAATTTTTCCTAGAGGGACTCTTTAGCCGGTTTAACATATTGATGATCAGATAAGTGTCTTCACATTCCTTGTTGACTGATGGATAACACGATTTCCTTCTTTACCTAAATATTTAAAAAAAATATCCAAAATCAGAATTCCACAAAATAATTTTGATTAAAATAACAAATTAAAATAAAACATTTATATTATTTAAATTTTTAATTAAAATATATCTACGTAAATCATTAATTTATTTTTGTGTAAATATTCATTTAAACCCATATAAAATCATTTATAAAACACAAAATATAATTATTGAAAATGAGTAATTGAAATTCAATGTAATATTACACTTCAAAAACTACCTCAAAGATATCAAAAGTACCCTTCTATAGATATTACAACATCTCCATTTTTCAAATTTGTCTATAACCAAATATAATGTCAATCCCTAAACACTTGAGCTGTAATAGTAAATTTAAAATGTTATTATTGATGTTTCATAAAACAATGATATAGGATCATAGATTAAATTTAATTACTCAAAATAAAAATAATCTAATTCATCACCAACATTACTAAATTGGGATCCCATAAGTGTTTTCATGCCTAGTTTAGAAAAAAAAATGGTGGATAACATATTCAATCATACATTTTCATTAACTGTGTTGTATGAATTATATACATGAAACTTTTATCACACATAAACTCTTTAAATGTATGATAATTCTATAAAGATATATCAAAATAGATAATATAAAATAATATTATAACTCTAAAAACTATAACAATACACTTTCTATTCTCATCCATATATGGATGATATATTGTACTCATCTTTAAATATATGCTGAATGAAAACTATATTCAATATTAAAACAAATATATAATTTGAGGGTTCCAATTTGATAAATTTTATTTTGTAATTACACGATGTTTGGAAATATGTTTTATATAAATCGTGTATAATTCATCAGCAAAAATTTCTCTCTCAATTTAGAATGATGTTCACTAACATCATGATATAATCTGTAAAAATATAGAATATTTTTTAGCCTTCATTTTATATTCTTGGGTGTCCATTGTTTTGTGAGATTTTTTTTCTAAATATAAACTGTTTGATTAAAATAATTTTTTCAAATTTTCAATGTGATTTTATTTTTTTGGAAAAAGTATTTTTGGTTGTTTCTATAATTTAAAGAGTGGTTTTAAAACAATTAAATAATTTTAAAAATAACCAATAATTTTTAGACATGATTTATAATTTTAAAATTTAATATAAATCCTAATCTTAATTATTTATATGCCGGTTTAATTGACTAATAAATATTTAACAAAAAAGATCTTTTACTTACACATACCTTCACCCATGCCTTATAATATTGTGTTTTTAACTCTGTATAAATTTATTTAGGGTTTTCCATTTCTATGTAACATATAATGGTATGGAGTATATTTCATTATTTTCAAAAGGGTATGCTAATTATTCTTCAGAATGTGTAAACGTCACAAGCAAAAATATATATTTTTGTTAGCGCAATAACTAAGGGTGCTTCCAAACATAATATACATAAGTGTAACCCTGTTTAAAATTATATTGAAGGTATGTTTTGTGAAAGAGTAATATATTTTTCATAATGTATAGTTTCTCCTTCCATGTAAATTTTTATCATTCCTTTTAATGAATATATTTGAAACATTAATGAGAATAAATGGTTTTTAAATATATAATGAGGTGATAAAATAAGATCTATGACATCCTTTTTATTAGGATCATGAAAAGATTCATTGAATGAGTTACAATAGAAATTAAACATTAATGTGGATTAGAATGTTAGTCATGTGGAGTTTTCTAGGAAATCCATGATAGATTCATTTTTTATAAAAACCAATGAATTGATTTCAATGATCTCAGTTTTCATAATCTTTAGTGTCCGAATGACTAAAATGATTCCATCGGTATCATAATGATTCTTATAATTATAATAATACATCACATGAATCTGCATGCCTAAACATAGTATATTCATCTCTCTCCCATTTTAGTGTTATAGTGAGTTCTTAGAGTACATCTCCAGGTATGTGATACATTTTTTTTACTTTTTTTACTATGAAAATAATGATGTATATAACCTAAAATAAGATAATAATATTTAAATTATTTGTGAAAGATAAATATTATTTCATATAATATTCTTGTTTAGTAATGTATAAATATGAAGAGTGGAGACCATGACTAAATTAAATGCAATGAATTAATATTTTTGTAAATGAATTTTTAAATTGAATGTCACAAAATAAATTCAAATCATAATTTCATAATATGGAATTTCTTATGAAAGATAAGTGATTATGACATTAAAATTATTATTATTTTTTTAAATTTTTTTTAATAATATATGTTGAGGAATTAATAATAAGAAGTAAAAAAAATTATTCAAATAATAGATTATATATGTATCCAATTAATGTTATTATATTATAATCTATAAATCTCATGCGGTTTATATAAACTTTTCACAATATTCTAGAATTTAAGAATGAAGATGAATGTATAATTTCCTAGAGTAAATTATTACAAATATTAATATTTCTATAATTTAATTAGAAAACATATTACATGTTGTAGATAATTTTATTATATTATGATTATATAAAATCAAATGTTTTAATGTATTACTAATATTTTTTATAAAAATTTAAATAATTGAAATTATATATGATAGAGAAAACCAATAATCATATTTATTTTTTTATTATTGTTGTTTTATAAGAAGGAAATCTATATAAATGATTATTTAATGATCAACAATAATTTTGGAAATTAACTAAGAAAGATAAAATTTATAATCATGTGATGAATTTTTTATATTAATTTAGATCATAGAATCTAAAATAATAATGTTAGTATCACATTTTAAAATGTATTTATTTATTATTTTATAATAATAATTAATAAAAATAATATAATTGAACAATTTAATACATCTTAGTTTATTAATAATATGTGTACAACGTCATAACATGTGTAGATGATTTATATTTATTATTCAAGATTAAACTAATAGTTGTTTTTTGAGCGACCAATTGTGTTTTTCATATGTTTATGTTGCCTATTTATATTGACTATATATTTCCATATCCCATGTTATAGATGATTTTTTGTTCATTAGGGATAAAATTAAGGAGATTTTTAAAAAAATTATACCGTTAAATTAATTTTTTTAAATGATGTAGGTATGGAAAAAATAACTACCACTCTTTTATAATTATTCAAAAACATGATAATTTTTCATAAAGATTAGTTATAATGACTTGTAACAAATAATATCTAAAACATTACAAATCCTTATTGTAAAAAACTTATGTATAATTAACTATTTAATTCAAGTTGTTTTCAAAAAGGTTATTTTCTAATAACAAAATTTGGTGCTGAATGAGCCCATAATTATTTGTGAGAGTCTTTAGCCACATGATACAATGACATTAGTTTCCTTTTAATTTGTACTAGTATTAATATTTAATATTATCTTTTCTCTTATGATTTAGAGCATTATTTGGAATGATTCATAAATATGTGTGAATGGAATTTGTTGATAATAAATTTGATGGAGTCCAATGGCTATATTAATGGTTGATTATATGATGAGTAATGGGATAAGAGCCCAAGGAAGTTGTAATGGTTGATGTTGGTGATGTGTTGGTAGATGTTTTTAGGTGCAATGTTGTGGGAATGACATAAAGGGGTTGTGATGAGTTCAATGTGGGGCTTTATAATTGAAATATATTAATCTTTTATTATTCTTTCTTAATAGGCATAGGGTCAATTTTTTTATGATTGGTTTTTAGACTCTTGATGTAGTTGGAGACTTTACACATAATATTCTTCCTTATTGGTTTTCATTGGATGAGTTTGGGGATTCCTGTATAATTTATGAAATTTTATGAAAATGAAAGATTAGTGGGGAAATTATATTGTGATTTTAAATGACAATGAAGTAATAGATAATATTAAAAAATTAATAAATAGTGAAATTGAAATTTTTATTAGAAGATAAAAATTTTAATCATGTAAATGAAAAGGAATAATATTAATAGATAAAAAATTATTCAATTAATGTTGATTTTATTTCTCCTATTCTTTGATGATATATATTATTTAGAAGTGCCTACTAGGTTTCCAGTGTTATAATAGTATTATATGAGTCCAAGGCATGGTAGTTTCCCTTAGTGTGTTTGGTCATAATATTATTTATACATAATAATTTTTTTCAGATTCTCTAACATTCAGGATACTGATGAATGAAGTGAATGAATTCAACCTCTCCCCCACTATTCCACTACACATAGATGAGTAGGTGTGTCTGGGATATAATGGATTATAATATATTATGAATTCCTACAAGGGTTGTGATGGATCAAATATTTAAAATATATTTACAAATAAACTATAAAGTATTTATGTATTCTACATAATTATGTCCGAAAATGGTAGTTTTGACTTCCAATTGTTTTACATGTATTAACTATAATGGATTGCGGAATAATTAATGTAAAAATTCTTTAGTGGAGATTCTGAAATGGGGAACCA
This sequence comes from Viscum album, assembly GCA_963277665.1. Classification (NCBI taxonomy): domain Eukaryota; kingdom Viridiplantae; phylum Streptophyta; class Magnoliopsida; order Santalales; family Viscaceae; genus Viscum; species Viscum album. The sequence continues at coordinate 132,139,246 of OY728138.1, read as the reverse complement.
TTATTTATTTATATGATTTTGATATAAAATAACATACTTATATATCTTACTTTGAGATTGAGTTATGGTGAGAATTTGAAACTAGTATTACCTATTTTGGTTATGAGTTAGTTATATATATTTATTCTCCATGACTTCGAATGATTCATTCATGATTTTTATGAGAGGTTTAGTAGAGGATCCAACTAAAAATAAATTTTATTCTAACCCTATACATATATAATCTATTTTTATGTCACCAAGAACTAATTCATTATTGATATACCCTTGGTTCTTATCTCATGCTTGTGGAATTTTGGGGGTAGGATTTGTAGATCCTTATATTCATTTCATCATTTTCCCCGATTAAGTGTACCCTTGGATGGAGGGGTTCATGATTGTGTGGTATCATACACTTATGGATGATTAATATGATGCAATTTTTAGTTTGAACTAGCAAGGATACATTGGTCGGTTTGGAGATATTAATAGTTAGGATTAATATGTATTGTAAAAAAGGGAGACTGGATATTTGGGATTTTAGGCACCCTTGTGATTTTAAAAAAGTACCATCATGTTTAAAAATTACCAAGAAAGTCCAAGATCCGTTCGAAACAGGTCTCAAGAAAAAATTTATATTTCAAAAAAAAAGAGGGTCAAGAAACAAAGGGAGTATTAGAAGGTTGAGAGAACAAAACACCACACATATCTCCCTCCTCCAGTGGAGAGAAATATTCTGGTACCGTAAAAGACCATGCCATATCCATCGCCATGATTTCCATCTTGGACAAACCATCTTCCACCTGATATACCACTCTATAAACATGCGAGAAAATCAAGTTTAGGTGACTAACATGATTGAGACATTGAAACGACTTTGAAAGTACCCTCCAAGGAACATTAAACGTTCTTGTTTGTAAGGATAGAACAACAAGTTGATAATATGATTCAATCAATAGCATGTTCCAATTATACAAAACAGTATACCCGATTGCGTGAACAATCACCCATATCTCAGCCTCAAAAGAAACACCAACTCTAGTGAATTGATTAACACCTCCTTTTATATGTTTGAATACTGTATATAATAGGTAATATGTTAAAAATTAATTAATTAATTACCATAAAATAATCTAGGAAATGGGTTAAGAGTACGTAACATTTTTTATTTGGTAGGAATGGAAATTGGTTGTTGTTCCATGAAGTTATAAATTTTTTTTTTGATAACTTATTCAATAAAATTACCACATATTAATGGTGAATTGAAATTATGCATAGTGGAGGAAACTCTTATAAAAACATCTAAAGGGTCTAAAAAGGCCTAAGGGATCCATTTTAGATGACGAGTTTGTTTATGGTTAGAGAATGTGGTGATAGCCTTCTACATGATTCATGCTCGGGGGGGATTGGGATTTAATTAGAAATGATGATTTTTAGTGGTATAATATGGTATTAGTGGATCTTATTCTTTGTTTATTGTAGAGATTTAGTGGGTTTTTAGGATTTTTTAAAGATATGTTTTCAAGATGAGTTTCTTTCTTCAAAAAAGAAAGAGTATTTTAACCATGTTATGTTCCCCAACACATTGAGAATTTCGTAATTCTACACATGATAAAATTTTAGACCTTTTAATTTCCTCGTTTAGACTTGAATAATTTGATAGTTGTCCCCTTGTGTGAATAACCAAGCTTCTCTTCATTCTTTGATTTAAATCCCTTCATAATGAATGTAGGGAAAACTACTCATTTTCTTGATTGAAACCCTCATATCAAATCCTCTAGTAATGAACTTTTATACCAATTGAATTTTTGGTTTTTAACCCACACAAAATTTCCATTAGATATGGAATGCATTACTCCTTTCTCAAGCCTGGTGTTAAATTGAATAAATGGACTAGGGAAAGGGTTTCTCTAACCTTATTCATGTCAATTTATAACTCTCCCATTTGGGTTATTTGTATAAGGATATAGACATGGGAGATATGATTCAATCATCATTATAACACCTCAACACCTAAATTTAGGTAAAATACATTTTCTATTTTGGATCATCCTACTTTTAATGTTTATTTCTATATGTTTTCATTGTTTATTGTTTGTGACAACTAGTTTGAGATTTTAACGGATCCATAAGTTTTTTTCTTTCTATTTTGATGTATTTTTATGTTCTTTGGAGTTTCTATAAATTGTTTTACATAATCTTTTCAAAACAAAGGATATAGTAAATCCTCATTTTGGCTAGTTATGTCAACTTTCCAGCCATTGGGATGACTAGTTGTGTATGAATTTAGTCTAATACCACTAGCAAGCTGATGGTATTCCCAAGAACCTAGAAATTCTTCCTATCACCACCCTCTAACAAGTGGAAGCCAATGTATATACAATGATTCTATTATATAAATTAAATGAAAGGGAAGTATCATATTTTAATTTCCCTTATTAATGTTTTTAATTCAGAAAAGTCCTCCCTCAAAATAAATTTTTCCCAAATGATTGTGTATACTATCTAAAAGTTATTTTGGACATCTATCATTGAGAATCCATGTATTATTGTACCATATAAAGAGTTTATTATCTATTGTTTAGTGAGTTGTATATCTATTTATGAATTCTATTCTCTATCATGTTTCTCCTCCACCATGAGAATCACAATCGTTGGTTATAATGTGATTTTTTTTTGATTTGGTGATTTTTTTCGAGGATCCCATTTTAATAAATTACAGCTCATCTTATCCTTCTGATTTTGGATCCCATGTTTTTTATCATTAATATAATGTATTGAGGATGGTGGTATTATAATTAAATACTTATCTTTTGATACTATTGTTATAATATTGATTTAAAATATATTTCCAATTGATTTCTAATAATTATTTCATTCTTTGAAATTATGATGTAAAAATGGAATTGTGTATGTGTGATTAAATCCCTTAAAAAATAGTTTTTAATATAAAGTGTTGATTTTGTAAAAAAATTCTTGTTTTTGAATGAATTATTCGAATAATGATTCTGAAAATTTCATTTAGTAATATATAAAAATAAATTATTTAAGAATTTGAAATGAAATTACTTTTTGTTGGAAGACATGGGTTTTGTTGAAAACATTATTATATTTATTTTTGAAATGATTTTTTTAATTGTATCATGAGGATTATTTAAATTATTGATTAAAATTATTTAATACAAACTTAAATTAATTATATCATCTTGTATGATTGTTCTTTTAGAAGCATATGAGATCCTGGGATATTACGTGGAAGGATATGTATGCTAGGATTATATTGTCTCTAACTGTGAATGGATTGACAATGAAAACGGAAACATAATCTTGATGATGCTAGGGAATTCCATCTTTGTGATAGATACATATTACCTTGAGGGTTGGGATCTAGAGATTTGTGCACAATAACATCTATATTTCACAGAGATTGTTCAAAACATTGTGATCTGATCTAACTAACCTTGAGGATTATAACTATTGTGTCGTGAATGAAATTGTTTTAAAAATATTAGTGTTTATGAAATTATTTATTTAGTTCTGTTTTGATAGAAACTCTAATTCAAGCCTGTATTGATAGAAATTAATATTAATTCTTATTTTCAGGGAAATTCGATTCTATTCATATTTTAAACATTCTAAAGAATTTTTTTTAAAATGAATGTTCAATTATGATCTTTGAAAATGATCAGAATGCCGTGTTTTTAAAAAAAAACCTAAACATATTTGTTTTATATGATATTAATTTTTTATGGAATGTTTGTTGGGGTCTTAAAAGGAATGTATGGATCAAAACATAAATTTTCCTTTCTGAAATTTTAAAAATTATTTATCTAGGCTTATGAAAAGTGAAATAAACTATTGGATGTTGTGGATGTTCTTAATAGTAGAATCATGGGAGTCTTTAGTGACAAGTTAATCATATAGACCACTTTTTTAGAGTATATTTTGTATTGATGTTGTATTTGGATTTATTTACTTGTACAAATAGTTGAGTTTTACCTTCATGTATTATTTTTGTAGAGTCCCGATGCTTGACGTACATGGAAAATAAATTACTTTTGCGGAATACTTAATACATATCCAAATAAAGACACACAAGGATCGTAATAGTTTAGTGTCTTTGGAAACTCGGAACGTAATCTTCTAATTGTGGTGAAAGATCTTCAACATCTCCCAATAATGAAATTCCCTTTTTTTATTACCTAAAAACTTTCTTTATATCCTAGGGAAAATAAAACATACAAAAGGGTGAGATCAAATGCCCAGTAATGGTAAACATAGAAAACATAAAACAATCCACAAACATTTGAACGCAAAAACCTGAACATAAAATCTAAACATCAAAATCTTTAGCAAATACATGAATATTTGAAGTACATAAAGTATATATCATAAGGGAACATCAATCATGATAAAATAGAATGAGAATAAAAAATGTAATTGTGTCAACCATTAAGAACATTATATGATTTCCATAGTAGCCAAGGCATTGCTGCCAAAACCATCTTAGTGGACAAAGTCCCTTTCTGAATCGAGTTCACTCCTCGTTCTATTCATGTATTACTGAATTGGTTTAACTAGCTGTTCTAGCCATGTCTATCTCATGAGATATATATATTTACCCAATGCATTGGAGGGAGGTATAGGTCCCACCCATCTCATAATGAAATCATTCTTACTTGTGCCACAAAATAAACATACATCATTCATAATAACCCAATAAATAAAATGGGTTTCATAAACATCATCCCATGATCACATAATCCATATAAAAGAAATGGATATCATTTCTTAATAAGAAAAGTGAAAATATTTAAATCATAGAGGCATTATACTTGAAACATACACATATGCAATAATGCCATCTTAGATGGAAAATTGTTTTGATAAAGCACTTGAAATGAATTCTTGAGGAAAATATCCTTTCATCTTGAAAATCATTTTCTTTTCACAAAATTCCATTTAATGTTAAAAGAAAAGGATTTTGTTGAAAATATTCATGAAATATTTTGGTGTAAGCTTCATGAAAATAAGGCGTTATAAAACTATAAAAATCCCTTCATGCCGTATAAGTTAAAAAAACATTCTTCTCGTACTTCTGTCGGAAAAGTCAAAAAGTACCATGTAGGGTAAATAAAAGAAATGTTCCTTCCATACCATGGGGTAAAGTCAAAAACGGTAAATAGGATATTAAATATACATGAATAAACTTTTATAAAACATTGACATGGATGATTGCAATATCCCCAGTAAATACTTACGAATAAGCAATCTCGGATAAAAATGACATTTGCACAATTATCCCTTACCGTAGGTCCGATATGCTTTGTATGGATCCGAATCTCCTGTATAATGATCTTAAATTATGTCATTGACTTATTATAGAATCATATTCATTATTTTGATATCATATATGGTTCACTTATGGCTTTATATTACCCATTCTTTTGTAAATTAATGTTAAAGTAGCGTTTTGGGTAAAATCGTTTCATTCGTCGTTCGTGTTTTAACTTGTAATTATTCATATTATTACTTGGATCATGGTTACATACATCCAGAATGTAAAAAATGATTTATATATAATATATATTCAGAATATACATATATATAATAGATCGATAAATGCAAATAAATACACCGTTCATGGAGACGGTAGGCCGTACGTACGCATGAATGTTGTTTTCGTTTCCTTACTGAATTGAATGGAATTAAGTAGATGACATAAATATATATATATATACATACATAAATCCAGTAGATTTATAATGTCATATATTTCATTATTATTTCTTATATATACTTTATAATCATTCTTAAATGGTTAACATGGTGAATGAATCTCACCGCGTCGTGGAGACGGTAGTCCGTATGTACGCACGAGCGATGATATCGTTACCATAATTATTGAATTGAGTAGGATAGGATGATACAATATATAATAATCAGTATGATGTTATAATAACTATGTATAGTTATTATTTACACCATTATACCCATCCATGTAAGGTGGTGTTGGAAAAAAAGATTACACCACGACATAGAGACGGTATTCCGTACGTACGCACGCGCGGTGATTTCGTTTTCCATAGGATGGATAGATGGTGAAATAGGGTTGTATAATACATATAATAAAATATCAGTATATGAGTGATACTGATGTTAATACTTCATAATGAAACAACTAAAGAAGAAGATGTAGAGGAAGAAATAATGTTGAAAGAATCGGTAACAGACATTACCTCTTCTTTGAAGTGCCTCTTTGAGATCTCCTTTTAGGGCACTAAAATTGGTCTTTGAAGATGACCAGAACCTCTATGATGTTTCTAGGGAAGTGGATAAAAGAATTTGGCAGGGTTTTACTGATCTTGAAGGCTCAATGTGGTGTGAGGAAGAGAGGGAGGAGGTGCCCTTTTATAAGGGGGGAGAGGGGCTCCTTTGGAAAAACTAAAAATATTATTTTATTATAAATCCAAATTCGGTTGTAAATATCTCCAAATTGAGTTATTTCTAATATAAGGTGGGGATGGGTAAAAACCCTCTCATAAAATAGAATTTAGACATGTTTAGGTACCTATTTTAACCATATCATTTAGATTTAACATTAAGTTAGATAATTTTACTTTTACCTTGCCTTTTTGTGTTCTTACACTATAAGGTTAATAAACATACTATAAAAACCCAAAAGATCCCCAAGTTGTTTATTATTTGTATATATCACCTTATCTAAGTCATTTGGCTGAACCTTAGATTTTTAGGAATAAAATAACAATTAATAATATAATATTTGTTTTAAAAACTATTTTATGTCAATTTTGACACTATTTTGTTATTGATTTATTTGGAAATCATAACAGAATGATTAGTTCGAAAAAAGTTAATTAAATCAATAATAACATGTAATATTAACCTATAAAATTAGTTTATTTCATAAAAAGTCTCAAATTACATTTATTTGGGTATTTATAACATCAATTATGTCAATATTTCAATAATAAGATAATTACTACATCATCGTTGTGTCATAAATAAATTAAATTATTTAATGTCTAAAAATTAATAATAAAATACCATTATGTAAGAAATTGTTTTAGCTTCTTAATGAATATTTATAGTCGAATTTAACTTATTTATAACCATATATTAAAAATGATTTTATTATTAAACATTGATTTTAACTATTTTAACCCTTCTTTAAATAAATTCATAATAAATGTCCTAATCTTATCCAAGTGGGCCGAAATGGTCATAATTTATTCCTAAGGTTGTTTTTGTTCGAATTACTCTTATCTAATAGAATTAGGACATTTGTTAGGGAAATAATAATATCATTTTTACCCTTAATTACACTATTTACTTTTAACCATGGTAAAAAAAAGTAAAAAATTACTATTCACCAAAAATTATTTTCATCTCAGTGAACCACATTTTACTTACTGACATCAACCGTGTCTCTCGGATTTTTGAATTTCCACTCACAGAAGCGGTAAAATTAAGTTTTATGAAAAATTCATTTTTTTAACTACAACTTAGTGGTTTCACTATTGATCAAAAAATGAATGATTCCAGAAAAATAAAAAAAATTAGGCCTAAGATATATTTGATAATATGAACTCAAAAATGATGTCTATTTTACCAAATTCAAAACATATCAGTTTCATTAATTAATTTAAAAATTAATTCCCGTCGTCTAAACAAATAGAGTGTTCTTAAGAGATAATAACTATCAAATGATTGACACTTGTTTTTGTCTGGTTTAAATGTGAAATTACATCCAATGACCACAATTGTATTAAATTGTTAAAATATATTCTAAATATACTTTACAATCAGTCATATTAATAATTTATCACTATTAATTATTTTGATTAAAAAGGTTGTTTTTAATTAAAAATTACAAATGTTCACTATTCATTAGAAAATGAAAGTAATCCGAAAAGTACCAAAATTTCACCCCAAGATAATTTCGATATTCCGAATCCAAAAATGAAGTCCATTTTGAAAAATAAATTTACAAAATTTCAAAAAGTGGTTATTACTATTCATAACGGCTAGTTTTAATAATATTTAAATAGCATATCGTTGTTTAGCGAAACTCGGTATTGCGTACAACACACACTTTCGAGGAAGGTCGCGATTGCGTGTAATGCAAGGCAAGTCAAGGATGCATGTTGTGAAAGCTCCTTTTGGTGTAGCATACGACAGAAGACATTAATGAAATTAAAAAGAATATTTTTCATAAAATCTCGGGGTGTTACAATTTTGGTATAAAAATACTTATGGTTTCTTTCTTCTACTCATCATCCGGTTGAGTTATTATTTTTTCTGTAAATTATCTCTCTTAATTAATTATGATGCTAAGGTGCCCTCTTCTATAATTTGGGGATAAGGAACACCCTATATTTTATTTTAGGATTGATTTAGGTACTATTTTATGGGCTTATCTTTATTGGTTCATGAAAAAAATATAAACAATGATGGTAGTTTTCTTTATTTTTTGTCGATATACATTTTAGGATGTCTAGGTAGATATGATACATGTTTTTTGAGACTTAAGGGTTATGTTAAGAGTGATTTTCTATAAAAATCTATTCATAACGATCCTTAATTTACTATTTATTTTTTTATAAATACGTGTCATTAGTTGTTTTATTAATTTATTATACACATTTCTCATATGATTATCAGATACTTGTATTCCAATGTTGAGTTATGGTTGGTCAAGTTGATGTTCTTGTGTCTCATTGTAGATATTTCCCTGTCACATATTGATATTGTATCGTTACATTCCCACAAGAAGATATGTGGATAGATTTCAAGAGGGAAATTCTGATAAATAACATTATGAAATCCATTAATTTGAATAGAACCTAAAAGAACCAATAGGCTGAGAAGTTTATGCACCGAGCTATAGAGTCTCCCCTTTTTTCTTTCTAAAAATAGATGTGGTTTGTCTACAAGAATATATTAGAGATCATATAATGCTTTTAATTCACTATAATACACCAACTTTATTGGGAAATAATGATTCCCTGGAGGTATATTATTGTTTAGAGAGGATTGATTGACTCTCTGAGATCAAGGATATATCAAAATGAAATAAAATTAAATCTACCATATTAAAGATTGATGGAACTTAAATCACATGGCGGGATTATATATTTACTTGAAATGGATATTTATGGATCATATTTGTGGCATAAAGAAACATTTTATATTGAGATTATATCAATTTCCAATGATATTTGTGAAGTCTATGGATTTTCCTAACCATTACCTTATATAATGGTCAACAAATCAGTATGATAATTAATTTAAAAAACACACTATATTCTTACCTATGGTAGATTTAGATAATAAGAAGAAGAATTGGTGGTTTATGAGGGATATTACATTGAATATTTGGACACAGTTATTTATGATGATGTTTAACTCATATATTGATCTTCTAGAGAGAGATTCGATTATAGAATTGGACCTCGATGGTATATCATGGTTGAACAGTGTTTTTCCTAGTTCAAGTGAATTCAATAATTGTTCATTTAAAGAAGAAGAAAAGAGGATTGTGCCTTATAGAAGAAAAAGTTGTTCTGGTACTCAATAGCACACGTCTTCCATATCTACATCATATTTTAGAAAAGGTCCAATAACTTTTTTTCAATTCTATAATATTGGGATCTTGAATTATTCTTACAGAGAGGTGCCAATGATTTACAGACAATGAAGAAAATTAGGGTACATGAAAATGGTTCTTCCTTGTTTTTACAAATCTATGTAGTTGTATGGGCTGATCAGTTACAATATGATATTTGGAATAGTTAGAAACATAATGAACAAAAAGGTTACATCAACAAAAATCAGAAATGGAAAGTTCACATAGTGGATGAATATTTAGGGGGAACTTATTTTGGCCCTATGATAATGAGAAGAACTATTATTATTGATTTATATTTAGTGATTTATTTATTTTATATTGTTTAGCCATTATTTCATATAAACATGATTTGTTGAGTTATTTATTATTTTTATGGATCTCATGGATTATATGATGGAAATTTTAATTCCACTTGTGTGGAATAGAGAGATGGTTCTATGATCCCACCATTGTTTTTCTCCCTATCAATTATTGAGATCATATGGGAGTTTTTGGTTGATGAATTGAATTCTCCATAGATCATTCAAATTATTTACTAATTGTTGTAACATTAATTTCTGAATTACTTTTATCTTTTACAGGTCCATTTTAATACTTCTGATGGGGTGTGCCAGTTTTTATGAAGAATGGGACCTATAGTCTAGTTTTACTAGACGTCATCTTCTAGATACTGGTATGATGATTTCCATGTTTCTTATTTAATTGTTTTATGAATCTTTTTAAGTACAATTCTTTCAATTTAAGAAGATTTCAAATATTTTTTTCAAATAGACTAACCATCCATAAAATTGGATAGGGAGGTATACTTTTTTCTCGACATGGATCTATGTAATGAGTGTATATATATCCCTTCCCACCATATTGAACCATATAAATTAAGGAAGATAAAAAGATCATTTGGATTATTAATTTTTCAAATGATTCATTCAACCCTGACTGTCTCCATGGGAAATGCCGATTATTATTTACTATAATGTTTATTAAATTAATGTATTGTGCATTGATTACAAAAAAACTCAATCATATTACAATGAAAAACAATTTTCAGTTAATCCACATTGATGATTTTATTATCTTCTCAATAGGGATAAGTTTATCCATAGGACTTATCATTTTATTTGTTACCACCATGGTAGGATCGAGGATTCAATGATCACATAGTTCAAATTCAATAGTAGATATGGATACTATGAGTATCTTATCATGTAATTTGGGTTAAAAAACACTCCTGTTGTGTTTTTGGATCTGATGATATGGACATTACACAAATATATATAGACTCATTTTTGGTTTTCATGGTTGGAATATTGGTTCACCCTATAATCAGGATGATCATTTGCATCATTTAAGAAGAAATTTGGATATGATTAAGAATAAATGACTTTATGCTATGATGTTAATTTTTTAATTCTGTATTTGGGTGGTCAATTTATTGTGGCATGAGGTCTCAGAAGATGGTATCATAGTTGATCATGAAATGGGTAATGTTTTTATCTCATGGGAGGAACCATTGAATACCATTTAAATTCAATGACTCTTGTGTTTATGTATTATTGTTGATTCGTAAAAATATTTATCCCTATTTGATTCCCTATTGAGTTCAATTAATTAAAATGGACTCAATTTTGATTGGGATATGAAAAATTATGATTCCATTGATGAATTAATGATCCATTTAACATCATCTCTAGTTTTATCCCTTTGTTGAGGTTGGGATGGGCTATATGGTCTTTTTAATGCATTCAGTTTATGATTCAGTTTTGTTATCATGATATGAGATTACATGGTGTCTTATGGGTTCTAATGGATTTAGTCTCAAAGGAATAATTATAAACCACATGATATCTAACACAGAAAGGTAATTCATTATCTTAAGTGTAGTGGCACTACCATTCGAATAGAGGTTTGATATTTACTGTAATCACAAATTCATAAGTCATATCTTCTCAAAATAATATATTCATCATCATTAAAGGATAATGGGAGTATACTTGAAATATTTTAAATATAATAATTCATATACTCTTAGGAATGATACATTTTTTATTCTCTTAGAAAGAAACTACCATCCTAGTTCCCAAAAAATCTTTAGAGTCATATTATTTCATGGATCTCTTTTATTTCATTAATTAGGGAGTCTATGAGGATGATACTTATTTTAATTAAAATTGTTTTCAGTTGATGTCCTCTATTTATAATAATATCCTCTAAGATAAACATCTTGATGATGATATTTTAGGTATTTGTTATTCTTTATACGGTAGGGAGACCATCATTAAATGGTCCCAATATTTAGATTCTATAATGTTCATTTGGAACCATAATGTCATTGTTTCATCTATAAGGAACTTATGATGGGTAATTTTTATCATTCATTGTGGTTGTTTTATAAAAAGATGGAAAATAAGTTTTATTATATCAGGAACTGATTTTGGGGTCAAAGAATAAAATAGGAAATCAATTATTTTCTTTCTTATTATTATTTATATCAACAGATCACAATAGAGCATTAGAGGCATTTTTGTTTTCTTCAATAACATCTCATGATGACTGGGAAGTGGGATGCGATATCATGGGATTTAATAATTTGTTTACGGAAAACCCCTTGAGGAAACAATGAGAAGTGGGTGGTGATTTAATGATTAACAAAATTATTTAACATAATTCTCATTTATGATATCCCCAAAGATGAGGAATTGGGAAATATTTATGTGTAGGAGAAAATAATATTTCCCAGTGTTCCATCTGCAATGATTTCTAATAGGAATCCTTAGTTCACATTTCATTTTTAGAGATAACTCAAAGAGGTGATAAGTACCCAAGTAATATTGAAAACAAAATAAAATGTTTTGATGGATATTCAAGTAGAATAATAAACATAGATTCTTATGACATCCACCATGATTTTTACCTTAACTATGGAGTGGTATGTGATTGTAATTTACAATTTGATGAGTTTTTATACATTAAAAGCATCTTTTTTAAAAGTTTGGTGTAAAAGCATCATTTTTATTATTAAATAAAAGGCCTATTTTTTCTGATTAGGTATAGGGGGATTCATTACATATCTCGTATGCTCAGAGAGATGAATTCCCAAATACAAGACCCAATGCACAATTTTCTGGTCCATAGGGACCTTCTTGGAATAGTACTACTTTAGTACCAAAGAAACTACATTTCCTACTATAGTACCACCACAACTACATTCCCTAATACAATGCCTCCTCCACAATAGTGCCACCAATACTATAGTATTGATATAGTGTCTCTACAATAATTCAGCTACAGTATCCAGAAATTCATCCCTAGCTGGATTCAATCATGGGTCTTTTGGATGCCCAGAAAGAACCTTTACCACTTTGGTACAAGCTTAATGGAAAAAAATTCTTGTTTTATATTAAAATTGTACCTCGTTAAAAATTCTAGGGAGTGCCCTCAAAATCATTGCATTCTAGAAAGAGATTAGGGAACCTTCTTTCATGGGATGATGTTTTGTCTATGAGATAATGGAAAAAATTATAATTATTTGAAATAGATTAGTAATGGTACATAGCTGGTATATGTCATATGTGGATATTCATCGATACCCATTAGAGTTACCAATTAGAGACCGACTATTTTTTATAGTATTATATTAATGTGTCACAAATGGCTTCAGAAAAATGGTATTTATGCACTGAATTATGTTGGATCATTTGAGGATGTTGGTTTGATTGGAATAGTGGCATATTATTTGGATATTTGACCTCTAATGGAATTGAACTATAAAATGATCCACATGTCACACCATAATAAATATCCAGCATGCTCATCTAATGTTTTTAATTAGGAGTAAGTTGATGTGGAACCTGATATGACCATAATTAAATTATTAGTTTATGTTATTAATTCTCATAAAAAGTGTCTCTAAGTAGAGTACACACAATTGGTAAGAGTTTTTTGATACATTACTCTAGTACTCATGAGACTTGGGGACATTAGGAATTAATGAGAGAGAAGTTGTCTCATATCTTTGAGGATTAGTATTCTTGACATGATTTCTATGTGAATAATTACATTCTGATGGGGTTAATTATAACATCCTAACACATGCTTTAAATTATAACACTTGTTTTATTTTGGATCATCCTATTTTTCAAGTTAATCTCTAGTTGTTTCAATTTATTCCAGGTTGTTAGTACTTTTTTGAGACATTTGAGATGTAAATGGAGTATTTTCATTTTTATTTAGAGGATTTATGAGGTGTTAAAGAGTTTTATTGATGGTATGTACATAAAACTATAGATAAAATTCAATAGGAGATCCACTATCTAGCCAGTGAAGTCCACTACCCTACTAGTGGAAGTCTTGTAGTTGGGGATTCCTACAAGAATCCAACTAGATATCCAGAGAGATGGGTATTTCTAGATGTGATCTTCCTAGAACAACTTATCATCTGACAGAATCCCAATGGCTACCATGTGGTGTTCTCAGATTCTCTTGTTGTTTTGTAGGTACCATCGTCTTGATGGGGGGGTTCTAGCAACATCTTTAAGGGTGAGAAACTAAAGGTAGTACTATATTTTTATTTCTCATGATATATAATTTAATTTTAAACACACCTCTCTTAAAATTAGTTTTTCCAAAATTATTTTAGAGGCTCTATTATGGGGATATTATCCCATACAACCATTAATCATCATAGATAAAAATTTCATTGGAAGAATTGATTCTTACGCATAAAGTGTGTCAAAGATTTATTGATGAATTCCCTTCTTCCTTATGTTTCTTCATTATTGAGGTTAGTGAAATAATGTTCTATTTTGGGATTTATCTTTTTATTTTATGAATATTGTTTTTAAGATTGATTTTTGATTCATTCTTGTTTGACATATTGCATTGATTTTGGATCTTGTGTTGGTGATTGTTGATCTCATGAATTGAGAAAGTTTGTTTCATTATCAAATCCTTATCCATTGAAATTTTTGTTTAATTTTAATTTTGAAAAGATTACTAATTTAATTTTCATTCATGATATTAGTCTTTAGGGAAATGTTTTCAAAAGTGGCATGGTGAGTGTGTGATAATATCTATTTGAAAATTGATCTTTAAATAATTTGTGGATTTCTAGAAAAGGTTCTTGAATTGAAATGAATGATATTACGAATTGTTTTAATGCTGGCTTATGAAAATATAATTACTAAATTTTTTATTAATTTCAAATGATTTGAGTTGTTTTAAAAGGAATGATATTTGATTGAAACCATTTGATGTTGGTTTTTGAGAAGAAATTCTATTTTTTGAGACTTAAATCGGGGATGATAGGAATGATTTTTTAATATGATTTGAAATTAATTGAAATTTATTATTGCCTCTTGTGTGATTCATTTAATTGAAGCACATGAGATCTCAGGTAGTTTGAAATACAATAATTCACACTAATAATGAATTATTAAATTCTAGAAATGGAAAAATGATGACTAGAAAGATGAAACATTATTAGGGAGGGGGGATAATTATTTGGTATGGAATTGAATTCCCCTAAGGCATCATATTGGCAGATGTTTTCACACTAAGTGTTATATTTCACTAAGATTTGGTTGAACCTTATTACCCTATTTAACTAACCTCGAGGTTTATAACTATTCTTATATAATTGAAAATTAGTTATTCCAAAAATTATTTATGAAATAATTTATGAATTCCATTTTCATATAAATAATTATTTTGGTTTTTTTGAAAGAAATAATTTTTCATTATTATTTTGATTGAAATTCCCTTGTGTGCATATTTTATATGTTCCACTAAAATTATTATAAAATAATAATGTATTATGAATTTTGAAAATATTTACCATATCTTTATTTATTTAACATTAATCATATTTGGATTACATGTCATGGATTGATTATCTAATTCATGTTGGGATCTTACTAGGCCATTGTTTTTCACAGTAGACATTTTTATTTCAGAATATTTTGACATTATTATACCATGTTTAGGGAAAGGGAAAGAGTGGTATAAAGACAAAAACATTTCTTGATACATAGAACCATAGGAGTTAGTAGTGACAAGTGGTGCATGTTATACATTTGTTATATGGAGATCATGTGTTTATTTTTTCATTATAATTTTTACCTGTATACTTTATGTAGTTTTTCTCTTAATGATTTCTTTAGGAAAATCACTATTTATTTTTTCTATCAAATTTTTTTTATATTTTTTATCTATTGTTATGTTTAAATCATTCCCTATTATTTGTTATTTATTCATAGGTTCTCATCATCTCCCTGTAGGGATCAATAACTCCAATAATGTCATTTTATGATTGATTCGAGTATCTATTTAGTGGGTTATCTTGGTTGCCTCATGAAAAACTAGTATCAATGTAGTTTTATTATTTTTTGTAATGTCAATATATAGTTTAGGAATTGATGGTAAACATGACATATGAATATTACGACATTAGGGAACGTTTATGAGCGAGACTTTATCCATATATCATTATAAAAAGACATAACATATGATGGGTTGTTAGAGAAAATGAATCTTTGAGGTGTTTTGGATCATATTATATAATATTTCTATACATTTATTTGATATTTTTATTCCAAATTTGTATTCTGAATTGTAGAGTTGGTATTGATATGCCTCTTAACGGATATTTCTTTATTATATACAGATATTATGAGTAACTATTACAATAATAAGATGGCCAAAAAGACATCACGAGGGGGTTACTAATGAACCATAATATGTGAAAAATCAAGTTGGAAGGAACCTTATAATATTTCAAGCATGAACATTCAATGATTTAGTCCAAGAAGCCATAAATTTTCTCATTCATTCAATAGACGTTATACCTCGATAGGATAATAGCAGAGATCATGCCTTTGAATTTAAATTATAAAAACCAATATCCTTCAATGAAAATAATGTTCTTTGGATGAAAAATTATTTGTTGGGGAATATTTATGAAATGCTAGGTTATTGGAGACACCAATTTTTATTGAGGTGAAATGATTCCTCTTGATTCATGATGGACATAGCAGGAGATGGTGGTATTCCATAGTTCTAGAAAATAATAATGTGTTCATGGACTGTAAAGACCTCAAAATATTTGTAGGGAAATTATATCTAATATTGATGGTTGTAGATAAATACATGGATTTCTTATACATCCATAAAGGTTATTAGTTAGTGAATTAGTATGTTTGTATTATTTTTATCTTGAAGTTCACAACCAAGGTATTATCGAAGGATTAGTTGATAACCTGGAAGTTTCATGTGGTTTCTCGATCTGATATCTATTCTTAGGTCTTCATGTTGATGTTTTCCACATATTATAATGTGCTTGGTAGATCTGTAATGGGGTAATTTGAAATGGATAGTAATTCAAGGTTGACTCGAGTTCCTACTACTTTTAGAGGAAGGTTTAAATGTTATTGTAATGCAAGAGAATGTGGAATGAGACCCATTGTGTAAATTTTAGTGGTTTTAGAAAAACATTCTTATTATATATCAACCACTGTTTTTGGAAGTGGTCCATTGAACTATTTCTTTTTTGAAATTGTATGGAACTCTAAACATGCGTACAAGGTGGAACTAATTACTCTTGTATCCTATAGATACAAAGGTCACATATATGTATTTCTATAATTTTTTCACATTGGGTTGTGCTAAGATGTCTTCAATAGAAATAAAATTGGTGGCCAAGTCTAAACATGAAGAAAAATATGTATTTAGTCATAGTAATTAGGATAAAAGAATCTCCATGCATATGAAGATTATCTAGTGTGTACTAATGCATTATTGGTTATAATGAAAGGACCATTTCTATTGCTTTGTCATTATAACCTTATTTATTTGATATCATTGCCTCACATTCTTCTATATCAACCCACACTATGGTCTTGTGGAATATTCCTATAATGATTCTGTCTTATGTGATGTAAATTATAATGATTCTCAAGATAAAGATATATAAGTATAACTATTGCCCATCTTGTGTTTTCAATCTATTAGAGACTGATTTCATCTAGGAATTTTATGTCATTTATATTGTTTATCTAGATTTCATTATCAAAATAGTATGTTTTGTGGATAATAAATCATATAATGATAGTTATCTATTAAAAGTCTCTTTTAAATCCTTTTATGGGGATTTACATGATTTTTTGGGAGAATGGGCACCAATTTCTACCTAAGTTGAAGATTTTATTTTCAAACTAGGATGGATGATACCCATGTAGTATTTTGAAATGGATTAAAAACCATCATGTATTGATCTTCCTCCAGTAGCATATGAATTTTTATATATTTATCCATCAAACAATTATAGCCTACCACTAGAAAGGGAGGTAGAGTTTTCTATTTACATGGTTCTAGGTAGACCTTCCATATATATTCCTTCCTAATATAAGAATGTATTTGAATTGAATGTTTTAGTGGGTCAATTAGATGATTTAATTTTGAAATGGTTAATTCAAAAATGTATGTCTCCTTGGGTGGCCAAATCTATTTTTTTCATAAAGGCCAATAAAATCCTTACCATATGTGTTGATTAAAGGAAACAAAATTAGGTCACTGTAAAAAAATACATATCTATTTCACACCATCAATTATTGTTTTGATCAACTGATTGAGGGTAGGTTTTTCTCTATGACTGATGATTTGTACTGTTACCACATGTTTAAGATCAAGGATTATGATATCCCAAAGAATAAATTAATGAAAAGGCATTGCCAAAATAGTATCTACTAATGAAATTTAGTCACACCAACACTAATTTTGTGTGAATAGAGAAGAGGAACAATATTTTCCTACAATATCTAAACTCTTTTTAGTGGTATTCATGGATGACATATTGGATTACTCTGAAACATAGGATGAGCATGTTCTTTGTTTATATAAGTTGTGTATATCTTGATGAATCAATTCTTTTATCCAAAGATTTAAAAGTGAAAATAATTTATTTGGGAGGTGAAATTATTGTGGAGTATAGTATTTAAACATGGTATCTCAATTGATTTGAAATAAGGTGAATGTTTTCATGCCCTGAATGTCTTTTAGATTTAAATATCCTTTTTTAGTTCGGTATTACTGTCGCTTCTTAAATTGTTTCTCAATTATGGATTCTATGTTGACATATTTTACCCAGAGGGGTTTTAAGAACATTTTATATTTGAAATTTTATGATTAATCTTTTGATTTTAAGATTTTTTACGTAATCTTCATACTTCACTATTTTAAATTCTATGGAATTCTATATGGTCTATTTTGAAACATCAGTTTCTCGTTTGGGTTTCATTATTATGATGAGAGAACATGTGGTGGGTTATAATTATGGTTAAATTTGTATTAAGGATAATAATTGTATTACACGTGATAAGGAGCTCATAGTAGTGATTTACACTGTTAATATTTTGTAGCACATCTTTTTTGTAGAATGGTTGACTATTTACTCTTATTACAAAATCATGATTTATATATTCTCATAAAAATATTTCATTATTTTTCATAGGTGATAGGAGGATTATAAAAATTATTTTAAAAATGATATTTCTTGAACCCCTATGAAGGGGGATGTTGTTTCTTCTTCATTAATTTGGAAAATATCTTCTCTGGACATGATGGAATCCATAGATGAGTGTAATATTGTGAATCTCTTTGCTTTCATGCATTTGAGAGTTGGGATGGATGAATATTGGTTTTCATTGGAAACTATTAAGTTGATTTCCTAAATTATTAAGATGATATTATAGGAGAAAAAGCAGAATTATTATTTATGGGATATTATTTACTCTTTATATGGTAGAGATACCATCAGGGAATGGTCACTATATTCATAGGGTATCTTTTACTACATGAACGGTTATGTCATTCTGTCGCCTACAAAAAAAATTTGATGGTATATTGTAATAATACCCAAGGGGTGATTCATCTTGTTATAATGAATATGTTTTATGATATGTAAATTTTTTCTATTGGATTTTTATGAAACCATACATCCATGATTTTTCCCCTTATTGTTCCATTCAATAGATCAAGGCGAGGAAATAGAATCCATTGACATTATTTGACCACTAGGAATGAAAATTTTAAATTTGGATGAAATATCTATGGATTTGTGGTTTTATTGCACATACTCCATGATAAAATAATGTTATATAGGTGGATCTTTATTGATTTACCAAATCATGTCACATATTTCTTATTTTTAATACCACTAATGTTGAGGACATAGATAATATGTAGGTTGAAAATATTTTCAAACCTCATGATATTCTATATTTTTTTTATGATGGGGATCGTTTGTTGACATATAATTTTATTAAAGGCCTCCAAGGGAAAATGGGGTTTGCGGTAAAATTGCGAATAATGTTAAATCCAAATTTTGATGGCCATATAAAACAACCTTGACCAAATCTGAAAGTCATTCTCAGTGCTTCTGTCATTGAGTTTGGAGGAACACGGTATTTCTATTTCAGAATATTTTTTATTTCTTATTATAAAAACTACTAGTATTCTATTAAAATTATAGTCTTTGAGTCCTTCTTAATCTCATATTTGTTAGTCAGAGATTGATGAATATTCCCTTATGGGACTTAGTTTATTATATGAGATGATAGTAAAAATAAAAATGATTTGGTATAGGCTAGTATTGTTTTATAACTTTTATAAGACATATGTGGAGTTACATCATTAAAATTTTGAATTACTGGTAAGAGACCCTGTGTTTTTTAGAGTATCTCCTCAGTTATATTACCAAAATCATGGAAAAAAGGGGACATTTTCCCAGATATAACTTTGTGTAGTTGAGTTTGTTGGGTGGATTGAAATGGTGGTGTGTCGTTTCCCTACACCACATCTAATAATATCTATCCTTGATGTTTTTCATGTGTCCCAAATAAAGAAATATATTTTATAATTGAATCAAATTTTGAATTAGGAGGACCATGATGTGAAAATTCATATGACTATGATTGAACAACTATTTCATATTACTGATTCATAAATGAAGGTTCTAAATGATAGTACCATACCTTTGTTTTAGGTGATTTGGAACCATTGTTCATATACTCAAAGGATGTGGTAATGTGATGTGTTTATGAGAGAGAGGTGGAATAATTATTTATGGATAATTTTAATTGAAATGATTTTTAGGGGTATATAACAATTATAATAGGGAATGGTATAACATACTAACACCATATTCCATGTATTATCTTTTTTAATTTTTTATCATCCCCATTTTTAGAGGTTACCTTGTGTTGTTTCCATCAATTCTTGGTTGTTACATCCTGTTTGATCATTTGAAGATTTGAAAATCTATTTTGATTTTATTTTGAGGTATCTGGAGGGTTATAGGATCATTAACAAATTGGTGGAAATAAACATGTATTCTGAAATTCTATATGAGGTCCACCGCATAAATAGTGAGGGGAAATAACCAGACAGGGAAATTTTAGATGAAGGGTATTCCTATAGGAATCTCAATTTTCATTTAGTGGGATGACCAGTGGTTCATGCATTCTTCATTTCACCACCCTTCATTCAGTGATATTTCCATGTGCCCATTTAGATTATTTGTTGCTACTAATTATCTAGTGATATTAATATTGGTGAGAAAGAGAAGGAAAGTATCATATTTTTCTCTCATAATCATTGTATTAATTCTATAAACATATCTTGTGATCATAATTTAACATAAATGATATTATATAATCTCTAGAAGAAATATGGGCCCTTCCAATATTGAAACATCGGGGATTGAAGTTCCATTTGTTGCATTTATTCTTTATCAGTAAGTGTTTTTTTACATCTATTGCTGAATTTACCTCCACCTCATTTATGTCCTTAACTAAGGGATATTAAATATTAGGTGGTTATGGGATTTTTCTCTTTATTTCATGATTTATGTATCTAGGATCCTTTCTAGATTCGTTCTGTCCAATCTTTTTCTACTAACTATAGATATCTTGTTTGTGATAGTTGATATCCATAATTCTGTTTGGTGGTCTTGTAATGAAATACCTATAAATTTAAACCTTTATTAAATTATTGGTTTGAAATGGATTTCAAATTGAATTCCAATTAATTATTTTAGTTCTTTTATGATTACATTAAAAATTGGATGATGTGTGTGTCATTAAATCTATTTTAAAAAATACATTACATAATGTGATGATTTTAAAAAATGTTCATGAATTGAAATGAATTATTTTAGTAATGAATTTTATAATCACTTTTTAGATTATAAGGAATTATATATTATATAATATTGAAATGAGATAAGTTTTTTGGAAAGGAATAATTTTTTTATAAAATACATTTGATATGGGTTTTTTGAAATGAAATTACATGTTTTGAAACATGAACATGGGGTTGATAGAATGATTTATAGAAATGATTTGAGAGTGATTTAATTGAATGGTATCCTATTGTATGATATAATTTCATTAATACATGAGAGTATGTATAGTTGGGTGGAAGGATATAAATTCTATGCATATATTAGATCTACCTAGAATTGGATTGATGATGTAAATGAAAAATAAAACTTAATGAGTCTTGGTATTTCATTATTTAGGTTGGCATCATATTACCCATACTCTTGGGATTATTGGATGTGTAAAAAATAGGATCCATTTTTCACTAATATTTTAATTAACCTTATAGGAACATCTAACTAACCATTAGGATAATTACTAGGGGTTGATAGAAATTTATTTATACATTCTATCATTTATTCAATTTTTTATTCATGTTTGGTTTTATATAAATTCTTACCCATTCATGTTTTAATAGATATTATTATTCCTTCATGTTTTTGTTGATATTTAATTTTTTTCTAGTTTTATATTTTCCATTGAAATGATTTGAAGATACAATTTTATTATAATATATGAAATTATTTAAAATTTCATTTTTTTATTTTAAATTTACAACATTCTATATACATTATTTACATTTTTAATTGAATTATTGGTGGGATCCCACTATGCTAGTTTTTGCACACTTAATTTAGACTATGGGGATTTGTATTCCTTCTTATTCAAGTGTTTGGAAAATGGAAAACCCTGATAAGTGGTGGTGGGTGTTCTTGAGAGTGGAATATAATGATTTCATGGTGACAAGTATAGGATTTATTATATGTGATAGAAATATTTTTTATATTGTCTTCTAATTTTAGTACTTTTCTACCATGTTTGGTTTCAATCCATGGATATTTTTTTTGGAACACATTATGTATATGGTTTCATTATTTTCATTTTTTTTATTTTACTATTACTCTTCTAGAAATATTGTTCCCTATTTTTGGGTCATGGTGCCCAAGAACTAGTCATTATCATGTGGGGATAAAGAACTCCCTTCAATCCCGACCAAGATTTATTTGAGTACTGGTTGAGCGAGTTATCCAGGTTGGTTTGTGACAATCATATAAATTCAAAAATTCATATATCAGGCCTAGTGTGGAGGAGATTAGGTATGGGAGAAGGTGATATTTTATGTTTTCTAAATTAAAATATTATATATTTAGTATTTTTTAATTTTTCATATGTTGTGAATTAAATATGTTGTGAATTAAAAAAATTTATGTTGTAACTTGTATAAGTGATTCTATTTATATTGGGTTTGTGATTTTTGATTCATCTATTTTTAATGGATTTGTCTTTTTTTATAATTCATTTATGGAATCAAAATTTCGAAGAGGGATTATGTTTTACCAATAATAGAATTTTATTTTCCATGATTCATTTTAAAGGGGTGTGAGTGATTTAGTTCCACCAATGGTGAACAATATCTTGGTGTAGGGGAGGGATTCCATTGATTTTTATTATTCTGGTATAATTTTATATGTATTTTAATTTTTTGGTGTAATATAATGTGTTGTTAATTCATATCTAAATAAAATATTGAAATTTACTTTTACTATGGGATAAATGATATTATTAAGTTCTTTTTTTATTACATGACTTTGTTTCTGGTAAATAAAGATTCGATAATGACCTAAAAATTTCATTAAGCCAATCAAATTGGATTTTTCACTTCATAATCTATGATGCATGTTAGATGCATATAGATTAAGTGTAATTTATGTTTATATTAAATTGATAAATATCATGATAGTTTTTTTTTAAAATAAAAGCTGTGACTCTATATAACTTATAAAATTTTAACATTTATTCAATAGCATGTATGACAAGAATCACTAAGAGTGCAAGGGAATATAACACCCCCAGAATTTATAGTATAATCCCAATTTATATTCTATTTTTCATATTTAAATGTATGAAAACACTAATATTTATTTCCTTAGATTCCATAATGACCATGTTTTATATCTCTCATTACATAAAAAACTGATTATTAATAAATAATTATACATTATTAAAAATAATATTATTTAATATATTAAGATTTATCATTGCTGTTAAATTTATTGTTATTAATTTTATTAACAAAATTATATTAGATTTTTTTTAAACAAAAATTAAATTAATTCATTGGTAACAAAATAATTATAAACTAATATAAGAACCTATTAAACAAAAAGATATGTTTTTAGAGAAAAAAAATTTTGTTCAGAAAAAATCATTTTAACCTAAAAAAATTAAATTAAATTAAATAAGTGAGTGATATTAAATAAATAAATAAATATATATATATATATTATTTAGTAAAATATTTAACATATTAATAAAATTTATTTTATAGGCATAAGATGAGGACAATACCAATTTTACACCAAAGAACGTAAATTTTTATGAAGGCACTTTTACCGCCATTTAACGGATAATCTATTTTATATATATATTTTTAACTTTTATTTATTTAATATTACAAAGTAAACATAATTTTAGACCATGAAAATTTTAAATTAGTTCAAGGTCCATATTTTGTATTTGTTTCTAAAATATTTAATTTTTTGATCAATAGTGAAAAATAGGGAATTTTAATACAAAACCGCTTTTTCATGCAATTTAATTGTAAGGATGCATTAAAATTTTCGAGGTTATAATAATTAATTAGGTAGATTTTAAATATATATAATCAATTTATTTCATTTGAATCAATTTCAAAATAAAATTAGATAAAATAACCTATTAAATTTCGGAACATTTTTACTTTGAAAACCCGCTATGTCGTCCTGTCCTTGGGATTACATTAAAATTATTTTTTTTAAACTGAGGTGATTGAAATATAGATAAATGGATTCAATATTTAGATTCATTATATTTTATAATGTCAAATAATTTACAAATTTAATGTGGCCAAAATTATTAGCCAATGTAGTTATAATTAATTACTATTATTTTGAGTATAATTTTCATAAAAAGGGACTAAACCTTATATTTAAGAAACAAAATTTACTATATAGTTGTAAAAAATAATATTTATATTCATATATAGAACATATAATACATTATTTATAATTGGGTTCATTATTGGTGAAACCTAACTTGAATAAAATCATGGTGAAATTCTTTTTTTAAAAAATTTCTAGTATGACACCCTACCACCCCTATAAAAAAGGCACTGCCTCTCCCACATATTCATGCCTCTGGAACACTTTTATTTCAAGAACAAGAATAAAATAAGATTACAAAAACCCTATCCTAATCCTATAATCCATCATTTTTTATAATTTCATCCCTATAATCTCTTTGGCGCAAACTAAAAGGAGTTACCCAAAGAATAGGTAACATCATTCGTCAATCACTTTTATTTTACTTTATTTTTCCACAAATTAAATTATCATTATTACTTGATTAGATAATAAAATAAATATAAAAAATATAATTATAATTTTTAATGTTAATGTTTCTATATAAATATACACACACTTCCATATAATGGGTAACGAAAATTCCATTCGTGTACAGAGAAATACCATCTCCTTAAAAAATGTCAATTTTTCCTTTACCACATAACATGGTGGATAATTATGATGGAAAAACTATTTATATATAATATATTTGTTATTTTTAACTTATTAAAACTTCTATAATTGTTATATTACACATATCCCTATTTATTCAATTATTTGTAAATACAAAACATCATTTGTGGAAGTGTGGACAACTACCACCTCAAAGCGATGTGATTCATCCAAGCTATACAACGAATATATAATGGGTGGTTTGAATAAAACAATGTGAAATATATGACATAAATATGATAATTTCAAATTACTAATCTTATAATAATATATTATTTTCTTTTTATTCCTTTAAATACACATGTAAATAAAAATAATATTCATACCTACGTATAACCAACTGTCTTCAGGAATGTTTCATTTAATTACCTCTCTATAAATTTTGGGGATTATTATAAATAAATTTTTAATGAATATATATGATATCTACATCCTGGTTTAATTTTTATTGATGATGAAACCATAATATAAATATATGGAAAAAATAACATGTCGACACATACTCGAAAAAAGTACAATTTACACACATAATTGTGAAAATAATGAATTATTATTTAGAAATTCAAAATAAGATACTATTATAATATAATATGTGATATTATAAATATATATATGGTTCTGGAATAATTTATAAACATCATTAAAACCATTGAATGTGGTTTATTGGATGTTCACCCGAAAGGAAAGGAAAGCTAAGAGATTTTTGTCTCACTTTTACTTTCATGAGGCACACATCATAATTAGCACATATTTATTTTGTGTGGTATATATAATTACCATTTGGTTATATTTTATTAGGAATTATTTTAACTTCATTTTTTGAGTTTAAAATTTAATTATTTATTCAATGTAGATTTGAATGAAAATTTACATGTGGTAATTAATTTTATAACATGATTATTTTTATTTGGATACATTACTTACTCGTCATCATTAATATTCTAAGATTATGTTTGTAATAAATTTTTACTATATATTGTCATATTTAAACTTGTTTCATGTGTATTGACATTTGAAACACAAAATTTATTCATTTATTCATCCTCACATCATC
Source organism: Viscum album (assembly GCA_963277665.1). Classification (NCBI taxonomy): domain Eukaryota; kingdom Viridiplantae; phylum Streptophyta; class Magnoliopsida; order Santalales; family Viscaceae; genus Viscum; species Viscum album. The sequence continues at coordinate 132,112,636 of OY728138.1, read as the reverse complement.
GTTATGGTCTTTCATGGTTTGAATTTATAGTCAAATTTTTTTATGATTGTTTAAAGTTAAATTTCCATCAATGGTAATTATTGGGTTGTTTTTTAATAATTATTTTATTTTTATTCTCCTTTTTTAATAATTAAATCTTACAAGTAATTTCACCATTTTATCAATTTTTTGTAGACAAAGTGTTTTAGTAATTTCATTAAAAAAATTCGACAACATTTCCCTCTTTATTTAAAGAACCTATATTCTTCTAAGAACAATGTTTTCGTAAAATGGATTGAAATTATTTTATCATTTAAATAATCATTTCTTACATTTATTTTTACCAGTTTTTTATATTTGTAATTTTTTCAAGGAAATATTCTTGTTTCTTTCAGAAAAACTTACCTTTTAATCCTTTTTTAACCTTGAAAAAACCCTGATTTTTAACTTGTGTGGCATGTACAAATTCACCATCTGTCATTTTGTTAATTCAACCTTTGAAATTTTAGGAGTTTAATTTTTAATAATTTTTTTAAAAAAAATTAATTTTATAATAATTGTATTTTAAAAAAATTTCCCAAATTAAAATGAAAATTTTCCCACATAATGTTTTTATAATTCATTTTTATTGTATTTATATTTATAAAAAACAAAAACACTTTATTTTACACCAATTTGGATATGATGTATCATTTCCATACATATTCATCCTCTATATGTTTTATGATTCCTTTGAACAATGTTATTTTTGAAATTCAATACCTTGATTTCTTTATTAGGCCCATTGAAATATTAAATTTCATATAATAATTTAGAATATAATTTCTCCAAAAAACACATATCATTTTTCAGGGATATGATTATTTAGAAATTTGAATAACGTTTGTTCCTATAGTGTCCATATTTAATGTTATTTGATATCTGGGGAAATACTTGTAAATATTTATCCTTTACTAAATATATATATTTAATATGGAAAATTTTCGTTATTTAAATTTATTATTTGATATATGTGTGATGATTTGGACAGGTAATTCATCGATGATGAAAGGTTATAGATATCCCCTCAAAGCATCGATTAACTCATGGGAAAAATAATTTAGACTACCTAAGATCATGGGTTCATTACCTAGTATGTTAAAAACCATCTTGTAAAATAATATGGTGGTAAAGGTAACATGTAACTTCGAAACATAGAATCAAAAAATTAAGCATTTCCTTAATTTTCATTCATTTAATATTTTTTACATTATATGTTTGCATCTATATATCTAAGGATTCATTTCATTATCATTTTTTATTAAATGGAATGTGTATCAGTGATTTCGTTTCCATACTTATTATGCCTTATCAAGTTATTTTAATAGAATTTGTTTTAGATATTAACCCTTTCCATAGTTTTTTACACAGTTCCTTTATAGTTTTTTGATTACATGGAAAATGAGTTCAGTTATTTTTCATTCCATAATGATTATTCTCATTGATTAATTATTCCATAAGTTATATTTGACCCTTACTGAGCATTTTTTCTTACCCTTATTTTATTTCCCTTCTCATGGAATCCAAGAAGTGTATTAAGAAATATATGAAATGATACACAACATATAATAAAGTTATTATCTAAGTAATAAAAAATCATTGTTTTTATTAGTGTAGTCACAAATAATAAAAGATTCATGTATGTACACTATTTACCAAGGCTACTAAACTCGTGAGACATTTTAAAATTGATTCTTTGTAATCATGTCAATGTAATGGTTGTAGAAATCAGCTTCAGGCTACTGGGAAAAATTTCTAAAGTTTTTTTCAGAGGATGATTAGTTGAAATATTGGGAACTTGAATAGGAAAAAAATATTAGTGAATATATCCCTATGGTATAATCGGACTATATGTATAGAATAACATCCTAGATGTTTGGTAAGATATATTTTATGTAGGTATTTAAATAAATACATCCTTATCTAGATAATATAGTTGGATGTTGTTCTTTCACAGAGGTACATAGGGTCATCAAATAAAAATATTTTTTTCAGGCCTAACTTGAGAGTAACCTGGTACATGACAATGGGCCTTACTTCACACTTGTTTTAACACTCCCATGTGATTTTCATATTGTAATTGACATTTTCTATACAAACCATTATGAAGGATTTTATTATGTCATAAAATTGAATAACCTATGATAGACTAATGTAATTTATATTGAAATTGATGTTTCATTTTGATATATCCTATAAATGATTATAATCTTATCTCACAATAACTATTGTCACTCACACTTGGATTTCTAGTTTTATTCAACGAATAGAACCCTAAATAGTGTATTAAACATTGAACCTGAAAGACATGCTAGTGTACATGAGAAACCATAAAATGTTTTGATATGAGTGAAATTTATTTTCATATGACTAATTTGAATTTATGAAATATGATAAACAACATATACCATAACCCACTCCCAAATTCCATGAATAAGATAAGGATAGGGGTTTCTAAGGGATCTAGTTTTAGAGACCATTGAAAAAATAAGGGTTGATTTCCATAATGAAAGAGATGCTGGGGGATACACCCAAGAAGGTGTCTCAATGGAATGAGTAAATTATTTATGTATCAGAAATAATGACAAAAATAAATAAATTGTCAATGTTAAGTGAAGGATATGATGGAAGGAAATAAATCTTATCATAAGGATCCATTTATGGTTCGTTTCGATAAAGTTGGGGGAACCTGGACATTACAATATTCAATGCCCAATTCTAAATGATAAAATCTAGACCAATGAAGGATATATGTGGAAATAAATGGATGAATTATTTATGTTTTTTGGTCAAATAAAAAATTCTAGTCAAAAGGATATTTAGTGGTTAACCATATTTCCAGGATGTCCATCAAATTCATTACGGTTTTAGAAAATGGAAAACCTTTATGACAAGTTACATGCCACAAAATTTAGAAAGGTGGTGGTCTATGAACCCAAGAACGATGGATGATAAGGATTATAAACCACCCTATGACCAAAAAAATTTCTATGTTAATGTGATATTGTTGTACTTAGACAATTTAATGAGTAAATATTAATGATGAACCAATAATGTTATTTTTTTAGGATTATAGATTATAGTATAAAAAATATTGACTTTGAAGAATTCATGGAGTCAAATATTTTCACTTCACACTCATTTATGGGCCCTAAGATGTATTATAAATATTATTTTACTACTTCAAGAATCAATGGTAATTTTGAGATATGAATTTTTTAAAGTAAGGGATAAATTATATTTTGAGGAAAACACAACAAAAGTATGAAATTGTGTCTATTGGAAGATATGAATTGTGTTTCATTATATAATTAGATAATAAATTAAAGCCTTGATATTAATAAATGTTTCTTAAAATAAAATGTTGTCCTAATACAATATTTCATTGTTGAATTGATGGCCTTTTAAAGTAAAAATATTTATGGATTTGAGGCCTTAAACTTTCCATTGATCATTAATTTGTTTTTCATTGATGACCTAAATCACCACTAAAAACATTTATTCTTTTTCTATATGTATGTATCTCTGATTTAATTTATGTCTCTACTATATAGAGACACATTTATATGATATTCCACGTGACCTATAAACATCCAATTCGCTATATTCAAAATACTTGTTACAAAACATTCTAACGATGTGGGGTTCCAGTAATGATACTTAAAAAAAAACTATTGAATACCACGATGGAGTTTAAATTTCCAGAACAAAATTTAATTAATGTAGTAAATATTTTACACACTCGAAATTCTATAAGGGTAACTTTTATTTGATAGTGTGTATTAAAAACAACACCATGAACATAAGGGAATATAATAACATAACACATTAAATTTTATTTACTATTTACAATATATTATATATATTTATATGCATGTTAACAATTATCTACCATTCCTTTCAAAAAATAATTTCCTTGTCTGATATCTTTCGTTACACGCAAGACTGAGTTAAACCTAACAAAAACATATTAATAAAATTTTTATTATTGAATATAATATGATATAACCGAATAGTTAAATTAAAATTTATGAATAAAATTATCTAACTTATAAAAATGTACAGGTTAAAAAAATAAAATCAAGTCACTCGATAAGAATTAATAGTAAACTAATATATGAACTATTCTCATATAAAGGAAATTGTTTTATAGATAACTTTTTTACCGACCACAAGGATCATGTATGCTAGTAAATTAAATTAATTTCAATTAGTGAGTGATACTAATGTAATATATATATATATATATTATATTCAATCATGTATTTTTTATATTCATCAAATTTATTTTATATGCATAAGATAAGAACTAACACAATGTTACTCATAAAAACTATATTTTTTAAGGGTACTTTAACGCCATTTTAATGGAGGGCTTATATTAAATTTTATTTTTTGAACATTTATAAATTTAATATTTCCAAATAATAATATTATTTGAATGAAAAAGATAAAAATTATGTTAGTTTGATGAACCCAAACACCAAAGATTCCCCTTCTGAGCAGAAAATGGAGAAAGAGAGATAATTCCCCCACGTGTCTCGCCTCCAGTAGGCCCCGTGGAGTTTACCAGCACCAAGGGTATATAATATCACAAAATGGATGGCATTAGCCATTTTATAGAAACAAATATCATTAGATAATATGTATCAACCAAAAAACAACTCCAATATATGCATAATATAATCCCAAAATCCACCCCTCATGGATGTTTAGAAAATATAATAGTTAAAAAAGAATAATCTCGATAGTAAATACCAAGAGATCAAATCTAAGCACGGTCAAATCAACTATCCACACATTTGACCTAGTAATGTTCAATATCATCCATGTAATCCTCATAAAAATGTTAAAAAAATTATATATAGAGGGTGAGTATACAATTATAATGTGTATGAAAAACCATGGTCTTTCATGCAAAAGTAGAAGAAGCATACTAATTCCCCTATGAGAAAACAGTAGAAACCATATAACCTAATAAGAAATACTATTCATCCCAATATCATAAAGGCACAAACAACAAAGAACACAAGTAAATAAAAGTAATATAATATGAACAACGATGTTTTGGTACCCCACACCACTTCCCACTGGTTATCCTCTTTTAACCTAAAGGAAACGTCATGATGAATCCACCATCATCCACAAGAACCACATCAAAACCCACCTTTACACAGATGGTCCTCATAGATATTCCCCCAACCATTGAATATGAAGCTCACAACATCTCATCCCGTAAACACCTTTGAATTCCCAACACAACTCATCCCATTGTAATATAGAGAAGATTACATTTCCCATATACACTTGGGTCCCACAGTTGTACCCTAACCTTCCCTATGAATCTTTGGATACCAATGTCCAGATATGGGATCAGGGAAGATACAATAATCGTCTATCCATCCACCCACTAGGATTTTGATAAATTCCACACTCCCCCATGACAATGGGGGTGTTCGTCACATAGTTCATAACTAGGGCGGTTTGTATATAAAAAACAAAAGACATGTATATATAAATATATTTGTATCAAACACTAAATCCCAACCTCTATTATTTCCTAGAAAGAAAAAAAATCCTATAAATATTCCTTTATAGTTACCTAAAAATGCATTTTTCAATAGTAGCAATAGTCATTTTGGATGTTGAATAAATGAAATGGACTTCACCATAAGTCACAACTCAAACATACCCCCATCCAACTCATTTTACCAATTATTATTATCTATTATGAAAATATATTTTCATTTATCCCATACTAGGGAAACTAATATTCACAGCATGCAATAAGCCATATAGTATAAACCACATAGAGGAGAAGAACCAATGCAAGGCAACCCAAATCATATTATCACTCTTTTCGACACACCTACCAACCCCTTCTATACCCTATACCACATATCATCACAACCAAACCTAAAATCCCCATTATAGGAAAACACCACACCCATCAAACCCAGCAACATATACATAGCATAACCCGAACCTATAGCCCCACTACTAAATCACTACCCATCCATTCCAAAATCAATAACTAAATCAACCTAAGATTCCATTAAATTGTTCATACCAACCAAACATAAATTAGTGCACTCAACATTATAACCACACAACCACCCAAGGAACAAGAGTTATCAAAACCACAAACAAAACAAATCCACTAAAAACTAGGCAGGGTGTATTCAAATTTAGAAAAAACTTGTTCATTAATTATTGTTTGATAATTCAAGGGTTGTCATAGAGCATGTTCGATCCTAATACATCCATTTATTTAACTGGGCATTCATGGTAAATTAAGATCATATATATGATTTTTTTCAACACAAATCACTAGGAAACCCTCATAATCATTATAGAGTGATCAAACAAAGACAACCAATGACCAGGATTTTCAATAGGCATACGACCTATAAAACTCATAAAATCAATAAACAAAAAAACAGAAGCATGCACCAGTTTCCCAGTCCATGCTCATTTATTTAAATATGGTTCTATTATCAATATTAAATATGGATTCTAATACCTTTACATGGAAAAAATTAATACCCCAAACCTACATGATGCACAAATAAATGAGTTGAATGAATCCCTATATTAGGAAACAGATAATCAATACCTACTCCTTTTACCAAACAGGGGGTATGCAAGGCTCTAGGGAAATGTTGTCCAAGGGTGCAACACAGATTCTTCTATACTTGGGGAAGAATGGTTCTTGGAATTATTGGTAGGACGAGTAATGAATGAACCCATAAATATGAAAGAGTGTATTCTTTTGAAAGGCCAGATCATATATCAATGGAAGAACGGTGAAAAAATCCATTGAAGTAAGATCATGATCAAGAACATGTTGTTTGACTATTTAAGGGACTTCTTAGTGTTATAGATTTAAATATTTATTTTAATTCTTTTTAAATGGATTAAAAACAGAAATAGAGTTTTAAACTCATTTTATGTCAAATGAAACATTAAAGAAAAAAATGAAAAAAAAACTAGACAAACAAAAATTTTGACAAATGGTCAGAAATTACTCATCATTGGGTGAGTGACTGTCACTAGTCACCAAAGTGACTCAACATTACGAGTCACCGGTACTGACTCACCGCCTGCAATCTACAGTTTGAAAATTTATAATTATTTCAAACTCTTGAAATGAGTCACAATTATCTCCAAAACACTTCAAACACTGAATTCTAGAATAGTAATAGGCTGGGGAGTATGGGCCATTTCATCAGATACCTCTAAAACTACTCTTTCCCTCTATAATTCAATACCAACCTAAAAGAAATAAGAGTTTGATAAACTACACCGTAAGATACCTCTCAAGGATCATTAAATATATGAAACACCAATACTCCCATCTAGGTTCAATGATAAACCCCAATTTGCTGTTCAATTATATAAGTGAAACCTCAATATACATGAACACCTCCTCTATCACATACTACCCAAACTGGAAAAAATAGAAACTATAGGAGCACAAAATCCACACTATCGAGTTATACAAGTCATAGAATTACATTTTCCACGTCAAGATACTATCTTATATGGGTCACACTGACTCATCTGCATGGTTTTAATTACATCCAATTAAGGTATATTAATTAGAAATTAGGTTTTCCCCTCTTCACATTTATAGAATTTATTACACATCAATGTAACAAGGAAATTACTCATCTCATAGAGAACAACGTTTAAACATTTCATTAAAAACAGAAAGGAATAAGACCAAACTCAATACAACTCTGGGTACTGGGAAAACATTTCTTCCTCTCACTCCCATGTTCTCTCCTGAAAGATACAGTGCTTCAATAACATATGATACAAGGGATTGTTTCACCCACATATCACCTTCTCTGCACGATCATGGATCTCTATCGGATACTCCACAAACGTCACATTATCTTCAACATCCAACTCTCCCTAAAAAGTGACATGATAGTAATCGTGAAGATGTCGATAAACCCTAGGTACATGAATTATATTTTGATATATATCCATCTATGGTTGAAAAACCAATTGCTATTCCACCTTTTGACCTTTCCCCAACACCTCAAAGGGTTTAATGAACCCAAAATAATGCTTTCCCTCTTCGTCAATACTCTAATACGCATGATCGGGGGAATCCATTAAGAACATGTGGTACCCAAACTGAAACTCCAAGGGCATCCTCATACGACCAGAATACATCTTCTTTTGGTTTTTTCCTTCTTCATCATCTAAAGGACAAGACGAAACTTCTCCATCATGCTCTGCACGACCTCAAAACCAAGAGCAATTGTGTCCTCAACCTCCACACCACACAAAGGTGAATGAAATAGTCTTCTGAACAAATATTAAAATGGGGAAATAATAATGGAAGAGTGATAGATATTACTATTAGAAAACTATAACAATGGAAGGTTTGACACCAAATATCGACCAATATCCAGGATGTACGTACAGAACATATCCCCCAGTGTCTAGATGGTTTACTCTATCTGCCCATCTATATGAAGGTGGATGGTAGTGTTGTGGCATAACATAGTGATAAACATTTTTTACTAGAAAACTAAACACATCATCACAAACATTTTCATTCCCCACTTTTTCCCAAGAAACCAATACTATTATCTTAATACATAATACATCATTGAAATTAAAAGGGTATTGCTAGTGATGACAATTGAAACTCACGATGAACTCCCTCACACATGAACACAAGAACAAAAAGACTCCCACAAAATATCATTTGATTCTGACCAACCTATGACCATTCTTCTAGAGAATAACCGTGGTCAACATGATCGCACATAACCTTTACCTCCAAGTCTCCCCACTACGTCTCCTCCACCAGCTAAATCAGAGTAGATTTCACCATTATCTGAAATAGACCGCCTCTACAACCATCCATTCTTGTATCTATGTGCAAGGTGTCAATATCCTCCCTCACCTTCCAGGAATCTGAAGATTCTTGAACTACCTCTTTCTATGAATTCATGCTCAATGAACTAACCATGTCATCCCACTTTCCTAAGGTGTAAGAGATATGAAAATCGTAATCCTGGAGATACTATATCCACCTTCACTATCTCATTTTTATATCACACTAGGAAAATATATACCTCAAGCTCTTATGATCCATGAAGACCACCAAACGCTCCACATTGAGTTAATGTTTCCCCAAAATCTGTAAAAACATGACCACTACTAGCTCTAGATCATTGGTGGCCTAGTTATGTTCAAGGGGATGTAACTTCCTAGACTCAATAGAGATAACTCACCGATATTGCATCATCACACATATGAAACCCAAAATTGAAGAATCAAAAAACAACTCGAACACTACCCATTCATCTGAAAACCAGAGCATTGGAGGACTAACCAACATCCCCTTCATATAGTTGAATTCTACCTAGCACTGCTTTCACCACACAAAAACATGGTCTTTCTTAGTCAAGCCCATAAATAGAGGTAAAAATTGATAGAAATTGGGTATGAACCTCCGCTAGTAGCTTGTGAGACCAAAAAAGCTGTGAAAATATACCACTTTCATGGGTGATACCCAAGAAACAACATCTTCATCATTTTACGGGTCAACTACCATACCCTATTATGACACCACTTGCCTAAGGAAGTGCATCCATCACATCCAAAACATGTACTGTGAAAAAATTCTTTAGACTTTGTGGCATCAAACAACCATTAGGATGGTCCTAAATTTTTTGACCTGATCCTACTTTGACCTTTAGTAGATCAAGATTTCATCAATAAATACGACGACGAACCTGTCCTAGAACTCAAAAAAGGCACAGTTCTTAAGTACCATGATCATGGTTGGTGCATTCTTTACACCAAATGACATAACCATGAACTAATAGTTTCCATACATATAGATAAATTTATTCTTTAGGATATCACCTTCCTTCACCCTTAACTGGTGACATCCTGGCTATAGATAGATATTAGAGAACCCAGTTTATCCCCTCAGTTGTTAAAAACTTTCACCTATCCACGGGAGAGTGTAAAAGTTCTTGACCATCACCTAATTCGTCATCTGATAGTCTACATAAAACCTCAGAAAACCATCCTCTGTTTTCACAATCAATATTGGAGCACCCCACGTTGACACACTAGAATAGATACAACCCTTCTAAATTAGATAATATATCTGAATCCTCTGTTCCCATAATTCATAAGGTGCCATCCGATAACGATCAATCAAAATCATACATGCATCAAGTTGTAAATCTATCCCAAAGCCAAAATCACACTAAGGGGTAGAGTTACATCACCCATGGGGAAGTATTACAATAAGTCCTAAAAAAACTATAAACCTCATCCATCTCAACATCCACTGATTTCACTGAACTCTTGACCAAAAGAGAAATAAGGGGCTCCTCACACTCACTGACCACTAGAAAACTTGGATCACCGATGAAGGCCAAACGATGTCCATACAGGTCTAAAAACACATTTACCCTCAAAATGAATTTTATAATTGAATGCATAGAATACAACCAGTATATTGAAAGGAATATATCATATGACTATATCTATAGAACAATGATATCCCTATGCGACGTATGCGGTCCCATTATTGGACTGCATCCATAGAACATAGCAATCAAGCTTGTTTGAACATTGAATGGTTTAAATATTTGTCAGGGAACAAGAAGCCTCTCTCTATCCAGTACCAAAACATGGTCTAGACTGGGTGAAATAGAGGAGTTCTAACATACTAAATCAAACAAAGCTTAAGAAAGTGTACTGAACAAACTAATCATACTATTGATGATCTCTAGCCTTGTTGGGGATACAGTGTGCAGTTGAACATGCCCAGCTTTTCTTCCCCTGTAATGATGACCACCTCCCTAAACATGTCTAGGTCAAGGTCCCTAAGGAACACATAGAGTTTGGCCCCTACCTACTTAGTCTCCCCTTGGATGAGCATGATCCTGCTATCCCTGCTACTGGAACAATCCTACCAACAACTATTGATATGGCGAGAACATGACCTAGACACCATAACCATACTAAGATAGAATTTCGATAGTTAATTGAATCTAAATATGGCCGCATTATCTATAATTGAAACAGCTCTGTCCCATGTTTACGAGAAATGAACAAGGTCCTGCAGACCGAAATAGAAACATCTGAGGTCGGATCCTTGATAGTCAAATCATCGAAGGCCCTAGTCCTGAGACCTACTACTAAAAACCATTCCATTTAAAGAGCTAGGAATAATCTACTATAGTTGTATAACTCCTCAAGATTTCATCTTCTAAACTACACATACTTTCTTCTAGGCTCTAAGTATGTCGTTAAGGTAAAGGGAGTAACTGTGTAGTAGAGAGAAGAATGAACCACATCCTCTAAGAGTCTCGCACAAGAGTCCTCATCCATAAAGAGATCCAAAACAAAATGAAGGAGTCCCCTGAACATGATCCCCATCTGTTGTACCAAAAAAATACTTTCTAAAGGTATAGTTACACCTGCATCTTTTTAACCATTATGGTGGATGAATTGAATTACTCCAAGAACTCATTCTCATAGTCACCTTAAAAAACATCATCAACTTTCTTCTCTCCCAATTACAAAATCCACAATTGATGTTCGTCTCCCTATATCTGGATCATCACCAACAAAACCCAGTACTCATTCGGAGCCTAGATCAAACTGATGGGGATCAGAACCCCTTTAATACAACTCTCTATCTCCATGTATGAAACCCTAAAATTGTACTGTCCCAGAGTCTACTGGTTGAAATAACGTAGATAATTATTCTGATGATCATCCTCCTCCACTTGGTCAATCCTCCATCGATCAACCAAGTTAGCATACATATCATCCATTTGTTGTACTAAAATCAGACAATGACCAGGATCGTTGTCTAAAAAGGTAATGATGAACACCTGAGCCGGAATAGTATTAATTTTTTAATTGATATTCATTTTAACTAATTATTAATTAAATTTCCTAAAAACCAAAAATAAATTAATAACACAAGTCACTATGATGCATGTACCTTTCATAGGGTCTATACCCAGAAAACGGTGTAGCCACACTTTGGTATTTGGTAGACTCAGAGTCCTTGAATCAGATAATGGTGGCCCTAAAATCCTATGACCTAGCCAGTCTTCCCTGGCATGTGTCACACACCAAGATCACCAGAACACCATTTTCCTTATAATCCCTTGTAATCCCCACTGTTCCAAAATCATAACTACATCTTATCTCTAAACCATCAGCCTCTAATACCATTCTGTCACAACCCCCACCACCCAAATATGACCCTCCTTAGTAGGTTATAGAGAAAGAGAGATAATGACCCCTCAGACTCACATCTAGTATGACTGGGTTAGGTGACTTGTATCAAGGGTATAGAATATCATTAAACAGAAGGAATTAACATTTTTTTTGAAATCGGGATCCATAGTTATGATGTATCAACCACAAAACAATGCTATAAAATACATAAAAGAATGTCAAAATCCATCCCACGTGCATTCTTCGACAATATAAATATGAAAAAAATATGTTAATCCAATGTAAATACAAAAAGGTCAGATATAAGCTGCGACACAACAAATATCCATACATATGAGATAGTAAAGTCCAACACAATCAATATAATCCTCATGGAAACATAAAAACAGTTCTATATACATAGGGTGAGCATAAAAGTATACACTATATAAAAAACCACAGTCTCTCGTGCACAATTGTGTGAAGTATATTAATGAACCTATGAGAAAACAACATAAACCAACAACACCTAACAAAAAATACTAGTTATCCTAACCAAACAAAGGCATGCTAACAAAATAATGAAAGTCATGTATTGTAATATAATATGCTTATCAATGTTTGGGTACCTTTCACTACCCCCCACTAGTTAACTTCTCATAACCAATCAAGGAATGTCCTACCGCTTCCACTCTATTCCACAAGCCCCAAGTCCCAAACCGCCACCACAAACCTTGGCCTCAGATCTATTCTTGTAACCTGGGCATATGAAGCTCATATCGCCTCATCTCATTAAAAACTAGGAATGCACAAAACATAGCATCCCATAGACACCTAGGAAAGCATACCTCACCCACAGACACCTGGGCCTCATAACATCACCACAACCTGCCCGAAGAATCATGGGCCATCAATTCATAAAGGAGGGAGCAAGGATGATCCAATAAATTTATATCCATCATCACATCGGGATATTGGAAAAAGTCACCCTCTCCGGTCATATGGGGGTATTATAAATATAGTTGTCATCTAGGGTGGGGTGCATATAGAAAACACTAGAAAAGTGCATGTATATATATTTAGTATCAAACACTCATGCCCACCCTATAAGGTTTTCCAAAAAAATCTACCATCTAAACCACCATTACTTATACCTCAAAATGCATTTATAAACACCATTAATAGTAACTTATGAAGTTGAATAAATGAAAGATGATTCAAAAAATACACAACTCAAACATTTCCCAATCCAACACATTTAACCAATTATCATTATTTACTAAAAACCCATTTTTAATTACATTCATACTTAGGAAATTACTAATCATAGAATGCAATAAGAAGGACAACATTATCCATGCAGATGAAAAGAACCATAGTAAGGAAACCTGCTTCATATTTCTACTCCATTAAATAACCCTAAGAACCACTAAAAACCCCCAAAAACATATCATCACAACAAAACCTAACCACCTCATTATATGAAAACAACATACCCATAACACCCAGTAACATAAACATAGCACAATCTTAAACAAATACCCCACTATTCAAATTCATCAATTCCATTCGAAAATCAATCAATCTATCAACTTAAGATTCCATTACCCAACCCATACCAACCCACCTTACATCAATGATATAAACCCTAGAACCACAGAACCACACAAGGCAAAAGATAGAACAAAACCCAAAAAACACAAAACCACACCTAACAAAGAAGGGTGTATTCAGATTTAGAAAACTCATGTTCTTTAATTCCACATTAATAATTCAGGGGTTATCACAAATAAAGTTTCGTCCAAAGGTATCCATTTATTTAATTGGGTTTACATGGATAAAAATATTCAAATATATATATATATAAATAAATGTGTTCAGAACCAATCAAGAAGAATACATCACAATCCATCCTGAGTGCACAAATAAAGACAATAAATTAATATGATTTAAAGTATCCATACAACCCATACAACTCAAAAAATAAATAAACAAAAAAACAAAAATATTTATCAGTTTTACCAGACCTTGTTCATTTTTTAATGATAATTATATTATCATTACTATAATAGAGTTAAACTTCCATCACATGGGAAAAATTTGTACACCCACCCACACGATAGAAAAATAAAAGAGATAAAGGAATCTCTAATTCATGAATCAGATGATCAAAACCTCCTCGTTGCACCAAACCGGCGGTGCAAAAGGCACCAGGGGAAGACAATCCAATGGTGAAACCCAGATGCATGGAACCTTGGGGAACAATGGTTTCAGGGATTCTTAATAGCATGATTAAAGTAAAAATGCACAAGTAAGAAAGGGTATCATCTTTAGAAAGGCCAGATCATTTATCAACAAAAGAACGGTTTTAAAACCATTAAATTTGGATCATGATAAAGACAATATTCATTGACTGTAAAAGGGAAAGTCGAGTTTTAGGTATTTAATAATATATTTTACTTCCATTGAAATGGATTCAAAACACATTAACATTGTTTTATAATTATTTTATAGCCAATCAATTGATAAAAATAAGAATTTTGAAAAACTATGAAACCTAGGAATTTCTACAAATTGTCAAAAAGACTCACCATTAGTTCATTCACAGTTGTGAGTAACTAAACCGACTCACTGTTGTGGGTCACCGGTCCAGACTCACCATCAGAAACACACTATTGGAAAAACTATAATTGTGTAAAACTCACAAAATGAGTCATTTTCATCTCTGAAACACCTCAAACAATAAATTTTGACAAATTAATGGACCGAGGAGTTCATGTACATTATAATTAGGCAGCATTGTTTTTTATTTTTTCTGAAATATTTCATTTTCTATGAATCGTGAAAAATACCGAATTATAATTGAAAACACTTTTTTGCCTAATTTTATTTATGTATAAATTACATTTTTTCTTCCTTAAAATCATAATTAGATTAATTTTATAGATATTAATACAATATAGGTATTTTTATGAATTTACATTTTAAATTGGAAATAATATCATTGAAAAAGTTTGAATATTTTTATTTTAAACACTCTTTTTATTGTCTCATGTATATTATTAAATTAAATTAATTTTATTGTCACAAAATGGACTATAATTTGTAAAAATAGATTCAATATTTTGAATTATCATAATTTATAATATATAATAATTTCAAAATAGTTTTGAAAAAAATAGTAGTGAATGTAATTATAATTAATTGAAATGATTAAAAAGAGAAATTATCTTTATAGGGGACTGAACCATAATCTAATGACAAAAAGTGACCTATAAACAATTTAAAAATCCATTGGATATTAGTATTTCTACACCTTCATCTCTTGGATATATTTGGGATTATTATTGGATCCAAATTCTATTGATAATGATGTGTGGTATTCCCATTTATATAATTCCCTAGAATGCCTCTCCTCATATACTATAAAATAAATCTCAACCCTCCCTCTAAATCACAACTCTCAAGACCTTGGTTTCACCAAAATATTCACAAATAACATACAAAAAACTCCTCCCCTAAACCTATAAATTTCAATTTATTTTAATTATATACAAAGAATCCCATTGGTGAAAAGAAAAAGATGATACACAAAGAATATGTGACTTGTTTCCTCAAAATCTTTTATATTATTTTCCTTATCCACTCCCTAAATTATTCTTATTAAATTATTTTATAATAATTTCATTATTCATAATATACTGAGATGTTTTAATGTTATGGGTTATACCTACATCTACACAATCTTCTTTAAAATGGGTAATGAACTTATTGTTAATGTTTGGTGAACTGCCGCCTCATGAAAGGATATTGTTTGTTTTTCCTATACCACCTCTCATTGTTGGGAATTGTGATAGAAATAACATTTATATGTATAATATATGATAATTATGTTTTATTCACTCATCTTTAATATTTATTTATCATAATTTTTAATTCTATATATTTTGTGTAAATACAATAACATCGTTTGTGAATGTGTGGATTAACGGCTCCTAAAAGCAATGTGATTCATACACGCAATACATGTAATCAATAAAAGTTATTATTAATAAACCAATGTGAAATATATGAAATAAATATGGTAATCGTATTATTAAATATAAATACATATATCATTTAATTTTTACTTTTATAAATACGATATATAAATTAGTGTTGCAGTCATGTGTATGTAAGACATACTGTCTCCATGAACGATGCATTTCATTTATTATATCCAATTTAATGGAGTATTGTAAATAAAATTATATTGAATATATATTATATTTACATCATTTTTAATAGTTTCTATCATATGTAAACATGATATAATTAATAGGAAAAACGTACAAGTCAAAACATACTCGAAAAACTAGGAATTATCACCTGAAAAGTATAAATAATGAATCATTTTCCACAAAATGGTAATATGATATTATAAAAAAGATAATATATGATGTTATAAATATAATTATGGTTCAATAAAAATTTATTAACATTATCAAAACCATTATATGTGAGTTTAATGTATGTTTACCCAAAAGGAAACACAAGGTAAGGGATTCTTATCTCACTTTTACTTTTGTGGGGTGCACATTATAATCCTTCCATATTTCTTTTGTGTGGTGTATCTAATTAAAATTTTGATATATTATATCATAAATTATATTATTTTCAAGGTATTATGAGTTTCAATTTTAATTTTTTCTTCTAAGGGAATTTGTATTATAATATACTATGTGTTGAAGTATTTTGTAATCTGATTCCTTTAGATTAGGTTATATTACTTCCTAGCTGTTATTAATATTATAAGATTATCTGTGTAATAACTATTTACAATATATTGTTTTATTCAATCTTGTTTCATGTGTATTTACATATAAATAAACATTATCATCAACTAGGCTGGGTACCCTAGTAACCGGATAACCAAGTCTCCCCTAACATAGTCCAAAGGGAATTCCTAATCCCTATGGGTTGGAGACTAGAACTTGGCTTCAAAATTTTTGAATGGATGAATTAATTCTCAACAAACACAATAGAATAATGATAAAAAAATTCAATATGGATACTAGAAAAAAATCATAGGGATATATGTAAATATTTCAAATTTGATGAAAACCCCTAAGCACTATAATACAGTACTAGACACAGAGAGAAAATCCCTAATCCTTGAGTACTAAACTCTCCATACCCTATTATCTAGAGAAAGAAAAACATATAAGTTGGTAGTTTCCATTTTACAACTACGGAAGGATATAATCTACAAACCCCCAAGTTTACATGATGGTTTTGAGCCAAAATTTAACTAGGCCCTCTCCAAGGATTCAATAATAAGTTTCCGACATTTAATTAAGAAACTAAACCATTCAATTTTAAATAAAATAACATGAAATGTTAGTGTAAATTTTTTAAAAAATCATTCAATAAATTTCAAATAATGTAAATACTCTATGCAAATTTCATAATAAAAATTTATATAAATAATTTTATATAAATTCAAGAGTCTTGTGTAAAGAATTTTGCAAACAATGGAATGTTTTTAAAAAATAATCAATGAGAAACATGGTAATCTACCCATAGGTAAGAAATTTCCATGTTATGGTATCCTCAAAAAATTATATAATGAAAATGAAAATATGCACACACATACCCTGGCTCTAGTCAAGGATAATCCATTAACATCGTACTAATGAATAAGATGGGTCAAACTGTTTTGGATTGAGTTGTATTGCATCTGTCCATTTCAATGTAATTCCCATCCTTGTGTTCCTATCCCGAGTAATTCAGTAATTACTTATGATTTGATGTTCTCTAATAAAAATGAATTAATATAAATTTATTGTAAATATATTTTATATAAAATTCATCTCTTTTTCTAAATTCTAATATTCCATTATTCTCTTCAAAAACATAAAGAGGTTTATAATCATCTAATACTAATTTCCAAGATAAAACCAATGGGATTATTTCAAGAGTAATTTAATAAAATTTCCTCAAATATGAATTTGAAGTTGATTTCAAAAAATAATTTTCAAAGTTTAAATCTAAGAATTTAAATTTTAAATTTTCCACCAATTTCACAAACACGCACAAATTTAATGGAATCGTGGGTATTCCCAATTTTGTTCCAAATTAAATCCAAATCCCCAAAATAATGGAATTGGGTTTTCAATAAAAAAATTTAAATAAATTTAATTAAAACATTGAAATTGAAATTATGCTAAACAATTTAATTGAAATCATGATATTTAAGGTTATTTAAAATTGGCCAGCATAACGGAAACACAAACCAATCTCATAGAAACACAAAGCTAGAAATGAAACCCACCAATAAAGAATGACAGAGATGAAAATCATGGAGCTCATCCTATAAAAAAATTAAAAACACTAGTTTTTAGATCCATCAATCCCATGATGATATATGAATCTCAACGGTGGTAATGAGAATGAGAAGAATAGATAATGATAATTCTATCTCGAAAATTCTCACTATAATCGCAGAAATGTTTAGTTTCTGATCTAAATGAACCAGATGGTATTTAGCGATCCAAAATTTCAAGTGGATGACCCTTAATATGAGAGAAAGGAATTATGAATTGGATGAAATAGAATATTCATTTAGGATTACTTTTTTAAAAACAACACATGAGACAATATCAGATGAGTAACAAAAGGACACATTGTGTTGTTGAAAAATACTATAAACACCAAAAAACATATAAAATTATATTAAAGAACTATTTATTATTATTTAAAAATTTTATGGTGTGTAAACACATTACATGATGTATAAATTTCCAATAGGATGAAGAACAAGCAGGTTTCGTGGAAAAAATTCAAACAAAACTCTGAATTAACTATTACAAGTATCATCCTTACACATTTTTAGCTATACCTAGAAAATGAAAAAAGTAAAACCACAAAATGGATTAAAAACTACCTGATACAAAGGTAATAATATATCATCACCTATCCACTATAAAAAATTCATATCCCTATAATGACTATAAAGAATATTATATATCTAAATGGTAAGGGCACCACACTATCTTCTGTGCATCATACTCCCATGTCTCATGAGAATTAGAACCATTATTGCAAAACACTCCAACCAAAGCTATCATACTCCCATGAATAACCTTAGTTTCAAAATCTACTCCCCTGAGTATCCATTTATTCATGGATATATTATATATAATGACAAGATCACCCTAGTTCAAAACATTTGATGGAAATGATATATAAAATTATAGCTAACATACATGTAACATGTCATGTGTTGAAGAAATATATAGTGGAAGTGAAACATTTTAAGAAATATTACCCACCTTATCAACCACATCAAAAGATACAAAAAAAGAAGAAAATCATACCATCCCTACCAAGATGATGATGACCCACACAGGGTAAAACATTCAAGAAAACATAATCCCCAACTGAAAATTACCAATGGATATGAGGATAATCAACATTATACATATACCTACTCGGTGTTGTCAACAAACTCCTCTGAATCATCCAAATATTTAAGGTTATATCTTAGACCATGAATGGTTCAACAGTAGATCTTTCCACAATCTCTGACCAACATAATATATATTTACAATCCCATCCATATAAGGACTCAATAGGATCCATTATGATCACAAACTAGGGACATTAATTATAAGAGAACACAAATAGTCGAAGATAGTCTTCCCAAGACTCAACAATGTTGAGAACAAAAGAGTAGATAATATACTCAATAATCTATATAGATATTTTTGTATGACCATCCAAATGTTGATTTTATTTCATAATAAAATAGACATGAGACCTCAGTGCATCCTAAAGGCCTCTATAAAAGTCATATGTGACCCGATCATCTTGGTAAAAAACTATAGCAGATGGAAATCCATGAAAATAGGAAAAAATAATTCACATACAGACTTAAAAAATCCTCAAACATGGTTGTGTCACAAATGGGTATAATGTGAGTCGATTTAGACAGATAATTAATCATAACCCACATCGTATTATTCTTTTTATGTGTACATAAAAACCTAAACAAAAAGTAAATAGAGATCTCGTCCCACTTCCAAGTCAATAATAAAAGTGGATAAATCAAACCTAATGGTTTATAGTGCTCGTACATGACCAATTGCCACATATAACAATGTGATAAAAATTAATCAATTCCCTATATCACACCTAGATTCCAGTATCTAATATAAATTTCATATAACATCTTCATAGTTCATGGGTTACAGCCCACCAATAATTATTACAAACCCCATCATAGATTTATTTACTACTAATGGAACTACAATGTTATTCTGGTAGCATTGAATGCCCTTGGTGGATAATTAGTAGTCATGAATTGTCTCCACACCCTAAAAAGAGTGACTAATGCATCAAAAAAATCATAAACCAATTGTTCCTAAAAAATAATCTTAGGAGGAGTTTATTCATATTCAACACTTGCCAATGAATCCTTATACCCTGATGATCAGAACCCGATGTGGAACTGTGCAAAGAGACCACCAAGTTCCATTATTCCAAATAATCATTCACTACTTAGGTCTGTATATTCCTTCATAGATAATATGTGATGAAATTATCATTCCCCGATATAAAATCAATTTTAATGTCAACGAATTTCAGATATTCCACAAAATACTTCTACATAGATTCTGATAATTTCATGAGAATATATAACAAAATATATTGTGGTCAAAAAACAAGGTAATCCTTTCCCCAAAAAGATAATTCCACCCAATCAAAATCTTGTGAATCTCATATGTGAGTTCAAGGTCATGTCTTGGATAATTCATCTTGAGTGGACTATGACAAAAATATCCATAATCAATGACATGATCACCCTACATAAGAACACAACCCAAACAAGACTATGATGCATTATATAAAACCATATAGCTCTGCAAGGCCTCCGAAAGAGTTAACACGAATGCAATATTAAATAGAAATATTTTCTCAATGAAAATAACATGCCACATTTTATCCTAAGAAAAATTTACTCAATTCCATGTTAGAGTAGTTTGTATAGAAGTTAAATTTTAGAAGCCCTTTACAAACTGGTGATAAAATTCAACTAAACCCAAGAATCATTGAATCCCAAATACATTTTCTTGTTTTTAACATGTCATAAAATCTTACAATGATTCAATATAAAAAGATATAACATATTCTAAAACCACATTACCCAAGAAAATAACATCTAGAATCAATAAATCATAGTATGATATCATGGAATAATGTTTTTGATTTCTTATCAACTCCAAAACTGCTCTAAGATGACGCAACTGATCCTCCTTGGACATAGAGTAAACATGGATGTCATCGAAAAAGAAAATCGTAAAGGTATCAATATTCTCATTGAAAATCTGGTTCATTAAATCCATAACAATTGTAGGAGAATTAAATAAAAAAAATTTCATGATAAGGTACACATAATGGACATGCCTACTACAAAAGGTATTTTTTTGAATTCCATATTATTTTCTTCTCAATTGATAGTAACAAATTATTGATCTGTATGTGATAACTATTTTTCCATCAAATTTTTCAAGCCAATCATCAAGATTTGGAAATAGATAATTTTTATTTGAAATAAATTGATTGAGATTTCAGAAATCAACAAAAAGGGAATGTTAACCAACATCATCCTTAGAAAAGAGAACTAGTTCGGATGGTGACACACTAAATTGTATAAATCATTTCTATAGAAGATCATTCAACTAAGCCTCCATATTATTAACACTTTTTGGTGGAAATGGGAAGAAGCAATAGGTATTTTTTGTACGAGGAACTAAATCAATGGGAAACACTACCTCCTTTATCATAACTAAACCAAAAAAATCCATTGAAAAAAATTCAGCAAACTCCAAAAATGACGGGAGGGAGATCACTACATATAGATTCCCACTCCAAATTAAAAGAAAACACATATATTAATTATTCCAAAACTGGATAAGATGGTCCAGATCTAATCAATTTCATATCTTATTCTCTATGGATGATTTAAAAATCCCATAAGGTGTTGTAATGGAGACCCATCGAATATAACAATAAATATAATATTTATTGGAAGTTAGTCAATTCATACCAAATATGACATAATGTTGATTAATGTTGGGAACTCAAAAACCCTAAGATATCTCATTATCTAATTACATGATAACCCAACTTGGAATACTATCACGATATTTTCTCTACATTCTAAAGTGTGTAGATATATTAATAGAACTAAATAAAATATCCAGAGGTAAATTTAAAAGACTTAAAATATGAGTTGAAATAAATGACTGACATGCACCAATATTAAATAGAGTAGTCACTAATTATTAATCTATAGTAATGATACCTCTCACATTACCTCAACCCATATCCATTTCCTCTAGAAAAAATTCTTCCGTGTGAAGCAGCTTCATTTGGGATTCTTGTTGTTTGCATACTTTTGTACGTGAAACATCTGATTTCACCACATTACTTTTGTTGCTCTAAATATCTGGTTCTACTATGTTTAAAAGAAAATAAAATTCATAACATTTGCAAAAGTCTTGATCATCCATATTATCTTCATACCTTGGGTGCCTCCATAGAAATTGAAATTGAATGACATATATTTTTGCACTTGTAACAAATAAAAGGGCCTCTACCTAGTAATAAAGGAGGTCTAGAATGAACCTACTAATGAAAAACATAATGAGGATCAATACACTTCTTATTTTCTTCAATATAACCCACGGAAATAAATCTGGGAGAAAAATGATCTCCCTTCTACCATTACATTCTACGCATGTCCATTTGACCATCAAAGTTCTATCTAGAACCTCATCATATGTATTATGATTCAAAAAAACCTATGAATGAATATCATATCATAATAAAAAAAATTTAACATTGGGGCTTCAAATTATCATTCAATACTATCTCAGGTAGAAACTGGAAAAATCACCAAAACTATTTTCATATTAAGACACGGTCATGTCAATATACTCATTTAATAAAAACACTGTATACTTATCCAAGGCCATTGAATCTGGATAGAAATGGATAGTGAAAATAACTTTTATGTCTTTTAACTCAAAGAAAATGTGCCTCTTCTCTGTCACCTTCATCTCCTATCATCTTCTTCTTGGTCGTTCTAGTACAAAGGTGTTATAATTCACATAGACTTGGTTATGTGTCTCTATGAAACCAAAAAACTATCAACCCTACTCAACCATTCTCGGCCTCTTGAGGATCTTTGGAGCGTTTGAATTCTAGTGGATTCGAGAGAAAAAACTATTGAGATTTTTTTTGAAAAACAACCCTTATATTTCCCATAGTTGGATCATCGACATAAACTGGTGGGGGTTTAGGTCATAGAGCATTGATATTATATAAAGTCACCTTTACCAGACTCGGGTCCATAAGGGATTCAGTAACTAACATTCATCTTCATGAACCTATTGGATCCAGTTTATGCATCTTCATGGAGGTATTCTGCTCCAACAAAATAATCATACATCATTTCATAACACATATTTACACTCTAATAGAGAAAAATAGGAACTTAATCCCAATAGACAGTAAAAAATATTACGATTTCAATCTATCCAAATAAAAATCAAGGAAAATACTATAACTAATCCTCAATATGTTATTCCCTACCCAACCATGGTGACTTAAGGATCATTATGCTGAGGTATGGACATGAAATCAGTCACAAAAACCTCATAAGTACCAAAATGATTACAAAAACTACCTACTAACATCATATAATGATAAAAAAGTTTTCCTCTGATGCCATTTGGCCCCAAACCATTCTGGGTACTATGGTAACCTGATAATTGAGCCATCCTTGACTTATCTCAAAGGGAATTCATTACCCCCATGGGTCAGAAACTAACACATGGAATCATACAATTTGAATGTGGGAATGAATTTTATACATAGTTTAATAATGATAAAAAATTTATGTTACATACTTGGGAAAATGCACACTGAGAATTTTTATAAAAGTAAAATATGTAAAAAACACAAAGTACTCTAGAAAAGTACTAGATATTGAATTCACAACTCCATTCATCATCGAATTAATATTACAATCCCAAATATCAATCTCTAGTGTCACCTCTAAGTGGATATTTTCACCTGATCAATCTTAGAAGAAGATAATATACAAATACCTAAAGGTATAGGTTGGGGGTGAGCTAATATCTCAATAGGTTCTTTCAATGCATTGAATTATAATATTCTAATATTTTATTAAAAAAATAATGTTTTTAATTTTAATTAAAAATGTAATGTAAGTTCAAAAACATATTTAAATCATATAATTATTTATATATAATATTATGGAAAGTATTTAAGAAATGGTCTTAATAAATATTTTATAAAAAAAAAATTTCATAAATTTATAATTCATGTTTAATATTTTTCAAACAATGGAATATATTTCAAATAAAAAAAATGTGAAACACGGTCATCGTCTATAAATATAGATTTTTCTAGGTTGTGGTGTCCTCACACACTTATATAATGGTAACGACATTGTGTACACACGTCCCTTAACATTGGTTAAAATAGACTAATTGATATACTATAATGGATTAAAATGGGCTAAAAATATTATGTTTATGTTTTTTAGTGTCAAACCATTTATAAGTAATTTCCATCCTAGTGTGTTTATATATAATAAATCAAAAAATGAATAGTATTTAATGTTCTCTAATAATAATAAATGATGGGAAATTTATCTTAGAACTATTTAAAATACAATTCATCAAATTCTCAAATTTCAAATATTCAAATTTTCTCTTTAAAAAACCAAAATGGGATTTAATTAATTAATTTATTTTTTAGAGAATAAAAACCATCGATTAATATCAAAATCATTTAAACCACTTTTCTGAAATTCCAATTTGAAATAATTTTCATAAAATCAAATTAAAAAATTAATTGATTAAATCAAATTTTGAAATTCCCCACAAATTTCACAATCACACCGCTATTTAATGGAATTAGTGGGTCTCCCAATTTTCCACCAAATTAAGTCCAAATTACTAATCCCCTAGAATTGGTTATTCAATAAAAAAATTGAATTCAATTTAATTAAAACCATGAAATTAATTTTAAATAAACAATAATATATTAGTCATGAAATTTATGGTTAATCAAAATTGGACATCATAAAGAAATTGCACATATTTCTCATTGAAACCCCAATCCCACGACGGAGCCCATTAACATGAATTATGTTACAGAATACCACAGAACATGACCTATAAACATGATTAAAAAATACAATGTTTCTATACATAAATCCCAAGTGTATCTATCAAAATTCATGGATGTAAACAGAAAGAGATGAAGATACAAGGATAGAGCTTACACGAACTATCACACCACAACTACAAAAACATTTCATTTTTTAATGAGATGACCTGAAGGGTTTAAGGGCACAAATATTTCATGGAAATGGACCAGGTTCAGGATTAAGGATTTCAAAAGAGGATTAAATATAATTTTCAGGTGATCCACTTGTTTATAAAACAACACTAAGGGATTTACAATATGTGTATTCTAATTTGACATCTTCTAAATGATAAATCCCATAAACTAAGAACAACCCCTAACTTTTTGTTAAAAATGGGTTTATTTTAATTTTAGATTTTATATGATTTAAATACATATTACATAGATTTTGAATACCTAGAAGGATATAGAACTATCCTTTTTGAAGCTAGAAATTCCAAAAAAAAACATAGAATTTACCATTATAGGTATCCACTAAACTCTTTCTTAGCCCTACCGAGACATAAAAGAGAAAACCTTGAAAATATGTAATAATTTACCAAACTAAAATGTAATGGTTTGTTACTAAAATAATATTTTCATTTATTTATTCCCATATCAATTTTATCATCCTTTAAGATTTTCTTTACAATATCATTTTTTTAAGGATTTTTAAACCCGAATTCCAATCTGAAGAAATTATTGGAACGTTATTTAATAAAACATATCATTTCTTATACTCTGGTTATTCATAACCTTTTCTATGTAATATTACCATTTTCCCACTCACTGGTACTAAAACTATTTGTGAAATTTTGTTTATGAAAACTCAACAAAGTTTCCCTCCTTAGTCAGAGAACATGTTTTCCAAAAAAATCGATGTTTTATATAATATTTACCAAAAAATACCTTTTCAAAAGTATTTATTAAATAAATTTTCCCCATTTCGATTTTAAATGTTTTATCAATGGAATATTCATGTTTATTTTAGGGAAAGGCACTTTACTAACACATTTAACATAGAAAATGAATATTTTTTTACCATGTATGACATGTATAGATTTACCCACCATTATTTAATCAATGATAAATTTGAATGCTTAAATTTATAATTTTAAAAGAAAATGTATTTAAAAAAAATCCAAGAAAATTATTTTAAAAAAATTCAAAATAAAAAAGGATATTATCCTCAAGAATTTTTTTACCATTAATTTTTATAGTATTTCTATTTATCATAAATAACAACCCTTTATTTTACTTGTCTTTGCATACATTTTAGTTATTCTAACATTGTTCTTACTCTAGATGGTTCAGGATTCCTTTGAACAATTATTTTATTGACATTAAATACAATGGTTTATTTTTTATTATACAAAAAATCATAAATTTTCTATGATTGTTGAACATTTAATTTCACCTAAATATCTACATCATTTATCTTGGATTTGAGTTTTTCATAAATTGTATATGATATTTACATATGTGGTTCACTTTGAAATTATTTTGATATATAGGTAAATATTGATAAATAAAAATCCTTTACTCAATTCATGTATTTTATAAGTAACATTGATCGTGGATTAAATTGATTTTTAAACATATGAGGAATGATTTGGACATGTATGATCATGGGGGGGCCTGGTTACAAATAATCAGTTGGAGCATCAGTATTCTAATGGGATGAATTAGATTGATAACCTATGTTAATGAGGTATTCCCCTGTATGTTATAAACCATCCATTGAATGGTCTCAGTGGTAAAGTTACCATGTACCTAGGAAATAAAAATTCAAATAATTAATGATTTCATTCAGTTAGAATTAGTTATT
Organism: Viscum album; assembly: GCA_963277665.1. NCBI lineage: Eukaryota > Viridiplantae > Streptophyta > Magnoliopsida > Santalales > Viscaceae > Viscum > Viscum album. The sequence continues at coordinate 132,085,299 of OY728138.1, read as the reverse complement.
ATTTATCCATGACAATTTTCAACGATATTTATATCGATGAATTTCAATTTAATTTAATGGATTAAATGTCGTTTGTTTCATTTATTTTCCACAATATATCGATTATAGATTATCTATTTACTTTAATGGCATGTTTTTTTAGTTATTTACATTTCCATATTGTTTCTTCAATTCATTCTCAGTTTTTTGATTTCATGGAATGTGCCTTCAGTTATTTAACATTACATAGTAATTATTCACATTTATTCATTATTTATTCCCCTATGCTTATACCTAACTGATCATTTGAACTCTCCCTTATTTTATTTCACTTCCCCAGGAATTGAAGAAGTGTACCGAGAGAGATATTCAATGATATGCTAGATTAAATAATGATAAGATCAAAGAAATAAAAAATTATTTTTTAATTAGTGTGTTAACTTGTAATACAAATTTATGTATATATCTGTTTTACCATGAGTAATAAACTCTTTAGTCTTTTGGGAAGTTAATCCTCACAATGATGGAATTATAATGGTTGTAGAAATTAGTTTTATGCTTCTAGGGTCAGGTTTTTAAAAAAAGTAATGTGATAATAGAATGTTAAAGATTAAAGTTCTACATCATGATTTTAATGTCTTAAATATCCCTTAATTAGTAATCAATTTTACATGAAATGTGTTATAATGTGTAAATGTTGTAGTGAGTGGAATATAATTTTTTTATGTTTGATAAATCAATGTGGATAACTAACTAAAAATTTAGGGTGAAAAATTAGTAATATGTTGTTTTTGAAAACAGGAAATGTTTTGAAACATATATTTCAAAATAAGGGAAATTATATATTTCCTTAAACGTGCATTTATTTTTAGAATGCATTCATTTTAAATGTATTGGGTGTATTCATACAAATGTTTTTGACGAATCCTAGTTATATTTATGGACTAAAAGGGTTTTCATTTAAAATTTATTTATCCAATTGTATATTAAATGAAATGGTATTCCCAAAATGACGTTATAAAATGGATTTAAAATAAATTTAACATGTTTTAATAAAAAAATTATGATACGTGTCTAGGAATTAATTAATGATTCTTCAATGGTGTAAAATATCTATAACGGTAATGTGATATAGTATGCATTGAATCTTTTGTAAGTATAATTTCTATGATTTTTCATAAATTCTTATGAAAACAAGTTAAACTATATTGTTCATGAAATTCTAATATAGATAAGTATTTGATGTAATGAAAAAAGTTCTATATGATTTTTTATTCCATGTTTTAATTAAGTGTAATTCTTCAAAAAGGTAAATCCTTAGATTAAGTGAAAAACTAAAATCAGTCTAAGAAATTAATAAACAAAAAATGGTGTAGTATTTATTATGATGAAATAATTTCTATCATGTTGCATGGGAATAAAGATTATAAATATTTTCATTTGATATCAAGCTACATATGTTTAGCGGTATGGATATAATGGTTCTTTCTACTCAATTAATTTCAATTATTTTTTATTAAATAAATGTGATGTTATTTTTTTTGAGAGGTGGTTTCTCATGTAGTTTTCAGTAGTTTTTTAAATAATGTTTTGATTGATATGAGTTTCTTATTTTGTTTGATATGGAAATTTTTTTGACCATTTTTTATTATGTAAATGAAATTTAAAAATTGAGTCATGGATGTGTTTTTGATATCCTGAATTGTTATATTCGTTACTTTGGGGAGATGAAGAATTTAATCCCATGCTAATATATGAGATAAATTATGCTACCAATGGAAATAATTTATTTATGATATTGATCTAGTTTGAGAGGTATCTCCATCAAGATAGTGTTTTGATAATGTTATATGGTTAGATGCTTTCCCTTTTAATGTAATAGACATGTTAATGATATAGATAGATCAATGAGAGGTGTCTCATGTGGTGTTTTTTTAATCATCATCCTTCCTCTCTCTTTATTGGTTTTTTGTTAATTCATAAGGATGATAATTATTTATGAATTGTATATTGTAATGGAATTGAATATTAGTGAGTTCCATTATCATTTTTTGGTGTCCTTAAACATTTCAAAAAAATTAATAATTTTTAATTGGTACATTAAAATATTTTTGAAAATCATGAATTTCATTTAAATTCAATAAAATATGTTTTTGGTTAAATTATGAATTTGTCTAGAAGATTTAAATTATTTTAATTATTTTAATTATAATAACAAATTTTTTTAAGTGGTTTTGAATTTTTAAATTAATATTAATCACTTACCTAAATAATTTATATGTTTTTATAATTGAATAATTATTTTATAAATTATTACATACCCTTACACAACCGATGATCGATCCAAAAGAGTATCATTCTTTTTAAAAATAGTTATTAATGGTATTATGGGTTTTTATAATATATATAAATGTATATCAACCACTATAATCTATATGTTTGGGTACCTGTGTGTTTTATATCTAAACATTTATGTAATGATCATTTTTTATTGGTTACATACGAGTAAGAAGCCTATTCCTTATCATGGGGAAAGGTTTCCAGTGAATCATTGTAATTGAGTCTGTGTTCCACACAATTTCTAATGGTTGTGTCATGATCATTCCATATATATGTAATTTCCCTTATAAATTTGATCAGTGTAACGGTTGGTCGGTTTACCCTCACGCACCATGTATGTCTTCTGTATAGGTAATGAATTTTTAAATTTGGTATTCACTTTTTAGTTCTTATACAATATCATCCTTAACGATTAATAAGGAAACCATAATGACAACCTATGATTTTTAAATTATTTATGAAGTTAGAAAATATGATTTTTGACTTCAATTTTGTTATGATTCTCAAAATTCTTCTTAGGAGTAATTAAAATCGAAACTGAAATTTAATTTAAATAAAATGGAGATCTCAATAATATTTTATAAGATATCAGACAAGGACATGTTCATTGGAAATATTAGTTAATCACAATCTCCAAATAATGTTTATATATTCATTAATTGTTAGTTTATTAAATAATATTATTTGACATCAGAGATTCCAATAAATTTTTTTGAGGCATTTTTTTTATTTCCAAGAATGCACAAAATATCTTAATATCCTATTATCTTAGTGTTTTAATGAGTTGTTGGACATATACTTGGGGTATGGGATACAAAATACACCTTTATATATGTTGAAGTGTTAATTTTTCTATATTTGGAATCCTCTTATTTAATATATGGATCAACCCATAAATATGATAATAAAATGGAAATTATCATATAATGTTAAAGATTCATACATATAGAATTATTAATTCCTAAAAAATAAATTATAATGGTGGATAAGTGGAATATTTAACTAAGAATATTTATATTTTTGTTAAATAATTTTTATATCTCATTTTTGATAATAAACAGTTATTATTTGATAATATATATTTATAAATAAGTTGAAGTGGTTACTACCTAAATATTATTATTATTTTCTTAATAAGTAAATTGATGAATTTAGATAGTTGATTTAATTGCATATGGTAAATTGATAATATTATTCAAACTCTAAATTTTATATATAGAAAATTAATGTTGTTATATTATAATCTGGACATCTCATGCAGATTAATTAGAATTAGAAAATATTCTATAATTATAAATAAGTAAGAAATTATTATTTCATGTACTAAATTATTGTTAATATAATAATTAATAGAATTGAATTATATTTAATATCAAATATTCTATATAATTTGATTGTCATGAAATTCTATAGAAACACATGTTCAAATATACTTTTAATATTATTGATTATAATTTAAATGATGGAAATTATTTAGTCAATGGAATGTCATATAATTATGATAGTATTGCATTCTATAGTGAATATGTTTATTATTTTATGACGAGAATTATTATATAATTATGTTACGGAACAATGTTATCTCATGTATTTGTTAAATGATACATTATAATATGATAATGATATGTTGGAAACTAATAGGATTTTTCTATAGTTCTATAAATAGTTGAAATTAAATGGAAGTTATTTCATTTACATATATTTATTATTTCTTATTAGAGATAAAACTAATAGTTTGGGTTCATGTGACCTCATGTGTTTGTAGTAAGATAATCTTTATCCTTGATATTTCTTAAATGGCTTGGTATCTCTTGTTTATGGTATGGTTGTGTTTATCATTGATTAAATTTTAAAGACCCAAACCTTAGTTTCCCTAACTAAATGATTAATTTAATACATTGTAATAAGATTCAAGGAATCACATCTAAAAGAACTCAATATTTTATAATCCTGGGTAATCTAGATATATATGTGAAATTCATATTACATTTGAAATGATATAAAAAAAATGTTTTATTTATGAATTATAATATTCCTCATATTGTATCCATACTTATTAATGAAAAAAATATTATTATTACCCTATGGAAAATAAAATATAAGAAATGTCTAAGATAAGATGATATGGAATTATAAGAGTACAGTTGAATATATCATTATTAAATAATGATAATCAATATTGGATTTAAATATAATAAATACATTCCATTTAATCAATAAAAAGGGAATGATATGGGAGAAATAAATGATGAACAAATCAATGCATATAAATAATCAACTAATCGTGATACTTATGAATGGGTAATATAATTAATTGAATAACCACATAGAAATAATCACTCTTAGAATCAGTTAATGAATAATGCCAGCCATGTGAAATATATTGTGACAACCAATCCCATTGTAGTTTATGTCTATGTGTAGAAACTCGCCTAATTTATCCAAATGATATTTCTTATGAGATGTATTAATGCATCGAGGAGATATCTATATTCATGACCCACCCCATCACATCGTACATCTAATTCATTCTACATATAAAATATTACAAATTAAATAAACATAAACATTCATATTGAAAAAATTTCATTTGAAATGTTAATGCATTCCATAACAAAATAAACAAAATCATATTCTAATATGACTATTACGGTGAACAATAATAAAATTTTACAGCCTCTATCAACCAAATTATTTAAAATTAAATGAATGAATAAGGATGATATATGTTCAAAATATCCTTCATTGATCACAATTAAAATATTGTGTTGTTGTCATTAATGAATATAAATATCATAAAAATTGCATTAAAAACATTTATTTTAGAAAATATATTTTTAAATTTGAATATATATTTAGAATAAAAGTGTTCACATAATATTTTAAAAATAATTTCACTGATAATATTCTTTTAATACATGAAAAACAATATTTTAAAAAAAATAGTTGTAATGATCGCGGAAAATTCAATAAACGTTATTCATATTGAAAAATATTTCTTTTCCCATTTTCAGTAAAATCCTAATGGGATGAGTTTTTCAAATTCCATTACAATTACTTTAAAAAAACAGCATAAAAATTATAATAAGGAAAAAATTTACTCAACAGATAATTTTTAATAGGTTAATAATAATATGAAAACATTTTTAAAAAACATTTATTTTGAGGAATGTTTTTTATTGATAAGAGAAATTAATTTTCAATTTATTAAAAATATCTTATAAATAATTTTAACTACCAAATAGTGAGAAAATGTTATTATTCTTTGAAAAAGTTCATGTATTACCATAAGATAATAAATTTTATTTAGTTTAATATTTTAGTTTCCAAAAATACTCCTCCTAGAGACATAAATAAGAACAATCTCTATTAGTTAGGATGTTTTTTAATAATCTCTGACCACATTAGTAACTTTTTAAACATTATCCCTACGAATGAAATAAATTCAAATGAAACATTATATAATATTGACTGATATAGGTTCATGATATATCTAATAAAAATGCGTAGTATATACACCACACAATTGAATAAGTTTTAAATATGGCGTATGTCACATAGAATTAAAAGTAAGATAAGAAACTCATACATGAGGCTAAACATCCATAATATGTGTAAAAACCACTTATATAATAAACATAAGTTGATTATAAATCTATTATAGAATATTTATCATATAAATATTTGTATATATTAATTATATTTATTATTTTTACACAATTATGTTAAGAATTATTAGTTAAAATTACTTCTTCATGTCATAATTACTTTATTTTGGATGAATGGTTTATTTTTTTTAAATGTCCCTTTAAATTTATCATGCTAAAACAATTTACAAAATGTTAACCATGATATATATATCTCATAAATTAATTATATACGTATTTATATTAATCTATTAAATTTATAGATAGAAAATGGATTAAATCATTCATGAAGACGGTTGGCGGTGTGTACGGATGAACACAGTTTCCATTTTTCTCGATGGATAGAACAAAAGGAAAATAATAATTAATTCACGTTTCCATAGTCATTATTTTATCACATATTAAATTTATATTAATCATTTACAACATTATTACCATCAACGTAAGAATGAAAAACATTTCACATCACTATATGGAGGTGGCATAGTTGTATAAGCACTAAGAGTAACATGATAGGTTTTTGTAGAAGATGAAATGAAATAAACATTGAATATGTATATGTTTAGCTCAAACAATGTTACTTACATGGTCTTGGAATAATCATTGTGTAAACAAATAGGTTGAATCACTTCATTAAAAATTCTAAAGTAAAATTATAAAGAGATCATGGTTTCACATTAACAACAATAATATATATCAAAATGAGATAAAAAATAAAATAAAACATTATTCCACCAACCACATAGTAATTATACTGTTATATAGAGAATGGTGGTCATAAGGCTACACTCTTATTGTGCTGCAATCACCGAAGTCCACAATTATATATTGGTCAGTGGAAATAAGTATGAAAATATATATTAATGTTGTATCCAATGTATTATATGATATGGAAAGTATGAAAAAGTCGACACTACTATATTTTGGGATCCTATAATGTTGAACAACATAATACAAATGGATCAAGCTACACAAATCCAACAAATTGTCCACATGTACGCACAAGATATGTTTAATTTTCCAATAGATTAAAAGGAATGAATTAAAATTTGACATTATATTTAAAAAATGAATTTTTTGATATTAAATTTTAAATTTATTAATTAACATGAAATATAATACCTTTTATGTAATGTTAAAGTGTTAAATGAATTGAATTGCTTTATGAGGCGGTAGTCTATCGTACACATGAGCGACATTATTGTCTCTAATAATGTAAAAAGGTTCTTGTGTTATCATACTTAAAAAAATATTATCATTTCATTTATATCTAATAAATATGTTAAATCCATCATCATATCCATCATTGATAGGCGTTGATGGAAAAAAATTACATTTGTTCATGATGCACATGTCCACCATACACATGTTCGATTGTTTCATTTCTCATTTGATGGAAGTGGAGAAGAATATATGTTATGAGATTAAGGTAATAACACATAATTATAATGGAGATATTATTATTATTTAAATTATCATAGTTTATGAATTTTTTAAGGTTGTGGAAGATTAAATATAAAAAATGTGAATGTTTAATAAATTTAACTCATCTTCAAGGATCCTATTAGGGTTATACCTATAGATTTCAAAAAAGTTATATATATCAAATAATGAAATATATTTTATGCTTAATAAATTAAGGAATGTATTTTATTATGTATTTTATGAAACAAATTGTTTTTTAAGTGTGGATAGTGGTGGATAGTGGGTGTTCTTTTATAAGTGGGGGAGAGGACAGAAATGAATTTTTTTTAAAACATAAAGTGACACTCACATTATTATCCTATCAGAAGAATTAAAAATGAATCTTTATATAACCTTATATATAATTAATTTAAATTATTACTATTAAGTATGGTTTTCACTCTATTTAGGTTAACTGTAACCATTATCTTCCTAATTAAATCGCAGGATAAATCAATGTTTACCATAACCGTGATAAATATTTTTTTATATATTTCATTATTACATAAGGTAAAATATTTTGTTTATATTTTATATAATATACTTTTTTTTGAATTAATAAATTGAATACATTATTTCAAATTCATTTAATTGAAGTGGAAGAATTCAATTTAAAATTATACTATAGACATGACAAAAGCGTTATTTTCTAAAGAGTACATTCTTATAAGAATAAAATGTTTTAGTATTAAAATTCAACATAAAAATGATTTAAATGAAATAAATTATTTATTATTTAATATATTTGAACTAATTTGGTATAAAAGTAATTTAAAAGGTAATTTAACAATGTTAATAATTTAATTTAAAATAATGTTTTGATAAGAATCAGAATTTTTCAATATTCATAAGAAATTAATATTTTCCAAAAAATTTCAAAAAAATTACAAAATGATGATTTTAAAGTGTATGTTTAAAAAAAAATTACTTATAAAATTTATTAAAATTTATTTTAAATTATATACACAAATGATGAATAAACAATTTTTTTGGAAAATAATGTTTTTTAGAAAACATTTAATTTTCATTAAAATGAATCTATTTTTATTTTGGACTAATATATAACCATTGATTTTTATAATAGTTTATTCATATTATTGAAATAATTTAGTAATAATAATTCATAGGTACCATCAAAATTTCTAGGTTATAATGACCATACATTAATAAAAACAATTTAATATTTTTTCACGTTTCATTCAATCCCCGTGTTGCGTAAATTAGATTCTATTGATGAGATTGAATTTATTTAAAATTCAATATTTCATAAGGTATATGGGGGTTTAATTATCTTCTATTCATGCTATTTCAGGTCACTCACTCTATCAAAAATGATGTTCCTTTTTTAAAATCTGGCGGTGTAACATTCTAACCCCATAGATAAGTTCTATCCATGTAATGTAATATCGATCATGGTAATCATGGATTTGAAAGTTAATAATAACATTTATAGGAACCAAAAAAATAAAAGTGGAAAACAAAATAAAATATTGATTCGAGGGAAAGGGAATTGTGAATTTCATTCATAATAACACAGTATATGGTTTGTAAGTAAAAATACCACCTGTCGAATATAAAAATATAGACAAGGAAGATAATAAAAAAATCACAAGAATTAATAGAGATTACTATAGAACATGGTCATGAGAAATTTAACAAAAAAAAATGGAATAAATTTATGACATGTAATGAGAACACTGATTCAATAAATGGAATAAAAAGGATAGAGTTTGTTTCTCAAGATCATTTTTTTAAAGTTGAGAGATTATGTTACCATTAAGACAGTGAACACCCCAAAATATACTTAAAATTTTCATCACTTGGTTTTGTATTGGTAATTTCGCACCTCATATCTTACACAAATATTTATTTCCAAAATGATTTTAATGACAAAATCTATAAAATTAACATTTAATACATCCATATGCCAAATTTATAATGATGTTCACTAAATCAACATTCTATTCCCGATATAATATGATGTTTCTTTTAATGACGTGATCCAAATATTTTAATACATTGATCACTATAAAACCTTAATTAAAATTTTCATTCTTACATAAATAAAATCTGAGATTATTGAATATATTCCATAAATCCATGAATATAAAAACTCTAGTAGAGATAATATATATCATCCAACAGTTAACCAATTTCATGGTTACCAATACAGTCACATAAACAACACTTTATTATTATTATACCAAAATATAAAACATATTATGGATTAACTTTCATTAATCATGTGTTTTCCAAAAATAACTACGTTCAACTTAATCACTCTTCTAGTCATTAGTATCATTCAACATATTCTAAAAAATAATTAAATAAAATTTATTATAGTAGTATCTATCTTCATTTAAAATTTATTAAAACTATAATATCATTGATAATTAGACTTCTATTAAATAATTATTGATTCCATGCACCATGCAATTAATATTTACAACATCAACTATAGTAATAGAAAGAATATGAACATGATACCTTAGCTACTCTTGAGTAAACATCCCTTAATAATTGGGGTATTTTATTTATGTAATGAAACATATCCCTACAGTTAAAGAATTTTAAATTTGATGCTAATTTATTTAACTTTAAATAATAAGCATGGTGTAATTTCTCTCTACACTTGTAGAAAACTATCATTCCCTTAGATAAAGTACCATGGTGTTTCTTTCCACAACTATCACACGGGGGGAATCCTTCTTTCCCTTCTTTCCTTTGTCTATATTTTTCCCTACCATCCAATTATTCTCTTTCTTAACACATATTTCATAATACTTGCATATTATATCACTTTATTTGTTCCACATGATAATGATTCAACATATGATAGGAATGTGGGTGAGACTAGTTCCTTTCATAGAATGGGCTTAATCCCATCAAATTAGTGGTCATATTTTCCCTTTTGATTTTTTATATAGTATGTAACATGACTCTCAAAACATGTAATGTTTTCTTTATAAATAATTGATTATTCATATTTTCTTTTTATAATATTCATTAATAGTCACTCCATATCTATCATTCCTCACATGGAAATCATATTTCAATGAATAGTACCATATAATATTTTCATTCCATGTTATCTATTTTATCTTCATAATTATTGTTTCTAATAAAAATAAACCATTCATTTTAATATCCTGAGATATGATAAACTATGTAAGAACCTGGATCTTTTTTTTAGGTATGTTTTTTGTTTTTCGGGAGTTTTTTTATAAAATAGAAGTTTCTGGAAATTTTTGAAGTACACGCCGTGTTTTTTATGAGTACACATCGTTTAAATAGTTGTTGTAGGAGTTTGTGTGGTGGTCATGTCATGTCCACACACACTATTATGTGGGGTGACATGGAGACCACTGAAAGCAGAATACAGAAAAGGTGAGTACACGCCATGTACTTCAAAAGTACACGCCGTGTATTTTTTTCTTTTCATTAAACGCACTGAGGTCATGTATGATGGATATAAACATCTTCTTTTAAGTCCCATTCTTCCAAGAGAACCTGTACATTAGCGGATCTTCAACGAAACCTTGAGCCTCCATCCTTTCTCTGATTCTAACCCCATTAATTACGTTAGAATTTCATCGGTGAGTTCTCTCTTCAGCTAGAACCTCATTTCCTGTTTCTAATTCTTTTACAAGTTATCATGGGTTGAATGTTTTAGACTTTTTATTAGATCTATGATGTTCTCAGGAAATTTAAACTTCTAGGTTTATGTATATTGATCTCTTAACCCTATATTAGGTGGTTGGCTACATTCTGTACAAAGTCATTGTGTTTTATGTGCAATTTCGACTAATACCCAAGAACAGGGTATTGTGTGTTTACCATTTTAGTCCTATTGTTTAACTTCTTTTCTTGTATTACTAATTTGAGGTTATTCTTTGTGAATAGGGTAATGTTTCCATGATATGGATGTATTTCCCATGCATGTTTTGCCTATTTTGACTATTCGGCTTAGTTTTCCTGCTAGTCTACTATTTACATCCCCATGCATATTGTTGTGTGATGGTGTGACTGTTGTTCTCATATGTTGCTATACTGTAGAATTTTATCCGAGTAGTTCTTGAGTTTTACCTTATCCATAATGTTCTTCTTCACTTGTTGACTTACACAGGGCTGTGAGAACCTAGTGTATAGACCATAGGGAGAATTGACGTCAGGGCTTCTCCAGAGTTTCTTTGTAATAATACGATGTGATACAACTGGGGGAATTGATGTTGGGTTCTTCCCTAGTGTGTGTGTAGTTCTGTGATGTGATATATAGAGGGAATTGATATTGAGTTCTCCCCCAGAGCACCTTTAGTATGATACGAGACTATGGGGTGAATTGACAGTGACGACTTCCTCGGAGAGGCAATACTTTAGCTGAACCAGAGGGCTAAGACTGTGTGCTTCCTATAGGGTTTCTTGTATCTCCTAGGTATGACCAGAGGGGAAAGGCTGTGAGTACATACCATAGGGTTAACTATTTGTGTTATATATTTGTTTAGATGTTTCTTGATAATTGGAATGTGGATTGTTAACTACTGATCACTTTCCTGTTTACTGCTTTCTGTACTTTTACCTGCAGTATATTCACTGACTATTAGGCACAAATCTTAGGGTGATTTCTTATTGGGATTTAGCCTCACACCCTACTTGGGTCATGATTTTAGGCCTAAACAGATTATATAACTTTATTTATAGACAAGGTCAAGTGCCCTTTGACTTCAGGTACATGATTACATTGAAGATGAAGAGCATGGGACCAAGCCGAGGCCTGCACTGCTGAGGAGTTTCATATCTGTTTTTCCTTTTGTACTTTGGATTAGTATTTTATTCAGCATTGTGACTTGTTTGGTTTTTTTCCTCGAAATATATTTATCATGCAACCTTTATATATATTTATGCTCCATTTGTTTCTTTTTCAGTCTTCTGTTGTTACTATTGTTTTCTATTATTACTTCTTTCGCTATTGTATATCTGTTTACTTCCACTGTGCACTCTGCCAATGTGGGAATAGATTCCACACTATCACACTCAATTCCCTCACTGCTAGTAGGTAGCCTTTGGCATTTAGGGAAATGTACTTGAGGCCATGTGACCAATCGGGTACGAGGCACCATTGGGTGGATTCCAGAATAGGGACGTTACGAAGTGGTATCAGATGATTTTTTTTCTATTGACATACTTTTTGAAGCCATTTTCTAGTGAAAGGATGGAATAGGTACATTGAAATATGTTGTTCCCTGGTGTAGCTAACTAGTGTACAGAGAAAACCCAATCTACCCCGTTTATTGAAATTTATCTAGTTTGCAATTTTACAGTTAATTTTATTTCACCGTTGGGTGATCCATATGTTTTTTTCTGTTACAATTGATATTATTGTGGTTCTATTTAGGTCACAACATGATGAGATGAGTGGATTCCATATCATGCATCATATAGGCACTTGCTAGAAATGAAATGTCATGCATTCTTGCAATGTCATCTAGGATGCATTAGCAATTTCATGTTATTGTGATAGATGTTGTGTAAAATATGCATGCTATTGTGATAGATTCCTGGATAAAAATAACTTCTTCTTATTAGAGTAATGATTGTTTGAGGTTTTTTTAAAATGACTGCCAAACCATGGTTCTTGAGGTGTTATGGTCCCTCATGGACTGGAATTCGGTTGATCATTGACTTGGTTACCTTGTTTATAACATGTTTGAGATGTCAAAAATTGATTCCTGGGGATCATTGGCCCTCACGAATCGGAATTTGGCACTTTCAGTGTTTTTTTCAGTGTTTTCTAGGCTCCGGAGTAGTTTCTAAGGTGTACTGTCTAGAAAAACTCAGAATACATGCCATGTAGTTATGAATTCACTCCATGTGTTCTTCTGTGCGGGAAGAAACTTTTTTTCACAAGTACACACCGTGCATCGTATGTACATGTTGTGTAGACTCTAACCATGTCACATGTCATGTGGGTAGAGACACGGTATAGGAAAAATCTTTCGAGAACACGCCGTGTACTGGTTTTGCATGTCGTGTAGTGCAATCCTAGTAGTTTGGCCGTGTAGCTAACAATGCGGGTTAGTGGAGTCTCTTGTAATTTACTCCATGTCAGGTTTGAACATGCCGTGTAGTATAAAAAAGGTACCCAGATGTGTCACTAACAAAATAAGTTAGTGATATCCTTCTTATACATGATGTGTCCCTCTGGAACATGCCGTGTTGTGTTAGAAGTGTAGCCGGCCATGTTACTAACCACACAGTTGGTTAGGAGTTTTTAAAACACATCGTGTCTTCTGAGAACACACTTTGTAATCTTATATTGGGAGAGCTGTGTGGCTTAGCTGTGTAAAAGGAATCTGGCAGGGGAAGAGGATTCAATTACATGACGTGTGTTAAGACAACACGTCATGTGTTTGGGTTGTTACACGACCAGTTTTAGAATAAGTACACACCCATGTAAATGACTTAAGGGAACACGCCGTGTAATGTTTATACACGCCATGTAGTCATGTTATGAAAAGATGAATGCTTCTTTCTCATGTTCCCTCCCTATATATCTAGTTTTCAGTACTTGATAATTTTTATCTAAGGTGTGTGTTTGACCTTGCAGTGTCATGCCACCAATACCTCCTCTGGTTGTCCACTAGTTAGAGGGCAGTGATCAGACGCCAGATATTGCTAATCAACGGCTTCTCGCAAATCCTCCTGTTGTGGCAGTATTAGAACTAGTATTAATACTTGTTACAAGAACTAATAAACATTTTAGGGAAGGCTTCATGAGGATGATGCAGACATTTCAGGGAGCACCGTATCCAGCCCCATCGATGGTAGATTTGACGCGGGTTTTCCAGGAGCAGCATCCTACCACTTTCTCAGGGGAAAGAGGACCCCAAGCTACAGAGTCATGGCTTGAAGCCATGGTGACGATCATTGAGCATATTAAAACACCTCCAAATAGGAGAGAGAAGCTTTCCACATACATGATATGGGATTCCACCATGTGGTGGTGGGATGTGAACTCACTGGCGGGTCATCAGCAGGCAATGGCTTGGGAGGAGTTCCAGCGTGTCTTTTATGACTAATTCTATCTGGAGACCCTGAGATCTGACCGAGCTCGGTAGTTTATGATCCTGGAGTAGGGTGCCCTATCATTTTTGGAGTATTCCTCTCGTTTCACTGATATTCAGCATTCCACCCCATTCTTAGGATGGGATGGAATATTCTAAGAACGGATGTTCGGGGATGGCCTCAGAAAGGACATCATCTCTCAGGTGAATATCCTCAGGTTTACTTACATCACCTCCATCATCAACCATACATTGATCAATGAGTGGGATCTAAGGGAATATGAAGTTGTGAGCTAGAGAATCTTGAAATCCAAGTTTAGTGCTTCACTAGCTGATATCGAGAAGCACCATAGGGAGACTACCCGGAGAGATCCGAGTATGCGGGATGCATTTTCTGGTGGCAAGGTAGTGTGCTACCAGTGCGGGAGAAGCGGACATAAGAGTCTGAAGTGCAAGAGAGACCCGATGGATAGCGGATCTTGCAGAAAGTTGGAATAACGTCAACATTTCTGTCCAGTCCTCTCACCAGCAGCTGGTGATAGGGGTTCTTCTATGACTCCTTGTATAGTGGTAGCTCCGCCAGATTCTCACCAGTCAGGGAAATGGAGTTCCTCCAGCCATTCAGGCCGAGTTGGAGGTTGAGGCCGCAGTGGTCAGTCACCAGGCTACTAGTGAACACAGGGTGGATCATCTCTTAGTGGTCATGCAGGGTCATGGGGCTGCGGAGCTGGCCAGACCATTGTAGTAGAGCTAACTAATAAAGAGTAGGAACTTGGCCCCTCTACGGTTCGAGGTACGATATGAGTTTTCTTGGTTTTATCTTTACGTCTTTTTTATACTGGTGCTATGAATATCTTTATATCTGTCGCTATTGTATAGATCCTTGGGCTCTGTATATTTTCTTGTGCCAATGTTTTAACACTAGAGACTCCTTTAGGGATAAGAACATCTGTTGTACATCAGTTCAAGGAGTTCCCTCTTGAGGTTGGTGGGTGTCCCTTCCATTGGAATCTTTATGTTCTAGAGATGACAGGTTGTGATGTCATTCTCAGAATGGTCTGGAAAGTTCCATTCCAGGTATTCATTGACTTTTATCGTCCTAGGGTGTGTTTCATATCACCAGAGGATCTATCTTTTTTTCATAAGCGTTAGTTGGAGGTCCCGGAGAGACGAGCGGGTCCAGAGCATCATGGGTTGGGAGAAGTTATACCCCAGATTTCTAGTCTTCATCTGGATGACAAGGGGAATTCCTAGTTAGTCTTTCCTCTAGTGTTGGATCGTCTCAGAGATGTATTTCTAGAGGACTTCTCATGTTTCCCACCAGAGCGTGAGGTAGACTTATTTATTGAGTTTGGGCCCGGGGCGGCACTGGTTTCCATTCCTCCTTATAGGATGGCTACACCTGAGTTGTACGAGCTCAAGAAAAAGTTAGAGGAGTTATAGGATAAGGGTTTAATCTGACCGAGTAATTATCCTTGGGGTTTTCTTATCCAGTTTGTGAAAAAAGGTAGATGGTACACTAAGGAATTGCGTGGACTATCGAAAGATGACTCAGTTGACGGTCAAGAACTGGTATCCCTTTCTAAGGATCGATGATCTCTTTGACCATCTTCGAGGAGCCCAGGAGTTCTTGAAGGTTGACATGATTTCCACTTATCATCAGTTGCATGTTAGACCATCTGATATACCTCTTATAGCCTTCTGAAGCAGGTATGGTCTATACGAGTATATGCTTATGTCGTTCAGTTTCACGAACATGCCATCAGTTTTCATGGCGCTGATGAACCGAGTGTTCCATCCTTTCTTGGATTTCATTGTGGTGGTTTTTGCGGACGATTTCTTGGTGAACTCTCACAATCCACATGACCATGCTACACTCCTTGAGATCATTTTCAGTACACTAAGAGAGCATCCATTATTTGATAAGCTCACAAAATGCCACTTTTGGATGTACTAGATTCACTTCTTGGGTCATGTTTTCACAGAGACCATAGTAACAGTAGACCCAATGAAAGTGAGAGATGTAGTTTCTTGGGGGAAGCCTAAGAATTTCATTGAAGTTAAGTGTTTTATAGGGCTGGTAAGATACTATAGAATTTTCATTCTAGAGTTTTCTTGCTTAGGAACACTACTGAAGAGATTGAATAAGAAGGGTGTAATGTTCTTATGGTCAGATTCTTGTGAGTCAGCCTTTTAGGAGTTAAAAGGGATGTTGACTTCAAAACCGATACTATTATTTCTAGAACAAGGCAACATATATACTATTTATTACGATTCTTTGGGTATAGGGCTGAGAGCTGTGCTTATGCAGGGAGATGGAGATGTTGCGTATGGGTCTCGTCAGTTGAGGCCACATGAGAGGAATTCCCCAACACACGATCTGGAGTTAGTTTCTATGGTCCATGCTTTACACTGTTAGAGACAATATCTTTTGGGAGAGCACTTTTTGTTTTTCACCAACCAAAAGAGTCTCAAGTACATCTTCACTCAGTCTGATATGAATTTGAGACAACACATGTGGGTTGAGTACCTACAGTCCTTTGACAATGAGCATGCCCATACTCCATAGAAGGGAAACGCAGTGGCTAATTCATTGAGCAGGAGAACTCATATATAGGTAGTTCAGGAGGCTAGTAGTGAGTAGCAGCTTATGGTCCTGTTCTATAAGATTCATTTGGAGGTCTATAATAGACAAGGGAAGACTTTTCTATCTTCTATTGATGTTACCTCTACCCTTTTTGATTGCATTCTAATGAGGAAGCTATTAGATTCTGAAGGCCAAGTCCAATGGGAAAGTGTGTCAGGGGACGGACTTATTCCTGGTTGGACCATAGGCGATGATGAGATCATGCATTTTTAAGGGACGTGTATGGGTGCCAACAGATATATGCGAGGAGCTAATGTAAGACTTCTATTCCTCAGTTTGGGCAGTTTATCCTTCCATCACCAAGATGTATTGTGATCTACACCGTCAGTATTGGTGGCCAGGTATGAAGAGGGATGTTGCAGGTTTTGTCACAAGGTGTTCAACTTGACAGGAGGTGAAAGCGGAACATCAGTGACCAGTTGGGCTTTTACAGAAGTTACACATTCCAGAGTGGAAGTGGAATGACATCGCGACAGATTTTGTGACTGTTTTATCGAGGTCAAATTGAGGGAATGATGCAGTTTGGTTTATCATTGATAGATTCATGAAGGTTTATCACTTATTGCCGATAAAGGAGGCCTTTAGTGTTGATGATCTAGGATGGTTGTACATTTGAGAGATCATACAGATTCCTGGTCTTCTACACTCCATTGTTTCAGATAGAGATTCTCATATCAATTCTCAGGTTTGGAAAGAGATCTTGAAGGCTTTGGGTACACATGTACTTTTGAGTATATCTTTCCACCCCTAGAAAGATGTCCAGTTCGAGCGTATGATTCAGGTGCTTGAGGAAATGCTCCAAGCATATATCTTGAATTTTCTAGGTAGATGGTAGAATCATATACCTTTTGTGGAGTTTTCTTACAATAATAGTTTTCAAGAAACTATTCAGAAGGCACCTTATGAGGCTTTGTATTGTAGGTCATGTTGATCACCCTAATGTTGGCTGCAGGCAGGAGAGTCAGCTTTTCTGGTACATTGTCTTGTTCAAGAGACCACAGAGTAGATAGAGATGATTCAAAAGACGATGGCTACTACAAAGTCTCATCAGAAGTCTTATGCTGATCAACGGAGATGAACTCTGCAGTTCAAGGTTGGGGATCAGGTTTTTATTGTGGGTCACACAAATGTTGGGACACAAGAAGATTATGAGGTAGCGTAAGATTTTGTTGAGGTACGTCGGGCCGTTTGAGGTGTTGGAGAGAGTTGGGAAGGATTCTTATCAATTGAAATTACCTCAGTGGTACTGGGCTGTGCATGATGTTTTCCACGTTTCTCAACTCTGACATTGATTTTCAGACCCATCTCATGTTATTCAACCCATGGAAGGCGAGTTGGTGGTGGATGAATCTTTCGAGAAACATCCTTTCCGGATTTTTTATTGCAGTACAAAGGTTCTCCATGGCTGGTCAGTTCCTCTGGTATGTGTACAATGGTAGCACGAGTGAGTATTGGACGAGATGTGGGAGAGGGAGGTCGATGTATGATCACAGTGGCCAGAGTTGTTTAGGGTTTCTTCTTATATGCCACGTTAGGGAAATTTAGGGATGAATTTAAATTAGGGGGAACTATGTAAGAACCCGAATCTTCTTTTTTGGTATGTTTTTCCATAATTTGGAGTTTCTGAGATAAGAGGAGTTTCTGGAAATTTTTGAAGTACATGTCGGGTACTTTATGAGTATATGCGATGTACTCCATTGTCATAGGAGTCCTTATGTTGGCTGTGTCATGGACACACACATGATTGTGTGGGGTGACATGGAGACCACTAAAATTGGAGTACAAAAAAGAAAAGTACACGTCGTGTACTTAAAAATTACACGTCG
The DNA here is from genome assembly GCA_963277665.1 of Viscum album. Lineage (NCBI taxonomy): Eukaryota > Viridiplantae > Streptophyta > Magnoliopsida > Santalales > Viscaceae > Viscum > Viscum album. The sequence continues at coordinate 132,066,335 of OY728138.1, read as the reverse complement.
TGTATTTTGTTTTTTTCATTAAACGCACTGGGGTTGTGTCTGATAGAAAGAACCATATTCTTTTATGTCTAATTCGTCCGAGAGAAACTTTACAGCCAAAAATCTTTGACGAACCCCCGAGTATCCATCCTTCCTCTGATTGGAACCCCATTGATTGTGTTGGAATCACCTCGGTGATTTCTCTCTTATGGTAAATCCTCTTTTCGTGTTTCCTATTCTTTTCTTAGTTATCGTGGGTTGAACATTTTAAACTTTTTCATAGATCTCTGATGTTATAAAGAGTTTCAAGCTTTGAGGTTCAAGTATATTGATCTCCTAACCCCGAGGTAGGTGGTTTGTGCCTTTCTGTAGAATGTCATTGAGTTTTAAGTGCAATTTCTCCCAACACCCAAGAATGGGGTATTGTGTGAATACTATTTTATTCCAATTGTTTTTATACTTTTCTTGTATGCCTGATTAGAAGTTATTTTTTGGGAAAAGGGTAATTTTTCTAGGCTTTGGATGTATTGCGCATGAATTTTTTTCCTGTTTTGACTGTTGGGTCTAGTTTTCCTACTAGACTGTTGTTTACTTCCCCATGACTAGTATTGAAGGATGTTGTGACTATTGTTATGATATGATGTTATGTTGTAGAATTCTATCCAAGTAGTTCTTGATGTTTATCATGGCCATTACGTTCTTCTAAACTTGATGACTTACACAGGGCCATGAGAACCTGGTGTATAGACCATAGGGAGAATTGACATTGAGGGCTCTCCAGAGTGTCATGGAAATTATACAATGTGATACTACAGGGGAACTGATGTTGAGTACTTCCCCAGAGTATCTATATTTACTTGACATGGGCCATACGGGGAATTGACATTGAGTTCTCCCCTAGAGTGCCTTTAGTACGATATGAGACTATATGGGGAATTGAAGGTGGGTGATTCTTTAGAGAGTCTATACTTTAGCTGATCCAGATGGGTGAGACTATGTGTGATTTCTAGAGGTTCTCTTGTATATTCTAGGTAGGACTAGAGGGGATAGCTTGTGAGTACTTCTCATAGGGTTACCTATTTGTGTTATCTGCTTTTTTAGCTATTGTTTGATAATTGGAATGTAGATTTTTTCCTGTTGATTACTTTCTTGTTTACTACTTTATATACTTTTATGTGCCCTATATTCACTTACTGTTAGGCACAGATCTTCAAATGTTTTCCTATTGAGATATAGTCTCACACCCTATTTGGTTCATTCTTAAGTAAAGACTCTATGAGGAAGCACTCACCGTCAATTCCCCCCATAGTCTAATATCATACTACATGAACTCTAGGGAAGCACTAAACGTCAATTCCCCATGTGGCCCGCATCGAGGATCTACAGACACTCTGGGAAAGCACTCAACATTAATTCCACCTATGGTCTCGCATCGTATAATTACAGAGAAACTCTAGAGCATCCCTCAATTTCAATTCTCTTTATTGTCAAAACACCAAGTTCACATGGCCCTGTCCATGGGTATTGGGATAAATTCCACATAAAACATAAAGACTTTCTACAAAAAGGCACAAACCACATACCTCGGGGTTAGGAGATGAATATATGTTATCCTTGAAGCTTTAATCTTCTTATAATGTTGAAGATATAATAAAATTATTCAAACAATCGACACATGATAACTTGGATAAGGAGAGGAAACACGAAATGAGGTTCCACCAGAAGAGAGAACTCACCGATGGGATTCCAACGCAATCAACAGGGTTTGAATTGGAGGAAAGATGGAGGATCGGATGTTCGTTGAAGATTAGTGGCCATAAGGGTTCTCTTAAACGAAAGAGACCTAAAAGAATATGGTTTTGTCCATCAGACATGACCCCAGTGCGTTTAATGAAAAATAACAAAATACACGACGTGTACTTTTGAAGTAAACGACGTTACTCACCTATTTTGTACTCCTCTTTCGATGATCTCCATATCACCACACATAACTGTGTGTGTGGCCATGACACAGCTATCACATGTCCTCCTCTGGAAATGAAGTACACGGCGTGTACAAATAATGTACCCGGTGTGTACTTCAAAAATTTCCCAAAATTCCACTTCTCTCAAAAACTCCAGAAAAAGGAAAAACATACCTAAAAAAAAGAACTGTGTTCTTAGGTAGGACCAAAGGGGATTGGATGTGAGTACTTCCTAGAGGGTTACCTATTTGTGTTATCTATTTTTTATCTATTTCATGATAATTGGAATGTGGATTGTTTACTGATGAGTACTTTCCTATTTACTGCTTTCTGTACTTTTATCTGCCCTATATTCACTGACAGTTAGGAACAGATCTTCGAGTGGTTTCATACTCAGATTTAGTCTCATACCCAGTTTGAGTCAGGATGTTAGGCCCAAACAGATTATATTGTTGTAGGTATAGACAAGGGAAAGAACCCTTCAACTTTAGGTACTTGATTTCATTGGAGCTGGAGAGTATGGGACCAAGCCGAGGCTTGCGATGCTGAGGAGTTTCTTTTCTATTTTTCTATTGTACTTTGGTTTAGTATTGTATTTAGCATTGTGAATTTTTCAGAATTTTTCATAGATATATATATATATATCATGCATAAATTATATATATTTATGCTCCAGTAATTTATTTTTCAATCTTTCATTGTTACTATTTGTTGGTATTATTATTTCTTCTGATATTGTATATCTGTTTAATTCCGCTATGTACTCGGCCAATGAGGGCATAGATTCCCCACTATCATACTCAAGGCCCTCACTACTAGTCAACAGCCTTCGGCGTTTGGGGAAATGCGCTTGATTTCCCATGACCAACCGGGTACGGGGCACCTTTGGGTGGATTCCGTAACTGGGTTGTTACAAACTATGATGAAAATATTTTCACTTTTATTTCTTAAAAATATTAAAAATTTATTCTCTAAAGAAATTATCCATTACCTAGTTAGAAACAGTTTTTTTTCAAATTTAATGATTGGTTTATTGATGCATGAATTGGTCTACCATTGTTACATTTCATGGTCAATAAGTAGGATGATATATACATGAATTGTTATTGCTCAAAACATGAGTCACCTTCCCCAATATGGTTTTAATTTATTCCACAACATCTACAGCTTCATCTGTAGTATCATTTTCATTCCCAATACGAAATTCCCAATTTGGGGTACATTCATTGGAATTATTATCATTACATTCTGTATGACTGATTTTCAAATAGTGACATAAACTAGATTAAGTCATAATATTATAAAACATGATGTGTAATATCAATACTAGTTTAATACCAAACATAAATTGAAAATTTTATTCTATGTCAATCTTGTAGTCATAAAGATGTTTATTTGGGAAATTTTATAAATAAAATAAATATTTATAAACCCTTAAAAATGTTTTGTGATGAAAATTTGTAATATCCTAAGTGTAACCCATGAGAGTGTCAAACTATGTTCATAGAATAGTCTGATATTTTGTATTATGTAAATATTGTGTCATGACAAATATGCCTTTTTTCAGAATAATTTCCCAAAGGTACCTCTATGAAAGAACCACATCCACTTGTTTGATAAATACATGGATGTATTATTAGGAAAAATGAAAAAATACCAAGCTTTCCAAAACATTATGATATTCATATTTTCTTATTTTCAATGTATATAATATGGTTTTGTTCCATAATCTATGTTTTTGAAATATAATTACAATGTTTTTTAACTTAATATTATCTAAAACAAAAAATTGATACCCCGAACCTAGTAGCACAGAGTTGGTGGTTTATTATTTAGAATTAAAATATAAGAACCGACATCTCAATGGTCCAAATAGATATGTTTTCTATATAAACCAGATACATACATGAAATTCACATTACAATTGTAAACATAAAGTAAAAAATAGTTCTTTTATTGAGAATTTCATTATCACACATAATTCACATATGTATATCTATCACCAAAATACATCCTAGTATATTGGGGAATATAAAAAATAACAAAGGGGTGAGATCAGATGCTCGGTATTAGAAACGGTACAATAAAAGCTATCATGAATAAATAATCACAATTAAAAAGTTAATGTAAATAACTAAAACAAATACCATTTTACTAATAAATAGTGCATAATATGATAGGAATAAATGATTACCAATAAATCTATATAATAAATCACATGATCATGAAACATATCTATGGATATTCTAACTTATATAATTGTCGCATGGAAATAAAAAATCATATAATGATATAATTTACAATGTCATACATCTAAAAAATATTTTCAAGATATTAATTAATATATTTGATATCTTTGTGTTGAAACCCATCTACTTTTTTAACTAATTTTTCTCTTGAGACCTATTGATGTATTGATGGATAGTGAGCATATTCATTCACATTGAAAAACTAATATATGAAATGTTAATAGTTATACCAAATGAAACATAATCATAAAGAATCTAATGTAATATGGTGAATGGTAATAAAATCATACATTATCTATCAAAAAAATCATAAAATATACAATGAATTAATAAGGATGTAATCAATACAATATATCTCTGGTGGATCATAAGTACACAACTGAGTTAAGGTAATTGACTAAATTAAATTCAATAAAAAATTATTAAAATAATTTTTGAGGAAAATAATTCGTTCAGTTTGAAAATATTTTCAAAAAAATGTTTGAAATATATTTTTCAATTACATTTCATTTGAAATAACCTTGGAATGATTGAAAAAATAATCCTCAAAACATTTATTGGTCATGATGGAAGAATGTTTTTTTGTGGTACATGTAAAAAATATATTTTATTCACATTTTTAATATAATCCAAATGATATTTTCTATTGAAAAAAACTTGAATATTCCTATCAATTTTAAAAAAAATTAAAAAAAGATATTTTTTACTAAATCATTAAGAAAATATTAAAAAAATAAAACATTTTTAGAAATCATTATTTTTGATGAAAAAAATGATTTTGATCATTGATAAAAAAATATTGATAAACATTCATAAGAACATGTTCTCAATAATTTTAAATACCAATGATTAGGAAAATGGTATCATTACATGACAAATAATATTAATAGAAAAATGATGAAAAATCTAACTGATTTTAAGATAGTAATATCTAATAATTTCCCCAAGGGTGACTTAAAGAAAAACAATCTTAAATAATGATGATAATGTCTAATAAACCATTACCGCTTTCGTATCATTTGAATATTGAGCCCCTTGACAAGTATAAATTAAAATGATATGATAAATAGAATGAAAATAAATATTTTCATGATATTAAATTTCAAATGGGTCTGTATATATACTAGAATAAATAATAAGTGGTGAATATGGTGTTTTTATAATAGATGTAAAAGGAAGATGACAAACTCTTTCTACGGGAACAAATTCCATTATATGTGTCTTGAACCCCATTATAATAGAAATATATTTATAAAAAATATATTAAAATACCAAAATCATATATCGAATACCATGTGGGATTTACTTTCTGTCTTTTACTGATTTTTATAACCAATTTTCTTTTAAAATCAGAGTTTTCTGTAATAATTGATTCGTTTTTCATGTATGTTTTACTCCACTAATTTTAGTACATATCATTTAATCATGGTAAAAATTATACATAAAATTAATCGTTTTAAAATATTATATATAATCATTATATATTTATTAAAAATTATTTGTTAATACTAATTATAGAAAAAGAATTATATCATTCACGGTGATAGTGAGTCATACATACACATGATCATTGTTTTCATATTTCAAAATAGATGGGACAAAAATAAAATATATATTAATTCACCTTTATAAAATCCTTATTATTTCATATATAGTTTTTAATTTATTAAAACACAACTATATTACTATCCATGTAAAAATATAATGAAAAACATTTTACATCATTACGAGGAGGTGATAGTCTACGAATACGGACAAGCAATGTTACATTTTTCCAATAGATTGAACTATATGATTTTATATTATATTATATAATTAAATAATTATTTTTCGATAATAAAATTAACATATATTTATTAGAATTAATTTTAATAGCTTATACGTAATGATTAAGTGAATATTGAATCACATCGCTTCATGAGGCGTTAGTTTTCTATACAAATGAGCGCCATTATAATATCAATTATAGAATATAAAGTTAGTTATATTTAATATTATAAAAAATAATTATAATAAACTCATATATATCATATAAAAATATTAAATCCATCATTATATCGATCATTGAAAGGTGTTTGTAGAAAACAATTTATATCTGTTGGCGAGGTTGTAGTCCTCATTACATACAATCAACGGTTTCATTTCCCATTACATGAAAGTGGAGATATATATAGTATATTCTGTTAAAAAAATAACATCTATGTATATATTTGATAAATTTTATATTATATTTTAATTTTTAGTTTTTTTATGGTGTAAAATGAAATTAAATAAATAAAAAAGTTTAATAATATTACATTATATTTGGATATTCTCTTTATGTTCAAAAAAAATAATTCAAATGAAATAATCCTAACAACTACAAAAACTCTAGTATTTTTGGAATCTATTTGGGTACCTAATTGATGAAATTATGGTTTTTGTATTTATGAACTGGGGAAGATAGTGGTGGACTTTTAAAAGTGTCAGAGAGGACACACATAAATGTTTTGGGAAGAAAAAAAGAACCCCCCTCTATTTTTCTTCATGCTAGAAATCTCTAAATTGGAAAAATATAGTAAATTAGAGATTATATGTTCTAAATATTTTTATATGACGAGTTTTGGACAATATTTATTCCATTTCTAACCCTTATCCTCTTAGTTAACACCCACGACAAACCCATTTTTCTTTAACCATGATATTTACCTTTTACTGTTCTCTATCATCATTATCGTCTAAATTTAGTTGAACTTTATAAAATATATAAATTATTCTAATTAAAAAAATTATTTTTTTAATCCAATTTATATAATGGGAATAATAAAATTTAATGTAACATTGTAGACCTGAATAAAAGAACAGTTTTCTAGAGAGAAAATTTGCACTAGTATATAATGTTTTAATATTGAAATTTAAAATGATATTATTTCAAATGAAAGGATTGAAATTTTATTATAATTAAACTAATTATGCTTTAAAAATAATTTAAAATAATATTTAACCTTTAAAATTATTGAAACGAAAATATTGTTTTCAATATAAATCATTATTTTCCACTATTCATCAAAAAATTAATATTTATTGAGAAATACCCAAAAAACACACAAATATTATTATGAAATGTAGATTTATAAAATTAATATTATTTTTTAAAATTATATTCTCATGCTTTTAACAATTAGTTTTAAATTATGTGTGTAAAGTGAAAATAAATATCCTCCTAAAAATAGTGTTTTTCAAAAACACATATTTTTCATTCAAATTAATATTATTTCATTTATAATCAATATATAAACATATTATTTAAATTATATATATGTGAAACACATAATTTTATTAATAATGCTATTAATATTCATACACATTATTTTAACTACTATGTTATAATGGTAATTTTAAATAATAATATTTTAATTGAGTATTGTGTTTTGTTCAAACCCGTTGTTGTAGGCATTTCAATCTATCAAAGTGATTTAGTTTATTTATAATTAATTTTATAATAATGTATCAGGGTGTAATTTTTTTTATAATATTTGTCTTTCAATCCATACAAGATATCAAATGTGATGTTCCTCATTTAAAATATTATGGTGTTATATAATTATTTTGGATAAATAAAAAAAAGACCACTATGTTAATTGATTAAATGAAATATGAAGTAGAAAAATAGATAATATTCATTGAATTATTTGAAACATGATAATATTTCCTCATTATTTTTATTAATTTCTTTATATCCATTTTTAGATAATACTATAGGTTTTTATTGTGAAAAAACTATGCATAATAAACTATTTATTCAAGATTGAATTAAAATGGTTGTTTCCTTAATATAATTGTTTTGGCATGAACATGATTGTATTTATATTATTTTAGGTATGAACATATCAATGTGATTTCCATAGTCACATATATATTTTTATGTATAAACACGTTTAATATGTATGTTTTCTTAAGTGATTTAGAGCTTTATTTGAATGATTGATAACCTCCTATATTTTGAATGATTTTATCACCAAAGGTTTGGACATCCAAGGAAATATTACTTGACGATTTTATGTTGTGAAATGGTTTGAAAGCGTTGAAAATGCAGTCGATTGTCACCTATCAACTGATCAAGGTTCCGGTTCTCTTCTAATGTGTATAGCCGCACTGAGGATGAATCCTCGGCGATGATTCTTTTTAATAGTCGATTGTTTTTTATGGTATATTTATTGGGGGTTTTGATTAAAGATATTAAATGAAGTTATTAATTATTGGTGTTTGATTTAAAATTTTGATAATTATTGGGTTGAGTTCATTTTTATGGAGTTAAGCATGTGATATCCTTGAGCATTACTTTGTATTGCTTCAAATTAACACCCATGTCACAGGTTTTCATTGATTAGAATTCTTATTCTCTAAAGTTTTAATCCAAGCCTTAAGATAAATAGGATTATAATATCAATCATTACTTGATTATGGTAGTGTATTTATGGTTCCAATAATCCATGGAAACCATAAATTAAAAAAACAAGTCATTAATCCATGACATGTTAATTCCAACATACACAATGTTAATTCAAAAAATACTGATTGAGAAAATGCTCTCAATCACTTATCATAACTAAATTATAACTCACCCTAATGAGAGATTTACTCGTCCATTGAAATTATTATTAATATGGGTATAATGATTATGATGATAAATTATAAATAGAATATAAATAACGGGATTAGAAAATTATAAGGCCCCAACCTTAAACCTTACTAAATCTTGAGTTATTACATGATTACACATTGATGATCCATTCAGGTTAAAAGTTTTAGATAATTAGATCATAAAACTTGCATTACATTCCACATTTAAACAAAGTGGTTCCATAAAAGATAGTATTCATTTTTCCCATCAACATAAACATATTTAAAATAAAACATGGAATCTTTCTTGACACATCCTTGACACTATCATCATATCATGTACCCTTCCCTTGACCTATGAAAATCATTTCAAAAACATGGGATGAGCATAAAAAGATCAGTAAGGGATATAAAAATATGGAAAAAAACAAGAGTACATGTATAAATAAGAATGAAATCATACTTTACCCATAAAACATAAGCACTTTAACATACCTCATAAAATCAGGAATAAATCATAGAAATCATAAGACATAAAGGTAACTTGAGGCATTCATAACATTCTTACGTAGGGAGTAACCCTCTTGGTTACGTTTGGAATAACCATCACAGTATATTCCCTAAATCTATTTTGAGAAAGCTTAACATTTAACCCCTTCGCGTTACCCAATGCATTGGAGAGCTATATCGGGCTCACCCACCCTTAGTTTATCACGGAACCACCTGTCTTCAAAATAATGCCCAAGAACCATAACACAATCGTATCACATAAAACTTGAATAAAGGAAACATTACATTTCCATTTTTCAATCACAAGATATCAATACAACACATTGATATAAAAACATTATGAAAACCATTTTCAATACCAAAATAAATGAAAAGTAAAACATGGTATTTTTTTTCTTTTAAAAAATGTTATGGCTTGTTGATGAAGCTGAAACTCAAATAACGGTCACGGCGGTGGAGAAGTAGTTGTCACCGCATACATACGACAAAAACATTCCCTTTTTTCCTTTAGTAAAAAGCTTTGTATAAAAAATATTCATTTCGGATAAATGTAAATGTCAAAGTGGTTTATACACTAAATAAAAGAAGGTTGTGTATAAAACAAAATATGCCTCAATGAAAGGAGATTGAGACGAAGTCCCATACAAAGACGGTAGCCTTGGATTAAGGATAAATCAATTACATAATTATGTGTGAAAAAATAATACACCAAATATAAGTGGATATTAAGAGTAAAACAATCAGAGGTTATTCACAAATATTCATATAATGACAAATTCAAGGATTACAAGCGTATCCCAAAGAATCAAAATTGGGTTAAGAAGTTCCCTTGCAAATATTTGACAGCCTAACGGCATCACTACAAAATTCAGAAAATGAGTTGATGAGAGATAAAAATGGTATCTCATTACTTGGACATAAAATTTAAATCACTATGGATATATAAGAACATATCCCAACATAATTTTATGTGGATTAAAACACATAACAAAAGAAGTCTTTTAAAAAGAGGAGGGTGAAAGGTTCCCTTACTGACATGGGTATCTTTCGAAACATACACCCCATGAAAGAAAGACAATAAAACATTGATGTAAATACTCAAAAATGAAATTATATTACACAATGAGTAAAATAATGGTCAGTACATACACCACTCAAAGGAAATTGCGGCAAATTTAGCATAAATCTCACGTGAATAAAAGTGAGATGAAAAATCCCTTACGAAAACTCAGAAGCCTAACGGTGCCACTTAAAACTTCCAAAAATGGATTGATGAGATCAAATAGTGTCTCATCATATTATAATAAAATGTATAGTATTATTAATATAAAATAACATCCCCCATCATAACAAATAGGAGCTTAAATAAAGTGACATAATGGAGAGTACTTAATGAGAAAGAAATGAGTAGGATCCCTTACCTCGGGTCTGACTTGACTTGATCGTTCTTTAACATCCTGAATAATTAACTTGAGTTAATTTATACTTGCTTAAGAACCTTTTTCAAGTTCATTATTCTTTTTATATAACTTATTTCCATGTTATAAACATTATGTAATCATTTATGTTAATAATGTTTGTTTTGTCGATATTTGGTTCTTAAGTCGAAAGTGGACTTCTTACAATAACATGTTGTTCGTGTGGTCAAAGGTTCGTTATATCCAGAAAGATATTAATGATTTGGATATAATATATATCATATATATCCAGAATATACATGTATTTATAATATTACATAATCATTTAGAGGTAAGAAATGAAATGCACCGTTCATGGAGACGGTAAGCCGTAGGTACGCATTAACGCTACATTCATTTCTATGTCATATTAATGGAAATAAAACTAAATGATAGGTATGTATATTTTAATTCCAGGGTTATATTCATAATTTATATATAACATAAATCATATAAAATAACTTTAAATACATCCTTTATACATCCCACATATGGCATTAATGAATCAAATCACTTTGAGGGGGCGGTAGTCCGCACTTCCTAAAATGAAATTATCGTGTTTACCAACAATGGAAACCATAAATGTATGCCAAAAAAGAAAAATACAGAAGATTAAGTAAAACATAAACATATTATATATCATATATAAATATAGTGACATCTTAATGGCCACCTTTAAGGTGTTATATGAGTGTTGAATAATCATCGTTTCATGAGCTAGAAATTCGCCATCCACAGAAACAGAATGTTCTTTAACCATTAGATGTAGGTGTGTGCAAGTTTAGCTCAAATAATTTTTATAACAACATCATAGTATACTTAAGATACTGGAGTTGTTACAAAATAAACGAATAAAAAGAGTTTAGGGGTTGGAGAAGCAAAATTAAACAAAAGAACACAAGTGAAGGCATTACCTTAAAATCAGGTAACTCATTTTGATTTGAGCTCAAAGGCTTCCTTGGGAAGACTTCTTCCCAAAGTGAGGCTTCTAATGGTAATATAGGGATGTGGAGAGTAAAAACGAGCAGGGGTTGGCCGAGACAAAGGCTTGAGAGGTGTGGGTAAGGTGGTAGAGGTTGGGGCCTTTTATAAGAGGAGAGGAGGGGCACTCTTGTAAAGTTACAAAATGTTACTTTATTTTCAAATGAGTTTCGGATTTTAAATGTCCCACATTGATATATTTCTAGGATAAGGTGGTAAGGGTTTTAAATATACTAATCCAATAGGTTTTTTGACAAGTGTATGTTATTTTTTTAACATTATCTTTTTATTTTATTTAAATCCTTTATTAACGAGGTAATCACTGCATCATCATGATGTCATAAATAATTTAATTTATTTAATGTCTAAAAATTATAAAACAAATATCATGATGTAGGAAATCTTTTTATATTTATAATTAATGTTTATAGTAAGAAATATGACTTTTATAAACCCATTTAAAAATTGTTTTAGTGAAACATCTCAGGCTCGTGACATTTTTATTTTAACTTTAAATAAAAAGTTATTTATGTCATTTTCCAACCAAAGTGGCTCTACGGGGTCCCCATGTTGACCCATGGATTGTCTTTGTCTGCCATGACACATCCAATGAGGGTAGGACATGTTTCTATGTCATTTCACATTATTAAAACATTATTTTTACCTTAAATTACAATAATTACCTGTAATCGCGATTAAGAACTTAAAACTTACTATTCACCAAAAAATTATTTTAATATCATTGAACCACATTTTACTTCTTAATGAAAACCATGTATGTCGGATTTTTCAAATTCAAAACACAAAGGTGGCATAGTTTCATTTAAACGAAAAATCAGTTTCATTAACTACCACTTAGTGGTTTCACAATTCATCAAAAATTGATGTTTTTCAAAAAAATATCAAAAATTAACACTAAGCTATATTTGATATTCCGAACTAAAAAATGAAGTATATTTTAAAAAATTAAAAACATATAAGTTGCATTATTTAATTTAATAATTAATTCTTGCTGTCAAAACAAATAGCGTGTTTTTATGAAACAATATCTATTAAAAGATTGACACTAGTTTAAGTCAAATTTCAAAGTGAAATTAATTACAATGACCACTATTGGATTAAATGGTGAAAATATAATCTAATTTTACTTTTAAAACAATTCAAAAGATAATATAATCATATAAATAAATTATATTAAAAAGAGGTTTTGAATTAAAATACAACATTTTTCACTATTCATTAAAAAATGAACTTTATCGGAAAGATATCAAAAATTTACACAAAGTAAATTTTGATGTCTCTATTCTAAATAAGAATATAATTTTCTCAAATATAACACATAAAATTGTCAAAAAGTGGATTTAATAGAGGTTCGACATCAAAAGCCGGTTAATCGACTTTCTAAAGAAATAAGAATGTTTACGCTTAAAAATTGAATTTATTCACATTTTTAATCTTCTAAAATTTATTGTAAAAAGTAAAATTATTTGAAAAACATATATAATCATTTTGTAATAAGTTCTGTTCATTTTCTCCATTACAACAGTTAGGTGTTAACTACCAATTAAAATAATATTATTTTATTATTTGATTACAACGTAAGATTCCCAAGAAACTCGTTGTTGCATATTGGGTACGCCATCGAGCATAGCGTCCCCTTTAAAGTAATATTAATTTTTTATTCACAAATATGGATAAATATAAAAATTTCATATTCTTTATTTACCTGGGGTGTTACATCCTTCCCCCCTTTTTGGAATTGCATTCTCTCAATTTGAAAATTGGGCTTGGAAACTTCATTGAAAGTCCCACTTCGGAACAAGAGTTAGTAAAACTATCTCATTAAAAGAAAGGGAAAGAAGTACAATTGTCACCCGAGTTAACCCATACTAGGATTCCAATTTGGAAAATATGGATATGGACGAAAAAAATGGTCATGTTCTGAGGGAGAGTGATAGTAAACATGTCTAGGAAAAAGTTAACCATAAGAAAATCACAAACTTGTGATGGGATAAATGGTATTCGATTCCCCAGTAGGAAAAGTTAACACACAACATTTTTGTTTCAAGTTACTCTTCATTGAGGAATTAATTTTTTGAGAATAACTAAATCATAATGAAACATACTTACTTGTCACATAGACTTTCAACTTTTACTAGATTCCTCAATCAAACTCATATTTTCTCCAAAAGACGAGTATTTAGGAAGACTTGTTTGCATTAAGAGTACTATATTCAACTTCGTGAGAATCACCTAATACACAAAAGAGAACTATATATTTCCCATGTCCTTAGACAAAAACCAAAACCAAAACTTTTAGTATGAAATCAGATAATCCACAAAAGTATAATCCTTTATAGAAAGAAAATCTATTCTTAATCTCCAAAATCTGTCCAAAGAAAACCCAAAGTTCAACGACGACCATTTGATAAACAATTGTCCATAAAATTCTTCAAATTAAACCAAAATAAGATTGAAACCGAAACATTTGAAGGATTTAATAACATAGTCTTCCAAGGTACAAATTAACTTTTATCTCCAAATAACATCAGTTGCTCTTAAATTTTCATATTGAAAAGTAATTAACCTAATCACATATCCTCCATGATAGGTTAATCATTTCCATAGATAACACAAAATAAACTTACTCTTGATTCCTAAAATCATATAACTAAAAGGAATTAGTAAAACTAACCAGGGACTTCACATAGTTCAGTGGTATGCGATAAATACCAGTCGCACGTTGGTTGTGGGTTCGATTCCCGCAGCTTTGTCCGACGCGACGGGTTGTCACACGGTCTGCGTGTTGTCCTTTTTTAAAAACTATATAATTCTTAAAAAATTTCCCAAAATGAGATAAAATATTCAAAAATGATCATAACATATCTTAACCTCAATTTTATCTCATGCCTTTCATCTTCCATCAGAACATATAATAACCAATAATTACCTCAAAAGTAATGATCATATAAACTCTAATGGTTACCTTTATAATTTTTACCTAAACTTCCACATCAATTGGTCATCTCGTACATGATGCATTAAAGATCATACCAAGGTTCAAGTGGTTGATCATGACTCCTTGATAGTTTGTTTAGAACGACCACAAGTTTCCTCATTGAATCCCCCATTTCATCCAGTCTCTTAATCAGAGAACCACCAAAGTTTCCTTCAAACCTATTGTCACTTTGGTGCCTGCTAGATCCATCCATTCACTAAAAACACAAATTTCAGTGTGAGTATATCAACAAAACCATCGTGTACTAATGAGGAAGATAAACACTAAGATATACTTACTCATTCACTTTATCTAAAACTAGGACTCTTTCTGATCCCTAACCATTGTGGTAATGTAACTTATGCCTAGAGAATACCCTAACCTCTATAGTTATCTAAACCGACCTTTGATACCAACTATAAGGCCCCAAACTTAAATCTTACATAATCTTGAGTTATTACAAGATTACACTTTTAGTATCTTTTCAGGATTAGAGTTTTAGAAAATTAGATCATAAAACTTTCATTACATTCCACATTTTAACAAAGTGGTTACATAAAAGATAGTATTCATTTTTCCCATCAACGGAAACATATTTAAAATAAAACATGGATTATTTCTTGAACCATCCTTGACATTATCATCATATCATGTACCCTACCCTTGAATTGTGAAAAACATTTCAAAAACATGTGATGAGCATAAAAAGCTTAGTAAGGGATATAAAAATATGGAAAGGAAACATGAGTACATCTATACATAAGAATGAAATCATACTTTACCCATAAAACATAAGCTCTTTAACATAACACATAGAATCATGAATAAATAATAGAAATCATAAAACATAAAGGTAACAAGAGGCATTCATTACATTCTTACATAGGGAGTAACCCTCATGGTTACGTTTGGAATACCCATCACAGTATATTCCATAAATCTCTTCGGAGAAACCATAATGTTTAACCCCTTCACATTACCCAATGCACTGGAGAGCTATATCGGGCTCACCCGCCCTTAGTTTATCATGGAACCACCCGTCTTCATAATAATTCCCAAGAACCAAAACATAATTGTATCACATAAAACATGCATAAAGGAAGCATAACATTTACACTATTCAATCACAAGATATCAATACAACACATTGATATAAAAACATTATGAAAACCATTTTCAATACCAAATTAACAGAAAAGTAAACATGGAATTTATTTTTCTTTTAAAAAAAGGTATGGCTTTTAGAGGAATCCTAAACTCAAATAATGGTCACGACAGCGGAGAAGTTGTTGTCGCCGCATACATACGATAAAAACATTCCCTTTTTTCGTTTAGTAAAATGCTCTGTATAAAAATATTCCTTTCGGATAAACTTAAAAGTCAAAGGGGTTTATACATCGTATAAAATAAGGTTGTGTATAAAACAAAATATGCCTCAATTAAAGGAGATTGAGATGAAGTCCCATACAAAGACGATATCATTGGATTAAGGATAAGTCAATTACATAATTATGTGTGACAAACTAATACACAAAATATAAGTGGATATTAAGTGTAAAACAATCAGAGGATATTCACACATATTCATAAAACGACATATTCAAGGAGTACAATCTTATCCCAATGAATCAAAACTGGCTTAAGAAGTTCCCTTGCAAAAATTTGATAGCCTAACGGCGTCACTACAAAATTCAGAAAATGAGTTGATGAGAGATAAAAAGGGTATCTCATTACTTGGACATAAACTTTAAATCACTAAGGATATATAATAACATATCCCAACATAATTTTATGTGAATTAAAAGACAAAACAAAATAAGTCTTTTAGAAATAGAAGGGTGAAAGGTTCCCTTACCGACATGGGTATCTTTCAAAACATACATCCCATGAAAGAAGGAAAATACTACATTGATGTAAATACTCATAAATGAAAGTATATTACACAATGAGTAAAATAATGGTCAGCACATATACCACTCAAAGGATATTGTGGCAAATTTAGCATAAATCTCACGGGAATAAAAGTGAGATGAAAAATCCCTTACGGAAACTCGGCTGCCTAACGGCGCCACTTAAAACTTTCAAAAATGGATTGATGAGATCAAATAAGTTCTCTAATCATATTAAAATAAAATGTACATCAAGAGAAATATAAAAGAAAATCCCCCATCATAACAATCTGGAGCTTAAAATATGTGACATAAAGGAGAGTACTTAAAGAGAAAGATAGGAGTAGGATCCCATACCTCGGGTCCGACTTGACTCTATCATTCTTTAACATCATGAATAATAAACTTGAGTTAATTTATACTTGATTAAAAACCTTTTTCAAGTTCATTATTCCTTTTATATCACTTATTTCCATGTTATAAACATTATTTAATCATTTAGGTTAATAATGTTTGTTTTGTCGATATTTGGTTCTTAAGTCGAAAGTGGACTTCTTACAAATAATGTTGTTCATGTGGTAAATGGTTCATTATATCCAGAATGATATTCATGATTTGGATATCATATATATCATATATATCCAGAATTTAAATGTATTTATAATATTACATAATCATTTAGAGGTAAGAAATGAAATGCACCGTTCATGGAGACGGTAAGACGTACGTACGCATGAACGTTACTTTCATTTCTATGTCATATTAATAGAATTAAAACTAAATGAGAGGAATGTATATTTTAATTCCAGAATTATATTCATCATTTATATGTAACATACATCATATATAATAGCTTTAAATACATCCTTTACACGTCCCACATATGCCATTAACGAATCAAATCACTTTGAGGGGGCGGTAGTCCACACTTCCTAAAATGAAATTATCGTGTTTACCCACAATAGAAACCATAAAGGTATGCCAAAAAAGAAAAATACAGAATCTTAAGTAAAAAAATAAACATATTATATATCATATATAAATATAGTGACATCTTAACGGACACGTTTTAAGGTGTTATATGAGTGTTGAACAATCATCATTTCATGAGGCAGAAATATGCCATCCACAGAAACAATATGTTCTTTAACCATTTGATGTAGGTGTGTGTAATTGTAGCTCGATTTCTTATTATAACAAAATCCTAGTATATTGAAGATACTGGAGTTGTTACAAAAGAAATGAATAAAAAGAGTTTAGGGGGTTGGAGAAGAAAAATAAAACAATAGAACACAAGTGAAGACATTACCTTAAAATCAGGTAACACTTTTTGATTTGAGCTCAAAGGCTCTCTTGGGAAGACTTCTGCCCAAAGTGAGGCTTCTAAGAGTAAGAGAGGTATGTGGAGAGGAAAAATGAGCAGGGTTGGCTGATCCAAAGGCATGATAGGTGTGGGTAAGGTGGTTGAGGTGGGGGGCTTTTATAAGAGGAGAGGAGGGGCACTCTTGTAAAGTTACAAAATGTTACTTTATATTCATATGATTTTCAGATTTTAAAGGTCACACATTGATGTATTTAAGGGATAAGGTGGTAAGGGTTCGAAATATACTCATCCAATAGGTTTTTGACAAGTTTATTTTATAGTTTTAACATTATCTTTTAATTTTATTTAAATCCTTTATTAATGAGATAATTTTTGCAACATCATGATGTAATAAATAATTTAATTTATTAAATGTCTAAAAATTATAAAAAAATATCATGATGTAGGAAATGTATTTATATTTCTAATTAATATTTATAGTCAAAAATATGACTTGTATAACCCCATTTAAAATTTGTTTTAGTGAAACATCTCATGCTTGTGACATTTTTATTTTAACTTTAAATAAAAAGTTATTTATGTCATTATCCAACCAAAGTGGCACCATGGGGTCCCCAAGTTGACCCATGGATTGTCTTGGTCGGCCATGACACATCAAATAAGGGTAGGACATGTGTCTAGGTCATTTCACATTATTAAAACATTATTTTTACCTTAAATTACACTAATTACTTCTAATCGCGATTAAGAACAGAAAAGTTACTATTCACCAAAAAAATATTTTAATCCCATTGAATCACATTTTACTTCTTAATGACAACCAAGTATGTCGGATTTTTGAAATTCCAAACACAGAGGTGTCAAAGTTTCATTTTAATGAAAAATCATTTTCTATAACTACCAGTTAGTGGTTTCACTATTCATCAAAAATTGATGTTTTTCAGAAAAATACAAAAAATTCACCCTAATCTATATTTGATATTCCAAAAAAAAATGATGTCTATTTTACAAAATTCAAAACATACAATTTGCATTAATTAATTTAATAATAAATTCCAACTGTCAAAACAAATAGCGTGTTTTTATGAAACAATATCTATTAAAAGATTGACACTAGTTTAAGTCCAATTTCAAAGAGAAATTAATTCAAATGACAACTATGGGATTAAATGGTAAAAATATATTCTAATTTTACTTCAAAAAAAATTCAAAAGATAATCTAATCCTATAAATAAATTAGATTAAAAAGTGGTTTTGAATTAAAATACAACATTTTTCACTATTCATTAAAAAATGATCTTTATTTGAAAGATACCAAAAATTTTCACAAAGTAAATTTTGATGTCTCTATTCTAAAGAATAATTTTATTTTGTCAAATATAACACATAAAATTGTCAAAAAGTGGATTTAAAAGCGGTTCTCCATCAAAAGGCGGTTAATGGACCTTCTAAAGAACATTAGAATGTTTACACTTAAAAATTGATTTCATTCACATTTTTAATCCTCTAAAATTTATTGTAAAAAGTAAAAATATTTGACAAACATATATAATCATTTTGTAGTCAGTTCTTTTTATTTCCTCCATTACAATGGCTAGGCGTTCACTACCATTTAAAATAATATTATTTTATTATTAGAGTGCAACGTAAGATTCCCAAGAAACTCATTGTTGCGTATTGGGTACGCCATCGAGAATAGAGTCCCCTTTAAAGTAATATTAATATTTTAATCACAAATTTGAATAAATATAAAAATGTCATATTCTTTATTTACCTGGGGTGTTACAAAAATAGTAGTGCATCGAACACACAAGATCGTTGAAAGGAGTAAAAAAAGACCTCCGATTGAATAAAGAAGAAAAAAAGGGAACGGTTTTCAACTTTATTTAAACTATCTAAAGGAAATTAATATTAAAATATAAAAGTTGGATGAGAATAAAATATATTTCAGAAGAAATATGAATTAAAATAGAGTTACAAAGACAAACACTGGTGAAATTACAATCGAAGAAAAACTCAAAAGTAAATGAAAACAAAGAGAAGATGAAACGTATCTGAAATGAAAACATGAGTATGTCAGGTCCCCCAAGATTTTAAAGAAGCTTCAGTCATATCAATTTGTTCTCCTCTCTTCTCAAATACCAACCCCCTTGAAGAAGAGGAGGGGGATGTATTTATAGCCCAAGGAAGTGGACTGTTTGCATTCCCAATCTGTCCCTCCATTTGAATCTCCATTTTGATAATTCAGACAGACGCATATCAAGATATGATATTCTTACAAGTTGTTTATAAATATATCTTCTATATAATCTGAATCATTGGAGGCCATTGGCCTTAATTATGGAATGTTATGGCCGGTTTATTAAAGAATGTAAATCTGTCCATTTAAACCCATACTTTTTGGAAGACTGAAATGCGAATGGGTTTATAAATCGGAAGATGACTTCAGATCCTAATACTTTCTTTGACAAATTCGACTACATATATAGTCTCTTTCCCACTGAAAAATATCTTATTGATTAGGTGATTACATCATGAGATATTTCTTGAATATTGTACTGATTTTATTTCCCGACCAGAATGGTGGGATTAGTTAAAATCAATAAGGTGGACCCTTGTATTTAGAGTTGGGCCTTGAAATTTTTATGCAGGACTCATTACATTTCCCCCCAAAACTAGGAGGAGAATTAAGGTATTTTAACTTCATGATTGACCCTAGTAATTAAATCTTCATGGCTGGCCCAGTTTCATGACATATTCTGTAGGCCCTCATTTCTGGTCCATATGGGCCTTCAAATGGAAAAATTGTCACATTATCCCGTCTAATGAAATGTTTTATATTGAATTTGGAATCCTACAAAATAAAAACCACGCAATTTGGATGATTATGGGGAAATTTATAAATAATATAGTAAATTGTCTCAATTAGACATCTTCATAAAATGGTCAAAATCTATACTTAGTATTAAAAAATTAATATTTCACACAAATTATGCACATTTCATATAAAATCAGAAAAGGGAGTATATAATAAGTCATTGAAATATTAATAACATCAACTCCCCCTCACTTAGTCTTGTGCATGTCCTTATTTGCATCAAATATATAAACATGACAAAAATAATTTTCACTCTCTATTTAATATTAAAATTTTCTTTTCCCCATTCAGAGAGGTTTAGAAAATATCACTAATCCATATTGGATTCCACCAAAAGTTATTTCATAAAAAATGTTCAAAAAAATATTCAATTTTTTTATTCTCTTAGAAATGGAAAATGGTGGCGCACAAAACTTACTCCTCTCAAGATGATAAAATTAATTTACGGAGCATCACAAATTCACCAACCAAAAGTGAAAATATTAGAGTTTGAAAGAGCTCTCAGCTTCCAATCACTATAGAAAGTGCACATGAATCAATATGAATTTTTAATGGGTTTTTTTGTGGCAATGGGATGGTACGAATATAATGTCTAAGACAGAGTAGAAGAGGGGTAAACCACCATCATGGAAAAAGTAATGAACACATTTTTTTTGAAATGAGGAATGAAAGGAAATGGAAAAAAATATTTAAGAAGGAATAAAAATTTGAAATAAGACACAAAAGTGGAAGTAAATATGAATGGAATGAGAATATGGAATATTTAAAACACACAAAATTCCCCCAATGACATAAGAATATAATGGAATAGATCTTTTTTTTCATTTTGTTTCTTTTTTTTAAGTTGATCTTGAAAGAGATCTCACACTCATATCCAAACCCATGATTGATCTCCACACGAAACTAATTGTAATAGTCATAAAATGATCAAAGACTGATAATAGTGATTTATGACCTAGCCAAGACAGAATCCAATTTCTTTTTTTTTGATTTTTTTTATTTTCTAACACTTGTCAATAACCTTTACAAAATTACATAATTGAAAGTACTATGAATTCCCCAAAACACACTGAATGACAACCTTTTCCCCACACTAAAATTGATTCTTTACCACAAACATATGATAACATGGTGAAATCAACAAAGGGTACAAAAAATTAAATCCACTCCCCCACACTTAAATTTCAAAAAAAAGTAATGAAAATCCATGTTGATATTGGGTGGGATAAATTATTGGGATTGTAATGTGTCTAACAAATAAAATGTTTTCATAGGCTAGAATGGTCTTTAAAAAGGAGGATTAATGCAAGGGAAATGGGAGGCTATTTGGCCATTGTGATTTCCATGTGGTTCATAAAATTCCTCCATCATATTAATGCACAATAAAGTAGGAAATTTATATCTAAGGTCCACAAACTCAATACTCAAAATGGGAGTGAAAAACACACATTTGGAAAATATGGCCATTGGTGGTCTTGGAGAGAAATAAAATGGTGTTTCTCATTGGTGGGGAAAATCATTTTCCAAATAAAAAATTGAGCATTCAAATTTTTCTGGTTTTTACACAATAATCAAT
The DNA here is from genome assembly GCA_963277665.1 of Viscum album. Taxonomy (NCBI): domain Eukaryota; kingdom Viridiplantae; phylum Streptophyta; class Magnoliopsida; order Santalales; family Viscaceae; genus Viscum; species Viscum album. The sequence continues at coordinate 132,043,928 of OY728138.1, read as the reverse complement.
TTCAAAATTTATGAAGAAACCATTATATTATTGAGTTAAAACCATGTATTTTGAATCCTAAAATTTTTTGGACAAAATTTGAAAATTTTAAGGTGAGTAATCATGATTTTTCTTTTCATATTATTATTATTATTATATGTTTTTTTAGGTATTATTTTTAGTTTTTTATAAAGACACACCCACCCAAAAGAGGTAGAATAAATAAAATTGAGGACGAACGTAGTAAAAATAATAAAATGTGGTGGAGGGAGTAAGAAGAGAGAGAGATAGAGAGAGAGGGATTTAAAGGTAATGAAGTGCCCCCTGGATTAGATTTTGTGGGTTCCCATCTCCATCCAGTGGTGGGTTAACTAAAGAAGTTGGGAATCCGATGGAGGTCGATGTTGTTCTAGGATTGTGTTACCTCCCATGTTGATTCTTTGACTGATGTCCATTAACCATTAATGTCCTTTGGTAAAATCGGTCACGGACTTGCACTGCACCAAATGGGTAAAAAGGAGAAAAATTAAAAGGACCTTCTAAACGAGAATTAAGATTACTAGGGTGAAGTTGAAATCAAGAACTAAAAATCATTACTTTTTCACCAACATGAAATAACTTTCACGGGATGTGTTTTTCATGGGGTGACTTGGATTTTTCATTGTACAAATTTTAATTCTCATAAGAATCATGTCGAATCTCCTCTAGTTAACCAATTGTAGAAATCTTTGTTCACCTAATTTTTAACAATCAAAATAATAGTTTTTCACAGCCCAGGAAGAATTATATTGGATTTCAACTGGTAAATGACATGATTTACCATAAACTATCCTAAAAGGTGACATCCCCATTTTTATTTTATAGGTAGTTCCATAATCCCAAAGTTCATTACCATGTCTTCAGGCCAGCCTTTTCTGGGGGCTTTTACAATTCTCTCAAGTACTCTTTTCACATCTCTATTTGAAAGTTCATCCATGCCATTTGTTTTTGGGTGATATGAAGTAGAATTTCTATATAAAATACCAATATTTTTTAGAAGAGATTCCATGGTTCTATTAGAAAAATGTGTTCTTACGTAACTTATCAAGACACGTGGTGTGCCAAATAGGTGGAATATTGGTGTCTTTAAGAACTCACTAACAGTATGTGAATCATTCTTTCTAGTGGTTTTGGCCTTGACCGACCTAGAAACATAATCAACAACAAGATGTATATATGATAATCCATTGGAAGGGGGAAGGGTCCCATGAAATCAATGCCCCAATCATCGAAGATCTGATAGAAAATTAAAGGCTTTTGGGACATTTAATTTCTCTTCGAAATTTTTCCAATATTTTGGAAAGTGGGACACGATTGACCGAACTCATGTGAGTCCTTGAAGAATGAATTCCAGAAGAATCTAGAGACTATGACCTTTTGGTAGTTCCTTTTTTGTCCAAATTGGCCACCATTGTGCATTAGGTGACATAATTCTAATATGAAGTAATGTTCATTCTCATCAACACATCTCCTAATTACCATGTGTGGCCATGTTTTAAATTGTTTATTATCTTCCTAAAAATAGAATTTTGAATCACTTTTCAACTTCATTTCTTGTTCTTTTGAATTTTTTTTAGGAAAAACACCATAAACCAAGTAATATACAATTGGGGTATACCATGGTATTTTTGGAGTGAGAGATGAAAGGTTCTCAGTTGGAAATTCTGGATCAATTTTTTCAGCATGAGAAGAATTAAAAATTTGACTCAAGTGATCAGCCACAGGGTTTGATTTTCACTGTCTTTCTCTGATTTCAAGGTCAAAATCTTAAATAATTAGGATCCATCTTATTAGCCTGAGCTTGGAATCACTTTTCTTATGTAAAAACATTATAGAAGAATGGTCTGTTAAGATGATGATTTTGGAACATAAGTGATAGGGACAGAATTTATATAAGAAAAAAACGACTTCTAAAAGATCATTTTCTGTCACAGTGTACTGAGATTGAGTTTCATCCAATGTTTTTTAGGAATATTAGATAACATGAGGAATTTCTTCTCTTATTTGACCACGGACAGCCCAAACTGCTCTTTCAGAAGCATCACATGTCAACTCAAAGGGTAAGAACCAATCTTGGGGTTGGATTATTGTGGTAGATTTAAGAGAAGTTTTGAATTCAACGAAGGCTCTCTGGAAAACCTCATCCAAATGGAATGTGACATAATTTTGGAGTAATCAAGTGAGTGGGAGGGAAATCCTACTGAACATATGGATGAATTGTCGATAGAAACCAACATTTCTGATGAATGGACGGATGTCTCGATCATTAGTGGGTTCAGGAAGTGATTGCATCACTTCAATTTTGGCAGGATCATCTTCAATACCCTCTTTGAAAACCATGTACCACAGAACAATTTAATTTACTACCATGAAGTGACATTTTTCAAAATTTAACACAAGGTTACACTTGACACACATTTGTAGGACTAGAGATAGAGAGAGAATCCAAGCATGATTTAAATGACTCACCATAAATGGTAATGTAATCCATGAATAAATCCATGCAGTGTTCAATGAATTCAGAAAAGATACTCATCATACACCTCTAGAATGTGGAAGGAGCATTGCAAATGGAAAACGGAATTCTCATATATGCATATGTTCTAAAGGGGAAGGTGAAAGTATCTTTTTCTTGGTCCTGAGGTGCGACTGGGATTTGGAAGTAGCCAGTGTATCCATCAAGAAATCAATTGGGTGACATTCCAGCTAATCGTTCTATCATTTGATAAAGGAATGGAAGAGGGTAGTGATATTTTCGTGTTTCAACATTCAACTTGCAGTAGTCGATGCACACATGCAATTTGTTCTTTACTCAATTTGTGATTACCTCACCATGTTCATTTGTGACAACACTTATCCCACCTTTCTTAGGTAAAAATATAATTGGACTAACCCATTCACTATCGGAAGTTTTTTAGATAATACATGCTTGAAGAATATTTGTGATATCTTCCGTAACTACCTCAAGTATGACTATATTGAGTCTTCTTTATGGATTCCCAATTGGATTGGATGATTCATCAAGATGGATGTGATTCATGAAAAGAGATGGTTAGATTCCTGGTATGTCATCCAGGGACCAACATAAGGCCTTTTAGTTTTCCTCTTAAACATGAAGAAGTTTGGACTCCTTGGTTTGAGTCAGTGAAGAAGAGAAAATGATATGATAAGAGTGATCATGGAAAATGAATTCATATTTCAGGTGTTCAAGAGGAGGTTTCATATCAGTGTTATATTTCATTTTTTGGTTAGACAACTCAAGAATAGAAGAAGGGACTTCAGTTGCTTCAGATTCATTTTCCTTAATACTGTCCAAGGTGGAGTAGTAGAGATTAGATTTGATGTTGGATTTAAGAGAGTTTTTGAGATCCGCTAGATTTATAGAGTCTAGGAATGGGAGGTCCACATCAACATCACCATTTATGAATTGGTTAATAATGGTGCAGATTTCTCAATATTCTTAATCAATTGAACATGAATAAACATGATGTATTGGGTTTCAATAAACTCTTTGAAGTGTAATCAGATGCATGGATTGAGAATGCAGAGTGATCCACAGATGGGTATCACAGGGCTTTGAAAATGATGAACTTGAATAGTTGGTCACCAATTTCCATAGATAAGATTCCTGAATAGAAATCAATTTTAGTTCTACCAGTCATGAAGAATTGTCTTCCTAGAATGAGGGGAGATTCAGAAGAGTTCATCTCACATTTTATGTCAGGGGCATAAAAATCAGTAGGGAAGATAAGGTCATTCACAAGAACAAGTACATTCTAAATTATTCCCTCTGAACTGGCTGTGTTTCGATTGGATGATTTAATGACAACACCCGTTGAATGTTAGGGGCCTATATGATGGTTAGAGAATATGGATTTCGACATTTCATTAATTGAGGATCCTATGTCTAAGAGTGCATCATCAAAGTTATAACTTCTAATTTGGCATGGAAACATAATGGTCCCTAGATATTTGCACTTTATGGGAATATATTATTGGGTGGAAACATTTTCAATGATCCTAAGTTACCTATTATGGGTACATAACTTCTTGAAAAACATGGGATACATTGAATTTTTTTTAATGGAATCTAAGATGGGAATGTTGAATTCAACATTTCTAAACATGTTAAGCATTTTAGGATCGAGTTAAATGACTTATTTGTCTTAGAAATGGCTGGAGGAAAAAGAATTGAGATCATAAGTGGAATGGATGGAGGTGAGGGAATGGATTCATATTACTTTTCATGTTTCATGATTCTTTTATTTTTCTAGGTCAACATTTAACAGTGGGTTTGTGGAATTATCATGAGGCATTGCAATTTTCGTTACCGATCTATGTGAAATTTCACTTATATTACCCTTGGGGTTGGGTAATGGTTGAGCTAGAAGTTGGGAAGAATTTTATTATTGTTGCTGGCTCAAGTTGGATTCAAGTTGACCAATTTGTGTTTCAATGTTTTTGAGGTAGAATGGGTGAAAGAGGAAAGATCATCCACTGCACATTCCCATGGTTTCTTATAAGAAGAGGCTTATACCGGATTGGGATTACCTTGGTTTTGGTTCTTGGGAAAGAAATTGTATTCGTTTTGGAATTGGGAAGGCTTACTCAGATAGTGGAAGCTAGGAGGGGGATTGTTTCATTTTTGTTGAGAAACAAAATGATAAGGTTGTTGGAAGTTACCAACACCTATACCATTTTGAAACTGGTTTGGGTTTTGAGGAGGGAATTGATGGAGATGAGAGATGGGATTACCATAACTCGGGCCTTGGTTATAGGAAGAAGGGAATGGCTCAGAGTGTGGTTGGTTGATGTTTCTAATGAACTAACCTGATTGTTGAGGGTTGGGGTTCCACTGAGCATATACTACAATGAGCTCTATTGGTCTAGATGAATTATATTGAACCTATAGAAGTTGTGGATAGGTGGGTGTCAGATGAGCTAGTGAGTTTCAGATTCCAAAGTTTTTGACAGTTCCAAAAAACCATGATTGTGGATACGACCAGTTTGGGGCTTTGGATACCCAAGCTAGTTGTCTCATAAGACATATAAGTTCAATCATCTACTAGGCCATCTTGTTCAGCTCTATATATTGATTTTCATGGACTACTTTTACTTGAGCATGTGCTTGAGTATGGATTTTTTTTGTGTTTACATCCATGTTGCTTATTATATCTCTTGTAGCTGCAGGAGTTTTATCAACAAGGGCACTGCCACTTGCGGCATCAATGAGAGTTCTCTCCATAGCCAATAACCCCTCATTGAAGTCTTGGATCAAGAGTTGGTCAGGGATTTGGTGGTTTGGGTAGGTTGCAACAAGATTTTTTAACCTCTCCTAGTATTCATGGGGTGATTTACTAGGGAACTAACAGATGCCACTTATTTCCTTTCATACGAAAGCAGTACAAAAAGCAGGAAAGAATTTCTATACGAAGAGTCACTTCATGTCAATCCATGTGGTTAGGGAACTAGGAGGAAGGTAGTACAACCATGAATTAGCAGTGTCATCCCAGTGAGAAAGGGAATGATCAGAGATTGATTTGTTCTTCAAAAACCCCATGAGGCTTCATGGTAGAGCACACCACTTGGAACTCTTTACAATGAAGATGTAGATCCTCACTGGCTAGCATGTGGAAACGAGGGAGAAGATCATTCAAACTCGATTTGAGTTCAAAGACAGCTTCTGTGTTTGGGTATTGAATATAAAAAGGTTAGTAATTCATATCCGGGTAAGCGAGTTATTTAAGTGTTTGTTCCCTTGGATTGTCCATATATAATTCAGTTGGTTGGATAAGGACTGGTTCTTGAATTATTTTATTATCTCTAATGTTCCTCGAAAGTTGGGGAAGTGTTTGCTCAATTTCTAGGTCAAGAAAATCCATGGGAATTTTTGGTAGGATCCATGGCATTCCAAATGATTTTAGAAGAAATAGGAATATGGTTTTTTCATGGTGCGTTTTTTATTTATGATTTTTATGATAAGGTAGATTTTTCTTTGTGTTTTTTCAAATTTTTTTCAAATATTTGTTTTCTTTACAATAACTAGAAACTAAATACCATTTAAATGAATTTTCCCTAGAAAATAAACCATTTTAAAGCGTGTATGATTTCTTCCTATCGACCATTCAAGGTTCTGGTGCTCTGCTAATGTGTACACCAGCACTCAGGTCGAATCCTCGATGATGCTACTTTTTAATGGTCTATTATTTTTACATGATTATTTTATAATTGGGGGTGTGTGTAAAGAGATTATATTAAGTGATTAATTATTGGTGTTTTATTTATCAATTTGATAAATATTTCGGTGAGTTTATTTTTAGAGATTTAAGCTTGTGATATCCTTGAGGTTTTCTTTTTATTTCACTAAATTAAAACCCATGTCACAAGATGGCGTTTATTGGAATTCCTACATGTTAAAGCTTTAATCCAAGCCTTAAAATAACTAGGATTCTAATATAAACCAATACTTGATAGTGACATTGTATTTATGGTTCCAATTATCCATGTAATCCATACATTAAACAAAACAGGTCATTAATCCATGACATGTTATGTCTAACATACAAAATGTTAATTCAAAGAATACTCATCGTGCAAAAGCTCTCAATCACTGATCATACCTAAATTTTAACTCACCCCAATGAGAGATTTACTCAGACATTGAAATTATTAGTAATCTGGTTATAATTATAATGATTATAAATTATAAATAAAACAAAAATAATGGGATAAGAAAAGAGTAGTTCGTCTAACACCCATGATCGTCAAAGAGAGTTAAAATAAGACTTTCGATAGAATAAGATAGCAAAAGAATGGAAAGGGTTTTAAGTTGATTTAAAATATTTTAAGAACATTAATATTAAAATATAGAAGGTGGATGAGAATAAGAGATATTGAAGAAGAAAATTTCAATAAAACAGAATTACAAAAACAATCACTTTTGAAATTACAAATGAAGAAAAACATAAAAGTAAATGAAAACAAAGAGAAGAGGAAAGGTCTCTCAACTAAAAACGTGAGTATGGCTGGTCCTCCCAAGAATTTGAAAAACTTCTTTCATGCTAATGTGTTCTCTTCTCTTCTGAAATACTAACCCCTTTGAAGGAGTGGAGGGGATGTATTCATATCCCAAGGAAGTGGACTGTTTTCATTCCCAATCTATACCTCCACTTGCATCGCTATTTTGATAATTTCTTCAACTGAATACCAAGATATGATCCAAGTACATGTTGCAGATCAATATACCCTCTATCAACTATGAAAATTTGGCATTTTTTATACTTAAGGATCCAACATTATTGTCATTTCATTATACAATGTAAATCTGTCCATTTCAATCCATACTTTTTATAAGGCCGAAAGGTGAATGGGTTTATCAATATGAAGATTCCTTCAAATATGAATTATTTGTTCAAAAAATTAGTCAAAATATATCTACTTTTTCACACTGAAAAATATCAGCTTGATTGGATGATTACATCATGAGATATGTCATGAATACTGTAATGATTTTATTTCTCAGCCAGAATGGTGGACTGAGTTTAAATGAATCAGTTGGGCCTCTTGTATTTGAGGTTGGGCCTTGAAATTTTAATCAAAGACCCCTTACATTGTCCCCCAAACCTTAGAGTATAATAATGATATTTTTTCTACTACATTGATCCCAGTAATTCAATCTTCGTGGATGGTCCAGTTTCTTCACAGATTCTGTAGCCCTTCTTTTGTGGTCCATGTGGTCCTCCAAATGGATGAATTGTCCCATGATCCCTTCTAATGAAATGTTATATATTAAATTAGGAATCATACAAAATAAGAACCAAATAATTGGGATTAGTAAAAAGATAGTTATAAATAAAATAGTAAACAGATTCAATTGGACTACTTCTAAACATGCTCAAAAATTATAATTAGTACTAAAACATAAATATTTCACACAACATATGCACATTTCATATAAAATAAGTTAAGGGGGTGTATATTAATTCATTAAGATATTAATAACATCAATTATAAAAAACCAGGTACATCAAAAATAATATCATTTCATTCTATAATTAAATAGTCAGATTCATTATAATGTATAATAAAAAAGTGGTATGTACTGTCATTATGTAATTTCAACTGATGGAATAATAACATGACCATTACGAATAGTAATATACAATATAGATTAGTAACCTCACATAACAATGTAATAATAATATATATTTTTCTTATATAATAAAATATTATATATTTATATTATTGAACATGAGAATACTTATGTTGACAAATATAAAATATGTATTTTTATTTTGTTAGTAAAAAATATTTTATTGAGATTTTATAAATTAAAATTATTATTAAAAAGAAAATAAAATTTTCTAAAATAGAATAAAAAATTATTATTTTTTATATTATGTTTATCAAAGATTTTAATTATACTTAAATTAATTCTTCAAATTGTTATAAATTTTTTTATAGTTTCAAAATAGAATTTTTTAAATAAATTATGATATTTAAAAAAAATAAATTTATCATATCTAGAAAATTTTTTTAAAAATTGGAGTTTATTTTTATTTTTACACATATAAAAATATTGAAGGACTTCTTTTTATTTTCCTTAAATAATTGAATTTCTAGTGAATTGTGAAATATAGTATTTTATGATATAAGTTACATACATGATTTCTTGAGTCATGGATGATGTAATAATGATGTAAGAAAAAAATCACGAAATATTATAAATTATATTAATATCTAGAGTGATAATTCTCAATCTATTTATGGTCTTGAGCCAAAATAATAAACTAATCAATAAAAAAATGAGGAAACACTACACTCTTCAACTATAAAGACTACCCCTCACGACCTATTCTCCTCCCAACTCAAAGCCTCGTAGATTGTATAATTTCTCCCAAAAAATCTTAACAATCCTTTTTCCAACATCCAAGACTGGTGGGTCTCAACAAAAGACCCAATCCAAGGGCCTTAAAGAGGTTATCAATTAGGATAATTTAAAAGGTAAAATCCTCTTTCAATATCATTTAATATCATTTCAATTATTTTAATTTTCATATACTATCTTCACATAAAAATTACCAAGTTTCATTAAAACTATATTATCTTATAAATAATATAATATTTCCATATTTATGTACATATATATCACAAAACCTTTTCTCCTCTACATTTTATTCTAAAAAGGGGTAAATTGTCTATCATGTGTCGATTTTCATCTATCAGGGTGGATACATTTTAAATTATCATTAGAACCATAAATCATGGTAACAAAACAATTTTTATGGTTGAATAAAAATTATTCCAACATATTACTAGTTATTTAATGTTATGGAACGTGTATATAAACAATATAATCATTTTTATGACATAAGTTTTCAATGATAATTAAAATCACCAGAGTAAATTAAATCATTCTCATTAATGTTTTAATTAATGATTTATAATAATTACAGAAAAAAGGATATATGTTATCATTTAAATTTATTGAAATATATTAATACATTTTGATTCCTCTTTGGAGTTTTTGATCAAATTAATAATAAAATATACAACGAACCAACCATTCAATCCATAAAATAAATGCACCTAAAAACTGAAAAATAATAAAATATTAATAATAAATGGGAATAAATGTGTTTTAATATTGTAGTATAAGTAATAATAAATATTAATATGGTTATAAAATATATTAATAACACTCTTTATAACAATATACATGTTGTTTGAAAATATTTTATGTAAGATGAACCTGAGGTAAGGCAAAACATAACCCAATTTTCATTCTTTGGGTTAACCTTCTACATCACTGATTATATAGTACTATGACTAATTGACATATTAAATTTTCTAAATTATATCTTAATATTTTTATTTACTTTTTATACACATATTTCATTCATTTTATTGATTCTCAAATCAGTTATATAATATTTATAAGGAATATTCTTTAAAAAACCACTTTTAAATTTATAATTTTTAAAAAATTGAAACGGAATATTTTTCCGATAATATTATTATTTTATTAATATGTTTCTTAGTAATTGTTTTTAAAGAAAAGTGTGACCTATATCTACCTCAAATTATTTATGTATTTTTATGTTTTCGGTCTACTGTATGGTTCATCCAAGAGTAACTGTGATGGTTACACCGTAAGGTTGTTGTGATAGTTACATTATAAGGTAGTCATGAGGGTTAAATTCTATGGTATTCGTGAGAGATAAAAATCATACAGCAGTGATGAGGGTTAAAATTTTAATTATGTAATTACTCATGTTACCATTATGGTAATATTTATGTTTTCCATTTTTATGGAAATCCTCGGTTTTAACACTGTTACTATATGATACTTATTAGGTGAGAAGTATATATTTTTAAAAATGATTTCATTTGATTATAAGTATTCATATATAAATGGTTTCTCTATTTATTCTTATATCCCTTACAAATTTTTTTTGTTCTGATCCCATGTGTTCTTTTTTATTGACATTCTTTAATTATGGGAAAGAGAAATGGAGAGGCCAATATGAATGGTGTGGAGGCTTTTTATGAAAATATTTCATGTTATTTTTTTAAAAAAATATATTATGAAAGAAATTGATATTGTTTAAGTAGTATCAACATTCTATTCCTATTAGATGATATGTCTGTATTATTTCCCAATATTCTTAAACTCTAAACCTAAATGATCTTTGGAAATATAAATAAGTGAATTCTAAAGTAATTTACTAGATTATGTAATGTATAAAGAATGATCCTTAATGTTGGTATAATAACTTGGTTTAGAAATATTTAGTTATTAGGATGATGTTAATAGAATTCCATAAATGATTATATTAAGGATATATCATTTCAATATTACCATATTTTTCACCTAAGATATTTCAGTTTAGAATAGTTTTCTTTAGAAGAAATAGGGAATCTATAGTAGTATGGAATCGAGGGGATGATATATTTCTGAATAAAAAACCCTTAATAGTAAGAATTAGAACTGAATTGTTTTTTATTATAATGGATTAGTTAGAGTAGGCTATAAAAAATAGAAGAATCCATGAATGAGAATAGCAATAACCTTTGAATATATACACGTAAATAGAAGAATATTTTATGAGGAGACACCTTCCCATTTTCAATGGATCTTTTGACATAATGGTGGTTGAAGGATAAATTAAATCCTTTTATTGATATTTAATGTCATTGGGTATTCGAATAATCAAAAGGATAATATTTATATATATAGATATGAAGGTGAATATGACTAGTGGTGGTAAATAGTAATTAATATCAGGGAGAGAGAGGAGATTGGTACATCATAACGGGATGAATTTATGAATTTTTTCCTTAAAAAATATTTTCCTGGGTTTGTTCAAATATAGAAGGAAAATAAATTTCAAAATTTACGTAGATGTATAAATATTACTTGGTTGTTTATTAAAAAAATTACCCCAACTAGGAAGAAATTCCCCCAATCATATTTGGGATCTTTATAGTAAAATTAATCATTTTTACTCAGGATTGAATCCAATATATCAATGTTTATTGGCCTACTATTAATTAAAATTATATCAGAAACTTCTTCAACATGTTGAGATGGTAGAAATTGAGTTTATTAATGATCACGAGTACTTGTATAAAAAGAAGAAAATGAGATCTAGATGGAATTTGACGGGTTAGAATCAATACAACAAATTTGAAGGTAAGAAAATCCAGTTTCTTGTTTGTGAAATGTGTGACAAAAAGAACCATTGGGAATTCCTTAACAAAAATAAGAATTGTTTTCAATGTGGTAAGCTTGGATATATGTCTATATGATTCGATGAAAAATATCTTAGTGATGGTATTTTTAATTCATATAATATAAATGTAAAGGGATTTAAATGTCTAGATATAAGGCATTATTCAAATATCATCCCAATGAAAGGTATGAATTATAGAAATATTTATATGATAATCCTAAAGGTGTAGTGATATTCATTGTGAATATGTCTGTAGAATTCAGGCCATCTGATTAAGTTGTATCATGTAATTTTGTGATTAATCAAATTTTGTTATTCACTTTTTTTATACAGGCTCTACACATTCTTTTATTTTTAAAAGTATTCTATTAAATTGGAAATTTTAACTCAATAAAATAGTACATAATTTATGGTTAAAAGCTAGGGTAAATGTTATAGTGAAAAGGAATTATAAGAATAATATTATTGTTATCTATGAAATTTCATAACCTTTAAACTGTATTGTTTTCTCTTAGTACATTTTAATACTATTTTGGGTATGGATTGTCTTTCTGTTTTTCATGTTAAGATTGATTGTAGTGCTAACTAAAAGTTTTTTAGAATGTGTTTTATTTTTTTAACAACAATGAACCCATAGAATTTATAACATATCAATATGGTGAGAAACTATTAAATTGTGGAAATGAATTTTATCAGGACTGTATTGTAAAAAACAAGGGAAATTTTCATTTTAATGAAATTACAGTGGAAAATAACTTCCAGGATGTTTTTTTGGATGAGTTTATTGTTGTTATACCTAACTGATAAGTTGAATTTACTATATATTTGGTTATTTATGATATGACAATTTCAATACACCCTTATAAAATGGGACGAGTACATCTTTTTGAATTAAAAATTCAGTGGATAGGGTTTCTTGATAAAATCATCATTTTTTTACTTGCACTTTTCCAAGGGGTCATCCTATTTTGTTCATTAAAAAGTAAAATGGTTCTATGATAACTTTCATTAATTATATAGTACATAATAACATTTATGTTTGTATTAAGTATCCCTTTCCTAATATCTAGGAATTTATTTATCAGCTATAGGGAGCTCAGTATTTTTCCCAGAGTGACATGACATACATGTAAAATTATATTAAAGTGAAAGATGATGAAATCCCAAAAAAAGATATATATACAAGATATGGGACTTATGATTTTGTTTTTATTCCCTTTGGTTTGTAAAATATGTATTATGTATTCATGGATCTTATGAGTATAATATTACAAAAATATTTAGAATTTTGTTTATTGATGATATTTTGATATTTTTTTGATGTTATTGGGATCATGGGAATCATTTAATGAATGTCATGAAAACTAAAAATGAAAATAATTTAGAAGTAAAATTTTTCAAATGTGATTTTTTGTTGCATAATATTTATTTTCTTAGGAACATTATAAATAAGGATGGAAAAATAGCTAATCCCCCCAAAACAAAAGTGGTTAATAAATGGTCATGACTTACAAATTTTATATTTATTAAATGTTTTCTTTGATTAATAGGATAGAAAAGATAGTTTGTTATAAACATTTCATTATTATTTATCCTGTTAATTATGATAACCTGAAAATTGGTTAAATTTATTTTGAAATAACAATGTGGTGTTTTTTTTTAGGAAATTTAGAAGAGATTGATGAATTCTTCTGTTTTCTCCCTACCTTACAGAAATGGTGAATTTTTTTCTACATTGATGCTTTATTGAAGGGACATGGTAGTGTTCTAATACAGAATGATCATGTAATTTCTTATGCTATAATAAAATTGAATCCTCATGAGGTAAGTTATCCAATAAATGAATTGGAATTAACAGTTGCGGTTTTTCCATCGAAAATTTGGGGGAATCATTTATACAGATCCAAATATAAAATATATGTTGAACATAAAAATATAATGTATATATTAACTCAAACATAATTAAATATCAGGAAGAGAAGTCATATTGAACTAATAAAGCAGTATTATTGCAGAATCAATTACCATCCTGAAATGGAAAATAAAACATTGGAATCTTTGAGTCAAAAACATCATGCTTCATTAACCATGTAATGTTTGGATCATGACCCCTTGATTAACAATTTGACGAATATTGGATTGGAAATTATTGGTACTGGAAATTCAAATATTTTGTTTCAAGTGTCATTGTAGTCATATCTATCATATATAATTATGAAATAACATAAAGAATACCGTAATTTACCAAAATAAGTAGAATTGGTGAAATAAGTAGTTTTATATAATTTAATCATGATAAATATTGTGTTTTGATATTTGTAAAGATATTATGTCTTCATTTTTTTCCCATATTAATAAAATAATTATTGTGTGAAACTCGTAGTTTATAATTTCATGTTAATCCTAGAAGGGATATGATATACAAAAACCTTCATAAGTGTTATAGGTGGGATGGAATGAAAAGAGATATTGTAGATTTTAACATTAAATATTTTCTTTTCAATAGGTTAATGTATATTGAATATTAATAAAAAATATGAATCTTCCTTCTCTAGTTCTATACTGGAAATGGGAATATATATTCATGGACTTCATGGTCGGAATACCAATAACTTCTCGAGGTAAAAATATGATTTGGGGTATTATTGATTCATAGGGTAAATCATCACATTTCTATCCTATTCAAGATACTATATCTTCAAATCATAGTTTTAGGCTATAACTGAAAGATATTTTTAAGTCAGATGGTGTTCTTCAATTTATTTAATCAGATTATGATCTCAAGTTCAATTCTATCTTTTTGAAGGGCCTTTAAAAGTCATTGGGATCTAAATTTAATTTTAGCACTTATTTTTATCATCAATCTGATAGAAAAACGGAGAAATCTATTTAGACATTGGTTGATATTTTTCAATCATGTTAAATGGAATAATAGGGATGTTTGGGTTAATATATTTATTTATTTTATATTTCATATAATAACATATTCGAGTACAGTATATAGATGAAAATATTTGAGTCATATTAGGGAAAGCAATGTCAAACTCAAGATTTTTCGAAATACAAGTGGGGAAAAAAAGTTCTTGAGGCCAGAGTTAGAAGTGAAAGTGGTTGAGAAATTGAATATTATCCAACAAAACATGAGGATATATCAGTCCAGATAGAAATGTTATGCATATAATAGGAGGAAATAATTTACATTCAACGTAGGTGATCACGTCTTTCAAAGAATATCTCCATGGAAAAGTGTTACATATTTTGGTAAGAGGGGAAAGATACGACCATGGTTCTTTCATCCTTATGAAATCCGATAGAATGTTAGAATAGGCACCTACTGAGTTGCTTAACCTACATGTTTTTCTAAGGTACACAATATTTTTTTTGTTTTCATGTTGAGAAAGCATGTATAAGATTCATCTCTTATTTTGAGACCAGAAGTAGTTCAGCTAGAAATGAACCATTATTCTGAATATAAACCTATTTTTATTTTTAATCGTAGAGATAATGTATTGATGAAAAAGATAATTCACTCGTTTAAAGTTTGGTGGAGAAGAAACATGGTTAATGAAGAAACATAGAAATATGAAAATTCTATGAGGGAAAGGTAGCCTCATTTATTTATTAAGTAAACCAAAATGGTGAGTAATAAATTTCCAAATGGTGGGGAGAATGTTAAAACCATGTTAATTATAAAATATTTCATTAGAGAACTAAATAGTAATATTGATTATAATTGTAAAATTTAATAAGTGGTATTTTTGAAAATTATTGAATTTAAATTGATAGAATAATTACTTAACTATTAAGAATAGTAATCCAGAAAATAGAATAGTAAACTCACCTAATAAACTATAAAAAAATTTTTCCATCCTATATGTGAAAATATTATATATTTATGTCATTGAACATGTAAAAATTATTCATAAATTATAAATAATGTTATGGTATTTTGTGAGTCATAAATATTTATTCACAATTTTATAAATTACTATAATGATTTAAAATAAAATTTGTTTTTATAAAATATATTCATAATTTATTTTTTTATTGTATTATGATAATAAAATAATTTTATGAGACCTAACTGAATTTTACAAAGTGTTGTAAAATTAGTTATAGTTTTAAAACTAGTATTTTTTAATTAAACTATGATTTCAAATAAGAATATATAATTTTCAAATTTTGGAAATTACTTTAAAAAAATGGAGTTTATTTTGGAATTGTACATATCTAAAAATGGTTTTGGAATATTTTTGTGAATTTTCTAAAACACATGATGTTTTGGTGAATAGTGATATATGATAATTTACGATATATGATAAATACATGATTTATTGAGTAATAGATTATGTAAGGAGTATGTAATCCAAAAATAGAAAAAATTACCTGATTATTTTAATAGAACCACTTATACTACTCAAAATATTCATAATATTCATCCAAAATAATAAAATAATGAAAATAATATTGAGAAAACACCCCTCTCCTCCACTATAAATACCATCACTCACCACCTCTTCCTAACACCCATAAAATCATTATATCTAGTTTAATATCTACAAAATTCCATTACCAATCCCTTCCCCCATGTCTAAGACCTTCTTGTCTCAAGAAAATCCCAAAAGAAATGGAATTAAGGAGGTTCTCAAGGAGGATAATTTTGGTGGTTAAATCCTCTTTAATTTTCATTTATTTTTATTTTCTTTTACTATATTAACCTCCCCTTATCCTAGATTAATAAAGTCATCATTATCTTTTATTTACAGGAATTCTATCATGTTGATGGAAAAACTCCCAATCACACTTATTCTCCTCTCCCTTTTATTATAAAAATGATAATATTGTCCATGATGTATTGATTTACCACCATCATTGGGGATACCCTTTCATTTTTTATTATCGCTTTAAAGTCATGTCATAAAACCATTTTTTGGGTTAAATAACATTTTATTATTAATATTATAAGTTATAAATGTTCATGAACAAATATACTAAAATTATATTGTATTATATGATATAAGTTTATGATTACTATAAAACAACCAAAATAAATTAAATCATTTTCATTAATGATCTATCTAATTATTCAACCTTATATCATAAAAAATTTATATATGGTATAATTATAATTATGGAAGCATATTAAAAAAATTTCATTCCACTTGAGGAGTTTTTATTCCATTCACAAATAAAATAAATAATGAACAATGATGGAAACCATGAAATAAATTCACCCAAAACATTGAAAATAAAAAAATGATATTAATAAATTAATCTAACGATGTTATAATATTATAATATAAGTAATTATAAATGTGAATATGGTTCTTTAATATATTAATAACACTCTTTTAACAACTATATAGGATGCGTGAACATGTTTGAAGTAAGTAAAACCCGATGCAAGGGAATTCTTAAACTAATTTCCATTATTTGGGTTAACAATCTACTTCATTGATTATGTGGTACTAAGATTATTTGTGTAATTAATTTTCTTTATATCATGTATTATTATATATATTAACATTGTAAACACATATATCAGTCATGTTTTAAATTCTAAGTTTAATTATTTGATATTTTTAATGGACTTTTTGTCAAAAAATCCTATTATAAATTTCTATTTTTACAAAATCAAAAAGAAATGTTTTTATACTATATTATAATTATATGATTATGGTTCTTGTGAATTTATTATGATGAATAGTGGGAACTATATCTATCTCTAATTCAATGTGTTTTTTTTGTTGGAGGTTGGCCGTATAGTTTATACAAGTGAAGATGTGATCATTACACAATAAGGTAGCTATGAGGGTTACATTTTAAAGTAGTCAATATGGTTACATTGTCCGGTAGCCAATAGGGTTACAATATTAAGTAATTATACAATTTAACTTTATGAAATTATTTATGTTTCCCACATTTTATATAAATATCATTTTTTACAATGTAACTATATGAAACTTTTTGGGTAAGAAACATGTCTTTGTGAAAAGGATTTCATATAAAGATGTCTTTTCATTTATTAATGGATTATGTCCTTCTTTCTATGTCTATTACTAAAATTTGTTTTCTTATCCCATGTTTTAAAATTTATTTCATAGGTTTTTAGGATTTTTAAGTGAAAATTTTAATATAATATGAATGATGTATAAAATTTTCAAGAAAAAATTTCAGGTTCATATTAAAAAAATTCAATTAAAAACATAATATTATAGTAGTAGTATCGACTTTTTATTAATAAGAGATTGTATGAATTAATTATGTCTTAATTTTCTAAATCTCTAATATTAAAAGATCATTGGGAATTTAATGAATTATATTTGGAAGGAATTAACTATATTATGGTTTGTTTAAGGTCAGTTCATTATAAACGTACAGGGTTGGAAATGATGGTTGATGTTAGTGATGGTGAGATATATTTTACGATGCACAATGGTGTGACAATAACATCGCTAGATTGGAAATATTGACATAGGGAATATTCTATTCCTCGAATTCAATTATTTAATCCTTTTTGACTTAATTTATATCACGCATTTAATTATATGAGCTAATTGAAAGAGTATGTAAATTAAAATTAATGGAAATCCTATTTTAAATTAATCCATAACAAAATTCAGTGTAGATTATAGTATTGTATCCAAAATAGCCTCTAACATAAATGTATAATAACATACTATTTATATATGGGAACTATTTATAAATCATACTAGTTTCCATAGTTTTATTGATGCTAATGATACCATGTCTTATATTAAAATTCATTGAAAATCGATGTCCATTAAAAAATCATTTCTAGTAATCAAATTGTGGTCTCCACAGAAGTGTGTTAAATATAAGGAAAATCATATTATATAATTTTTCATCTTTTATTATAGCACTATAGTATTTTTTTTATTCAGTAACTTTGGTTAGTACAAGCTAGGAACAAATTTTATTGAAAGCAAATAACAAAACAAGTTATTATTTTTCTGTTGTGGTGTAGGAGAATTTCATAAGCATAGTTGTATTTCATGATTATTATATTAGATAAAATGGAAACTCTACTATTGATCAAATCATTTATATAACAACAATTTCACTAACACCACACTGTAACTAAAAGGGATCAACCCAATTTTGGAAAATAATGATTTGAATAGTAATTAAAACCTTATATTGTATTTCAAAATTATCCTTATAGTATTTTTTCGTGTGAGAAATATTATTTAATTGAAAATATATGGGTGAATGTTTGATAAATATAGAAGTAATACTTGAGAAAACATTATAAAAATCAGCAAGGAAAATAAACATGTGCATCTAATAAATTCATATGGGATCATAGAATTCTCAAATAATTATTTTGTTTTCTAAATAAAATTCAATTCAATCCATTGAAATATAATTTCCATAAATAATACCATAATTCACATTCTATCAAAATTAAATAGAGATAATGTTTCATCACATATCTCTAAAATCGCGTTATCAATTTTTATAATTTCCTCAATGTATGGGATATAAATAGATAAATCATGGATAAATTCCTCCAAAAATTTCTCCTCATCTCAGAAAATATAATTTTTATAAAACACCAATAATAGTTGCATTACATGTTATAAATTAAATTTATATATATGAAATCATTTCATAGGGGAATCTAAATATTGTTTTCATTTTTTACTCTCAATCCATAATAAATTTAAACTATTTGGAGTCTCCACCAAGAAATAATTTTGATCTTATTGTCAATAAATATTTTCAAAATCAAATTAATGACGGGATGGGGAATATTTTTCCCCAATATTTTATTATAATAATTTTCTTAGTCAGCAAAAAACTACAGCCTAGTACACTTCCGGTGGGGATCAACTCATCATATTTGTTTACTATAACTACATCTTTTATTATACTGACATATAGGTGGGATTACACCATCACTATCACACATTTGATTTCTAATTCTTGAATTGAAGATCCTAAACATTATTCTTTAAAAATTCATTCATAGGAGGCACTAATCACCTTAGTGGTTCCCTTTTCAACATTATTCCTTCCTCGAGTCGTACCATATCTGTGGAAAAAGAAAAGATAATTTTTTTCCAAAAATATCTATGAACATTAAATATTTCATTCCATTAATAATTTAATGAGTTTATTTTGTTATAATTGTTTACAGTATTCACTTATAAGATTAGATAATTATTATCCTCTATGGAATAAATATCATATACTATTCAAAAGTTTTGTAAAATCAAATTTTAGTGGTCCTATAATAAGGGAAATATAATATGAGTAAAATTACATTGAATTTATATCTCTCTAAATTTTAATGATAATTAGTTTTAGTTGATCACAATTAGCCTTATTTATTTTTAATTATACATCAATAAATTCTATCATGTTCCACACATCATATTATTTCATATCAAAATGGCCTTATTATCCTTCAATATAAATGGTTTCATTTAATTCCTCAAGCTCATCTCCACATTTCTTAATTTCTATTATGTTAATTGTTACATTATCTTATCCATATTATAATATCAATCACCCCTTTTATATCAAGGGTTATTTTGATGTATCAAGTAATAAAGATAAAAATTACACCTTTTCCGACATATAAATGAGTATAATGATTGGTAACTTAATAGATTGATCTACTAGTTGGGGATTCACTATCCTGATCATGGGATTTTATGGACCATGATTCCTAGGAGAAGTTGACTTTTTTAAATTATTCATTTCCCTTAGATCACGAAGTAATTTTCAAAATTTTCATAATCAAAATGTATATGAGATTAATAAGAAACCAATATTAGGTATTATTTTTGAAGAATTATCTAATCAGTAGATAATAATTCCTCTCATAGAAAGTTTTGTTCTATATTAAACAATTTTTGATTGAACAAAAGTAGTTCCATGAATAACTCATCAAAAAAATCCCTAATATTTAATTAGTAAAAAGATATAGCTATATGAAAAATTTCTTCAGTTTTATTTATTGAGATTCAATATTACCTTAGAGAATCTTCTGTAGAAATGGGATGGTTGGTTAGAAATAAAACTCTAATATGTTCATTGATGTTTATTTTTCATCCCCTACATTATCCAACTCTTAATCCTTACATAATTTGGTTTACCATTATTATTACATTATTATATTAACCCCAATATCCTTTCTACCATGTTTATAATTAATGGTGAAACCCAAACATCTTTCATAGAAGCCCTCGACTGTGGTCCTCCACCATGAGCATCCTCCACCATTAGGGTGTTATCAGCCATTTTTTAATATGAGTTGGCCATCCACTGTGCATGCCAACCCCAATGCTCATCATCAATATGGAAGACCACTATACTAGAACCCTCTTTAAGGTATACAAGGTAGCATTTTCAGATGTCACGCTGAGCACCCAATTTCATTTCCACTGGTCTACCTCTTCACAAAAGTGATGTTGGATCTATTTCTTCATTATATATCATGCCTCATATGGACAAAAATCTATGAAATTATTCAAGGAACTACCATAGTAATCTCATGAACCCTTTATTTGTTTGAGGACCACACCTTCATCTGGATAATATTTGTTTCATCGAATACTACTATCCCCAACACCCCACATAAAATCCTTGAAAATTATACCATAGACGTGACATCAGAGACACCCCTAACTAGGTTGGACCACAATTTTCATAGTCATCCAATTTACAACATCCTAAATCCACCCCCACCATTGATCATATATCCTCTACATCAAACTCACACACTATGAAAGACTTTGATAATGATGGAATTATTTGACACCAGTTCATCATCCATCTATGAAATGTTTTCCCCATGAGTAGTGTTCTCCCATTAAATTCTCAAAGAAGAAATTTAGATGCATATGCGGTGGTATGGAAAACCCCACAACCATCCAGTAGAGGAAGAAAGTATGCGGTGAGTATTTCTATGAAATGGTAGTGGATCCCATTGATTTTATCATCTTCAAATTGTAACCACATTTTATATAATAATATTTATGTATGGTATTCTGTGATTTTGATTCACTATATATCGAAAGGTAAAATTATGGTGGATATAAAATATATTGTGGGTAAGTTTGTGCCCAATTTTACCTGTAGTGAGATCCATTTATTTATCCATTGGTTATTACCACTTTCATTTTTATTGTTTTTAAATGTCCCAATTTGGATTCATTTATTTTAGCATTTTTCAATTTATTTTATCTTTTAATTATCCCCACACTGGTAGGTTTGTAATTTTCAGTGCCATCATGTTGTATCAGGGACTGGTTCTGCACAATGATTTGACACTCTCGTTGTCCCCTGAAATTATTTTAATTTTTCTATGCATATTTTTGGATCCACGCACTGAGATGGTGCATGATTAAGTGGTGCAGTGTGACCAGAATTAATTTTATAAAAAAATATTATTGATATTTTATATTTCACACAAATGTATTATTAATGAAAATATGTTAAATCTTAGATGGTACCTAATATCAGAAATATGATTCCATAGTTTGGTCCAGAATGTGGTTCTTACCATAGGAACTATATAAAATTAGTTAGTGCAGGTTGTCAAGACCCTTGGGTGTTTGTTGTATGTTAAATGGGTAAACTAATTTATTAATTAATTCAATATCTTAAACCAAAATATATCCTAAATAGAATCCCTATTTCGATATCTCAGGTCACTGTTTGGTCTGGGACATGACGTTTACCCTATTCAAAACATAACTTATGTCAACATGGGTAATCTGTAGAAAAAAAACACCAAGTAAATAACCAAAAATATAATAATTATAAAAAATTATTTTATTTTAAATGCTAATTTAAATATATATTGAACATGGACTCGGATTAGACATATGAGACCACTGTTTATTTCGTAATGCAGTTTTCTTACAAGTCATGACCTAAAATGTGATTGTTTGGTATGTTCTGACCCCTCGATCATCGTGGTACATTTAGGTGGATTAAAATTTAATTGTTAATATAATTGAATAAAATCATTTAACATAATAATAATCCTAAAAATATATCCTTATGGTGGTTTTCCTAGGGTTTCCTCATAACCCTGATACTTCCAATGACTTCACCTCTCCAAACCATTTTCCGATGTTGAAATATGATAATGAAACTTTAGTACATTTCGAATCAAAGTAAAACAAATGAAAAAAAAATTATAGAGAGTGTATTATTCATCAAAGATGATTAATCCAATATAGACATGACTTGTTTTTTTGGTGTTTTACTATTTTTTTTAAAATATTACATAGATTGTCATTTTTTATTCAACGCACACCCCTCTTTATAGAATTCTCATGGTCCACCATACATAAATTGAATTATTTCATTCTTTTAATGAATTTTATAACTTCGGTTCCCCATTCATGTTTATTGGCCAAGAATACTTTGATGGTGACATTTAATCATATGTTTTTGTTTCCCCCCACCGTTCTTTGCATTCATACTCATCAGACCATGGGTTTGGGATATGAAATTGACATGGTGAGATAGAACATGGTCGAACCCCCTGATATATTGTGGTGGAACGAATGGAAAACATATTGACAGTTTGCAGAATGATTGATAAACAAGTGGGATAGTGTTTAATAAATAGATCATATTAGTACCATGGGAGAGTGTTTGTGATTATAGAATGTTCAAAATCAATTTTATAACCCATGTTATCCTTGTAGGTGCACTGCTGAAACATATGGTATAATGAGATCAATTTCAAGTTAATGTTGGGAACAAGTTTCCATGATGGAGGCTTCATGATATTGACATCATGGTGGTTGGAAGAGTTCAAAGTGGTGAGTGATAATAAAAATAATTATTACATGCATTGGAGATTAAATTTAAAATGAGATTTAATTATTTTATATATGTAATAATAATGATTTAATGAGATGTAATTTTTAATTTAATGCAAATAGTTTTGAATATGAGATACAAATATAGGGAAGATGGGAAAAAGGGAGAATAAAATATGTGGGGCACTAGATGTGCATAGATCCAAAGGAGAGGGGGATAAATTGTGGCCCCCATTCATTTATGAAAAATTAGTAATTTTATTATTATTGTTATTTGTGTGATTGAAGGTAGAGACGAACTAGGAATCCCTCTATATGCACAATGAAAATTGGGAGAGAGCCCCCCTATGCTCACCTGGGGCGGTACTGGTTGGGAGGGGATTAGGGCAAGGTCACAGAATCAAGTCCTTGGGTAAGGATTTAGATTTATTTTCTTCCTTATATGTGTCACTATTTTTTGGTTTTCCCCAATTTTAAATTGGGAGAGAGACTAAGTGCCTTTTTTCATTTTTATAAATATTATTAATATTTTTTTCCATGGAATCTTAATTCTAACATAAGTTATTCCTATGACGTCTGATTCACAATCCATTAGCCGTATCATGACCCTGAAATTTAGATTGTCAATGAAATGTGCCTTTTTTACCCGGTGCTAGGTTGAGGAATGTGGAAATCCTACCTCAGGTAATTTTTCCTGAGGATACCAACTATGTAATCTGCTTGGCTATATGAAGTCGTTTGAAGAGGCATATTACAAAAAAATCCCTTTTGAACCAATGATGAGCGTCACACGCTCATCAACTTTTTGTTCATATACTCCATGTATCTTGGGAGTACACTGGTACACCTAGGGGTACATATACAATGTTTTAACTAAATATTGATATATTCATGGACATGCGATGAGGTTGGGTCACATGTTGTGTGGGCACCATACACACTCTGTACCTCATTATAGACCTTTTGCCTCTCATATTTACTTCTTTTGAACACATATTTCGGCCCGCAAGTAACCTGTTAGGTATTTTATTCATGCAGAACACAGTGGTTACCACCATAGCAAATTTTGTGATATAAAGTGATATTTTCCTAGAGTTATTATTATTTAAGTTACACGCGGTGGTGGATGTGATCATACAGTACCCCCATAGATGAACCCATTATACATTCCTATAGGGTTGGGCATTGGAATTCCCTGATTGCAGTTCCGGGATTACCCTCCAGTAGGAATGGGTAGTGTCATTCCCTAATGACATTTTCATGTTATCCTTTGTAGGGATGGGCATTTGATTCCTCGATGTTCTAGGGTTAACTTCTAGGTAGGCTAGGGAGTTTCATTCCCTGATGATATAATCAAGGTGTAACCCTCAAGCCGAGCTAGATAGTGGTGTATCCATGATGACTCACTAGGCATACCCTTGAGTAGTTCTTGCTTACTCGCGTTCCCCGGTGACCCTCCTTATTTCTACCTTCTATAGGGCTAGGCATTAGTGTTCCTCAGTTTCTATCCAAGTGGAACCCTCCTGATTCACTAGGGTGCGGTTACCATTAATTGAGTTTTTGTGGCATAGTGATGAGACTTGGGTTGACATTCCTTTGGTATCATATAGAAGAGGGGAGATTTTCCCCATCTGATATGTATTCTTATGATGTGAAATAAAACCAAGTAGAAGAGTCAGTTCCACCCTATGTGGATGGTAACATGTTGTGGTCATTTATCCCCTTTGACTTATGTTTCCCAAGGAAGACGTATGAGGTGGTGGAAATCACAGATGTAATTAGGTTAGAACTCTTGGAAACTCATCATATTTGGATGATCATTGTAGTTGATAGAACCATACTCTGTTATTTTGGATTCTATGACTAAGAATATATATATATATATATATACCTCATGTTTCAGATATTGCTCTTTGTATTTTTTTACTCTCCTTCCATGATATATGAAGACACATTGTATAGTCTGTGTGATTTAGGTGTCTATCTTCACGTGGATGAACGAGTCTACTATCCTACAATAGTTTGTGAAGACTAATCAATATTTTTATCTTCTAACTATTTCAAGATCATTGTGTTTGGATGAGTCTACATTATCTCCCTTTTGGAT
Organism: Viscum album; assembly: GCA_963277665.1. Taxonomy (NCBI): domain Eukaryota; kingdom Viridiplantae; phylum Streptophyta; class Magnoliopsida; order Santalales; family Viscaceae; genus Viscum; species Viscum album. Next base: position 132,018,255 of record OY728138.1, on the reverse strand, counting down.
TGACCTGTTATCTTTTACTGGTATGTGTTCTCTCTATTACATTCCTCTTTAGTGTATATGTATCCCCCCATCACCCTCTTTTGGGAATTATACTTGGTATATATACACTCACCCCTACATGGGATTCTCCCTACACATGATTTTTCATTTGCATATGAATAACATGTTGACTGCGATTTCATAAGAGATTAGGGATACGGGGTGCTTGGATCACATACTGTGGTGGTAGATTAATATTCCCAAGCTAGGCTCTATCACCTATTTTACACTTCCTATTTCCATTAGTTGGGATATGTTTCTGGTTGTTCATGTATTTTTACTCTTCAAATTTCATTTACACTTCTGTAATCTAAAAATATCTAGAGGTTAATACATGCTTGGTATATATTATAATAGCGGTGACTTTTTATTTCTTTACCACTTAACTTTTGAATTGAGTTGGGTGTGTGTGTGTGTGCATGTTTTTAAGAAAAGTCATCCCTGATTATAGTTTACCTCTAGTAATTTTTGCCACCCCTGGCTAGTGGAGATTGGATTGGGGTCCTTGTGCTTTGAGCCCTAGATTGGGTCCGGTTGTAACAGAGTAGAATCAAAGGTGGTCCATTTCTTGGGATCTTTTTCGGAAGTTCCCAAAAAAAGAATTGGTTATTATTTAGGATAATAGTTTCAAAGTATCTTGATTGTGGCTCTCAAGGTATAGATTCCAATGGTGGTATGGGTCGCTGACATATCCATTCACAATTAACCTGATTATACTCTTATAAACTCATCACCAAGAGACATTTTTTGTAGGGGACTATGGTAGTTTCATCATCTAGGATTGAGTCATTGACTATCCTTCTTGAGTCATATTCCCATTGTTGTGTATATGTATATTCTAAAATGGCCATGGTACTTATTTGATAGTTTTGCGATACCTCTGTGATGGAAACTACATATGATGCCATCTCTGATTCGTAAAGTCAAACCGATGAGCAACATGGTCTTTTTTTAGGGTCTATCATGTGATCCCCTTCTTCTTGGTTGGCAGGTAGCGGCACCTCCACCTATTGAGTAACATACCATCCTAGATGAGTAGGCTAAGTACATGTGTAAGACGAGAACACTCCAGGTGTTCCATCATTAGGGACCGCTGAGGTTCTATATTAAGCCATATATCTAACAAGTTGTTCATTGTCTAGAGTCGACATTCAACATTTTAATGCTTGATCAGACCCTAACTGATAAGTTAGTTGATTTGGATGCCAGTCTTTTCCCCATAACATTTTATCATTTGTGGATCTTGTTTACCTAGATTCCAAATGTATTGAATCTCGCATGGGTCATCTTCCAATAGATGTTTCATGAGGAGTACTACCCCTACTTATACACCATTCTGATAAAGAAACTCCAGGCACTTCATTAGGGATGGATGTCAATGGGAGAGTACGTAAAAAAATTTATAAACCTTACATGATACACTATAGGCATGATTAGATATGGATACATCCAAAAAAAGATGATCAAATATGGACTCCATAAAGATATCTATGCCAGCAATGTGACCTTGTGCATCCCCACCGATGTTGTGGTGATGCAGGGCATCTGTGTAACCATGGGTCAGTATTCCTCGATATAGCAAAGAATGAATGTGGAAGAGGGATTCTTCCACCCACCCAGATGAATTTTTGTAACATGACAGAAAATATTACAGTGAGTCAATATATCCTAAGGTGTATACTACTGAGCTATAGTGGATGAGTCCCTCTGACTTGTGCATTTATAGAAAAGATGTGAGTGGAGTGATGGAGTGGGACCTGACATTTCTGGTGTATTTTTTCTACCTAACAATTTTTTATTTATATTCCTCTTGTAAGAATGGAAAATTGTTTAGGTTGTTGGTTATCTAATTCCAATATATTTTTAGGAACATGGGGTATGTCATGTTATTTATTTGAATAACATCTTATGTTTAGATGAGTTTACCCACCTTCCTTGTTAGTTGGTATTATTGGATGCTCAATGTCAACCTTGATGCAATATAAAACAGTTATCAAATATTGGTCGAGGTAGTTGAGACACCATGAACAGAAGTATGTTAGTCTATACCTAGAGATAACAGTGTATGTGTTATCCCGGAGAATGCAGAGACACTACCATCTAGGAGACCGATTTGTGGATTAATCAGACCACCAGAGTCTCATGTAAATCTTAATTCGGAGTGTCCTAAACCTATTAAAACAAAAATTGTTAGATTTTTTTTATAGGAATACGACTTTGAAATAGTTGATACATCAAAGAAGGGTAAAGTTGTAGTAAATTCCCTTAGTAGGATGTCCCAGTGTCGCTCTGTGCTGGAAGCTGCAGGGTATTTAGCTTCCCTGTAAATAACCCTGGTGGGGAAGGAGAGTGCAGTTTTATTAATTAGATTGTGTTTACTATTAATCATCTCGAGTGTGTAATAGAGTCACAACTAGAGAAATCGACTGTTATGTTTTGTCTGAAGAGATATTATTGGGAGTTTTACCTGATGGTTTTTCTAAATAAAGAAATTATGTCATCATTTTCAGTAATGAAAGGTAATTTTGGACACGTTACGAGAAGAGTTGTTAAGGGAGATTCACACATCTCCTTTGATAGTACATCCCAGTGTAGGGAGGACCCATCTAAAGGTTCCGTTCCCACACATATTTTATTATTTTTTCATTTTAGGGATTAATATATTTGAATAAGGGAATAATATATGGACCCTGAAGTTTCCCAGAATGACATTGGAATATTTCTAAGAATATATTTATATACATGCACTTTGAAAATTTGCTATTCTATTTCATATTAATTCCAGAATATATTTTATAAAAATATTATAGATATTGTATATTTTGTGAGCAATTATAATTAATGAATATGGGAAAATCATTAATGGTAGATCAAATTCAATGTACAAGGCTATGGTTCAGTATAAAACATAGTGGTTATAATAGGTAGAACATAAAATGAGTCATCACGGGATGTTCGGACCCCTAACTTTTTGGTGTTATGTTAAATGGAAGAATTTATTTCTCTATTTGTTCATTCAATAACTTAGACCCAAATTTCTTATAAAAGGAACCTCAGATCAGAAATGTGAGGGAACATTTGAGTTTAGGGCTTAACCTATTCCCAAGGCATGACATAAATTTGGTAATTGCGGCTCCTCTATAAAAAAAGTCACTAACAACATAACTATAAATAAAATTATAAAATGTAATTATTTAATTTCATTCAGTAATCTAAATAACTATTGTACGAGGACTCATATTATAAATCTAAGACCATTGGTGAGTTTTTAATGTGGTGTTTTCCCTAGAAATGACCTAAAATGTGTGGTTGTGGGATGTTAAGACCCCTCTTTTGTCTATGTAAAATTTAAGTGGATTAAAAATAATTAGATAATTTAATTAATTAAATTTATTCATCATAATGTTATATTTATTAATATATCACAATGGAGGTTTTCTCTAGGTTTCCTTATTACCTTGAGATTAACAATTATAGATTCCACTTTTATTTCTGTTGGCCAAAGACGACAGCCAACAGTGAAACCTAGGATCAAGGAGATTTGAAGCTTCAAGAAAGAAATGGATGTGAGAGAGTGAGTTCTTCTGCAATGATAATCGATCCAATCTATGTATGACTATTATATGGAATTTTACGCCTCTGGATTAAATTATGAGTATATTGATATTGTTTCTTTGATTTCTTCCACTCCATTCAGGCTTTTCATTTTCCAACATAGCAAAATTGAATTATTTTATCCATTTAATGATTTTTTTATCTTGGTGCCACATAATTCAATTTGGTGTAATTAATCACAAACATATGGATGGTTTGGGGATAGATTGATAAACAAGAGGGATGAATATTGGTGGACGGATTGTATCTGAATGTGGATGTGTTTTGTGATGAAAGGTGGTTCAAGATATGTTCGACAACCCCTGTTTTCTTGGTTGGAACACAACAACAATGTGCATTGTGATTAGATAAATTTTGACAGATTTTTATTCATGTTATTCCATGATGGAGGTAGATCTATGTTGACGTGATGGTGTACGGACTTGGAAAATATAGTGATCGATAATAAAAATAAAAATAAATAAAAATAATTGTGTTGGTTAATAAAATTTAATTATAATTTTAGTTTTTGAAAAATCTGATAATAAATATATAAGGAGATTTTATTTTTAATTTAATGTAATTAGTTTTTAATAATATATTAGGAAAGTGAGAATAAGATAAAATAACTAGAGAATACAAATGGTGGGGAATTTCATTCTGTGTAGATATTGGAGGGGGGGGGGAAATCATGACCCCCCCCTTCAATTTAATAAAATTTTATAATTTTAATAATAATCATATTTGTTTTGTTGGATGGAGGGAGGTGATGGAAGCCCTCAGTATGCACAATGTAAATTCTGGGGGAGAAAATTCAACTATCTTATTTTGTTTAAATATTTTTATTTTTTATTTTGGTCAAGGAATCTTATTTCCGACATAAGTTATTCATAAGACTTCGAAATCTTATGTGGTCAGCGATAGTCAGACTGTGATATTTAGAAGTTTGTTGTAAGACCAATGATTGATACATTTTTCATAGTTTTCCCTCTATTCAATGAAACACCCAATATTATTATTATTATTATTATTATTATTGTTATTGTTATTATTATTATTATTGTGGGATATTTTATATTTTATATCTCTCTCATATTAAGATAGAATGGTAAACCGTTGGCGATGTTGTGACCCAGAAATTAAGGAGAAAAGTTCATGAAAAATTTCAGATATTTAATTCAGACTCATGGCTTAGGCCCATGAGATGACATTCGAGCATAATTTGGTGACATAGGAATTTTTCCCAGGGTGTCTTGTTGAGTCATGAAAGTTGACTATCTTAGGCATTTCTCTACGAGGATCAAAATATTGTAATCATTTCGGCCATCTAGGCCCATTTGAAGAGGCAGCTTTGTGAAATTTCAGTATTCCCCTTCGAAAATATGAAAACTATCATGCACTGACTAGAATTTTGGACAGATATGAAATTTTACTCTTGAAGTAAAATGGTATGAATAGCGATACATGTACTCAATTTATTATCTAAATATGTATAGGAGTATGACCATGTAATGAGGAAGCGTTAAATGTCGTGTGGCCCCATTAACACCATGTATGTCAGTACAAATATTTTACCTCATATATAACATTCCTTTGACTTGGATATTGTCCCACGAGTATCCTAACCAAAGAGTTTTTCTTCATAGAACATGATGGTTAACTCCATTGTGGATTTAAATATATGATTAAAGATATTTCAGGCATAAATCTTATTGAGGAAACACCTGGTGACGAAAACGATCATATAGAACCACAATAGTAGTAATGGGATTACCCTCTAGATGGGAAAGGCAGTGGCATCCCTCGATGGTAGTTTCAGGATTACCCTCTAGCAAGACTAGGTAGTGGAATTCCCTAATGAACATTCCATGTTATAGTCATGTTGGACTTGGATGTTGAGTTCCACAATGTTCTATTCATACCCACCATGTGGAATGGGTAGTGCGTTTCCCTGATGACTTATTTCAAATGTTTCCCTATATTCGTGATTGGTAGTGGTGTTTCCGTAATGACTCACTGGGCTTACCCTGCAATAGGATATGAGCAGTGGTATTCCCCGTTGACATTCTATAGTGGTACCCTCTAGTAGAATATGCCATTATTTTCCTTAGTGACTATCTAGGTGGATCCCCCTTTTGCATTACGGTATGGGTCCCCTACATTTATTTTGTTCAACACAGAGACAATACATGGATTGACATACCATTTGACTCTTGAGAAGGAGGGGTGTTTTCCCCACCGAGTTGTGTTCCTGTGACATGAAATAAAACCATGATGGTGAGTCAGTTTCATCCAAAGGAGATATTATCAAGGTGTGGTTATTGATCCCCTTTGACTCACATCTCACAGGATAGATGTATGAGGTTTTGGGAATTACAAATGGACATACCTTTTAATTGTTTTCAACACATCTTCAAGTGAGGAGTTGTGAAATAGAGGTCCCTTTAATATTTCATTATGAATTCCTTGACTTAGAATATATATATATATCCTGTTTCAGTACCCAATCCATGGGTATTTGTTACTTTCATTCCAAAAGAGGTGAAGACACAAGGTGTATGCCATGATCTTTTTGTTCATAACTTATCGTGATTGGACAAGTCAACTATTAGAATATAGGTAGTGAAGAATCATGGAGATGTTCAGTATATCAGTATTTCAAGCTCCTCGTGTTTGGATAAGTCTACTGTCACCCTCTTTTTGGGTTGAGCTATTCTCTTTTAGCGTACCTTTTTCACTCTGTTTCTTTCCTCTTCAGTGTATCTCTTACTACTCCACAATCACCATGTTTAGGGAATTCTACTTGGAATTTAAATACTCACCCCTTGATGTGATTATCCCAACATGTGACGTGTCTTTTACAAATGATGAATTGGTTGATAGTGACTTTAGAAGACTGTAGAGATATGAGGTGATTGGATAATGTACAGTGGTTTTATCTTAACATTCCGGAGAAAGTCTATCTAAGATGATTTAAATTCCCTATTTTTTCAGGTTGGGACATGTTTTTGGTTGGGTGTGTATTTTTTCACTTTGCATTATGTTTACACTACCGTACTCATATACTACATAGAGGTAGATTCATGCTTGGTTTATATTATAGTAGTGTTTAATTTTGTTTATTTTTTTCCTCTATACATTTTCATTGATATTATTGTGTGCATGTGTGTACATGTTTCATTTGGATAATGTCCTCTCTAAGATTAGTGTGGATTCTGCGCCTGGTTCTATCCTTGGACTATGGAGGCAGTCTTGGGTAGTTGCAGCTTGATCCATGGCTTGTGTCAGTTCGTGACGCTATGTTTTTCACTTTTTATGTCTTATGTTTTCCCTAAATTTCTTAATTATTTAAAATTGTGATTTTGGTTGATCATTCACATTATAAAAAACTATTTAAATTATTAAATATGTCATTATGATATTGTGTAGGTGACATAAGGATGACGTTTCTAGATGGAGACCAATTTCATGATCAATAAATTCAATGGGGATAATTTTTCATTATGGGAAATGAAGATTAAAGCAGTGTAGCATAAGGATGATTATCTACAAGATATTGGTGAAAGACCACTATACATGACAGTTGTGAAATTTAATAATAAGGATATGAATTATATTATCAATATCCATATGGATTTTGAAGGTGGGATTCTATCCATCCATGTATAGAAAAAATAGTGAAGGAAATATTGGATACTCTAAAAAAACCATACAAGGCCATGTCACTAAAGAAAAAAAAATTGTGGAAAGAAAATTGTGCACTCATCGAATATTGGAGTCATCATCATTGACCGACCACATCAGAACCCACAATACCCTCTTATCTCATATAATGATTTCGAGATATAAAATATTGGATACTGACTATGTTGATATTTGAATTTAGATTATTTCCAATTTGTATGAAAAACTCATCACAATCCTCAACAATAAATATCCTAACTAATATGTTTCTATTCAAATATATTGTGACCAATGTTCTTGAAGATGAAATTAGGCATAAGAAAAATGATGACAAAGAGACAACAACCCACCAAGAAGATGTTTTTTCAAAGGATGGTGGAAGGATGATGGAGTGTGGTTCTCATGAGTGCCAAAATCATGATTATTACAAAACAAGGATTAATAAGAATATTATCACATATGTCTATTTTATAATGATCAGAGTGATCTATAATTATTATTGCAATAGGATGAGTGGTTTAAAAATCTCTTAGGTAAACGGAGTAGGTAGTTCTGGGAATGGAGATGTACTAGTTAGTGAAACAGAGATGACAGCTAGAGGTAAGTAGCATCTCAATATTCTATAAATAATCGAATCAGATGAAAAATGAACCATGAAATACTGAAGGGAATTGTTTTATTTTTATGAAACTACCCCCAATGGACTTTTGTACATGGGGTCGATCAGAACATGAAGGTAACTGTATTCAGTAACATCAAACTGATGATGCATGTTGATATTGTTCAATCCATAAAAGGATAAATCCAGCAGAAAGTTCATAAAAACAAAAAATTTCATTTGGGTAATTTTGATCACATTAAATAACTAACTCAAACAAATAATAGAGTGATGAGAATTGTGAAGGGAGTGCTTGTGGTTATCAAGGTGGAGAAGATCTCAATGAACATGTCTGTGTATATATGTGATAAGTAGAAATAGTAAATTATAGTTCTCACACAAAATACCCCAATAAATGATTTGAATACGTCACAAAATCAGAGGCTTGGTCATAAGTCTAAATGAGGATTTAAGGTTCTTGTTGAATAAATGTTTTTTTATACATGAAAATTATCAATAATGTTTTGTGAGCATTGTACATAATGTATGAAACACAAATCAATGATTAGGATATATATGTAAATAATAAATGAGGTCATTGAGTCTATTGAATCAATGTTTATTCAAGATCTAGTCATATCCATCGGAGGAGAAAGGTATATTGTATCTTTCATTGAAGATTATTCTTGGATATATTTGGTTTTCCAAATAATGATTTAGGAAGATATTTTCAATGTAATAAAAACATTCAATATAGGGAAGGATATAAAATCTGTAAAAAAAAGAGAATGTTTTTTATTATGTAAAATGATGGATAATATATAAGAAAATAGTTTATATATTTGTTAACATGAAGGATTAAATAGACAACACATTGTGGAATATTCTCCTCAGTAGAATAGAGAAGAATATTGGATGTGTGATGCCCTATTGGATAGAACAAGGACAATATTAAAAACAAAAGGGATATTGATAACATTTAGGGAGGATGTAGTGAATACCACCTACTATGTGATCAATCGATCTAGATCCCCTCATAGGAGATCTAATGTGGTATTTATAAAGAAAATGTAATCATTGTAAATAATCACTCTATTTTTATATTCTTATTTACCTCATATAATTCCATGATAAATATCAAAAAACAAAAATTAATTTTCCTAAATATTAATAAATGTTAATATGATTATTAAATAATCATTATAAACCCCCTCTCACATGAAATAGAAAAGGAAAGTATCTCTCATGCATACGTACGACTTACATTCTCCATGTAGAAACAAAATCATTTTTTATCACAATATTATATGTATTGGAATTATGATGGGTTTCATGGTTATATATAAAATATAACAAATTATTATAATTTTTAATTATAATATTATACATATGGTATCATCATCCAATATTTTGAGGAATATATTGTCCCCCATGCGAATGAATGGATTGTCATCTCCTTGATTCAAATTGATGCCATTTTTCAATTATATTTCACAAATATTGTAATAATGGCTATTTTATGAACATATATGATATATATTAAATACTAATTTACCTTAGAAGGTGTATTATTATTTAAATTTAATTCATTTCAATCATTGAAAAATGAATATAGTGTACATTTGTATGTATGACCTACCATCTCCATGAATGATGTAATTCATTTTTATATCCTTAATTTTTATAAATGATTAACAAGATGTATATAATGAATGTATATGTTTTTTATAAAATTTATAAAATTATATAATTTAGTATATCATGATTAATGAATTATTAATAGGACTTTAAAATATAAACCTAGATGGAAAATTAAGTTGTTATTATCCTGAACAGAGATTTTAATATCAAATTATTAATAAACAGGTAAAAATAAGTTAAAAAATATTACATGGTATGATAGATATATGTTTATAGAATAAATGTATAATAATTTCAAATTTATTCTATAGTAGGATTTAATGTGAATAAATAATTCGATTTTGGAGGTAAGATATTTTTTCCCCACTTTTATTTCTACATGACACATTACTTATAATCTACATGATTATTTTATGTTGTGTATATAATAACCATTAATGTTTTTTAGAAAATTATCTAGAAAATTATTGGATTTAAAGTTGTATATATATTTCTTTCTTTCATGGGTTATAATATTCGACTTATTAAATAGTATTAATGGTTTATTTCACAATCTCATCGTTATTTGGGATTGTCTATAGTTATGTCTCTATTGTGGAATTTTTATTCTATATGCCCATGTTTTCTAAAATTGTTTAAAAAAAAGTTTTTACTAATCTCACATGAATTTTTCAATTAATTTGTTTGCCATGATGTGTTTCTTAAAATATATTATAAAAATAATCTTTTTATCACTTTTCCAAGAGAGGTATTTTTTGGGTTTTCTTACAAAATATTGAATAGAATGATTATGAACATATAATGAAATAAGAGTATTTCCCACCATTATAAATCCTTAATACATGGAATATTCCTTTAAAATATGACATAGTTCCATTCAATGAAAGTATTTTCCATTATAACAATAATACATTAAATTTTATTTGAAATTTAGAGGAAAGTTCCCTCAATAAATATCACAGGTAATAATTAAAAACAATCTTCCATCTAATATAACATAATTTTATGTTACATAATCTATAGATACTACCCAAGGATACTGCCATTATTGTTTCTCTAAATTTTTTATGTTTATGAAGGAATTATATTTATGATACCTATTTCTATTACACAGTTTATGCTATGATGATATTCTTTTGAAACCCATTTATTTTTATCAGTCATAATGTGATGAATAATTTATGATTTTGGAGAACACATATGTGTAGTCTTCATTATGTGATTTGTTGGAAATATATCTCTCTCCAATGCATTGGGTAATAATTTATATCTCATTAAATAGACATGAGTGAAATGGGACTGAACCCCATTTACTAATACAAGTCCAAAATGTGATTGAACCCAGTATAGTAATATAAGGTTTGAATGGGAGTGGAAAAATTTTAGTAAGAGGCCGTAGGATTGGGAGTGAAAATGGTTCTGAAATACGTGCATACAATGGGAGTGAACCTAGTTTAAAAATAGAGTTCTAGAATGAGAAGTGAACACATTTCAGTAGGGGACTTTGTATGATATGATAGTCTTTGAAATGAGTGTTGAATAATTTGGATATTATTTAATATATTTATATCTATTGAAAAATTCTATGTCTTATATTATGATATTTGGGTTTATGTTCTTCGGTTCAATTATGAATCATGTTTTATGAGGTTTCAATATTTATACCTGGACTCAAAAGTTTTATTTTGATACACATGGTGTAATTTTCAAATATTTTATTCATATATATATACCATCATGCTAAATTTTTGTATGATTTCTCTCTTATTAACATTTTTTGGCATATGTGTGAACATTTTTCTTATGTTTCTATTATGGAGAGAATGATGAAAAGTATTAAAATATATGTCAAAATGGTGCTCGTTATAAATAAATAAGTCTGATATGATGTAGATATTTTATAAACTAGCGATTTTTTATTCATATTTTCTAATGAGGATAAACCTATTTATTATTAGTGAGGTTTTATTATATTATATAATGAATATTAATATATGTAGGTGTAATATCTATATATGAAAATATTGGTCCATTATAGATTATTTTGATGAATTAATTTTTTTTGTGGGCCCCTCCCTTTATTTTTTGTATTATATGACCTATTTTCCTGTCACATCTTCCCCCATGAAAACTTAGATAGATCAATTTTCTCTGTCACCCTACAATATTAGTCTTATTATATGATTTCATGGGTTTAGATCCTAAAAACAGACCTCTAATTTCCTTTATGTATTGGTTTTTTTCCAAAATAAGCATCTTATAACTTATATAATTTCAATAGTAGAGGGGGATTTTTTATATATTTTTTATCTGACTTGGTTTTATTTGATTTATAATCTAATTTTCATCAGTTTTTTTTTGGCTAATTTATATGACTTATTGTTTACCCGTTGCCCCAGTCCCCTTATATTCAGTGGAAATTTGGGGAATACTAGTTTTACACAATATCTATCCTACTTCCATTTTTAGAGGCTATTGTCATTTTGATATTTTCAAACATGGTTGTTTAATTTATTTATTTGATTTTATTTTTTAATTCATTTCTACAATAATATTATTATTATAATTATTCTGTCATAATGTGGAATTTTTGTTTGAATTATATTCATTTATTCATGTATAATTTATTTCAATTTTTTTTATCTATATTTAAAATATAATATATTCGCACCCTGATATTATTCATATTTTATAAATATAGAAAATTTACATTTCTATAAAACAACCACAAAAAATTATTTGGTTAATATTGAATTGGTTAATCCGTAGCCTATAGTCATTTTCTATAATCTATTGAATTCAATACACACACACAAATAAAGTATAATTAAAAATTAAATGTATTCAATAAAATATTATAATATGAATCTCACCAAATGATATTATTAATTAGTAAAAATAATAGATCAATCATTTGTCTTTTAATTTCCCTCTATTTAGTTTGTTTTTCACACTTTTAATCTTTATGCATAAATCCATGAAATATTTCTAATTAATCAACATCCATTTACTCTATTATAATCAAATTCATTACATAATTTCAATGAAATATCATATATGTATATGAATTTAATGAAATCCAACCTTTTTTATACATAAAAATTTTATTACATGGTAGAACACTTAGAATCCCAAAAGATCATTTAATGTTTATTTAATCGTTAAGAATAACAAAAAAATCTTTTTAAAAACCAGAAAATATTCTTCATAGTTTCATCCTATGTTTCTTTAAATACATCTCATTTCTCCGCATTATACATAAAAAGAAAGGGATAAGTATAATGCCCAATAAGGAAATAAACAAATGAGATAGTCACATGTTTCCACAATTCTTGTAAACAATGTATAACCATAATAATTTTAGAAATATCATAATATAATGATCAGGAATCATTACAAGGAAATGTGGATACAAAAAATGTGACATCCAAAATAATATAAGCAAGTTTTGTCACCATGGTGTTATAATTTATAATAACCCAGAATATTCAACATGGTATCATAAAACATTTGATCCATTATTATTAATTATTTTTCAAATACATTAGACAAATATCAAAGAATACCATTAACATGTATTACTTCATGTGATCTAAATTGATAGATAAAAAACAAATTATTAATAACACTATGATAATAATGAATGGGTTTCAAAAAAACATTAAGTACATAAGTTCTTAAAGACATAAACATTACTTCAATTTTAACCCATAGATATGGAATGTGGGTTTCATAAATTTAATTACCAAAATCAATAAATTATATTTAGATGAAATTTAATACACATGGATAAGGATGAAAATTTGGGTAGTCACTATATTAGAGTATTACATGTCAAATATTAAAATTCTCTAAATTAATTCGGTAATATGACGGTATATAAAATAAGTTTACAAAATGGAATGGTGAGAGGGAGAAAACCATTCCCATTGAAAAAACATTAGTTTTTAAGTAATTGAATAAATAAAATTACATTTATATAATTTAATTGAAAATTAATATAGATCATTATAATGATATACTTATATAGAAATAATAAGATAATTCCATTAAATTAAATCCTACATAGTTTTTTCTATTTCCACCTCATGAATATTAGAGTTATTCTTATAAAACAATTAATCATAAGTTAATTATGTTTATTTTAATCAATATTTATCAATTTTAATCATTGTATTGTTCATCATAATTTCCAATGATTGAGTTGAAATGTTTTTTTATGATATTTTACTTACAATTTCTCATCATTTTTACATTTAATGGTCTTTATTAATTGGTAATTGTATATTTTGATGATTTAATCCACAAAAATAGAAATAATTGTATTTATAACATTATATATTATAGGTTGTTTATTATAACCATATATTTGGGTGGTAATAGGAAATAAAAATTCAATTTCCTCATGGAAAATTAACCAACTGTTAACATGGAATTTTCAAAAGCCGAGGAAGATAATTATAAAATAGAAATGAATTATAAATTTGATAATTTGAGTTGGTTAAAAAATTATTATAATTATAAAATAATTATAAATTAATATTATAATATTATTGTTTTAAAGGAAATGGGAAGAGGGTAAAGAGAAGAGAAAACTGAATATGATTTCATCAAAACCATCTATTTTCTCTGGGTTTCATTTTTCTACGACAGTTAACTCCCATGAAATTTGGAGTTAGATTACACCATAAGTACCCAAATGATTGTAAAGGTATTAATATATATGAATTTAAGGATTTTTTTCTTTTTTAATTGACGGAGGAGTGGTTTTCTAAGGGGGAGTTGTTATTTATACTTGAGGAGAATGTTTTTTAAGATACAATATTGAATAAAATTTGATATCTCAGTTAAGCATTATAATATTTTTTTGACATTATAAATCATATATAACTAAAAAATATATTTATTGGACTTTAAAATTCTATTTTAATTTAATTTAGTAGCTTATTAATATGGAAGTGAAAAAATGGAATTTATTTAAGGGAACACTTTTTAAATTATTCTTGGGAAAATACTATTTTGGTTAAGAACGTTTAATTTTATAATTTATTTAATATCAAAAACCTGATCTTGTTTGAGAATCTAGTAATAAAATTTATTTTTTTCATTATTTCACCACAAATGATATAATTTAAAATACATCGGTTTTGAAAAACATAAACGTGATTATTCAAACAATGAATTTAATTTTAAATAAAATAAAATTTTAACATAGTTAATATAAAATTTTCATAAAAAAATTATTATTTTTTAAATAAAATAAAATACACTATATTAAAAACACACTTTTATTTTCGTTGAGATTTTTAATCATAAAATATAATGCATTAAAACATAATACCTATATGTCATGATAAATAATATTTATATATTATTTTATTATTTTGGTGTCAAATTATAATTACAACCATTGGGATACTATTATTAATTTCTGGTAATAGTCCACATTTGGTAGGTTACAATTCTAACTATTAAATTAATTTGGAAAAAATAACATTAGTATTTTAATATCCATATTACCTCTCAGGAATACTACTTAATTCCACTAATCTCTATTACCTAAAATTAATCCCACGGTTATATATTTTTAAATATGTTTATTATTTTAGTAATATTCTCTTTTTAATCTATAGAGTTTTTTGTGGTTATGATGATGATTGCATATTGAAATGATCCAACGTTTCCCATTATAGAGTTTTATTTTTTATTTTTTCCCATTTATTGATTGGAACATTCATTGGTTTAGTTTCCGAATAATGTAACATTATTCACTATTGAAATGAACTTTCAACCTTTTTTAAATGTGTTGTGTGAGAAAAATGATATATAAAATAGAACATATTATTCGGGAATCAAATATACCTTATAAAATCTGGTTCGTTACTTCCCAACCCCCCCCCCCCCCCTCTTAAAAATTTAATCACTGAAATTTCAACTCATATTCTCAATTGAGAATATGTGAGGTTATTTTGGATTCACCCTTTCCTCTAGTACCAACAGCATTTATTCACAATTATAGTATATCCATAACACATTTACATGGTTATTTGTGATGTTGAATAAGAATTTATCTATACAATCCAATATCCTCATTAGATTCTCATCATAAAAGAGTTTATACTCCAACTGTACCATATATGGATTCAATATTTGTGAGGGATTATGTTTGTACTTACCCAGTATATAACGACCCACACTTTACATACATTGTTAATACTTCAAAATTGAAGCACTCTTATTACAACATATGACAAAACCACAAAGGACCGTATAGGTATAGTGTCTTTAGAAACTGGGAAACATAAACAACTGGTTCATAAATCTTCTACAGTGTCTCCCATTTATTTCATCATATCTAGGGTCCCTTTTAGCATATTCTACTTAATATCCATCTTCCTGACCTGGGGAAAAGAAAGCATAAAAGGGTGAGCTCAAATGCTCAGCAAGGGCAAATAAAGGAAATAAAAATCATATCATGTCTTTATGAAAATCAAAACCTGCAAAAGAGATCATAATATCTTAACATGAAATAAATCATAGAAGTGAAAATGAGATCCCCATAATCATAACATAAAACTTGAATCTTTGTGGCATGCACACATAATCATGGAAAATCATTTCTTGTTAGTCATGACTCATTGCCAAGACTATCTTAGTGGACAAAGTCCCTTTCTGAACCGAGTTCACTCCTCGTTTCAGTCCTGTATCACTGAACCGAAATAACCTTCCGTTCCAGCCATGTCTATCTCATGAGATATAAAATCATTACCCAATGCATTGGAGGGAGATATAGGTCCCACCCATCTTATAATGAATCCTTTCTTATGTGTGCCACATAATCATAAAACATACATCATCGCATAACACATATAACAAAAATGGGATTCTTGAAACATCATGACATCATAAATCAATTCATATATGATAAAGGAATTCATAAACATAATTCCATCACAACATAGTCAAACCAATGTAAAAATATGGATAGAAACAGAACCCTTTATTATCTTAGATGGAAAATAATTTTGATAAAACACTTGAACTGAATTCTTGAGGAAAATATCCTTTCTTCTTCAAAAACATTTTTCCTTTCATAACATGTCATACAACTTTAAAATAAAAGAAGTTGATTAAAAATAAACTTGAAAACTTGTAAAGGAAGCTTCTTTGAAGTAATGTTTTAAAAATCCATTCATGCCGTATAAGTTAAAAAAACATTCTTCGTACTTTTGTCGGAAAAGTCAAAAAGTACCTCGTACGAAAAACGACAAAAGATTCCTTTCGTACATATTACTAAAAACTCACCGAAGGGTAAAAATGGATTTAAACAATTGTAGGTGGATGGAAATAATATTACATATTGATGAAACATGGATGTGGATGATAAAATACACCCCAGTAAATACTTACGAATAAACAATCTCGGATAAAAATGAGATTGTGATATTTCCCTTACCTTAGGTCCGATTTGCTTTGTTCGTGTCCGAAGCTCCTGTATAATGGTTTAAATAATGTTATTGACTTATTCCAGAATCATACATATTGATATGAGATCATATATGGTCATATTATTAGCTTCTTGTTAGTAATATTTCATTGTTACTTGTTGCTCGGGTCTTTATAACTTTTTGTTCTTATGCGTGTTTTGTCGAATAAATTCTTATTCTTATCTTTAGGTTATAGATAATTCATTTCCAGAATGGTATTAGTGTATTATATACCATATTCATTCATTCAATTCATTTATACAATCATTATGAAATGAAGATCATGTATAACGAGTCGCATCACATCGTGGAGACGGTATTCCGTACGTACGCACGAGTGATGATATCGTTCCTATGATCGTGGAATTGTATTGGAGTATATATATATATTATTTCAGTATCAATATTACTTAATAATAATCATATATAGTTACTCATTACACCATTATACCCATCCTTGTAAGGTGATGGTGGAAAATAGATTACACCACGGTGTGGAGACGGTATTCCGTACGTACGCACGCGCGGTGATTTCATTTTTCCGTAGGATGGATAGAAGGTGAATTAGGGATGTTTCATATTTATAATAACATATCAGTATGTAAGTAATACTGATGTTATTACTTTATCATGAAACAACTAAATAAGAAGAAGTTGAAGACGAAAGAAATTGAAAAGATCGGTAATGGATATTACCTCTTCTTTGGAACGCCTCTTTGAATCCTCCACTTAGGGAACTAAGAGTGGTCTTTGGAGAAGACCAGGACCTCTAGGACTATTCTAGGGAAGTGGAGAGGGGAAAATGTCAGGGGTTGGCCGAGCTTGAGTGCTCAATTTGGTGTGAGGAGGAGGGGGAGGAGGTGCCCTTTTATAAGGGAGGAGAGGGGCACCTTAGGAATATCTCAAAATATTATTTTATATTAAAGTCAAAATCGGTTTATAATGGTTCCAAAGGGTCTTATTTCGAAGATAAGGTGGGGAGGGGTCGAAATCCTATCAACCAATAGAATTTAGACAAGTTTAGGATATTATTTTAACCTTATCATTTAGATTTAACTCTAAGTTAAATTATTTAACTTTTATCATGTCTTTTTGTTTTCTTTCACTATATGGTTAATACACTTACAATAACATGCCAAACGAACCCAAAATTGTTTATTATTAATATATATATCCTTATCTAAATCATTTGGCAGAACCTTAGATTTTTAGGAATACAATAACAATTAATAATATAATATTTGATTTAAAAACTATTTTGTGTCAATTTTGACACTATTTGATATATGATTTTTGGGAAAGTCATAACAGAATTAAATGTTCGAACCAAGTTGATTAAATCAACATTAATATATCATAGTAACCTAGAAAATTAGTGTAATTCATAAAAAGTCTCAAATTACATTTATTTTGGTGTTTATAACATTAATTATGTCAATATTTCGTTAACAAGATAATTACTGCATCATCTTTGTGTCATAAATAAATTAAATTATTTGATGTCTAAAAATTACAAATAAAATACCATCATGTAGGAAATCTTTTTAGCTTTCTAATGAATATTTACAATCGAATTTATCTTATGTATAACCCCATATTAAAAATGTTTTAGTAAATATACTTTGATTTTAACTCTTTTAACCCTTCTTTAAATAAATTAATAATAAATGTCCTAATCTAATCCAAGTGGGCCTAAATGGTCATATTTTATTCCTAAGTTTGTTTTTGGTCGAATTACACTTGTCCAATAGAATTCGGACATGTGTTAGGGTAATATTAATATCATATTTACCCTTAGTTACCCTATTTACTATTAACCGCGGTAAAAAAAAGTAAAAAGTTACTATTCACCAAAAAATTATTTTCATCTCATTGAACCACATTTTAGTCCTTGATATTAACCGTGTCTCTCGGATTTTTGAAATTCCATTCACAGAAGCGGTAAAATTAAGTTTTATGCAAAATTCAGTTTTTAACCTACCACTTAGTGGTTTCACTATTCATCAAAAATTGAAAGTTTTCAGAGAAATACCAAAATTTCACCCTAGGCTAATTTTGATATTCTGAGTCCAAAAATGAAGTCCATTTTGAAAAATAAAATTTATAAAATTTCAAAAAGTGGTTATTACTATTCATAACGGCTAGTTTTAATAGCATATTGTTGTTTAGTGAAACTCGGTATTGCGTACGACGCAAGCTATCGAGGAAGGTCGTGATTGCGTGTAAAGCAAGCCAAGAAAGTGTTGTGTAGAAAAAGATTCCTTTGATGATTTATATAACATAAAAGTCTCGGGTGTTACATTCTTCCCCCCTTAAAAAGAATTTCTCCCTCGAAATTCGTCACTTTGCAACAAACAAATGAGGATACTTCTCCCTCATCATATCCTCAAGCTCCCATGTAGCTTCTTCAAGTTGGTGGTTTCTCCATAAACTTTCACCAAGCGAGTGGTCTTGTTTCGTAGGACTTTTTCGCTACGATCCAGAATCTCTATCGGCTGTTCTTCATAAGAAAGATCTTGCTCCAGTGGTACAACTTCTGAGCTGAGTACATGTGAAGGATCTGGTATGTACTTTCTCAGGAGAGATACATGGAACACATCGTGAACTTGAGAGAGATTCGGTGGAAGCGCCAATCGGTAAGCTACCTTCCCAACACGATCCAGTATTTCAAAAGGACCGATATATCTAGGGCTCAACTTCCCCTTCTTTCCAAATCTCATAACCCTCTTCCAGGGAGATATTCGTAAGAACACTTTATCGCCCACTTCAAACTCTAGGTCTTTTCTTCGGTTGTCGGCATAACTTTTCTGTCGACTCTGAGCTGCTCTTATGTGTTGTTGAATAGATCTGACTTTTTCTTCCATTTCATCAACGAGATCAGGTCCTAATAGCTTTCTTTCCCCAACTTCATCCCAGCAAGTTGGAGTCCTGCATTTCTTTCCATAGAGAGCTTCATAAGGAGCCATCTGAATACTGGAGTGAAAGCTATTATTATAAGAAAATTCCACCAAAGGTAGGTGTTGATCCCAACCTCCTTTGAAATCCATAGAGCAAGCTCTCAACATATCTTCTAGGGTTTGAATTGTTCTCTCAGACTGACCGTCTGTCTGGGGATGATAAGCAGTGCTGAAACTCAACTCTGTATCCAGAGTATGCTGAAGACTTCGCCAGAACTTCGAGGTAAATCTCGGATCTCGATCAGATATAATAGAAAGTGGTACTCCATGCAATCTTACCACTTCCTTTACATATATCCTGGCAAGCTGATCTAGAGAGAAATCCTCTCTAATAGCAATGAAGTGTGCGGACTTTGTAAGACGATCAACTATGACCCAGATAGCATTATTGCCTTTGGATGTTTTAGGAAGTCCTGTGACAAAGTCCATAGTGATGTTTTCCCATTTCCATTCGGGTATGGGTAATGGTTGTAACATCCCCTTAGACTTATGTCTCTCAGCTTTAACTTGTTGACAAACCAAGCATCGAGAGACATATTCAGCAACATCTCTTTTCATGCCATCCCACCAGAAGTACTCTTTCAGGTCCCTATACATCTTCGTGCTTCCAGGATGAATAGAGAATGAAGAACTATGAGCCTCATCCAGCAGCTCTTTCTTTAATTCGGGGATGGGAGG
Source organism: Viscum album (assembly GCA_963277665.1). Taxonomy (NCBI): domain Eukaryota; kingdom Viridiplantae; phylum Streptophyta; class Magnoliopsida; order Santalales; family Viscaceae; genus Viscum; species Viscum album. The sequence goes on along the minus strand of OY728138.1, from coordinate 131,997,577 downwards.
AACACAAACCCGATTCCTGAACTTTATTATCCCATCACAATCAAGGTTGAATTCAGGAACATTTCTCACCTTCTTTTGTAACTCGACATCTTCTTTCTGTGCCTCTTTAATCTTCACATGTATAGATGGTTGAACATTCATTTGAGAAAGATAAGATTTTTCCCCTTCCATTATAATTCCAAGATCCATCCTTTGTAAATCCATAAATATTGGATCTTTTGTGATCCTCATCATGGATAAACTAGCATGGTCTTGTCGACTTAATGCATCTGCCACCTTGTTTGCTTTCCCAGGGTGGTAATGGATTGAGCAGTCATAATCCTTAATCAGCTCCAACCATCTTCTTTGGCGCATATTCAACTCCTTTTGTGTGAAAATATACTTTAAACTTTTATGATCAGTATAAATATCACACCTTTCACCATAAAGGTAATGCCTCCAAATCTTTAATGCAAAGATTACCGCAGCCAACTCCAAATCATGTGTTGGGTAGTTTTGCTCATGGATTTTCAACTGTCGTGAGGCATAAGCTATCACCATATCATTTTGCATAAGAACACACCCCAATCCCTTCTTGGATGCATCACTGTAGATCACAAACCTTTCTCCACTACAAGGCAGTGTGAGCACAGGTGCACTGGATAACCTTCTTTTCAACTCCTTGAAATTCTCTTCACATTCCTCTGTCCAGACAAACTTAACTCCTTTCCGAGTCAACTTGGTGATTGGATTAGATAACCGTGAAAAATCTTTTACAAAACGTCGATAATATCCAGCCAAACCAAGAAAACTTCGGATCTCAGTTACTGTTGTTGGTCTTGACCATCTTTCGATAACCTCTGTTTTTGCTGGATCCACAGATATCCCCTCTTTTGAGATTATATGACCCAAAAATGCAACTTTTTGAAGCCAAAATTCACACTTGGTAAATTTGGCATAAAGCTTCTCTTTTCTCAGGGTCTTTAATATAATTCTCAAGTGATCTTCATGCTCTTCCTTGCTCTTTGAATAGACAAGAATATCGTCTATAAAGACTACCACAAATTGATCAAGATAGTCTCTAAAGACTCTATTCATTAGATCCATGAAGATAGCAGGGGCATTAGTAAGACCAAATGGCATCACTATAAATTCATAGTGTCCATACCTTGTACGGAAAGCCGTCTTTGGTATATCCTCCCTTTTGACCCTTAATTGATGATACCCTGAACGAAGATCAATCTTGGAAAAGTATTGAGCTCCGCGTAGTTGGTCAAATAAGTCATCAATGCGTGGGAGAGGATATTTGTTCTTGATAGTGATCTTGTTAAGTTCTCGATAATCAATGCAGAGTCTCATTGATCCATCTTTCTTCTTAACAAATAGAACAGGTGCTCCCCAAGGTGACGCACTAGGGCGTATGAATCCCTTATCAAGATTCTCTTGGAGTTGCTTCTTCAATTCCTGCAACTCAATTGGGGCCATTCTATAAGGTGTCTTTGAAATAGGCAAAGCACCCGGTACGAGTTCTATTGAAAACTCAACTTCACGATTTGGTGGAAGACCCGGCAATTCCTCCGGGAAGACATCATCAAACTCCCGTACAATGGGCATATTCTTAATCGTGAGTTTCTCACCAACCATTTGAGATAAATAACCTTCATTTAGTGGAATCAATACCCATAAGATGGAAGAAATTTCCACTGGAAGGTTATGTTCATCCTTGCATTGATAGACGATCGTAGGTTGATCTGGAATATGAAATGTGACTTCCCTTCTTTGGCAATTGATATGAGCTCCATGTAGAGAAAGCCAATCCATGCCAAGAATTACATCAAATTCCACTAAAGGAAGGATCACAAGATTTGCAGTAAGCACTTTCCCACAAACTTCGATCGGAGAAGAATTATAAACTTCTGATGCGATTGATGTGCCATTAGGTGTTGTCACAGCTAACTCAACATCTAATTGTTGAGGTAATACGGTGATACCCTTAGAAAATTTTTCAGAAATAAAAGAGTGGGTGGATCCAGAATCAAATAAAACATTTGCTACTTTAGAGTGGATGGTAAGTGTACCTTTCACCACATCGTTATCGTACTCCACATCGCTGATAGAAATTGCATGTGACTTTCCTTTGTCTTTAGCCTTAAGAGTTTGTTGACGTCGACCATCATCATCAACCCTTGGATTTGGGCATTGATTGGCATAATGCCCCATCTCCTTGCACTTGAAACATTGAAGTGTAGCAGGTTCATTCTGTGTATCCCTTCCTTTGTTTGCATCATTAGACATCTTCTTCCCATTATCACGGCATTCAAATGCCCGATGACCTTCCTTTCCACATTTAAAACATTTACTTGTCCCTTTAAGACAACTCCCTCCATGTTTCTTTCCACACTTTGAGCATAAGGGAAAGTTCATCTTCTTTTCCGTGTGCTCTTTAGATTTTTCTTTGAATTCCATCTTCCTCTTCTTATCAAACCCATGTGACTGATGGGTTACTCCAATCTCCATCTCGACTTTGAGAGCACATCGAACGATTTCTTCGTAGCTATTGAAGTCCCTTATGGCTAACGCCCTTCGAAGACTTGGTTTTAGGCCACTAAAGAATCGATTGATCTTACTCTCAGGTTGGATAATAATACCAGAAGCGTACCTTGCAAGTCTTGTAAAATTTGCTTCAAATGTACTAACAGATTCATCATCCCTTTGCTTCAGTTCAAGGAACTCTTTCTCCATCTTTCTTCGGAGAATACGAGGGAAGTACTTATTGAAAAATAAGTTCTTGAACTCGTCCCATTCCATAGACTCAATTTCATCCCTTTTCCTCGTATTCTTAACAAGATTCCACCATTGATCCGTATCTCCTTCCAAATGATACACTGCTAGGATGACTTTATCATGCTCAGAACATTGAAGAACTGAAAATATCTTTTCAGTAGTACTAATCCATTGTTCAGCAACTAATGGATCAGTAGACCCGCTGAAAGATGGTGGACGCTGCCTCATGAAGGATTCAACAGAATGTTGCTCCCTCCTTTGTTCGTTTGGAAATCCTGCATGATTCATAGCTTGAGAAAGTTGTGTGAGCATGGCTACAAGATTTTGCATTCCAGCTCCCATATCGTTTGGTTGCTCAGGGGGACAATCATTGCATTGCCCATCGCATTCCGCATTAACACGGTTCCTTCGGGTTCCAGCCATTGACTAAAACCAAGAAGAATAGTGTGAGCAACACTAATTATAATAGGAAACCACATAATTCAAGATTAAAATTTTCATGCTTAAGGTCTTATCCTAGGTTATTCAAGGCCATTTCTAAAACACTAAGATTGTGTTCTATGCTTAGACTTATCCTTAGGGTTCTTACTAAGGCTTTCACATCCTAGTTTCCAAAGGTTGACTATACCTTTCCTCTGATACCAACTATAACGACCCACACTTTACATACATTGTTAATACTTCAAAATTGAAGCACTCTTATTACATCATATGACAAAACCACAATGGACCGTATAGGTATAGTGTCTTTAGAAACTGGGAAACATAAACAACTGGTTCATAAATCTTCTACAGTGTCTCCCATTTATTTCATCATATCTAGGGTCCCTTTTAGCATATTCTACTTAATATCCATCTTCCTGACCTGGGGAAAAGAAAGCATAAAAGGGTGAGCTCAAATGCTCAGCAAGGGCAAATAAAGGAAATAAAAATCATATCATATCTTTATGAAAATCAAAACCTGCAAAAGAGATCATAATATCTTAACATGAAATAAATCATAGAAGTGAAAATGAGATCCCCATAATCATAACATAAAACTTGAATCTTTGTGGCATGCACACATAATCATGGAAAATCATTTCTTGTTAGTCATGACTCATTGCCAAGACTATCTTAGTGGACAAAGTCCCTTTCTGAACCGAGTTCACTCCTCGTTTCAGTCCTGTATCACTGAACCGAAATAACCTTCCGTTCCAGCCATGTCTATCTCATGAGATATAAAATCATTACCCAATGCATTGGAGGGAGATATAGGTCCCACCCATCTTATAATGAATCCTTTCTTATGTGTGCCACATAATCATAAAACATACATCATCGCATAACACATATAACAAAAATGGGATTCTTGAAACATCATGACATCATAAATCAATTCATATATGATAAAGGAATTCATAAACATAATTCCATCACAACATAGTCAAACCAATGTAAAAATATGGATAGAAACAGAACCCTTTATTATCTTAGATGGAAAATAATTTTGATAAAACACTTGAATTGAATTCTTGAGGAAAATATCCTTTCTTCTTCAAAAACATTTTTCCTTTCATAACATGTCATACAACTTTAAAATAAAAGAAGTTGATTAAAAATAAACTTGAAAACTTGTAAAGGAAGCTTCTTTGAAGTAATGTTTTAAAAATCGATTCATGCCGTATAAGTTAAAAAAAACATTCTTCGTACTTTTGTCGGAAAAGTCAAAAAGTACCTCGTACGAAAAACGACAAAAGATTCCTTTCGTACATATTACTAAAAACTCACCGAAGGGTAAAAATGGATTTAAACAATTGTAGGTGGATGGAAATAATATTACATATTGATGAAACATGGATGTGGATGATAAAATACACCCCAGTAAATACTTACGAATAAACAATCTCGGATAAAAATGAGATTGTGATATTTCCCTTACCTTAGGTCCGATTTGCTTTGTTCGTGTCCGAAGCTCCTGTATAATGGTTTAAATAATGTTATTGACTTATTCCAGAATCATACATATTGAAATGAGATCATATATGGTCATATTATTAGCTTCTTGTTAGTAATATTTCATTGTTACTTGTTGCTCGGGTCTTTATAACTTTTTGTTCTTATGCGTGTTTTGTCGAATAAATTCTTATTCTTATCTTTAGGTTATAGATAATTCATTTCCAGAATGGTATTAGTGTATTATATACCATATTCATTCATTCAATTCATTTATACAATCATTATGAAATGAAGATCATGTAGAACGAGTCGCATCACATCGTGGAGACGGTATTCCGTACGTACGCACGAGTGATGATATCGTTCCTATGATCGTGGAATTGTATTGGAGTATATATATATATTATTTCAGTATCAATATTACTTAATAATAATCATATATAGTTACTCATTACACCATTATACCCATCCTTGTAAGGTGATGGTGGAAAATAGATTACACCACGGCGTGGAGACGGTATTCCGTACGTACGCACGCGCGGTGATTTCATTTTTCCGTAGGATGGATAGAAGGTGAATTAGGGATGTTTCATATTTATAATAACATATCAGTATGTAAGTTATACTGATGTTATTACTTTATCATGAAACAACTAAATAAGAAGAAGTTGAAGACGAAAGAAATTGAAAAGATCGGTAATGGATATTACCTCTTCTTTGGAACGCCTCTTTGAATCCTCCACTTAGGGAACTAAGAGTGGTCTTTGGAGAAGACCAGGACCTCTAGGACTATTCTAGGGAAGTGGAGAGGGGAAAATGGCAGGGGTTGGCCGAGCTTGAGTGCTCAATTTGGTGTGAGGAGGAGGGGGAGGAGGTGCCCTTTTTTAAGGGAGGAGAGGGGCACCTTAGGAATATCTCAAAATATTATTTTATATTAAAGTCAAAATCGGTTTATAATGGTTCCAAAGGGTCTTATTTCGAATATAAGGTGGGGAGGGGTCGAAATCCTATCAACCAATAGAATTTAGACAAGTTTAGGATATTATTTTAACCTTATCATTTAGATTTAACTCTAAGTTAAATAATTTAACTTTTATCATGTCTTTTTGTTTTCTTTCACTATATGGTTAATACACTTACAATAACATGCCAAACGAACCCAAAATTGTTTATTATTAATATATATATCCTTATCTAAATCATTTGGCAGAACCTTAGATTTTTAGGAATACAATAACAATTAATAATATAATATTTGATTTAAAAACTATTTTGTGTCAATTTTGACACTATTTGATATATGATTTTTGGGAAAGTCATAACAGAATTAAATGTTCGAACCAAGTTGATTAAATCAACATTAATATATCATAGTAACCTAGAAAATTAGTGTAATTCATAAAAAGTCTCAAATTACATTTATTTTGGTGTTTATAACATTAATTATGTCAATATTTCGTTAACAAGATAATTACTGCATCATCATTGTGTCATAAATAAATTAAATTATTTGATGTCTAAAAATTACAAATAAAATACCATCATGTAGGAAATCTTTTTATCTTTCTAATGAATATTTAAAATCGAATTTATCTTATGTATAACCCCATATTAAAAATGTTTTAGTAAATATACTTTGATTTTAACTCTTTTAACCCTTCTTTAAATAAATTAATAATAAATGTCCTAATCTAATCCAAGTGGGCCTAAATGGTCATATTTTATTCCTAAGTTTGTTTTTGGTCGAATTACACTTGTCCAATAGAATTAGGATATGTGTTAGGGTAATATTAATATCATATTTACCCTTAGTTACCCTATTTACTATTAACCGCGGTAAAAAAAAGTAAAAAGTTACTATTCACCAAAAAATTATTTTCATCTCATTGAACCACATTTTAGTCCTTGATATTAACCGTGTCTCTCGGATTTTTGAAATTCCATTCACAGAAGCGGTAAAATTAAGTTTTATGCAAAATTCAGTTTTTAACCTACCACTTAGTGGTTTCACTATTCATCAAAAATTGAAAGTTTTCAGAAAAATACCAAAATTTCCCCCTAGGCTAATTTTGATATTCTGAGTCCAAAAATGAAGTCCATTTTGAAAAATAAAATTTATAAAATTTCAAAAAGTGGTTATTACTATTCATAACGGCTAGTTTTAATAGCATATTGTTGTTTAGTGAAACTCGGTATTGCGTACGACGCAAGCTATCGAGGAAGGTCGCGATTGCGTGTAAAGCAAGCCAAGAAAGTGTTGTGTAGAAAAAGATTCCTTTGATGATTTATATAACATAAAAGTCTCGGGTGTTACACAGTAGATATATGTATAACACATCATCAACCTGAACCATGTTTGGAGGATGTGAATGTTGATAGGATGTTGCTATTATGCGATCAAGGTTCTCAATGTGGGAAATTTACATAGGCATAATATTTCCTTTGTCTCTAAAATTAATGGATCTCTTTCATGGATAAAATTGAAGGAAGGGTTTTTCTCCAACATAAAAACCTCATGTCCCTTCAATGGTTGTTATCATAGCTCTTTTTTTGATGTTGAGAAGCTTGTATATGTGGTTTTATGGATTCAACACATTCTTCAATTTCAAACAGAAAATTATATCCATGATTATTTGATTCATCAACATCGACCACTCAATTAAGGGTTACTAAATAACCTCCCATATAATATATGGACCTACATTTCATGTATTTTTTTTAAAAAATAAATTCTATTTTTACGAGACTAGGCTCTAAGACAACACCAAATTATGAGGCATAGAGTAGCCGTAATTGATTTTAGAACTTTTTTCAAAGTCTATTAAAATATCATTCGAGTGGGTTTATATATATTTTGAAAAAGTACCTAGAATGAAAATCTAATGTCACTATGGAACTCGGAATGGTGGGATTCTCCTAGATTTGAATTGACATTAAGCAGTGAGGGTCGACCAGAAAAGTAATTTTTTGGAATTTTTTAAAAAAAGGTAAATAAATTAAACATGATTTATTTTATTTTTTCTGAAAATTTCAAATCCCTGCAACGAAAAAATTTTCCTCCCAAGGGTAAATGACACACGGTTTCATTAACAAAATATTATAACAATATGATGACACAATGTAATATAAACTTTTTGATGTGTTTCTCTATTAATAAGGTGTTGGGGTTGGAGAAATAGAGTAGGGTTTGAATTTTCTCTGAAGGACGGTAAGGGGTTTCTCTCTAATAATAAATACCATTGGTTCGAGAAGTGGTGAAGATGCCTTTGGAGATCAAATCTGGGACTGAAGATCGACGATACCTAACAACGACAGAGAAACATTAATGACCAAACGTAGGCAAACGAAGAAAATGTGAAGACGTTCTTCGTCAGTGAAAGAAATATATCATGGTTGGTGTTGTTATTTGAATTTATTTGTCATGTTCATGGTTTTAAAAGACGATATTATATCAATAAACAAACAGGACATCCTTCGGTTGGATCTTTCTTATGGTAAGGTTCATTTTATGGGGTTTTAACAGGAGATCATCTGGATGAATTTGTGGTTAACCCTTCTAATGAAAATGAACCTGATCGATAATAACATCGATGAAAGTATTTTCAACCATTTTTGACCTTTTCATTTTCCACCATCCATTATTCATTCATCAGGAACTACCTTAACTTTTCCCATGGCTCAATGCATGGAGACTGGTCTGTCATTTCAAAATATATCCTTAGTGTAACAATATGATATCATGGATTCTGGATGAACATGACACAACAATGGTATGTCAAAAATGGTGGTGATCGGAATGAGGGAGAGCTGATGGTTGTAGCCGTGTGAGGGAGACACTATGTGGCATAGGCCCCATGGTAATATTGTGGGTATTTCATGATGAACTGGTGTGTGTGATATGACCGATTTTCCAAGGTGGAGACTCCATCTAGGGCCACCTAGTGTTGGACATAGGCGATTGTACAGTGTCCGTTCTAGTGGAGCCGACACATTGGGATGTCGGACGAGTTACTATTTGATGCCCACACCCAGCCAAGCAGGTTGTGCCAGAAGTGGGCTGTGTTGGGAACAACTAATCTGGGGAGGCCCCAAATGACCAGGTCGAACCCCAGTTGGGTCGGACCCAGGTCGGTTCGGACTGGGCATGGACCGAACCATCCCACATTCGCTAAAATACACATAACATTCAAATAGAAGAGTCATTTGACTATCTGTCTATGGTGTAGGGACCCTATTGAAGATACATTCATTTTGAAATACTTTAAGTGACAATTTTATAATGTTCGAGGATGTCCCATTGATTATATGAGTAGTCTCTCCCAGTACGAGAATACATTGAGAGGATTCAGTGTAGTTCTCTTGAAGAGATTCTAGGATGGTTACTCCCTAGATGGCTCAGGGTGTGAGTACTCAAATTCTCTACTAAGGTAGATATGGGACTACCCACTTCATGGATGTGGTTTTGTATCCTTCTAGTAGTACCCTCCGAGGGTGTTACTTACATGAAGGACTAGGGTGCGGGTTATTGGATATGTTTGTGAAGGAATAGTAGGTACTCCCCTATGAGATTAGCAAGTAGATCCCCTAACCTAGATTCAGTACTCCCCTGAAGGACTTGGGTTCATGTCCTCCATTTCTAGCATGTATTGAGTCAGTACTCCCCTACCGGGTATGGAGCCGGACCTTTATTCTTGGAGATAGTACTCCCCATCCATTCTAGGGTGTAGGTCCTCCATACACATTGTTGTAGAGTCGATACTCCCCTACCATTCTAGGGATCATGTCCTCCATCTTGAGCTTATTACTCCCCTAACATAGTGAATTTTATAACATTGTTGGTACTCCCATAATACTAGTGTGTGGGTCTTCTAGTCACTTAGTACTGCTCCCCTACAGAGTAGGGTGCAGGTCCTCGATATACAATATAGTACTCCCCTAACAATTCACTGTTCTGGTTCATCCTGAGTATTATTCCCTTATTGAATCCAAAATATGAGTCCTCATTTATGGAGTAGTACTCCCATGTCATTGAGTTGTGAAAGGGAGCGAGTCCTCCATATGTGTTGGATCTCCCTCGAATGTAAAAAATAGAATAGAGGAGCAGTCCCATCCACATGATGTGAATGATACCTAAATAGGAGCTACTACTTCCTTGAAAAACTGAAGTGTGGGCTACTCTTTAAAATAGAAACAGAGGCATCATAGATTAGTCTAAAATAATTCTCCCTCATTCTTTTGTAGTGGTAAGGGATGGGCCTCTTCCCTGGGGTTTCCTTAGTCTTTCATGGAGCACAAGACTATAACAACTAGATCTCCAGTGTCGGCCACCAGAGTTAGACCTAGTTGAATATTCTCAATGGAGAATGTTCTCTTGGATGTACCATTTGGAGTTGTTAGAGGTGTACATGATGGATTGTATCTTTGAGATGGGTGCCATTAGGGACCAAAAAGCATGTGGAGTGTGTTCCATAGGTTTTTGTGTCACCTTTCCAATATTTGATTAAAATACAGATACTAGATATAATGTTTGGGAAATATGATTCATAATGGCTGAGAGGAGTATATCTGGATGACCTTGGTATATGTTTGGGAATATACTTAGGTTGACCAGATTGTGAATTTTATTTGTGATTTTTCTCTGGTGATTTACCTATGTCGTTTCAGGGACCCCTGTTGAGTTTTGTATTACTTACCCCTACAAAGGCTTTTCCCACACCTGTCATGTCTTTTGTAGACAAAAAATTCTTTGAGGGAGTCCAAGGAGGATCAAGACCAGCTGGTGTTTGGTGAGAGCAGATAAACGATGTGAACTCCTATGACTTCATGTAGCTGCCCTGCACCTAACATTAAGGTAGCATTCTTGATGGACGAGTTTAAGAGACCTTGGGGTGTACTTTTGTTCTTTTTTTTCTTTTTATGGGATTGTATATGTGCCTGGTTTCCTACCATGTACATTACATTCTTTTTTTAATCTGGTTGGGGTTTACTTAGTGGATTCATACATGGCTTTACCATTCCATTCTTTTTTTTGGATGTGTTTGTGTGTCCGTGCATGTGTACAGGTAATATGGAAAATTCCTCCCACTTGTAGAATAATTCATTCAGCACTAGTCGCTAGCCCGTGTCTTTTAAGATGGGGTCTTGGGACAGTCATGACACGAGAATCATGGGATGAATCATGATAAATTGGTATCAGAGGCATAGGATTTGGTTCAACCTTCGGAACAAGTTTTTGTGATATCGGGTTGGGTTGCATTGTGACATGTTAAATATGGTTTGTGTTCGAATCTTAGGCCAGAGGATCTATAGTCTGTGCGGCGGCTGATGTATCCATTCACCGGGACATTAATAACCTTTTTTTTCGACTCGGTGCATTAGGGCATTTTTTGTCGGGAAATAAATTCTACAGGAATCATATTGGAATGATTGTGTTATCCATGTCCTTCTAGATTCTGCTCTCTATATACACTCTATTAATCATGGGTCATCTTTATATATTTCAGGATGACTCCAAAAAGATAGCTAGATAGTTTTATAGAGTGTGATCGTGATGAAAATATGAACTACGATTTTGCTTTAGTGCAGGGCACTGGTTCTGGGGAGTTGCCCCTGGGTTGTCTGTGGTGGGCCACCACCCACAGAGCAGCATATTTAACTGGTAGTTTTGGACGACGTTTCACGTAGTCTAAGTGTGCTACAAAAGTTCAACATGCATAGACCTACTAGGATCTGAGGCGAGATAGATACTCAGGTAACAGAGGATTGGCTTCAGGTGGTTATGTGAGTCCTCTTCTTATTGAGGATGCATGTTGACCAGATCTAAATCTTGGTTGTCAGTCTTCTTCAAGGCTCATAGGGTGATGGTGGAGCATGGTGATACGATTATATGATGAGGTGACACTCCTTTGGGAAGATTTTGAATGAATCTTCAAGGTAGAGATTTAACCATCCATGTTGAGGTCAGTACACATCTAGATGTGTTTGCACCTATATTAGGGCATCATAATGGTAGTATAGTACTTTACGAGATTCAAGAATCATTCTCTATACTCTATTGATATAGTGTGGGACCCATTCATTTGGGCCCATACATTCACGAAGGGATAACACTAGGAGATTAGGTAGTCAGGGATACCCCTTAGCATCCTGACACATACAGGGGTGCTGGAGTGAGCCCTGGTGGCAGAGCATTTTCTGGCATAGGAGTAGATGGACTTGACCAACAATAATTGTCACATTGTATGGGAATCACATGGAGCTAGGCGACAAAAAGCGATAGGATTACGATGTATGAGGAATAAACATGCCCAAACATATACAAGCGGTTTTGTGGCACATGAGAAATGATAAGGAATAGATCAGATGTAGAAGAGATATTGTTATGCTTGAAATGAATGGGGGAATATCACTAGAGACCATCCAACCCACTGTGCTGCTGAGAGGGAGCCGGATAAAAATTGTCCTTATAAGAAAAAATTCATGGGGCATGGAGGTTTGCAAAATGGCGGGTCAGGCAGAAGAGCTAGAAGAGCTTTAGGATGTGTTTCACACCAGCCTTAGGGAGCTAGTGGCCATGGGAATGGAAAGATTCATATGTTTAGGGATTATGACCAAGAATCTCTTGGAGATATTTGAGGTACAGTCCATGTTTTCTTTTTGGATTCAATTTTAAAGAGACACAGGTGTTGGACATTCTCCTTTTTTCCATGTGTTCTTTTTGAGACTTCAATGTTTCAGTTGGACTGTGGAATTGACCCACACGTTTAGAGACTTTTATTGTAGGACACCTATTTAACATACACCGGTTTTAATAGTGTGATCATACTCTTAGAGGTGATAGTTGTAGTTGGGATATCTTGATTGTGGTGTCAAGGCCTTACAAAATCATTCATGGTATAAACTACTAGCATTCATAACCAGATTAACTATATTTGGGAAAGGATATGGTGTGTCTGTGATGGTGAAAACATGTTTTCCTTCCCATGAAAGGAAAACATATGTATCACATGGTGGAATCTCAAGAATATTTATTCTTAGAATCATTACATGGTGTTATAGTCAGACCCCATGATGTTTCTGAAGTATGGAATGGTTACTTATCATTTATACTCAGCTGAGATACAACTACTGGTTATGGTAGTGTTCCTATTCCATCATGTTGTGTGGTCGCTGGAGGTTATGGGCAATGGGCCTATTAGGACCCATCATTACCTCATGGGAAGCCATGTTTTGTTCATAAATACCACTTCATGTTTTGATTCAACCCTAAACACGTAACTCATGTGAATGATTTAGTATAGATCATCCAAGGGTAGATGTGAATTGTGGGATTATATCTGTATCTTCGTTCAATTAGCACATAGGTGAGCTACTAGACCCCATGATTTTAGATGGACAATAGTGCATGGTGCATTTACCACATTTCACATCTAAAGAAATATGCCTTTTTTATTGCACGATATTGACCTAGAAAGCGCTGGAAAAGAGAGTGGTCTATCTTGGTGTTTCCTCAGGGTGTTTTCTTATAAGCATCACATGGAACCTTGATAAAATCATTTTTCATCCCTTTAGAATCATATTTTTCCTTTTGGGGAGGAAAATTCTTAAGGTGGGGATAATGTAATGGCCCGAAATTCAACTTATTTTTTTAAAATAAATTAAATTTGATTATTACGAGAACGGAATATGAGGCGACATGAAATTACAAGACCTGGCGTAACAGGAATGAGTTTTTGACCTTTTTTTAAGTCTATTAAAATATCATGAGAGTATGTATTTATATCTTTGTAACCGGTACGAAAATAAAAAATCTGAGGGCACAGTTGAACTCAGATCAAAAAGATTAACCTAGAATAGACATAACATCGACCGACACGGGTCTACCAGAGATGTTAATTTTCTATACATTTTAAATAAAAAGTTAAATATAATAAACATTATTTATTTTATTTTATTTAAAAATTCTAAATTATTTCTATGAATCAAATTTCCTCCCAAGTGTAACATATATGTTATTCCTTTTATGAAACAACACAATGATGCGATGACACAACATAATAGAAATCTCACAAAGTGGTTCTCCATTAATTAGTTGTTAGGGATGGTGAAATAGAGTATGATCTGAATTTTCTATGAAAAAGATGGTTTATGTCCTACAAATAATGAAGGTAGATCGGGAAAAGATGAAAATTCCCTTAAAGATCGAATCTAGGACAATAGATCATCGAAATCCAATGACAACAGGTCAATGATTCATATCAAATATAGACGGATGATGATAAAACTAATACCTCCTTCATTAGTAAAAGATCAAAATTGAGGAAGGGGTTGTAATGTGAATTAATTTTTTCCATTCTTTGTTTTAAATGATTAACACAAATCATCCAACAAATAGGTTGACCCACATTTTGATCATTCTTATGGGAGGGTTCATTTTTTGGGTTTTTAATGGGAGATCTTTCTATATAGATTTTTGGTTTACCCTTATAACATCATAAAACCCTATCGATATGAACATAAATTGAAGTTTGTTTAATAATTGTTTATTTGATCATTTTCCATCATCCTTTATTCATTCATTATGGGCTGCCATCACATGGCTCACGACTCAACAATTATCAATCAATCAGTCATTGAACTATCAATCCTTAGCACAACAATATGATATTGTGGATTCAGGATGGAAATGACTCGACAAAGGTGTGAAGATGATTGTTGTGGTAGGAATGAGGCAGTGTGATAAATATTTACAATTACTATAATTTTCATGAGGATGGATCTAAATGGAAAATGTGTACCCCAGGAAGCGAAAAGGGAAACCCGAGCTTGTTGTACCAGACTATGGATTGTAGAACAGTCACCTAGAGTATGTTCGATGGTCCGTATAATAGGATATAGAAACACCAATAGTGGAACACATTAGTGGCCACATGATGGATGTAGGGAATGTGTTAAATGAAGGGGGCGATGACAACACCTTTTGGATGCTTCATGAGGGAGACATAGACAAAGATGCGGCATGACCTGGACCCGTGAAAATATCACAGGTCTTGCTGGATGAACAGGTCTGCATGAGCAGACTAGTTATCCAATTAGGATGCACCAGTTAGTAACTCTTTGTGTGGGACAAATGTGGCTATGTCGCGTTCGATCTGGAGGAGGTGGACGGCCCAAATGCGGTTTGAGTTGCTTCTAGTTGGCTGCACCGAGCCATTCTGGTCAGGCACAACCAGTCAGGGCTGGGCCTACTTGACCGTGTCGGGTAGGGTTTGTCCTATCTGGTCGGACAGGACCCTAACCCAATCAACCCCCATTTCACTAAAACATCAATAATATTCAAACTGAGAGTATGTCTGACGAGTGGTCTATGGAATTGGGATCCAATTGATGAGACTGTAATTTTTAAATACACTATGTAAGTATTTGATGATTTAAGAGGACAACCTATTCAATAGATGTTTATTACCTTCTTGTATGAGCAAGTGTTTAGAAGAGTCGAGGTATTCCTCTTTAAGATATGCTATGGTAGTTACACTCTTGAAGACACAGGGAAATGGTACACTCTATCAATTTTATTAGGTAGAGACGGGACTCCCCACATCATGGGTGTGTTTTTGATTCCTTCAGGTAGTTCCCATTAGGTGTGTTACTACCTTGAAGGAATAGGGTTCGGTTTCATAGAGAATTTTATTAAGGAAGAGTAGGTACTACCCTATAGTACCAGGGCGTGGGTCATTTTATCTTAGAGTCTATACTCCACTATAGGAAAAGAGATCGTGTCCTTTATTGTAGGATTCAATACTACTCTACCATTCCTAGCAATTGGACATTGTTATGAATTATTATGGAAGATTTGGTACACCCCTATCATGCTAAAGAGTAGGTCCTTTAGATAGGGGTTGTTACTCCCCTAACGTACAAGGCCATGGTTCCCCCATAGAAAATAAACTAACAGAGTCGGTACTCCAATAGTACAAGGGTGTATTTCCTCAAGTCACTAAGTTGTACTCTCTTATAGGGTTGGGTATGAGTCCTCGATATATAACGTAGCAATCCCCTACCGATTCAGGGTGTGTCCCCTTTATGAGTAGAACTCACCTGTTGAAACTAGGGTGTGAGTACTCATTTACAATGTAAAACTCCCATATCTCTGAGTAGCGATGGGGATCATTTCCTCCATAATAGTTAGATCTCCCTAGACTATAGGAAACAACTATAAAGAGAGGGACCTTACACTTGATGTGAGTGAAACCTTGATAGGATTTAGTGCTCCCCCAACATACTGAGATGCGGGCCACTCCTTATTGGAGCGACTAAGTTATCAAATGTTAGTCTGGAGTAGTGCTCCCTCAACCTTTCGCTATGGTGAGGGGAAGGCCTATTCAATTAGGATTCCTTAGTCTTGCATGGCCGTAATACTGTAACAACTAGACATATAATGCTATGCTCTAGATTTAAACCTAGAATAATATTCTCAATCAATCACATTCTCTCAGACTCACCATTTGGAGTTGGTAGTGTTGTACCCAATGGAGTGTATCACATAGATGAGATTTATCAGGGATGGATAAACTCGTGGAGTGTTTTCTCATGGTTTTTGTGTCACCTTTCGAATTTTCAATGAGAATCCTTACGCTGGATATAAATATGGGCTGTATGTTTCTTAGCGGTTGAGATGAGTATATATTTATGATCCTTTTATTTGTATGGGAATATACTTAGGTAGAGATGATTTTGAATTTTATATATGGAATTTTCTCGTGCATTTTACCATTTTGGTTCCGGGGTCCCCTAATGAATATTGGTTTACTCACCCATGCATGAGCTTTTCCCACACCAGTCATGTCTTGTGAACATGACCGACAATTTTAAAGATTCCTAGGAAGACTAGGTGGTGTTCAGTGAGAGAGGATAGACGAGGCGTACTCTTATGAATTCAAGAAGCTACCCTCCACCTACCCTTATAATAGGTTTCTCGATAGATGAGTTTTAGAGGCCATGGGTTGTACATGTGTTTTTTCCTATGGTGGGATTGAATACTGGAAAAGTTTTCCACAATGTACATTACTTTCTATTGTACTCTTGTTGTGGTTTACTTAGTGGTTTCATGCATTATTTTACCTTTAGTGTCCATTTTTTGTATATGGTTGTGTGTTAGTGTGAATTCAAAAAGGTACTCAAAAAATGCCTTCAACTTGTGAATAATACCTTCGGCGCTAGTCACCAGCCCCAATCCTTTGAAAGGTAGGTTTCGGGTAGTCATGACTTGGGCCCCAAGGGATGGGTCATGACATATTGTGCTTCAAATAAATCAATTTCAATACTCTAGTGGAAGGTATTGTTATATGAGAACTCAATTAATGTGATATGTGGATCCCATAATCCATTAAATTTCATTGATCATGATCTCATTATGACTTTTAGTATCAAAATCACCATTTCAGATTTTCTATGAGTTCAGGGATGACTGGTTGTACTAAAATGTGATCCATTATTCATAAAATGTTGAATATTTATCTAAAATTGATTTGTGAACCTTGGATTATGATAAAAATGATTGAATGTGATCCCTCATATATCTCAATCCCTTTATATATATCATGTCATGTTGAACAAGGGAGAAATCTTCTCAAATAGTGATGAAAAAGGTAGTATTGGTGAGTTGATCCCCAAAAAACCATATCACATTATTTCCATAGTATTTCTATTGGTCACTAGTGAGAAGGTATATACATATTTTCATTTATTTCAATATGAATATTTAATATTGTTGCAACATACCCTTGGACTTTTATAGATTTAATTTGACATTCTGACAAAAACAACATTTCTAGGTATACACAAATATCCCCTTCTCCGTGTTTTACCACTAGAAGTGATCTCAATGATCATGCTACATCATGGTACATACAATTAGGATGGTGAAAGTGATCTATCTATATTATCTAAATGATCATTCATTATCTCATTTGATGAAGGAACACAATTTATTTTTCAAAACTGACTGACACCATCTTCATCAATGTAATATTAATAAATCATATGATCCTTTACTTATTTCTACATTATTTAAGCTCTATATCTTCCCTTCGGGAATAATTTATATTATCTTAGATAGATGGTTATGAAATAATTTGGGAGGGGTTGGATATGTTTTATGAAGTTTTTATTTCATGTTTTATTCTATTAATATCCCATATGAAAGGGTATTTCTTAGTACACATCATTGATAGATTAGTAGGTGATATTATGCTAAGATAATTAATAACTATACCCCCTTTGAGATGGTAGTGAATTGATAAATCAATGACGTTGATTATATCTAACTGTATTAACTAAAACATGTTGATAAACTTTTGAATGAATATATATTTTAATGTTTTATTGTCTCTATATACTTCAAAATTTTCCCTGTGAAGATAGTGTCTCCAAATATTCTTAGATAAAGTGACAATAGATAAATATAGGTCATGATCAGGATATTTCTATTCATAATTAAATAATTATCATGATACAAAATATTGGATTTTTTATTTTCCCTGAATAAAAATCCAATAAATTTATAGGATTCATAACTATAAATTTTGAGTTCTTCTCTATTGAAACTAAATTCTAACCAACTGCTTCTTCATCCCATGTAATCATTTTTCACAATCATTTTTCAAAATAAAAAAATATCCTTTTTGAGTTTAATTTTTCAGTGAATCATAAATTAGTGAATTTTTTTCACAAAATTTCTTTATCATCATTATATACCAATTAAAATAATATTATAAGTTATAATAGTATAATGTGGATACTCTAACATGATTTCTTAAATTAATCTACCGATATTCTTTATTGGTCATGATATTCCCAAAGAATGAATCTTTTTATAACAAGAACTATTATTTACTAAATTTATAGAAAAATTTATCCTTACTAAAATTTTGTAATATGACTCTTATATGATCCTCAAGATCCTTATGAAATTTGGAATATATCATGGTATCGTCAAAAAAGAACATCAAAAATTTTTCATGGTAATATTTAATGACTCCATTCCTCAAATCCATAAATATTGTATGAGAATTACTAATGTTGATAGGCATATCAACAAACAAGTAATTCCCATATCATGTTCAGAAGGTAGTCTTCAAGATATCACATTTTATCACCTTTAATTGATGATACCCAAATCCATAGAAATTCATAGAAATCAATTGAGTTCCACACATTTCGTCAAAAAAATCATCAATCATTGGAAGATGATATTTATTCATCAATGTGATTGCATTATGTTCCCTATAATTAATTCATTGACACATTGATCCATCCATCTTCCTTACAATGAAAACATATTCTCCCAAATGATACACACTTGGCCAAATAAAAACCTTCACCAAAAGATATTGATGCTGCTTCTTTAGTTACATTAACTCCGCATATACCATTCTATATGGGCTCTTTGATATTATAATTTTTCTATGAAAGAATTAAATAGATAACTCCATCATTATTGTTTATGGGAGGTCGAGGTAACTCTTTATGAAATACATCATTCCATTACTGAATAATGCGGAAATTTTATATCATTAAAAGTTTTATTTGTTCTTATTCTTCACTAATCATTTTCATACATAATGATATTGGTAGTTATTATATAAAGTGTTCTAGATATGATATATCAGATATGAAAAAACATATAGGGTTTCCATTCAAAACAATTGAAATATAATTTCTCTTCTACTATATCATACCATTTTACATTAAGATCTAATCCATAACTAGTGTAGTGTTTAATTTCACTATTTGATTGACTACTAGATATATGATGAGATAATAATCTCTAGAGTTGATAATATAGTTTTTATAAAATATTGATTCTCAGATAATTCATATATGTGTTTTGATTGATATCTTTAAATCATGATGTTCGAGATTCGATTCTACATTCATTCCAAATAAGGATGAAATAAAGGAATTCATAGAACCAAATAGAAAAAAAGTAATTTTAATATTTGAGATCAAAATGAGATTACCTACCACCATATTATTAGGATCATCTATATCATTAATTTTTATTACAATATAATAACACTTCTCCATTGTCATATGATAATGATGACGGTGGTTTCCCTCTATTATTTTCCAATTTGGAAATTGATTTGAAAAGTTTCCATGATACCCACACATGAAGAATTGAACTTCATCATGTGATTGAACCATATTCCATCATTATATTTCATTGAGATTCTGAGGCATCACTTCCTTTTGAAAATTTTGATAAATATGGACATCTCTTTCACACTTCTATCACTTTATAGTCCACAAAATGCAGTTCCACGAATGTTTCCCCCCACATTTTTTCCCATGGCCTATTATAGTTTCTTTCATCCTATTATATGATCAAAATTATTCCTTAATTTTAGTTCCATTTATCTCTACATTTTATTTGACCTACGAACCACAATTTCTCATTATACACCATTTCAACCATCATATATTTCCTCACTATCTCCTCCCAACATTCTTAGTCTCAACTTGTTGCTTACTTCAATCCAAAATTTTACTTTACTAACTCACACCCCATTTTTATCATGATTTACTATCATCAATTATTTATTGTATTTTATATAATATATCCATTAAAAGTGGTCCGGAAATCCAATTCTAAATAAAATAATCAAATAAATTATCTATAACAATTAAAATTCTAATGGAATGAGCTTTATAATTGGTAATAAGGTTATATCATAGAATATTTCAAGACTACTATTTCTTTTGAATATTAATAATGACTCATAGGTCCATACATGACCATTCATTTATTACATATCTTGAATAAAAATTACAATATTAAGAATTGAAACATTAATAATACAATTCACATCAACTTTAATACACAGAATCTATTAATGAATATGAATTGACCCAGTAAATCCAAGAATATTAACATTTTCTATTTCCATGAATGATACATTATTTCCTATGAATAATGTATCACCATTTTTGGTGAATCTAAAACCACCACTATCTTTTCATATATCTCATGAAGTATGTGTCTCAGGAACATACCATTTCCAAATTATTTTTTTGTATATTTTTTACTATGAACACTACTTGTGCATCATTATCATTGACTATACCCATGTCAATATTTCCAATACTATCTCATATATAGATGACCACCATTTTATTTAAACATAGTATAATGGTTTAATATAAATTTTTTATCTTAGGGATTTCTGTATTATTATTATAAACCCATAGGATAATTTCATCATAATAACATTATGTTTATCTTGATGATTGTTTGTTTATTGACTTATATTTAACCAAATATTTCTATCTAAACACATATTACTATTACATTATGGATTTATTTCATATCATAAATCATGAAAGATCTGTTGTTCATTATATTTTACACATAGTTATGAGATAAATCATCTATTTGTGAAGAATATAAAAAAAATATAATGGAATATTTTGCAATTCCGAAGAGTCACAACATTGATTCTTCTTTTATATAGATCATGACAATAATATATATAAAGAAATGTGAATATTGAAATAACACCATGATAAAATTTAATGAAAAATGATTTAATATATGACACATCATAAATAATCACTAATAAAATCATAAATAATATATATATATATTGAAATTTAATAATGGGAATATATCTGCTGTACATTTTCATGATCGATGAATACTTGTTCAAGATATTATATATCACCTAGGCTAGAAGGAAATGATAAATTCTAAACATGATTATATTTGACATTACTTTTACATTAATTAATACTCTTAAATAAATATCATTTTCTATATAAATTCACCCCACTATTAAACATGGAATATTTCTTACTCTATAGATTTGATAATTATAAAAACATTGTGGCATACCATTATTAAAAATATATTTTTTTCTAATAAAAATGGTTCAATGTGTTGATCATAAAAATTTTCATTATCACTACTGATTTTAAAAACCATTCTAGGTATTCCCATGAAAACTATTTAGATGTACTGGAAAACGAATCGTCTTGAATCAATGGTGTATAATGGTGTCTTAAATTTTATATTCATCACTTATACCTATTTATTGATGATTTTTTGAATTTTAATATGATAATGAAAAACCCCATAAAACATTCACTAAAAAACTAAATAATTTCTCCTTGTTTCAAATTTAAAAATAAAATAAATAATCTGGAAATTCCTAAAAAAATCAACTAGAACCAATAATCAACGTAATTAAAAGTATTGCAATTATCATGCTAAATTTAAAATCACTCTTTCACAGACACATATACAATTCACCTTACATCATTTTAAATTTATATAATTTTTCCCTACATTTTTTAAGAAAATTTGTGTCACACTTTAAATATCTAATTACAAGAATTCAAAATAGAAACATTACATACAATGATTAATATAATTTAGTCGAATCCAATTGTTCCTTCTAAATCAATTCATTGCATTTAATATTCCATTGAATTATATTTGTACATTTGATGAAAATAACTTATTTTATAATGAACAACCTCCTTTTATTGATAGATGACGCATGAGAGACTTTTGAAACACACTTTACATTAAAATTATTTCCCATTGCTTTCAATATTTTCTCCGAATGAATTAATGATTATGATTTTCTTATGTTCTTTTTTTTGTCCAGTCATATCAAAAATATTTTTATTCATTTTCTCTATAATTTTTTTTTCTAAATCATATAGAAAAATGAGTAGTTCGGTGATATAGATCTAACAATGGGTTGTTTTAAAATATTGTGACAATTTTTTTAATTAAACATCTTTTATAGTTATCATAATATCATTAAATATCACATTTCACAATACATTCTTAAAATTTCCAGAGTTATGAAAAAATGTGAATACATGTATGTCATGTTGTTTTTTTTGAAAAAACTAATCAACCATTGCTGATAAAATTATTATTTAAACATTTAATGTGACATACAATTGTATCATGTTTGTTCGGTTTTCACCCTTTCTACCTAAGGGATCTAAACATGATGTGGGGACTCTGAAACATAAAATTTCATATATAATAGTTTATTGCACAAGAGACTATAAAATTTTGAAAAATCACACTGAGGAAGACATTTTTTGTGTCCAATATTAATTATAGTGTATATGTGGTATTACATTCCATTCTTGAAAATATTACAATTTTAGTATATTATTACATTATCTTGATTACAAACTAGACATTATATATTGATTTAATCATTAGATTTCTCCATCATTTTTATCAAACATTAGTATCCCTCACCTCAAGATTCAGAATACATAGTCTCTTGTGTATTGTACTTATATGGATTCCTGAAACCACTAAAAATGGTCAATGGTATGACTAGACAAATAATCATAGAATTTAAAGGTAGGATTTTAATTGGAAAACCACATTAAATCATGACTCATTACACTATTGAGTGAAGTCTCAACATATTGAAATCATTACCTCGATTTACCAAATATTTTCTTCTAAATATGGAATAATATTTCTATGACTACTTATTTGATACCAATTTAGATAATTTGACCCATTGATATCAAAATAACATCTCAATAATAGAAGAATACCTAAAATATGGATTATTATAACCTCGAACACAATTTGTTTTACAAATTCAAATGAAGAAAGGTGTTACGACATAAAATTTCATTGATATTTTATATTAAATAATGATGAATGAAATAATTTTATTTTTAATTTGATCTTACAAAAATATCAAACTCATAAATTCATAATTAATTTTACATATATATTTTATAGAAATATTTTAATGGGATTTTATAAATCTTTTCATTGGATATTGATTGATTGAATATGAGATTCATAGTTGTTGTGCCCAAGTGAATTAATTGCATTTGTTGTCAATAACTTGTCATGGTGTGCCATCTGATGAAGTACATCTTGAAGATTGATGATTACAGAAGCATTACATCTGACGATTGTTGAGCTGATCTTTAAAGTTCATAGAACTTGTATCAACTGGATACAAAGTCACAACATTGATTGAAGACCATGCATTGTCCTCACAATGCATGAGGAGATGAAGAGAGCCATCCACAACTTCTAAGTGGATGAAGTGAGATGAAGAAGACCATGTACTAATTCTTAGTGCATGACAATGTGAGTGTGATCCAACTTGACCTCTAATTGGATCATTGAAGTTTATTGAAGAATTTATGTGATTAAGGAGCTCGGTTGAAGGAAGAACCTTCTACATTTCCCTCCTAAGTGAAGATTATTTGTTGAGTAGGAGTGAGGAATTCAAATGAAGAAGAAAATGAGGAAGAAGGCTTGGAGTGGCATTTGGCTTGGAAGAACTTGGGTTGGCATTTTTCATATGGGATACTTTGTTTTTTAACAAAGTGCTTATTCTTTGCCTTAGCCAAAAAATTAGCCATCTCAAGCCAGCCCACGGGTTCAACCCCACGGCTCATATGGGCACTAGGCGCCACGCCCATGGAGGATCCCATGGTGCAAGCTCGAGAGGCAGGGGGGCCGTGTATAAGCCCCCGAGGGCACGCAGTGGTGAAGCCCGCGCGCCCGGAGGATGCATAGTGGGCGCTAGGAGCGCGCCCGCAGGGAGCAGAGTGGGCGCAGAGCGCGCCCGCAGGGAGAACACGGTGCGGGGCGGCACCGTGGAGGAGGAAGTTCAATTGCGGGGTTGAGGGAGCGGCATGGTAATAAGCCGCGGATAAACCGGGCCTCGTTTCGATGTGGGACGCGGATTTTTCCCGCAGAAGCGATCCTGGCCGTCCGAGCGATCTCGCGGCAGATCACGGCCGCCCGATGCATCGCGCCGCTCGCGATCTAATCCTGGCCGTCGCGCATCACGATCCGACGGCCGAGAGCTCGTCCTCTACCTCGAGCTCGTCCGAAGCCTCCCGCGAGCCTCCGCTGAACCAGAGCCACCCCGATGACAGAATTTGAGTTCCCGGCCACCGCTGATCGAGCCGAAGCCTCCATTGTGATCGTCTGGCGCTACGAACACAATCATGAAATAAAATATGCATGCACACGATGGTTAAGAGATTTTGGAGTTCGGCCGAAGGCAAACGAAGTGCCGAGGCCACACGGTGTTCATGTTTTGCATGGGATGGATTAAACAGAGGCTTGCATGCGTTTTAAAATGCATGCACGTGGATAAAGGAGAAGGAGAAGAAGTCCGCGTTGTGCAGAGAGAAAGAACGAGATTCTCGGCCCGCGTTTGAAGTTTTCAAAGAACCGAAAATCTCGGTGGATCAGGATTTATATCCCGCGGATGTTTTGAGGATTCCTCTTCCAATATAAAGAGAGGCCGAGACCTCTGGATTCGCTGCTGATCCTATGAATATTTGAAGTCTCGTGAGAGTCCTTCTCTGCCTCGCGAAGATTTGAAGCCCCGAGCAAGTATCTTGCGCGGCTGAAGTTCCTTGCGCGCAACCTCTTTGCGCGACAAGAAGAGAGGGTTGGGCAGCACGAACTTGTGCGCCACCTCTGTGCACCACGGCCCCCTGCGCGGTAAGCACTTGCGCAGCAGTGGCCACCCCAGGCCTTGCGCGCCTTGAACTGCTTGCACCCGTGGCTTGCGCGGCCCTTGTGGCTTGAGCCTTGCGCGGCAGTGTTGAGGAGGAGGCCGCACCTTGCACCTTGCATTTGATTGGTGTTCGGGTGTGTGCAATTGAAGGCCGCAACCAAGTGTGTGTGCAAGACAAGTGAACAAGAAGCCGAGGCCTTTGTGTTTGTGTGCCAAGTGAAGAGGAGTATACGGGTAGAGTGTGTGCACAAAGAGGAGAAGGCCGAGGACCTTTGTGCTTTGGGTGCAAAAGGAAGACCACACTTTGTGTGTTTATAAATTAAAGAAGAAGGACAAGTCAAGTGGGTGCACTAAAAGAATGAGTAGTGTATGTGTGCACATGTGAAGAAGATCAACTTTGAGGAGTACACACTTATGTGTGTGAATACAAAAGAACTGATCATTCTAAGTGATTGGGTTCTTGTGAGCAAGACCAACGAGATCTTTTGAAGACTGTTGAAGCTACTTGAAGTTTTGAACAACACCTTTGAAGAAGTGAAGTGAAGCCATGATGAAGATGATGCTGTGGAGTTGGGGGGTTTAACCAACTTGTAATTGGGGGGGGGGGTAACCAATTACTGTGTAATCATCTTTTGGCATAGTGAAGAATCCGTGTTGGGGGGTGTAACCAACACGGCAAGGAGTAGGTCTTTGTACCGAACCTTGTAAATCTCTGTGTTCTGTGCTCTCATAATTACTGCATCACTAAAAGAGTAGATCTTGGCTTTAACCAGCTGCAGAGGTTGAATTGATAATCCAAGAGGAACAATTCATAAAAAGAAAAAAGTTATCACTGATTCACCCCTCCCCTCTCAGTGATCACAGCCGATCCAGGCATTTCAAGTGGTATCAGAGGGAGGTTCCCTCTGTAAGGATCTACTTCTGAGAAGATGGACAATCTGAATTCTGTTAATAGTAGGGGTGTTCCTACATTCGATGGAAAGAATTACCACAGCTGGAAGAATCGGATGTTACCCTACCTTCTATCTCTCGGCCTTGAAGTTAGAAATGCAGCCTTATTTGGATTCCCTCCTCTTGCTAATGAAGCTGCTATGACACTCGATGAGAAAAGAAATATGGAAGTTGATGGTAAAGCTCAAAATGCCATTCTTATGTCACTCTCAGAAAAGGTATACACAAAAGTCATGGGACTCAAGAATGCTAAAGAAATTTGGGACAAATTGGAAAGTAGTTATGAAGGCAACATGAAAGTCAAGGAAGCCAAATTACAGATTTGGAGAAGCAAGTTTGAAGATGTCAAGATGGGAGAAGAAGAAAATATTGATGATTATTTCACAAGAGTCAATGAAATTGTCAGTAACATTCGGGGCTTTGGAGAATAGTTGGAGGACTCCACTATTGTTAAAAAGCTAATGAGAAATTTTCCTGACAGGTTTGACCCCAAAGTCTCAGCATTAGAAGACATAGATGATCTCTCTCTTGATGAACTACACAACATTCTCATTGCATATGAAATGAGGAAGATCCCAGTATTCAAGAAGAAGATCAAGGATGAGATGGCTTTTGAGGCCATGAGACAACTCAAGATAAAAGATGACGAAGTCCTAGAATCACGTGATACTGACAATGAAGAAAAGGATGAATATCTCAACACGATTATTTCTCTTTTTTCTAAAAGGTTTGGAAAAACTAAATTCAGGGGAAAAGGGAAATCACCATCAAGATGTTTCAATTGCAATAACATCGGACACTTTGCTGTAAACTGCCCCAAGAAGAGATATAGTGCTCCAGAAGTTGAAGATGAGAAGTCACAAAAGAAGAAATGGAGTAGATACCCAAGAGAAGGAAACAAATCAGGTGTAAGAAAGAAAAGGTTCGTTCCAGGTGAAAGAAGAAGCTATGTAAGCAAAGAGGAAGAATCAGACTCTACTTCAGCCAGTCAATCAGAAGAAGAAACGAATTTTATGGCTCATGTGGAAAAAGGGTTTGATACCTGCAGCAGTGAAGATGATGAAAGTGAACGAACAGAGCTTGAATACATATTGAAAGATGAATTAGAGGCTTGCCTTGAGCAAAACATTAAACTCAAGAAAGAGAAGAAATTGTTACAAAAGGAAACTAAAAGAATGACTGAGGAGTTGGAAGAATGTATGAAGAAAGAGACAATGTACATTGAAGAAATCAAGAGACATAAACTGAAGGTAGCTGAGCTGGAAAAGATAGAAAAAGATCTTGAGGAGAAACTTCACCTCAAAGAAGAAGAGCAATCAGTGACACATTCCAAGTGGATTGAAGCACAGAATAGCTTGACAAAGATGAGAGAAGACTTCAACAAGGCTGTTGAGGTCAAGGCAGAATCATCTTATGCTGGTGCTCAGAGGCAGGTCAATTTACCACTAAGTAAATCTCTAAATACATCTGTTATTCCTAACAATGCTGGTTCAAAGATAAAATTGAGACAAACATGGCATGAACCAACCTATGTAAAATCATCTTCAATGGAAGAAAGGAAATCCTTAGGAAGGACTACTCAAATCTTGGACAGAAAATTACAACATGACTCTTATCAACAAAGAAGGTCAAGGTTCAGAGGCTACTGCTGGTGTTGTGGTGTGTTTGGACATAAGGCCTATGCATGCTGGTATAACATGTCTCGTCCAAACATGAGGCATGAGTCAAGGGGGAGACATCCTGAAACCCAGAGTGTTTTGCAGAAAGCATCAAAACCACCAACTCAGAACACATTTGACTGCCTGAGTGAAGCTTGTGGAAGATGTGACCAACAAGGTCATAGAGCTGATAAATGTATGACAACTCTTCCTGAACAAAAAGTCAAAGACATTAAAGGGAAAGGCATTCAAGAAGCCAATGATGAAATCACATGCTTTGCTGAAGTGGCTCTAAAAGCCAGCAGTAAAACCAAGTCATGGATTCTTGATAGTGGATGCTCATCCCACATGACTGGTGATACAAAAATTCTAAGCAACATTGAAAGTCATGAGGGAGGAACCGTGGTGTTTGGAAATGATCGTTCTCTGAAAATCATGGGAGTTGGAAAGGCTATGATTGCAACAACAAATCTTAAATCCAATGATGTGTTGTTTGTTGAAGGATTAAAGCACAACCTACTCAGTGTAAGTCAATTATGTGATGATGGACATGAGGTGTTGTTCCAGAAGGACTCATGCATCATCAAGATCTCAAAGGATGGAAAAATCATCACTCAAGGAAGAAGAACCACTGGAAATCTATTTCAAATTGGTGATCCCATCAATTCTTGTTTTCTTAGCTCTAAAGATGAAAACAACCTCTGGCATAGAAGACTTGGCCATCTTGGCCAAAGGAGTATGAGTAAACTTCTGAAGTACAATGTTGTACGAGATCTACCCAATTTAAAGAGAGAAAGAGATGAAGTCTGCGACACATGTCAGATGGGAAAACTGACCCATAGGTCACACAAAGGAGTTGATATCATGACTACTAGGCCTCTTGAACTCATCCATACAGACATATGTGGACCGATGAGACAGAAGTCTACAAGAGGAGATTTCTATTTTATAACCTTCATTGATGATTACACTCGGATGACCAATGTCATGTTCATGAAACACAAGTCAGAGGCAATCACGATGTTCAAGACTTTCAGAAGGCAGGCTGAGAAGGAACTAGAGCTCTGCATCAAGAAAGTAAGATCAGACAACGGAAAAGAATATACCGGTGATGTCTTTGAAAGCTATCTGGTCAAGCATGGAATCAAACATCAATATAGTACACCATATACTCCACAACAGAATGGAGTGGATGAACGAAAGAATCGAAGCATAGTTGAAATGGGGAGGACTATGTTAGCTGAGCATGATATCTCTAAGTTTTTCTGGAGAGAAGCAGTATGCACTGCTATACACATACCGAACAGATGTCTCCTGAGACCAGAAACACAAACGACAGCCTATGAAATGTGGTTTAATAGAAAACCAACTGTTAAATATTTCAAAGTCTTTGGCAGTCCCTGCATCATCAAGATTAAAAACATCAATCTGGGAAAGTTTGACGAAAAAGCCGAAGAAGGAATCTTTATGGGTTACCTACCTAATGGAAAAGGCTACAGATGCTGGAATAAGAGGTTGAATAAAATGATTGAATGCAGTGATGTCATAATAATTGAAAACAACACCAAACCATACACTGTGGATGATGATGACTCAAAGAATGACACAGCCTTGGAACAGAAGAATGCAGAATTACCTGATCCAACACCAACTGCTGGTGAAATCAACTCTGAATATACCAGTGATGAAGATGAAGGTAATGAAAATGGAAGAAGAAGATACAACAAATTGAAGAAGCATGTTGACACAGAAAATGTCCTTGGAGACCTACAGTCCTCAGTAAGAACTAGAAGAAGATTGAGATTGGAAGATCAGACTGCACTGGTTTCTCAAGTTGAACCTCACACAGTGGCTGAAGCAGTTGTACATGAGGAATGGATACAATCTATGCATGAGGAACTCAATCAAATTGAAAAGAACTCCACCTGGGATCTTGTGCCAAGGCCCAAAAATAAAAATGTTATTGGGACAAAGTGGGTGTTTAGAAACAAACTCAATGAAAAGGGAGAAGTTTCCAGAAACAAGGCCAGACTTGTATGCAAAGGATATTCACAAATGGAAGGAATCGACTTTGAAGAAACCTTTTCACCAGTTGCAAGACTGGAAACTATCAGAATGTTCTTAGCAGTTGCAGCACACAAGCAGTACAAGGTCTATCAGATGGATGTGAAATCTGCATTTCTGAATGGAGATCTTGAAGAAGAGGTGTATATTGAACAACCAGAGGGATTTTTGCTAGACAAAGATGGCAGTATGGTGTGCAGATTGAGAAAAGCCTTGTATGGATTGAAGCAGGCCCCTAGAGCCTGGTACTCAAAATTGGATGGTTGTCTTAAAGACATGAAATTTGTCAAAGGAACAGTTGACAGTAACCTCTATGTCAGAGAAATGGCCAATGGTACCCTCATAGTCATTATCTATGTGGATGATATCATTTTTGCTGGTAACAAGGAAGGACTATGTGAAGAATTTGCTGAGCAGATGAAAAGAACTTTTGAAATGTCGATGCTTGGTCAAATGACATATTTTCTAGGATTTCAGGTGGAACAAAGACAAAACTCCATATTTCTTTCACAAG
This sequence comes from Viscum album, assembly GCA_963277665.1. Taxonomy (NCBI): domain Eukaryota; kingdom Viridiplantae; phylum Streptophyta; class Magnoliopsida; order Santalales; family Viscaceae; genus Viscum; species Viscum album. Next base: position 131,967,143 of record OY728138.1, on the reverse strand, counting down.
AAAAGTACGCAAGGGACTTAGTGAAAAGGTTTGGAATGGAAAGTTCAAAGGAAGTCTCCACACCCATTTCTGTCGGAACCAAGCTATGCAAGGATGAAGAAGGCAACAATGTTGATCAGAAAGAGTTCAGAAGAATTATTGGCAGTCTACTTTATCTCACGGCTTCAAGGCCAGATATAGCATATGCAGTGACTTTGTGTGCCAGATTCCAAAGTGACCCAAAAGAATCTCATTTAACTGCAGCCAAAAGAATCCTGAGATATGTTAAAGGAACCCTCAACTATGGACTCTTATACAAACACAGTGCAAACATACAGTTGTTGGGATTCACAGATGCTGATTGGGCTGGTGATTGCACTGATAGAAGATCCACATCTGGTGGAACCTTCTTTCTGGGAGAAGGATGTGTTAGCTGGTACAGCAAGAAACAAAATTCTGTAACATTGAGCACAGCTGAAGCAGAGTATGTGGCCGCTACACATGCATGTACTCAAATGATTTGGATGCAGGTGAAGCTATCAGATTTGAGGATTAAAGCTGAAAAACCATTGAGGATCTTATGTGATAATCAAAGTGCAATTGGGTTGTCTCAGAATCCTATCCAACACTCCAGATCCAAGCACATTGATATAAAATATCATTTCATCAAAGAAAGGGTCGCCAATGGAGACATCAAGCTAGACTACATTCCTACTCAAGATCAGGTGGCAGACATTTTCACCAAAGCTATGCCTACGGAAAGATTTGTTGAATTGAGGCTGAAACTTCATGTTCAGCCTTCTACTCTCACTTGAGGAAGAAGAAGGTCCCTCCTTATTCCCTAATTTTTTTTTGTATTCTTGTACTTACATGCAGGGAATTGAAGGAGATGAATGCATCCCCTGAGGGGGAGCATTGGTAGTTTAAGATGTGCAGGTTCCAGAAGCTCTATACTATGAGTATGGCTTTCATTCATCCCTTTGCATTTGTTGGCCAATAAGGGGGAGAAATCATCAAGGCACAAGGCACACGACATTCTATCAGTGTGCTTCAGAGTATTGACAACCAAATACAAAGGGGGAGATTGTTGTTCCCAAGTGAAGTAATTGCATTTGTTGTCAATAACTTGTCATGGTGTGCCATCTGATGAAGTACATCTTGAAGATTGATGATTACAGAAGCATTACATCTGACGATTGTTGAGATGATCTTTAAAGTTCATAGAACTTGTATCAACTGGATACAAAGTCACAACATTGATTGAAGACCATGCATTGTCCTCACAATGCATGAGGAGATGAAGAGAGCCATCCACAACTTCTAAGTGGATGAAGTGAGCTGAAGAAGACCATGTACTAATTCTTAGTGCATGACAATGTGAGTGTGATCCAACTTGACCTCTAATTGGATCATTGAAGTTTATTGAAGAATTTATGTGATTAAGGAGCTCGGTTGAAGGAAGAACCTTCTACATTTCCCTCCTAAGTGAAGATTATTTGTTGAGTAGGAGTGAGGAATTCAAATGAAGAAGAAAATGAGGAAGAAGGCTTGGAGTGGCATTTGGCTTGGAAGAACTTGGGTTGGAATTTTTCATATGGGATACTTTGTTTTTTAACAAAGTGCTTATTCTTTGCCTTAGCCAAAAAATTAGCCATCTCAAGCCAGCCCACGGGTTCAACCCCACGGCTCATATGGGCACTAGGCGCCACGCCCATGGGGGATCCCATGGTGCAAGCTCGAGAGGCAGGGGGGGCCGTGTATAAGCCCCCGAGGGCACGCAGCGGTGAAGCCCGCGCGCCCGGAGGATGCATAGTGGGCGCTAGGAGCGCGCCCGCAGGGAGCAGAGTGGGCGCAGAGCGCGCCCGCAGGGAGAACACGGTGCGGGGCGGCACCGTGGAGGAGGAAGTTCAATTGCGGGGTTGAGGGAGCGGCATGGTAATAAGCCGCGGATAAACCGGGCCTCGTTTCGATGTGGGACGCGGATTTTTCCCGCGGAAGCGATCCTGGCCGTCCGAGTGATCTCGCGGCAGATCACGGCTGCCCGATGCATCGCGCCGCTCGCGATCTAATCCTGGCCGTCGCGCATCACGATCCGACGGCCGAGAGCTCGTCCTCTACCTCGAGCTCGTCCGAAGCCTCCCGCGAGCCTCCGCTGAACCAGAGCCACCCCGATGACAGAATTTGAGTTCCCGGCCACCGCTGATCGAGCCGAAGCCTCCATTGTGATCGTCTGGCCGCTACGAACACAATCATGAAATAAAATATGCATGCACACGATGGTTAAGAGATTTTGTAGTTCGGCCGAAGGCAAACGAAGTGACGAGGCCACACGGTGTTCATGTTTTGCATGGGATGGATTAAACAGAGGCTTGCATGCGTTTTAAAATGCATGCACATGGATAAAGGAGAAGGAGAAGAAGTCCGCGTTGTGCAGAGAGAAAGAACGAGATTCTCGGCCCGCGTTTGAAGTTTTCAAAGAACCGAAAATCTCGGTGGATCAAGATTTATATCCCGCGGATGTTTTGAGGATTCCTCTGCCTATATAAAGAGAGGCCGAGACCTCTGGATTCGCTGCTGATCCTATGAATATTTGAAGTCTCGTGAGAGTCCTTCTCTGCCTCGCGAAGATTTGAAGCCCCGAGCAAGTATCTTGCGCGGCTGAAGTTCCTTGCGCGCAACCTCTTTGCGCGACAAGAAGAGAGGGTTGGGCAGCACGAACTTGTGCGCCACCTCTGTGCACCGCGGCCCCCTGCGCGGTAAGCACTTGCGCAGCAGTGGCCACCCGAGGCCTTGCGCGCCTTGAACTGCTTGCACCCGTGGCTTGCGCGGCCCTTGTGGCTTGAGCCTTGCGCGACAGTGTTGAGGAGGAGGCAGCACCTTGCACCTTGCATTTGATTGGTGTTCGGGTGTGTGCAATTGAAGGCCGCAACCAAGTGTGTGTGCAAGACAAGTGAACAAGAAGCCGAGGCCTTTGTGTTTGTGTGCCAAGTGAAGAGGAGTATACGGGTAGAGTGTGTGCACAAAGAGGAGAAGGCCGAGGACCTTTGTGCTTTGGGTGCAAAAGGAAGACCACACTTTGTGTGTTTATAAATTGAAGAAGAAGGACAAGTCAAGTGGGTGCACTAAAAGAATGAGTAGTGTATGTGTGCACATGTGAAGAAGATCAACTTTGAGGAGTACACACTTATGTGTGTGAATACAAAATAACTGATCATTCTAAGTGATTGGGTTCTTGTGAGCAAGACCAACGAGATCTTTTGAAGACTGTTGAAGCTACTTGAAGTTTTGAACAACACCTTTGAAGAAGTGAAGTGAAGCCATGATGAAGATGATGATGTGGAGTTGGGGGGTTTAACCAACTTGTAATTGGGGGGGTAACCAATTACTGTGTAATCATCTTTTGGCATAGTGAAGAATCCGTGTTGGGGGGTGTAACCAACACGGCAAGGAGTAGGTCTTTGTACCGAACCTTGTAAATCTCTGTGTTCTGTGCTCTCATAATTACTGCATCACTAAAAGAGTAGATCTAGGCTTTAACCAGCTGCAGAGGTTGAATTGATAATCCAAGAGGAACAATTCATAAAAAGAAAAAAGTTATCACTGATTCACCCCTCCCCTCTCAGTGATCTCAGCCGATCCAGGCATTTCAATAGTTGTCATAATTGTTTTATATATTCTTATGGTGGAAACACCAATTTTAAAAATAAGTAATCACTTATGATATTTTTAGAAGATTGAGGAATGAAACTCCAAAATTAATATCAATCCATGATGAAATAAGAGTTAAATTTTAACGATTTGCATCATATGAATGTTTTCCATGATTTAAGATGTCTACGGGATGTTTTAACGGCACTACATTAATGGTATGGGATGTAACTAATCATTTAGGGTTGGATGATTGCAATTTACATGGTTTACCATGTTTAGGAATTGAAAATGTTTAAATACAATTATATGAGTATAAGGATTTATGTAAATAAATGTGAAAAAATAAGGGACATGATTTTTTCACGATGTAAAAATGTTTTACACCATTGAACTATGTAAGGATTCTAAAGTATGAATTTTTTTATGTATAATGTGACGAGAGACTTTGGGGATCATACCAAAATACCATTTACACAATTATTTTCATAGATAAACCCTTTGAAGAATTCATATATTATAAATAAGGGGTTTATCTATAAAAAAACATTCATTTGAGGAAAATGTATTTGACAACTATGAGTTTCAAGATAGGTTTATGAACGAAAGGCCATTCTTCTTAGATATGTTATTTATTTATTTATCTTTCTTTAATGTTAAATTGGATTTTAATTAGTTTAGATCATTCTTACTTTAATTTAAGATCATTCTAATTATATTTCTTCAATTTTACATCAATGGATTTTGGGTTTATTTTTCATTAAAATAACCCACCGATGGTTAGATTTATCTAAAAGAGAGAGTATTTCTGATTAAATGGGTTTAGAACCCATATTTTAGGATTTCTATTCACTTTAAAAATAATTAAATTTTTAGTATCATGTTCTATTTTAATTAAATTCTATATTCAGCATTAAATCACTATCCTAGCATGTAAAATAATTAATTAATAATAGCATTGTAAATGATAATTAATTTATGATTCTCGGGTTGGATTATTTTTCTACATTTTGAATCAAGTCTTAATGAATATTAGATTATTTGATACATCTAACCATGGGGGATATGATAATAGGAATTCATTGATAAAATAGTCCATGTTGATTTTAAATATTTTCATGATTACATAGCTATTGGATATCATTTCCCTATAAATGATGATAAATTAATATTTAAAAACCCACCCATGGAAACAAGAATCTCTCTATTATGATTTTTTGTCTTCATTCTCGAATTTTAATTATTATATTTTCATCATTAATTTAGTTTAATAAAAAAATTTAAATTGAAATTTCCAGATCTTATTTTTAAATGTATATTTTTTATATGATTTTTTTCACTTCAACACTGAAAAAAGAATCATAAATAATGCATAAATTAAATTATAAACGTGGTTTATTATGATAATTTACTATTTATTGATCCATTTAATGTAAATTTATCAACCATTAACCTAATGGTTGCATACCTAATTCGTGACTTACTCATAGAACAACTAACACCCCTATCCAATGTAATAACATATCATTAAGAATATTTACTCATATCATCAGGGTTTTTATCATGTAACATCCTTTAAATTATACATACGATCTTGGAATTGTAGAGAATATATATAGAGAAATTATGATAGAAGTGCATGCCTTTATATATATATATATATTAAGTAATAAAATATGATCTCCATGGTATCAAAAATAAATTTATTATTACAAAAATCACATGTATTTCAATAAAAAAATTCAATAAATCCATTCCAAGAACAAATTTTTTGGTTGATGCCTAAGATCCATCAGAAGGTAATAAAACCGTTGTATAAAATAAACTTTTCAATAAATTAAATATCAGTAAATATTAAATATATTAAATTTTTCATATAAATCTAATTCATAATGTAAAAATACCATATAATATTGTATTTTTTCATATAATATAGTATATCTTGATTTTTATGATCACTTATCTGGACCTAGAAGAGTGGTTTCATCCTACAACATTAGGTTTATAGAATTATAAATTATTCATATTTTATGGAATAATTAATAAATAATATTGAATTACTGAATTATTAATTTATTCAGACATGTTTTTATGGAAATTTCATTTTAACTAAGTTCTATATTGACGTTATCCATTTTACGTTGAGGTCAGAAGTTTTGTTTTCCCTTGGTGAGGGAAAACACATGTTGGGAAACAGCTTCAACTCCAGGCCCCTTTTCATTTTATATTTCTTTTCTTCCATTTCTTTTTCATTTTTTATTACTTCTCCTATACTATATTCTCATGTAAAAACTCTTGGGCCTCTTATATTTCCTGACCGTGATAGAAAATGGGTTTGGGATAAAGAGATGTAGGAAAGAATGGTTCTGTTACAATCATGACTAGGTGGTGCCAGATAATTTGATGGTGGCCAGAGAATTTTGATACGTGAAAACCTTTGATGAATTATTCTGAAAAGGTAGGATGTTTTTTTGATTTTTTTATAAATCCTATACATTAAAATTTTAATTTTTATGTAAAATATTATGACTAGTCAGGACCCATTGAGGTTCGATTTATAATGTTTTTTTGAGAAAAGTGTTGTTTTAGGATTTTCCTAGGGGTTTCTCGTTCAAAAATATCGATCATAAGGTGTATAATTACGAAACTCATGTATTGTGATCATTCCATTCGAGGAAGATTTTATTTATATAAAAGATCGGTAATATGATTAAATTTAATGTAACGGTTCTACGATATGTGCCCATGAATATATCTAGACAACCCGTGTAGGGGCACATGTCCTAATTGATAACATGGTCAGACCCTTGTATCAGTTGCACACCATTTAAATATACACATCTAGATAATGAAACATATTCCGGCCCTATGAATTTCTTGAGAAGGTGTCCATCTAGGGTAGATGTCAAATAGATATTTTAAAAATCGTGCACTTGGATTTTGACATGCCATGTACAACTGGAGTACAAGCCCGTGAGGGTATTTCATAGAACATTTCATGTACTTGGGTATACACACATTGTAATACTCTTTTTCTCCACTATTTAGGGATTATAAACTTTCTTGTGGTATGGAGTCATATGTTAAAACATAATTAGTGTATTTTGTATGTTTTTTAATATAGATCATGATTTTGGGACCCTGCGTCTGATTTGAGGACTACTAATTGGTCTTTTCTAGTGAGTAAGCTATAATGGAGAGTTAATTTCTGCAGTAAATAGTTATAGATATCTCTTAATAGTTGGACCTCAATTTGAGATAGGCCATGATCTATCTCTATTTACTATTTGTTATGTATATTTATCATTACAAATATATCCCCTAGTAGATTTCTCACATGTCTAAGGATGTCGTGAGATTATTTGTTTCCGAGGATCCTCAATAGGAAGCCTCTACATGCATTTCAACATGAAGGATATGGGTTACAATTCATTACTTTATGTACATTTCCTTGAATCCATAAGAGCATTACATACCTTTCATACTATTCCATGAATCCCTCACTCTATTAATTATGAATTCAATTTTTTACTGTAGATGCAACTATCATATCCAATGGAAATTCCATGTTTATGGACAATGTGCCTGGATTGAAGTGACATAAGAAAGGGATGACCTGATATACTTCCTAGGATTATTATTACAAATACTTATTGATTTAAATGTACATTATTTGGATACCTATATGTAATTACAGGTATATAGTTTATGGTATCTTGAGTGATACATGGATTCATGATATATATTTCATTAAACAAGATCACATGCGAGATAAATTTATGTAAGTCCTTGACCGATTCTTAGATTCCTAATACATAATAAAATTAATGAGATCATAGTCTAAATCAAATTATATTATTACTTGATAAAAGATTGATTCCTAATAATTAATTCCATCGATGATAAAACATGCTAGATCAAATTAGAGGTCATGGAATTCTATGTAATTTTCTGGGAATTTTTCAGAAATAAATAACGATCTCTGTGAGCGAAGCCTGAGACACTCTTTAGGGACACGGTGAACACACCATTAATACATTTTATGTTATTTCAGGATTGATAATTGAAATATCATGTAATAATTCATAGGTAAATTTATTATATATCCATTGGGTAATACATTTTTCCATGGTAGGAATGCCTTACATGACCTTATATAGAGATTGAATTATGTGATGGATTTTTTGATACAAGGATTACTGTGAATGAATGCCTCGTATGGACTCATAGGGTGATTCAATTATATGATTTCTTTAGTGATAATTGGATGCACTTATATAAATAACATTGATGGACTCATATGTAAAATTGATTATATACAGCATGTGTGATGCTTGGATTCTCATGTTGGAATTCCAGAGATGGAATAATAGGTGAAATGAACTATTTAAGGCCTAATTGTCATCATACAAGGGTTCCTTGATTACATAAAATGTGTTCCAATTTTATTTATGAAAATTAATATTTCTTTATTTACATTATTTTCAGGTTCTGACCTAGAATACTTCATTATAGTTTTTGGAGTAGAGTAACAGTGAACCCAAAGTTAGGAGATGTATCCACTTATGGTGATGTATCTTCCTGGGAGGGATTTTGACCACATGATAATGAATTTTTATAGTCATTATTATGGACCCAAGGATTTATTAAAATATACATGACCTATGTGGTACAACATTTAGTTCAATGCATTCATTACATGTTGTTTAGTCAATAATGATTATGGCTGTGAGGATCGACTTTATTTCATTTAGAATTTTTTAGTTATTCATATATTTAATTATATATTTATATATATATATATATCTATGTTAATATATATATAAACAAATTATATATATATATATATTAGGTAACATTATTTTTTGAAATTATATATTGGTTGAACTATGTATGGTAATTCTGGATCAGAAACCCAACGATCAACTAGAAATTATTTTATTCTTATTATCTATTATCATTATTATTATTGTTCTATATCAGGTAGGATTATCATATTTCATCAGAATTTATTTATGTAAGAACATTTTAGGTTCACACTTGGGGTGGTTTACTAATATTTATTTTTCACCAACTACATGTGCACCTTGGTGTTTATGCACATATATGTATGCTTTCAGGAAAACACAAATTTTTGATGCATATATCTGAGCCCCAATGTTCTATGATCACGTGGAACCAATCATGTGGATTTCATATTATTGGGTACATTCATTTCTATGGTGTCTAGATATTGGGTTTGTGGTTCATATTGAATATATTAGTAGTGATGTTTACTATTATTCTAGTTTCCTTTATCTAATTTTGTATATATATGGTTGGATCAGAAAGTCTTCATTTTTATCTATTTCATGACTCTTTAGGATTGTAGTGCATTATTTTATTAAAGATTTATTATTTTTTAATTCTTCCACATTTTTTTTATTTATTGGTATGTAATATTTTTGTTTTTTTTAATTTTTTATTACATTGATACGATTTTATCATCTCCCTAATATTCCACTCTTATACCCACACTGATAGTAGGTAGCCTTGAGTATGGGGAGGCACACTTGAGGACTTTTAGAAAAATCATATTGGGCCACTTTTTTAGTGGTACACAACATGGGATGTTACAAATTGGAATTTAAGGGGTATATTTTAATATTATATTACTATTTTGGATATAATAGATAAGAGTATTAGTAATGTGTCAGAACCTATGATTTTTATCAAAAGGGTGCATTGAGAATACTTGTATTGGTAAAAAAAATCTATTTCTATGGGGAAATGATTTCTTTACATGATATTGGATGTTATATTTATATATCATTATTATATTTGTAGATGGATATTAGATGTATAGTTTATTATTTATTATGTATTATTTTCTCTGGCCACATTGGTAAGAATCTGATGATTTATTACGAATCTTCACTGGAAAATTCATGATACATCTCATGCATAATATTTGATAGTTATGGTCCACATGTTATAGGACATCTTGTGTTTGGGTTTACTGAAAATATAGTAAAAATAAATAATATGTCAGCACAATCCTCAATTCTACTTTCTTATATAGGTTCTTGGTCAAATTTTACTAAATTGGTCCATATTTCATATATATACTACCTTATAATGGAATGGTTTATGGATTTGTTGTGAGAAATTTTATGGCGAGGATAACAACTTAGTACTCATGCATGGGTGGTGCACTGATCCAACTATGTTGATAGGGATCATAAAGTCCACATGATTGACCCATTTTTGGTGTTTCTTATTATAATAGGTTATTTAATGAGTGAGTAAAAAACTATATAGTGTTTCCCCTCATTCCTTGAAATTTCATTATACAAAATCAATCCATTTACATATGACATTAGAAAGAACATTGTGTTGAATATGTGTGAATACTATTTACCCTTATAGGTCTATATTGGATGCACATAAGAATATTTATGATGATCTAGCCAGGTAACTAGTTCTGATGCTGATAGATACTTAAATGATTATAGTAAATTGGAACTTGAGGAGGTATTATTGGGATTCTTGGTGAGGGTCAATTATTCTTATTTTCATTTATATGATGATTATTAAGGGAGTAAAATCCTTTATAAGGATCCTCTATAAGGATTGAGTAAATTTTATGATGATTCATGGATGGTGATTCCATGTCAATAGTTTTGATCCTTGAAAGTTAGTGTTTTCTTTACCTCTCATAGAGGGATATTATTGGTGGGTTCGATTCCATCTATTTATTCGGGTGCAAAGATGACTTCCCATGAGATATTATGTTGTTTTTATTTTTGACCATTGGGCTAGCTGATTAGATCTAGTAACCCTTAGGTGAGACTTGTTCAAAAGGGTTAGTTGGAATACATAGAGAACGTTAGTTGTGACTCAAACCCTTATAGAATGACATTATATATGTTAATGGGAACCATCAAGAGGGGTTTTCTTAGGATTACAGATGCCTTCAAGGTAGTGGGAATGGTTTAATACTCATTTAAAACTAATTAGTGGTAGGTGGTAATGTTTTTTTATATATCCATGATGATTCTTTTTTTAAGAAATAACATAAGGTTATTGGGTTTTCATGGAAATAAATCATGTCATAATATATGTGTTATATTATAAAGGGAGGTTTCAAGGGAGATTCTAGATTAAGGAGATTGATGTTCCATGTAGCACGATCAAGTTTTTCCTTATTGATGGAGGACTCAAAGGATTGTGACTCAAGTGAAAATTGTATGCATTCAACACACATTGTTACATTGGAATTATGGATCGTTGAGGTAACATATGAAAGGTGATGAACAATAGTTTTAAAGACATATCACATGATTTGTTTGGTGATAGTTTTAATAAAATGAGGGTCGGACCTCCATGGTAACAGATATATTGAAGAGGGATTGGGTTCCAAAAGGTGGATGAACCATCATATCGAGAGTTTTTTAAAGACATATATACAATAGTCTGATGTTATAATGGTTTAGGGAGAGCTAGACATTCCTATACATAGAATCATGAGATAATCCTAGTTCAAGGATGATCAGGGCCTATATCATGAAAATTTATAGAGTAGGCAGATATATTGTTGGCTATAAGATGATACTTTTGAGAGTATTTTCTGGTTTGATGAAGGAAACTATTGAGGATACACTTGGGGTGTGGTTCAATGCATGCCAAATGGTGGGTAGTGAATCTTTATCCATTTCAGTAAAGTGACCATCATTTCTAGTTTAAATCAATCATATTGTTGGAAAAAAATTTACTGGGAAGTGGGAACATGAGAGTTTTTGATAATTATTTGTTGGTAACTCTTTTATGAGAGTTTATAGACACTCTAGTCATTTTCTTTGGCGAAGTACAGAAGGATGGACTTTGGTCTTAGACCATAGTTGTGATTCATGATGAGGATACTCTTATTGTAGGGTGTACTATGCCCCTTGATATTAAACATCTACCTAGATAGAATTGTTATTAATGGTATTGTACTAGTCATTGGATGTTTATGATAGAAGGGTTAGAAAAATTCTTGGGATTATATCATGGATGAATTTTTCCCGCATGGTTTCTTTGGTATGAGATTGGTTATTATGGAGAGATAGTAATGAATAAGAATTTTCTAGACTAGAATTTGAGAAGATATTTGAATTTTTTACATTTGGATACTATTATGTGGTAAAAAGGTTATTTCCACCGAAGAAAATAATATATGCATATATTTATAACCACATTGTTAGTCCTAGAAGAATTTGTGTAAACTATCCTAGAGGTTTCGTGGTATTATAATCCATAAAAATTTTCCTAGAATTATTAATAATTAATAATTAGTAATTAAATATTAATTTATTCACACATTAAAATTTGGATATATATTTTGAATATTTCATTCAACTAGGATTACATCTCAATTTTTTAGTCTTGAATTGGGTTTTATTTCGTAGAAAAGGCATAAAATCAAGTTCTTCACCAGGTTCAGGCCCAACAATATTTTCCCTTTTCCTATTTTTCTTCATTTTTATTTTTCCTTTTTCATTTTTTACCATTATTGGATTCTAATATACCCCACTTAGGCCTCCTATGTCCCATGAATGTGGGAGAAAATGGAGAGGAATAGAGATAGATATACTTAATAATGGAGGTGCCTCTTTGAAGACTATGAGGATCCAGATTGTCATTCAACAGCCACAGACCAAGGATAAGGTTGATGGTTCCAAAGATTTCACACCATGGTAGGATGTTTTTCTGTTTTTTTACATAAATCCATAATTATTTACCAAATTATATATTTTTGGCACTATAAATACTACATTGGAACCATTCAGGATTTATTTATATATTTTGTGGAAAAGAATAAGTTTTTTGTATTTTTATAAGGGTTTCCCATTCCAAAATCTCAATGCCATGGTGTATAGTTCAGGAACACACACTGTGTGTTATTCTCATTTCAAGAAGAAATTAATTTATGTACACAAAATATAATTTTCTTACATATCAGGTTCTTGTTATAGTCTATATAACCAAAACCTAGACATATAGCCATTATATGGTACTGGGTAATGTGGATTGCATAGTCAGAACCATGTATAGGATCCACAATATGTATACGTACATGACTAGGAAAATAACCTTGGAAAGACCATGTGAGGTACACATGTAGGTACACCTTAAAATCATTTTACATGTTTTATGTGTTGTGTACATGGGGTTTACATGTCATGTATGACCAAGTACATCCCTAGGTGGGGCTTGGAGAGTACACATTGTGTAATCTAGAATACATGTACTATACATAAATCATTCCCCCTTGTATTTATTTTCATTTTTTTAAACCCTGAATTCATTATTGGACACATGAAAAGTTCATTTTTATATTTTTCTACATATATCATTATATTGGTACCATTGGGGTTATTCAAGGACTCATAATTAACATTTCACGGTGAGTGATCTATAATAGAGGGGTTCTTCCTTCAATAATTTTTTTATATCATGAGATTGGTACCTTGACCACATATGGGCTATGATCCATCAATCTTGAATGATGATTACATTTATTTTCCTTCAAGTAAATATCCCATGTGAGATGTTCTCTTTTTTCATTGGTAATTGGGAGATTACTAGTTTTAGAGGATCCCCATTAGGATGCCTCCACTTTAATTTTAATTTAGTTGATCCCATATTGGATTCCTTCCCATACGTTACCTTCCAAGGATGAAATTTCGTATGCTTCTACATATGTATTCATTTATAGGATCACATGTTGGGTGCTTCTATTTGTTTTTCGAATAAGATGATCCCAAGATGGATACCTATGTATATTATTCTCTATGAGGATTCCATGATGGATTACCCCACTCAAATATATATTTTCAGGATACCATATTGTATTCCATTACTATGTAATGAACTAGTGTGAAAGTTTATTCCCCAATATTTATCATACCCTGAGATTGGGCATTATGTTTTGTGGTAGAGATGGATGTGGGTGTGACTATAGAACCCATAATGAACCTTGGAAACCAAGAGGTTTGGGAACATTGGTAGGGTATTGGCATTCATCCCCCACAACATTTTATTTATGAATTCACTTCATTACTATGGATGTAGCTATGATTTCTAGACGTGTTTCCTAGTTTTGGATGATGTGTCCAATGAAATTTGACATATGAAAGGAATTCTGAAATGTAATTCCTAGTATCTATTTTATAATCCATTTTTATTGGATGTCACATTTTTGAGTTATATATAAAAACATTATGAGATATATTTTTGACATCTTGAATGGTAACTTTCTTCTTGATATATAATTCCATGTACAAGCTCGTACGATAGATGAAAGTATGTTATTCCATGATCAATGCAAGGATTTTGGTATGGAATTCCTTGGATAGGCTCAGAGGATGGATGAAATTATATTACAACACTTGTGAAACTTGTATTTATAATACAAAATTCCTGGAAAAATTTCATATGCTTGATGAAATTATTATAAAATGCATTCCATTGCTAGGTTTGATATTTTCTATTGGATATATAATTATATCCCTGAGTGACACTTGAGATAATACATATGGTCGAGGTGTAAGCACCATTACTATATTCTCAAATATGGCTTTAGTGATACTTGGACTCCCATTAGGGAATTCATAGATAGAGTTATAGGGAAACCAAATTATATATTCCTTGAGTTATACATTGATTCCTATATAGGAATTACTTGGATGGAATCATAGTGAGATTGAATTTTGTGATATCATTAGTGATACATGGATTACGATGTTTGAAGTCCTTGGATAGCATCACATGGTGACAAATGTTTATGATTTTAATGAGTGATAATTGGATTCAGAAATAGTAATTCATTTGATGGAATCAATGGTAAAATGGATTATATACAGGTTGAGTGATACTTAGATTCCTATATTGTAATTTATTGAATGAAAAAATATTGTAAATGAATTATTCATAGATTGATTATCATCATATATAGATTCTGTGGTTACATACCTTAGGTTCTAGTTTTATTAATATATGTTCCAAGTGAATTATTTGTAGGATGTGTGGTTATTTCATGAAATCCTTCACTATAGTTATTGGAGGTGAATACAGGTGAACATAGAGTTAGGAAATGTATCTTTCTATGCTGACATAGGATTCATAGATTCATTTCTAGTGATGGATAAAAAGGTAAATTATTGTCAACATTTTAAACCCAAGGATTAACATAAATTTAAATGGCCCGAGTGATATTTCATCGATATTAATGACTTCATTACAAGATGTATATTTTATCATGATTATGATCCCAATGATCGAATACATTTTTTATGCATTTTTTCACATTAATAATATATATATATATATATATATTAATACACACACAAAAACACACAAATACATACATATATATATAGATGGGAACATTTTTTAGAGACATTTTGGCTTGGGTTGAAGAAGATATAGTGGATTGGGATCACAAATTATAAGATTGGATATGGAATATTTTATTTCATATTGTATATTATCATTCTTATTCAAATTTTTTCCTCACGAGGATGAACATATTTCTAGATTATACACTTATATTTTCATATTATAGGTTCCCCAATAGAGTGACCTATTGAGATTTATTTCTCACCCCTCATACATTCACATGAGTGTGTGTGAATAGCATATGACTACATTTAGTTTGAGCATAGAAACACGATTGATATGGTAGAGGCCCATAGTTTTATGATTGAGAGGAACTACTCATGTATATTACTTATGATCAAGATAGAGAATGTCGATAGTGTCTTCGTGAGTAGATATGTGGTTAATATCAAAGTTAGTAGTATAGAGATGCTATTATTTTTTTATTTTTCATTATGTAATCTTGTATATATATTCTTGTCCCAGTGGGAAATTATTGATTTATATATAACATATCCATTCAATTATAATATGGTAAAAATTTATTTGAGATTTAATATATTTATCCCTTAGATCTCTGTTTAATTGTTGGTATGGATCTTTTTTTGGTTAATTATATTGTTATTAGTTTGATATGAGGGTATATTCTTCCAACAATTTTACTTCTAGACCATTGATACTAATCAATATTCTATGGAGTATGGGGGAAAATTCAAGGGGAATAATCAAGTATCATCATTTAGAATCCTTTTAGTGGAACCTATGTTAATATGTGATAATATTTGGGGTCATAGGTGGCCCAGAAACCCATTAAAAAGGATTTTGTAACATTAGTAGTCCTAGAATGGGTTGTGTTGTTAGATTTGATGGTTGGTGTACATTTCAGTAGATACAGACTTGGTGGCAGTGAAGGGGGGGGGGGGGGTAGGGTGGATATCTTCCCATTCATATAAATATTATATAAAATACTACCATCGACTATTTCTTAAATGAGATGGTATAAAAAATACATGACCTAGCCCCATAATTGGAAAACTTAGTACTCCATGGGGGCTATTAAAACACCAAATTTTACATTGGATTTTTTATCCAAGTGTAAAATACACTAAATTTTATTTAGTTTAAATATTCAAACTTTCATTCCAATACCAACTGAAGTTACCGAGTTTTGCATCAAAAGCACATGAGACAAAGATTTAATTTTGTTCACCAATCAGTGTAGAAATTTCATCTCTAGTAATGTAATAACTAAAATGAAATAATGAGGATATTATATATTGTAAATAATAATAAAATGAAAATGAAAATTTAACTAGTTTTTTTATGGTGAGTTTAAAAACCACTAAATATAGATGACTATTACGTAAAGAAACTGAGTTTTGATCCCTATAGATCATCCAAATTATCTTTAATAGTATATTGCAACATCGATTATTGATATCGGGATGGTAGCCCAGAGATTTAATGGATCCTTTGATGTCCCAATGATCATCACTAAATTGTATCTTCAATATATAAAAGAGATATTGGTTCAATTTTATTGAACAAATGTTTCTCTCTCTATAATTTGGGAGTCATGAGAGTGGAGTAATCAAATTCTATTTGAAGAATAGTGCATTGAATCAGAGCCTCCTCTAGGTTATATAATGACGTATACAATACCCAGAAATGTATCCATGACTCATGGATTGTATTTAAAATAATATAAGTTATTAATAATATATAATGTCCAACTAAATATGTCATAATCAAAGTCCATATGTTTATCACATACATGTATTATTAAAATATATTAACTGATAAAAGTGAGATATTTACTAGAATCATCATTCATGAACATATTAATCAATTATGGAATATTAAAATAATATATGTTTGTTAAATATTTTTCCATGTATTCACATATATACTAGTTTAAACATTGAATAAATAAATTCAACTCAAATTATTCTGTATTCTTGAAATAATGAATTTATTTATTCATGTCGTATTTTGTTCCATGTAACCAACTTCTATGTACTTTACAACATAGTTTATTCATAGTTTTGATTATTAATAAACATTTTATCACAAAATAATTTCTATTCTACAATATATAGTGTCTGAAAATGTACTAAGAGTAGTTATCATAGTAAAAGGTTATAGTAGTTCCATTCTATGATGATAACCAAAAAGTGATGTGACGATATTCATAAATATATGGTTAATAGATATGGATGAAATAATTTGATGGACACCAATGATTTATGCTATTAGGGGTGGAGACTCATAAGAAATTTAGGCATCATCTCATGGAGTGATCCCTTGGTTTTATCCATATGTGATTTTTTTTTCATGAAAACATTATTCAATAATTATACCCACAAGATAAATTTAATATATCCATCTCATGATTATCCATTGAAGAGGTTTCAATTTGAGTTAGAAAACTGTCATGTTTTCTTTGTTTGTTTTTATATGAAGAAAAATTTGGTGACTAAATGTTAACAAAGAGAATATAAATCTAAAATAAAGTGAATTAAATTAAATATAAACACTAAAATTATAGAAAATAATTTTTTTTTTGAAATAAGAATAAAATGAGTGGTTGTGGGAATTCCTAAACCTCTCAGACACTCCAATAATCATTGTTTAAAAATATTTACTAATTGAATTTTGCAATGCCCCTAAATACCCCTAGGTGAACCCCAAATTACATTAGACCACATATCAATACTTCAATATGATTTTATCCCTACTATATATGTCATTGAATTAGTTTAAAACCTCAAAAAAATCAAACCAAATTGAAATCAGGATTCTTAATAACAAGACCTCACCGATGAAATATAAATAGAGAAGTTAATTAATATACTTCAAAGATTGAAAAACCATGGAATACTTTTTCATGAATATATATTCAAGAAATAAAACAAATTCATCCATTCAATGGTAATAGTTCACTTGAAATTAAAAAAGATATTACACAATAAGAACACAAATCAAAAGAGATTTCCCATCCTTGTTCACAGTCCACCACCACTTTATACATAACCACACATCACTTGAGAATAACACAAAATCTCTATTCCAAAAATAATTTACAGCATATAAATCCTATTCTAAATATAAAACATTCCTTTTTTTCTCTCATAACAACAACCCTTTAAATGATTGGGGAAATAGGGAAAAAATGGGGGGGGGGGAGGGTGGAAATTCTACCACCCAATATATGATTCCCATATGTTTCCTCATTATTATCCTCCATCATAGAAGAATATTCCTCTAACATCTTATGAATAGTTTATTGTACATAAAACCTATAAGGATATTGAGATTTTAAGATGTGTATTACATGTGTGGAAGAAGTTAATAATTAATTATTGAATATATATTTTTGAGCATGGGGGAATTCTTCGTATTACAATTGTTTGTCTCACTTAAATACTTACCTATGGAGTGAATTATTACTAGAAACTCATATTGAACTTGTGACAGTTATTCATCTCCTATATCAACATAGAATAAATAATTTGGATAATAGGTTCTAGATTTATACTTCATTTAATGGGTTGGGGTCCAATCTCCCACCCAGAACTACTCTATACAAAGAATAATGTTTCAGGCCCATGGAATGGTCATAAAGACTTGTACTCGTTGAATATAGTGTATTCAATGACAATATGAATCATATTAAAATATCAATCAATTCGGAAAATTATTAAAAATATATTCCTGAGATACTGACGTTATTAAAGGAAAATATAATTATAGAATTGTGAAATTTTAAATTTCAATTTCTAAACAGCAGAAAAATAAAAAAATATTTCTATTCAACTAAAAATGTTATATTTTTTGGGATTAAATAATAGGACTAGAAATTTAAAATAGTGTAAGTATTCGGTTTATAAACCCCACCACACATTGGACTTAGAATCCCACAAAAGTGACAACCTAATACAAATAAAGGAAAATTTAAAACACATACCATAGTGGTTCAACAATTAATCACCATGAATAAAAATATATAAATCCTCCTAAAAAACATCTCTTACTCAATTAATATTATTAAATTCATTTAAATATATTTTATATTCCAATGAAAAAAACAGTAACCACACATTAAATTTCTCTGAACACATAAATATATATTTTTAATGAGTATTTTCTCATCCATACTCTTTCCAGAATCAATATAGGATTGATATTTTTAGTGTGGACCATGAACATGTGACTATCATGAGTAGACACTAATTTTGTTATGTGTCTTGAGGTTTGTGGGATTCAATATTTATAATTAAAGAGGCATGATATGAATTTTGTGGCTCTTTATGAAGAAAAAATACAGAATTATCATTTTAGATCATGTATAGCCTCCTCCTCACTCTCTATTGAATAATATAAACAAGTAAAATCACATAGACTCTCTATTACAACACATTCCATGAATATTTCATCAGAAAAAATTATATTTTTCACCATTATTTTTTGGGGAATGCACCAGATAGAGAACAAAATTATTCTATTAAGACCTCCAAATAGCCACTAATCCATTTCATTTGGGATCTAAAAATGGGAAAAAATCTATTAAAATTTGGTTTTAGTGAAAGAAAATCCCTTCAATGTTTTAATCTCATCCCAATGAAACATAAAATAAGGTAGGACATCCGAATTCCTCTCCCCACACACTAATGATTAACTAGATCATGAAAATATACTTCTAGTGAATGTTGGAAATGGAAAATTGCCTTATAATGTGGATAACATAATAGTCTGTACATGGATAGTAAGGGATCAAACTGCATCAAATATTAGAGAAAATTCATAAAAAAAGTGTTACCATGAAAATGGTGATTTTTAAATCCATATAATTGCATCAATATTTTAAATAACATTTTTCTAAAACATTTAATTTTTATACAAATAAATCATTTTATGGTTAAATTAAACATGGATTTATTCACTAACGAAAGGGGATAATGTAATGAATATGTAATGTTTTTTTCAAAATCCTCATAGGAAGGAAATTTCAAAGATATATATAGTGAGTTTTGACATGAGTTTCAAATATAATATTTACTTTTTGAAAATTTCTGGAATATAAAACTTGATAAAAGTTATTTTCATCATTTATTTATGTTCTCTTTACATGAATAAATTTTCTCAATCATTGACATGGAATTAAAAATTGAAAATCGTCATCATTTCATCTAAGATTTTTTCTACACAAAATTTGAAATGAAACAAAAAAAATACGAAATTGAATAAAATAAAATAAACAAACAAAAAATTAAAATATAAGATGAGAAAAAATAATGGATAGTACGCAAATTTATAATCTACCAATCACGTTCCTCCCTCAATCTTATTTTTTGAAATGTCTTTATTTTGAATAAAATTTATATAAGAATGAAATTCATAAAACTAATAACATAAAAAAAATTAATTGAGAATGAATGAAAAACATTATGCTCAATTTTATTCATATCCATGAAGATAGATCGAATCCCTAAGAGGATCTAGAAACATTTACCTATAATGTATCCACCTATTCTCATTAACTATTAATGGTGTCTGTTTTTCTTGTTCATATATCTAGAGTGAACCAAATGTAAAAAAATGAGTAAAAATGAGTGGGACAAAATATTTGGAATGAAATTCTCTTGGGAATAGCTTCAATATAGAATCAAATTGCACCTTTTCTCCATCCATTATCTTTTAGTTCATGAATAATCCAATAATTAAATGATTTTGGTTCTTTATTTATACAACCTGAAACTTTCTTATGGATTATTTCTGTTCTCCTCCATATTCTAGAAAAAAATATTCATTATTTTTTAGAAGAAAATATATTCAGGTTATATGTTTTAATTGTGCAAACATATTTTTTCTATTACTATAATGGAATGTGACAAACCTTAACATAGAATAATATAAATGGTTAAATGAAAATTTGGGATTTAATTCTTTCTATAGGACCATAAACCATCATATAGTCATAAAATCAAAAAAAATACTTTTTGGTTTCGTGGTTTCTTCTAGAATCTTTTGATTACTCTGTTGGTCAATTCAACCATTACATTTTTTTGAGGATGATAGTGTGTAGAGACTTCATAAGGAGATTTGTATTTTTTTCAATAGAAAGTCAAATGTCCTGTTAATAAATTAAGTACCTTTATCTATAATCATAAACATTGGAAATTAAAATATCAAACAAAAATTTCCTTTCACAAATATGGACACACTTTTGGAATTGACACATCTCATGGGAATAACCTCTAAAGACATGGGGACATAATCAATAATATGAAATATGTAATGATATTCAAAATATTTTAGAAATTTCCCTATAAAATCCAATACTCATTCATAAAATACATAAAAAATATTTTCTGTCATGAAATATAATTATTTGTTTGAAATCTCCCTTAAAATTGACTTATGATACATGTTCTAAAAAATTCAAAATAATCTCTAAAAATTGTGGGCCAATACAAATTAGATTCATGCACTTTTCTTGTATTTCATTATGGCCCAATAAGTATTCCACTATTCATAATGTTACAAATATTTTGGATGGATTGATATTCATAATTTGGAATGAATCTCATAATAATTTTATCACAACCAAAATTCCACAAGTAAAGATAATCCAAAATAAAACTCATTAAATTACTTGCATGTTAAAAAATGTATATCTTGGGAAACAAGTGGGGAACAATATCAGCATCCAAATAATTCATATGATCATCAAACCATGTTATCTAACATTGATATGTATAAAACTTATCATTTGTATATATTTTTTAATTAGTAGGTAGATATGATTTTTCCCATTCAAAATTAATGGTACCCTACTCAAATAATCAGTAACACTATTCACACATCCTTTATTATCTACTATTTCAAAATGAAATTCCTGTAATAGAAAAATATATATCAAAAATCATGGTTATGCATCATGTTTTTTCATCAAAATTATAAATTAAAAATGATATGTGAAGACAATCACCATGGAGACTAGAAGATAACACATATGTTTTTACAATTGAAAATAAAACACAAAGCAGTTTCTTCTCAGTGATTTTTAGTGTTATAATGTTTGATTAAAATTTGTAGTAGAATATGAAATCACCTGATATTTTTATTCCATCCTTTGAATAAAAAACCCCTTAAGAAAAAAATTCAAATCTATTAGTCATGATTTCATTGGGAAATCCCCATTTGAGAGGATGAATAATAGGAGGGGTTATAAGTTTCTATTTCAGCTCCCTAAATCTTTATTTACAATTATCCTCAATGGGAAATGGGATTAACTTGTGGGGAGGGGGGTATAGAATTTGGAATTGAAAGCTCACTAAAATAAGCTAATTATATCCTTAAAAACTATCATTACCAAGGAAGGATGTCATATCTATCATAGATTTTGGGTATTTCATTAATCAAATGATATCACCATTGGATTGATCAACATGAATTCCATCTATAGAATCGCTATGGCTATGAATAATCCCCTTACCCAACATTAAAATAATTTTTTAAAATTGAGAATATCATTATTATCAATGAATATTTTAGGAACATGATTCAAAAATTTCCCACAAATTTCAAATGATAATTTATATATAGTGAATCCATCGATAAAAATGACCATACAGGTTTGTATAAATTAAAATAAAATTCTCATCATAAACCTTTTAAATGTTCTTATAGCATTACACAAACATAAGATAATTCTCCTCTAATAATTTATTCCAAATGGGCCCATGAATGTGGTTTTCTCTTGATCCTATGGTGAAATGTGAATTTTTAAATAACTAGAGAATTCATCAAGAAAACCATAGTGGGGGTTTATATAGAAACATTCAAAGAATTTATCAAGGAATTGAAATTGTAAGAGTTTTTTTCTTTTACCAAAATTAATATTCTTTTAATCAGCTCACATTGTCTATTTTTTTAAATCCCTGATAGGGGAAATCTAACCAAACTCATTCCAGGAAATTCAAAGCCATATTTTTTGGAATAAACATGGATATGATTTAACCATTGACTATAAAATATGTAAAAAATAATTCCATCATCCATCCTGGTGGTTACATATTTTATTAAAACTTATAAATGATTTGGGTTCAATCACCTATGATATTACCTCAATATTTTAGAATTTTCCTCCATTAAAATTCTATGCATACACACTGAGGTACTGATTAATGTTAAAATATATAGAGTCCATACTAGGGATTTATTGTGGGTTTTGGGGACTTCTAGTAGTTGGATATCCTATCCCCTTGAAAAATATATTGAAATTATTATAGGGAAATGTTTATTCTCTCCTAAGAAAACATATTTTAGGTTATTAAGAAGTGGTTACAACTGTAACTCAGGTTGGATATTTCCATTGATCAAAGGAAAATTCAATGTTGTGTGATTATTTAGTGATACTCTGATCCTTAAAGAATATTCA
The DNA here is from genome assembly GCA_963277665.1 of Viscum album. NCBI lineage: Eukaryota > Viridiplantae > Streptophyta > Magnoliopsida > Santalales > Viscaceae > Viscum > Viscum album. Next base: position 131,943,673 of record OY728138.1, on the reverse strand, counting down.
CCAGGATAATCCCTTTCTTTGTTCTCAGGACTTTTTTCAGGTGCACCACCATCAGTAACATCTCCAAGGAGACAACTAGATGGTTTAAGGGCTTCCATAATAAAATGTTCATCAATTTTGATATCAACATAATCTTATAAATAAGCATCATCATTATGAGACACATTACACGATCTATTTTCACTTTCTTTTTATAAGATTCAACAACAAACAAATTACCATTATAAAAACGGTAGTTATTTTTTCATCACTGGAAGAATCAGAGAACATGTAAATGGAAATCCCATCATTAAAATTTACATGGGGGTGAATTATCATAAACTAGGTGTTTTATAGATTTAAAAATATTTAAATGAACAACATATCCAACTAACATTAGTGAATGGATTTCTTTGTAAACATTGATGATTGATTTTGAGGTTTTAAAAATAGTCTATATAAAATAAGTGGTGTATTGGTACTAAAAAAATAATCTTCTATATCAAATAAATAGAAATATATAGGAAAAACCATGTCTCTCCCCTAAATGAGAACATCCTCTAAAACTCTAATCGGTCTTTTATTACTTTAGTTGTAATGTAGAATGATAATCCTATAGAGTTTTAGATCACTAAAATGATGATATGAGTTAATAGAATGTGAAACAAAATTAACGGAGACTCATAAATCAATCATGAAGTACATATATTCACATTTCCCAATGGTATAGGGAATGTTAATGTTTCCTAGGTATTTACATTTGACCAGATAGGCATGTTGAGTGATGGATGAAACATTCCTCCTTATGTTGACTTTTTCACCTTCAGGGAATATCCTCTTATGGGTACCCATTTATTTTAGAAACATAAAATACCGTGGAATTTGTTTCACAAAATCAAGAAAATGTATATTTACATGAAATTTTTTAAATGTTTCCAAAATTTTATTATCCAAATCATTTTCAAAACTCAACAATGCTTGTGGTTCACAAATAGGATAAAGAGATGTTGGGTTGACAATTTATGGGATATTCTTTGTAATACATTGAGAATTAATAGGACCATAAGTCCACATAAATACTTATATGTTATTTTAAATAAAGATTATTTTATTGAATTTGTGATTCTAGTCAAACAAAATTCATAATTTCCATCATTTCCATCAATGGTGGTATTCTCATTGATAGTTCTAGCAGCAAGTTTCAGTTTCTCATTTTGAGGGTTTTTAAATATTATGAAAATACTATGTCAAATTTCGCGAATATTTTCCTTATTTTTTTTTCTAAAATTTAATTGATGTTTTGAGGGTAATCCACACCTCATTTTATTTTTCATGAAACTACGATCAGATTCAATTTGACCAATTTGAGTCACCAATGTATTCATCATGTTCTGCTTTTGTATTCAGAATTTCTTTTTGTTTCATTACTTCTTATTGTTGTCTAACATACTATTCAATTTTAATCATATATAATTGGGTGGGATGTGAATACTCATTGTTACATTACCAATTAGAATTGTCTTTCTCATTTCAGTATCTTGGATGAGAAAAAATTATTATCTTTGGAAGAAGCATCTAGATTGTTTGAGATATGTAAATCATTTATTAGAGGGGTTATTCCCTCAATGAATGAAATTATGGATGCTTTTAAATGGTCTTTTTTGTATTCAATGAAACTATTTTCTATTAAAAACAAATGTTAACTTCTTAAAACTCACATGCATTTGTTGCAATTGGTCACTAAAATGCTCCTTGTAAGAAATAATTCCATAATGGAATTGTTTTTGAAATTTTTCTTTAGGTTTGGGTGGTGGTGTTGTGTTTATGAAAACCATAAATATCAACAAGGTGTTAATAAAATAATTATAAATCATAGTAATAATTTTTTAGGACTATTAATGTGTAATTATTGGGAATATTTGACATGAAAATGGAATATTGTTCAAAATTTCAGAGCAATTTGTGTCGTGTTTGCATTTAACGTCTTAGACAAATCTGGTGTTTTATTAACTAAAACGGTTCTTGATAAATCATCATTCATTATTATATCATTAAGAAGCAATACATCATAAAAATATTTAATCATGATTTTTGGAAAATTTTGATGATTGGTGAAACTAAAACAGAGACATTGAGTCATTTTTAGTAATCATGTAATGTTTCACCTTGAGTTTGGCTAGTTCCAAAAATCACATTTATAATAGTATTAGTTTTAGAAGGAGTGAAAAAAACCTCAAGAATATAATTCTTTATTTAGTTATAATATATAATAAATGATTAATTTCAATAGAAAAACTCTTCTTTGGTAACATTTTATAATAAAAAATAAATTACATCAATTTTGATTCATTTGCATCAAATCCTTGAGGTCTCATATTGAGACAAGGGTAACTAAATTCATGAAAGGTTTTATGTGGATACTAAAAATGAAAAACAATAAATTTTGGATTTCATTCAATGAAACCAGACTTAATTTCAAACCCAGATGGTGCATCATGGTATTTCATAATATTTTCATTATTTTCATTCTAAGATGAAGCCAATTTAGTTATGGTTTTATTGTCCTTCAATGGATTTTTAGTTTCAACCTTGTTTTTATAAGTGAGTTATAATAATATTTAGAACATGGGATATTTGTATTTATTTTCTATATAACCCTAGTAGGAAATGTTATATCAATTTCAGAATCCTTTGGTAAAATGTTTGGGTCATAATCTCAGGTCCGGAATTTTTTTCTAAAAAATAAACTCAAGAAACATCCTAAAAAATTGATCAAGTTTATTTTTATTGTTTTTTTATGAAAACATAAATTTATAATTTTATTATAAATTGAAATTAAATATATCAATTCCTAGTTTTTCAATCGAGGAGGCTTTAATTTGAGTTACAAAACAATCACTTTAGGGTTTTTTTCAAGAGGAAAAATATAAAAATTTGATAAAAAGTTATAAAAATTAATATAAATCTATGAAAAATAGTAATAAAATTCTATATCATGGTAGAAAATTTATTCGAAATAAAATATCTTTTAAATTATAATCTAAATAGTTGTTATGGATAAGCTTAAATCACTCTGACATGCCCCTCTTCCTCTTGTAATAATATTTCTATATAGAATCTCTCAATTCCTCCCAAGGTCCACTAGGTGAAAACCAAATTTTCATAGAAATAATATAAGGACCTATATATGAGTTTTTCCCTCCCAAATAATGGATTGAATTATTATATGACCACCAAGAAATGAAATCTAATTGAAATCACTATGCTTAATAGAAAGACCTTGCTGAAAATTTTAAATCATAAAGTCAATTAATTTACATCATAGATTCAATAAATAAACAATTAAATTTGATGAAAATATATTCAATAATGAAAACATGTATTTTAATACAAAAATAAAATTTTAGGATAAATTCAGATGTTGATTATAGAATAAAAATTCAACTCATAAGATAATGGTTATTGGTTGTCATCATCCACAATCAATTTATTCTTAGCATCACATCACATGGTAAGACTACATAATATCCTTTATAGAATGAATGCACATATTTTACATCATGTTATAAATATAATACTTTCCTTTTTATCACTCAATCCAATGAACCTTGTAATGAAAGAGGATATGTGAATACAAAGGGGTGGAGGGCTAGAAATTATGCTGGAGAGAATCTATTTCCCAAACATTTTCTCGTTTTCTTCACCATCCTGGATGAATATGCCTCTAGAATCATATAAATAGTCTCAATTAGTTAGATCCTATATTTAACCTAAAATTATCTGATTATTTGGACACATTTTGAAAATTTTTGTTAATTAATTACCGATTATATCTTTTTCTTCTTGATGGGACCCTTAATTTTCCAATTCTTTACTCACCTAATGACTGGCATAAGGAGATATTTTTGAAACACAATATGAACATTAAAAATAATTTCATAACCCATATACTTTTGGAATAAATTATTTTATACTCTCTATTCATATTTATACATCTTTTAATGGGGTTGGGTCCCTTCTGATAGGTAGAACGACTTTATACATAGACTGATTTTTTGGCCTATAGAAGGTAACATAACGAATTGAAACAATATAAATACTTGTATCCAATTAAAATATGAATCCTATAAAAAAATATTTCAATTGAGAAAAATATTGAAAATTATATTCTCCAAATTCCAAAGTGAATATAAGTTGATAAAATTCCAAAATTGTAAAATTTTCAATTTTAGCCCAAAACATTCCTAAAATAAAAAATAATGATTCAAATCTCAAGATGATAAATTGGTGGGGTTTAAATTATTTATTTGAAAATTAATAATATTGTAAATGTTATCTATATCATATCTAGTATATCATATTTTGATAATGAAACCCCTAGTAGGATGTCCATTTTTATATGTTCCATTCGATGTTTCTATCTTTAGATGTGTATATTGGTCCTTATAAATTATTATTAATATCAATTGGTATTATATGTTGTGTAATTTTATGTTTTTATGAAATCCAAGATGACATATGTTTTCACATAGGTAGGATACATTGGGTGTGTTATGAGAAATATTGAATTAATGAATAATGCATGAAATGACTTTTACTACTCTTCATTAATTAAAGATTATATATTAGAACCTATTATAGAAATTATTAGCTGAAATAATTACCGGGATATGATGTTCTATATGATAGTTTCATTTCAGGAAATTCTACGATATGGACATAGTGAAAATGGGATAATGGCACCATCATACAACATGCATTAATAGATTTATCAAGATAAAGGGGTTTTATTACACAATAAGCATCCCTATTTGGCATACTTTTATTAAAAAATTATATACTTTTTGTGGATTCCTTAAGGTATTTCTAGATTATGACATTTTAATTTTTCCTTTTTTCGTAATTTCATTGAGAAATAGGTCTAGGTTGTCACATACTATGTATATAACTAATCTCTATTAAATATTATATTATTTTCTATTATTTAACTAGTTCAAGAAATATTATTCCCAAAAGTACATTAAAATTTATTCATGTCTTCATGATCTTTTATATTTAACCACAAATTATTCAAGAGAATATTTTTTGTTTAAAATATTTAATAATTAATTAATTAAATTTTTAATCAATATAATATTTATATATTTATTATATAATAATTAAGTGATATTTATTTCATAAGTAATTAGTCATTATACAAGGCCCAATATATATCATATATGAATAATAGACCATGTTTTATTTTATCTTGAGAAATAATATGTATTGAATATTACTTGAATAAATAATATTTAATTTCAATTCATGATTTTAGCACATATCAAAAATAATAATAATAATTATTATTATTCTTATTACAATAAACACTGAGTTCCATAGGGAATAAATAGTTATTGAAAGTAACCCGTGTAATTATTTATTTCTAACCCAAGTGGTTTTACACCTAATTATATTATTCAGAAATAGTTATAATTCAATTTTCTTGTTGTGGCCAATGAATCTATTTAATCTTATAAATGTTCTGTAGTGCTCCATTCCCCATTAATGACCCTACCAATGAGGAGTGATCAACCACCACCATCTACAGTCGAATCACAAGAGATCAAAGATAATTATATGTAAGTCATTCTTAAGGAGATAAAAGGATAAGGAAATAAGTGATATGATCATTTGTGGTAGTACTTATTGATTCCTACAACGATTATCAATGATTACTAGAACATGTTTGGATAACTAGTATATGGAATTTTCCCATGATTCCAAAAATGAAATAATGTTATGATGTATATCATTTTATAGATCCATAAGTGAAGAAATAATTTATTGCAATTTAGTTCATTAGTTACTTAAATTATGTATAAATAATAAATGATAGTATTGCACTTTGGTTGTGGGGTTTATTCCCTAATTGTATTCTTTGTTCAAATATATAGTTCACAACCATTATCACTATGAATGTCCATGATTGACCATGAATCATGAAAAACCAGAAATGTTTTTCATGACCCATCACCTGATTTTGGAACAATTGGAAACTTTATGTGGTACTAGATTATGGGAAATTGTTATTTATAATTATTTAATGATTTTTTATTGATTTATTGTTTTCTAATTTATTTTTCAATTGTAGTTTAATCATTTTATAATTTAAATTGTGATATATTTTTCCTCCAAATAATTTTTCATAAATATGAAAAAATTCGATAATTTAATGAACACAATAAATTCATTGATCTAATGTGGATATGATGAGGAATAGGGTCTTCTAAGAGAGGAGTACATGTCGGGTAACCAACAGGTACATGAGGTATTCTAGTGTTTAATTATCCAAAAATTAATTTAGAACTAACTAAAGGATTTTGAATTAATTAGATGCACTAAATTTAACTATACACAATGTGTTGACATGTCCATCGTGGAACACGGTCTGTTGGAGTACAAGTGATGAATTTTCTATACAAATCCTGTAGTCGTTTAGATATAGATGGGATGAGTAGCTTCTTGCACCTCTTACCTGAAAATGTATTAAGTATATTAGAGACTACACTATTTTTTCCCTTTAACAATCCTAGTACTCTATCATTTTCTATGGATCTATTTCATACTGGGTCCTGAGGAATGTGTTGCAAGTAGATGGTGACAAAACATACACTATGTGTAACTACATTGTACTCTTCACGTGATTTTACCAAATTTCATAGATTTAAATTTAATTTATTAAACTATAAAAATCATATCAACAAATACTTTACTATGACCATTATTTTGATAGGATACTCCATGTGATGAGTTTAAATATAAATATTAATGTTTAATTTATTTCAATATAATTTTCTAATATATATATATATATATCATGTATGAGTTGTAGCACAATCATCACTCTACGTGAATTAATCCATAACACACGAAAAAAATCATGTAATCCATGTAATTGTTATGTTGATAGCACATATCAAGAAAAGATTTAATATTTCATGTATTCCATATGTTGCAAGTTTAAATAATATATGAGTATAATACTTGTTCGGTGGTTTATATAGGTACACATTTTGATTCCTCCGTCGTTTAATTTGTATTGAAAATAGACAATTGTAAATAAATTTATATAATTTGTTTAAAATTAGGATTAATGGGAATATTAGGGAAATAAGATTGATAATTAAGCTATATTTTTTTATTAATTGGACATGATAATTAATTTTTATGTGGGTATAATATATTGAATCAAAATTATTAAAAATTGATTTCTAATTTTATTGAATGTGTAATATTTTTCACGTTTATGGTTGATCATGAGATTTTAACATAAAATTGTTTGTGATTGGTTTCTGTAAATTTATTTTTTAATAAAATTATTTTTCTACAAGTCATCTCTCCTATTATTATTTAATAGAATGTATGCAGATGGGTTCTTTTATGTAAACCCCTTACCCACTCTATAATGTTATTAAAGGCATATGTTATGGATGGATCTCCCACACTAGTGGAGGCAGTTCCTATTTTGATCCAAGGTGAAACAAATCCAAAAGAGATACATAGGTGGACATGTGTAAAGTTGTAACATGAATATTAATATGTTCAAGGGGGTTTCACCTATGTTGATTATCAGATTATCATTAACTATATAAACCAATGAATATTAAAATATCATGTTCATAACACATTATTATTATATTTTATTCTTTTTTATTGGTTATTTCATTAGAGATGATTTTTCATGATCACATAAATTAATTAATAATTAAGAATGACATATATAATTAAAATAAATTTACTTATGTTTAAATATTATCTATAAATGGTAAATGAATAAAATTAATTTTTTTAAGACTAACAACCATGTCAAAAATATAATAAAGGATTTTTTTTCAAAAAAGATAAAATACCTCAATTATAAATATTAGGTATGTATATCAATCCACTTCTTTAGATTAAATTTAACCATAGATAAAATTTTATAACCAATTAATGATGGGGTGATTTTAATTATCAGAGTATCCTTACATGATGTTTTGGTTTTATTTAACATAGCCCACATGATGGGTTGACATCCAAACCATGACTTGGTTTAATTAAGTGGTAAGGGTTGAGGAAATCCAATTTTATAAGTTTCAGGATCAAGCGGTCCACTCAACAGATTAAGGAATTGTGAGATAATACTATTGGAATTTAAAATTCTTATCTAATACCCAAAATTTATCTTGACCATATCCAATGTTTGGGTAATAATAAGGGGAATTTATATCATTTGTACCAGAATTTAGAAGAAAAATTCTATTATAAATTCAATTGATAGGGATATTGAATTTTGAAAAAATAGAGGGAAAATAATAAATAAAATTTTTATTTATTGGTCTAAAATCTATCAGATAATGTACTAAATTTCCGATCATATTATTTTTAGATAAAATAATAAAAATGATTTCAATCATATCACTGTGATATATACTTTATAAGGATAAACTTCTCATTGGTAGAAATTTCTAATAGTAGTGATGGAACTTGTGTGTTATCCTACCACATGAAATGAAATTATATTTCCTTGAAGAACATATTCATGATAAACTGATTAATGATCCTTGGGAGGAATAGTTTTCTTTATATGTGAAACATGTGAATGATGTTACTTATATTCGATCCTTCATGTTTTCATCCATGAAAACCAATCATTTGAAGCAACCTGTGGACATGGATGTATATAGAATGATGTATAAACATCAATATCATTATCAAGATATGATGATATGAGAGAGACGTGATATATTCAATTATTTTTTACCACTAATATTGGAGATTTTGTTCCATATTTTCCTCATAAAGATAATATTATTAGATACATTGAACACATAAGAATTTTTGGGATTAAATTCCTAAATGTGTTGCGAGCAGATCTCATACATTCCTCACTATCCATGACATTATCCTTCTTTATAGTTAAATATATCATAATGAATATTTACAATACTCATTCAAAACAACTTACATTTATTATTCAAGTACACAATGACATCGTTTGTGAAAAACCATTTGACCTTTTTTAATAATAAAATAGAGAATATGTAATAGGGTCCCAATACACAGAATAAGTACAAAAATAGTATTAAGTATCCTTATATGAAGAGGAAAATCCATATATAGGTTATGTAAAAAAAGATATTATGTTTTTTATGTGGAATTAAATACCACTAGGAAAATAAATCCACCCAAAATCAAGGGGAGGCTAATAATGAATTCCTTATTTTTTTTAATCATTAAATATCTACACATCAGGTATTAGTAACAACTTATGGTGATTATATCAATATATATATGATGGAAGCATGTAGATTTTTAAATATTTCTAGAGGATATGTGGATTTTCAAGAAACCACCGATACAAGGATGGATGCTCTGGCCATTTGTAACTACCAACATTCTTTTATAGTGGTAATGGTATTTGTTATAATAGATTTTAAATATGTACCATGTATTACCAGGAACATAATTTATTTTTTATTCCTAGATGTAGATATTTTTATTTTAATATTTGATAATTAATTTTGGTTCTTTTATAAAAACAACATATGTTATGGTATGATGAATTTAAATAAACATCCCTATGTAATAAATTATGAAACATGGTCTTTTTCAAATGATAATGAAAAATGTTCACAAGAATCACATAACACCAAACTATGGAATCAAAATATTGGTCAGGTAAATTAGAAATATTTGATGATGTTATGTCAAGCTATATTTTAGACTCTTCGAAGCTAAAAAGACTGGAAATTTTTATTTCTTCTCTTGATGGTAAAATGGAAAAACGACCATCTATTGGATAGGGTTGAAGGGCCAAAAATATTTAAGGATTGGTAAAAAATAATGTTACTGTACAAATTCTTTTTAAATATATTGGATGATATCCATACATAATAACATTTACTCATGAGTTCAATGTATATTTCTATTTTTACTTAACGTCTTATAAGTCCAAGTTCTTTGAGAAATTTGAATTATTTGAGAATGATGTAAAAAATAAACTAAGAAAAAAGATAAAAAAAATTCAAGAGGAATTTGGTTTTTAATATCTTATCTATATTTTTATCATTTTCATAAGAGAGTTTTGGATTCTTTCTCAACACATACATCCTTACACACTATTGTAAAATAGTGTTAGGTAAATTAAAACCCAGAAATTGTTATTCATGGTAATGTGAATAATGAGCCATGCAGATCTTCCATTATCCTTTTGGTGATATGAAATAGAAACAACATCTTATATATTAACCTAAGTATCAAATAATGAGGAAAATGAAATTTCCTTCATAAAATTGAGTTATAAGAAACCAATTGTTTCACATATATGTGTAGAGGGTTATAAAAAATTTGATAAGGTGTTATCATGTAAAAATATATCATCCTAGGGAATAAAGTAAATCTTTTTAGGGTACAAGGTAGAAAAACACTGATACCACCAATACAACTCCAAAGACAAGAATGTTATTATTTCTATATATGCCATCTTTATTTATTAGAATAACACCCTTAACCAGATAGTGATAGAATGTTTTTCTTTGATAAAATTGACTCTCAATATACATATCACTTTTTAACGGAAATGATTCTATAGTCCACCAGAGAAGATGTTTCTTCTAAAACACATATGCTACATAAGAGAACTAGAGAGGTAATAGAAACATATAGATTTTTTTTCTAGTCACTAATTATATTGACTCATTATTGGTTGGAAATAATTAAAGTCTCTCCAATAAAGAGGTAGTAGGGAGATCAGAAGTTAGAAGATGGAATGAATCCATGAATAATGAAAATGATTCGATGTATATGAACTATGATTTGGGTCTGATCGACGATCTTGTTTATGTGAAGCATGTACAGTAAAAATGGGTATTGAATAGAAACAATACTTTAATGGTAATATATGAACCCCAAAAGTAATTCTAGTGGATTAAGGGTTTGAAAAATATCAAGGAACTTACTATGTTGAATAATTTTCACCAGTTTCCATATTTAAATAATTAATAATTATAATTTCTAAATAATCTTAATAATTCTAGTAAATTTATAAGATGAACATCTAAACTGCTTCCTGTAAATGAAGCATTCATGACACTTTCTATATGACACAAGAAGAAGTGTTTATGACACCAGGTGATGCAAAGAAGATTCTATAATTATAGAAATACATGTATGGATTAAATAAATCATACATGTCATGGAACATTAGATTCAATGAAGCTATAAAATAATTTTCTTCCATTATGCCAGAAAATGAGCCATGTATTTACAATTGTATTATTGGAAATGCATCTTTTATTCTACTAATATATTTTGATGACATATTACATAATATAATGACATAAAAATCTTATCATCCATTAACAACGAGATGAATAAGTGTTTCACCATGAAGTACTTAGGTGAAGCAAACCTTTATACTGGGGATGAAGATCATTTGTGATAGATCCAACAGGCTACATGTACTATTCCAATGTAATATCTATTTCAATATACTAAATATATATAGAATAAAATAATCCATGATTTGATTTTTTCTAGTGTCACATGGTATACATATCTCTATGAAAATGTTTCATCAAACACAATAGGAGAAAGGGATATGAGTAAAATCTAATACACTATAGTGATATGATCAATCATATATTCTATGTTATGTACTGGGATATATGTTGTGTATAAATTTAGCATGGTTAGAAGATATTAAGAGTATCAAGGATAAAACCATTGGCCTCCTCATAAGGCTATCCTTGAGTATCGTTGAAAAACTAGAGATATGTTACAGATGTATAGTGGATACAATGATCTTGTCATCATGGGTATACATATCCTAGTTTTCAAATAGATCATAATTATCTAAATTCATAGTCAGAGTATGTTTTCTATCTCAAAAGTGGAGTTGTGAGATTGAAATCTTCATGGAAACCAATTATTACTGAATCAACAGTGGATTCTGAGTATATAAAGGTCTTAAATAAAGCCATGTATGTCCTTTGGATATAATTTTTTTCTATAATATTGATGTTGTATGTAGAAGTAGATACCCTATCACATTATATTATGATAATATTGCAGCATTTCCTCTTGCAACCAAGCCAATGTCACACTAATAAAAAAAGAACATACCTCAGATGTATCAAACCATTATGGATTTGTGATAGGGGTAAATTTGTAGTAAGAAAAGTTAACATAGAATAAAATATAGTGGAACTATAAAATAAAGGAATATATTATATGAATAATTAGTATTATATGAAATTTAGATGATGGATGGTTGTTATCAGTTGGTTATAGTGAATGTTGGTGTCTACGAGGATTTTCCCCCTGAACCAACTTCTATGTTTAATATTATAAATTTTATTTAATGTTTTGATTATTAAGAAACATGTTATCACATAATAATTTTTCTTCTATGTAGCATAGTATGGGAAAATATCTAAGGAGTATCTATCACACTAAAAGGTCATAGTAGGTCTGTACTATAATGAGAACCCAGAACATCCACAATAGAATTCTTAAATATATTTTCTATACCCTGATGAAATAATTTAATGGAAAAATATGATTCATGAAATCTAGGGTGGATACTTATTGGACTCTGAGGAACCTTCTCATAGTGTCAATGATTTATAATATCCAAATTTAGATATTATGAGAACGAGAACCACCAGTAGGGAATCTAAATTTATATAATTTTTTTGATGTTCCCATATACAATCAATTATATTTATCATTATATGTTATGATTATTAATAATGTGTATTATTGGTCATATACTTATATTTATCGATTAAAACCATGAAGACATATGTTTGTTGTAATGTAGGTCACATTAGGGGCGTTAATAGTAATATTGAATTAGTCAATAATGGAAAAAAATTATTTCATTATATTATTTAATGGATGTTGATATCTCAATCCTTTTGATAGAAATGATATAGCCCTAATAATTCCATGGACATAGTGTTCTATTGTAATTTTTGGAATCTGTAAATTCAACAATAGTTACATCAAGAATATAGGTTGATGGCACAAGCACGCATCCATACTGATTAGCTATATCATTATAATTGGATTATATTATATAGTAAGCATTCATATATTGTATTTTGTCACCACATAGTAAAATTTATACTCTCAGGGTTCCCATGCATGTTTTTGGACACCACCCTTGAAAAAAGTCTTATTTTACAACTGCTAGAGATAAAGAGTCAGAGTGGGTCAATCACTAAGTGTATGAAACATCACAGTTAACTAATATACATTATATTTATTTATTACAATGTTGAATTAAAATTATTCCAATATGTGGTTTAATAATAATATTTTTTTATTACAAACATTTATTCCATGACTACTTATTCAAGAAAATATTATATGAGAAGAATATTGAATAAATATTTATTTTAATTTTTTGGATAATAATATTTATTTATTTATTTTTGAATATTATAGTGATAATTTTTTATGAAATAAATAGTCATTATTCAATGCTTGATAAATATTATCGAGGAATGGAGGATTTTGATTAATAGTTCATTGATAAACAATTGATATTGAATATTATTTGAATAAATAATATTTAATATTAATTCATGAGTATAGAAAATTTTGAGAAATAATAATATCATTCTTATTATAGACATGGTTTTCCATAGTGATTATCAAGGAAATCAAACATGAAAGAAACAAGTGATAAGATCTTTCATCATAGCACTAGATGATTCCTATGGTGACATTCATAGATTTTTGAACCCATCAGGATCAATTATATGATAAAAGATCATAGATAATGAAAACAATAATGGTTGGGAATAACCCGTCACATGCTTCTGCTGAATCTAAAACCAAAAATTCCTTGGTGATCATTTATTCTGTGACTTAGCTCAGATACATTAGTGGGTCCCACAATGTCTTATAGATTTATTCATTAGAATATGATATATATTTTAATACTCTAATTGTGTGTCCATCTATGACCTTATCTCAAAAGTAGTGGATACTATTCATAGACCATGTGTGTAGTCTAGATATTTATAAAGTCCCCTATTGAGAGAAGGAATACTCATAGAAACCACAACCTTTCTTATGAACATATGTCGTGTATAACCCTATGAGAACTTATAATTCAATCTATGTTGTACCAATAATAAAATTCCCAATTAAATCAACATCTCTATGATATCAATCATATAATTTTTCTCTTTCATAAATGTATGTAATAAAATTTTATATCCTTATAATAATCAATATTCCAGATACCAATACATGTGATCCTATATTGGAACATTTAATGAAACACAAAACATGTGGTGTTCCAATTTTAAAGTTTATCCTAATGATCAAATATACTCAATATCACCATGTATGAAATTCATGAGAAGAATTATCATTTTTTGAGCTCCCAACACCTCTGAGTCACACATCATTTTGGTCCCATCATCATCATGATTCGGTACTCTAAGACATTTTTTAAAAATTACTATCAAGGTATCTATAGGTTCCCATTATTTCATAATAACTGATATAACCTTGGTATGAATATTAATATATGGAAATTACTATATGAATTGTTGTATACAATATATGAAGACTATTATTGCAAGTATACATCATGCCCAAGTCACAATATACATGATATGGTAATGAAAAATTACTATTTAAGTTGGGTATACGATACATACATTGAAAACACACCCACACACACTAGATATAACATTATTAATATTATCATAATCACTGATATGATAAGATCATGAATTTACTTAGATATGTCATTAGTCATTGGGCCTACAACATATCCTTTGAAACAATACTTTGTAATATACGATTTTTCCTCCTTAAGATTAACTCCTTGGTAGATAATTTCTTTGATCATATTAATTTTTTCCTATATCTAATCAAGAAATCATAGATAATACCATTATAATAAGATTATTATAATTTATATTATGACAAAACGTTTGGTACTCATTATGATTCCATGAATTAGAACAAATCTTTTTGGTTATACATTGCTTTGTTTACCACATCAAAATCTAAGACACACTATGTATTTTTAGAATTGGGTATAGATGGTTTAAATGATATTTTATTACTCAATACCTTAGACTAACTATGATATCAGTTCATGTGAAGTTCTCATATATTTAACAATAATTTACCTTCTATAAAATATATATTGGAAATATCATATCTAGTATATTGTATGGAAAATGAGATAGATCCATTGACGATACTTATATAATTTTATTGAACTATATAATCTCTTCATATAACTCATACATGTATTCATAGCAACATTTATTCAATGAAAATTTAGAAAATATTCACTCTCAAATTTTTTTATCATTTATTTTATATACCATGTGAGTATATGTACATTAACATGGTCTAAGCAACCCATTAGATCATACTTGGAAGGTCATGTTCTCTAGAACAAAGTTGGCTACATAAAGTAAAAATTTTAAGCATTGTATTTAATATAGTATTAATAAACTACACGAATAAAAAATTAATATCAAAATGTTATTAACATATACTATTTAATACATATGTATGTATAAAAATTTGAAACATTAAAAATACTAACCATCAATACATCAATACATGGAATCCATTGCTGAATTTAAATTGAAATTGTCCGTCATAGATGAATTCCATTTTGTGCTTCCTTATAGGATCCATTATTCTATATGAATATTGTGTCTTTGGCCACAGTAAATATAAACCCACCTCTATTTCGTTTTTCCATTATATATAATACAAGTATTTAGAATATACCTTTTCAATAATCTCTTGTGGAATTTTATACTATTGCAATAACATGTGCATCTCTGGCATTGACTAATCCCATGTCAATATTTATTTTACTATCTCAAATAGATATGTGATATAAGGACCCATCATTAAACATTACATAATCTTGAGTTAACAAAAGTGTTATAAATTATTTTACGTTGAAAATTTTCTCATGTTTATAAATTTAGAGAATTAAGCCATAACTAATACATAACAACTATAATATTACAATTTAGTCACTTGTACATAAATATTATTTTCATTCATAAAACAAAAAAAATTAAAATAAATCATCATTTCTTTTCATTTGTAATCATAATAGCTTTACCTTGATTCCATCAGTGGATAAATTCTACATTAAATACATATAAAAATTATCAAAACCTTGGTTGATCATAAAAAGATCAGTAAAGGATTCACAAACTTTGAAAATTTTTAGTCTTGTGAAAATACATAAATCCATGAATAATTTATCATGAATTAATACATTTCACCATTAATAAATAGTAAATAAATTCCATTAAAAACACGATCATTTCTTACATTTTGTTAGTCAAGAGATTACTATAAAACCAATAGAAATCATATATAAAATATAAAGGTAATGTTAGGAATGATCATACATAAATAGAATAACAATGTGGTTGAGTTCCATACTTATCAATCTTACAAATGGATTAGTCATAAGAAAGACTTATGTAACCCATGAATTGGAGGTTATATTATTATCACCTATCTTGGGATTATCACAAAACTAACCATACTTGTTTTATCAAATAGCCACATTTCAAATTTCCAAGTACCATTACATAATCATTACACATAAAAGGTTACGATAATCAACATTTCACTGAAAAAATTTATTTTCAATCACAATAAATAATTTCCAGATATTGAAATTACAAATCCATTATCAAAACCATATTAAATATATAAATACCATGAAAAGGGAATAAGTTTTTTATTTTTCATTTAAATTAATAAATGATTGTAGAATAATAAAAATATCAAATAACAGTTATGGCAGTGAAGAAGTTGTTGTCACCACATACAATAACAACAATAATTTTTTTTAAATGATTCATATAAAATTATTCCATGTTAAGACCATTCAATTAAATTAAAAATCAATGGGTTTTATTTTACACATTATAAAATAATGTGGTGTATAACATCAAAATATGACTTCATAAAAAGAGAGTGAGATAATTTCCCTTACCACAAGTTTGATTCATCTCATACATAATTTATATTCAAAAATAATAAATTTAGGTTAATTTATACAATTTTAAGAAACTTTTTCTAGTTTATTATTCGATTTATATAACTTACTTATAATTTTATAACAATTACTTAATTATTTAATTTCATATAAAACATTTTTTTGAATATTCGGTACTTGATTTCAAAATTGAACATGGTATGGTGTAAATTTTCCATGTGGTCTTCTGTAAATCATCTATAGAATAATATTAATAATTTAATGATAAATTTTATACATTAATGTATCTTTTATTCAAAACATTAATTATGGTTATGAATAATGAACAACGTTATAATCCTAGTGACTATAGGTTATACAAACAAATGAGTAACATTTACATTTTTCATTAATCATTATGAAAATAAGGTAATTACTATTTTGTCAATAAATAATGGTTATAAAATAATTAATATTATATTAATAGTTAAATATACATATATATATATATGATACAAGTTATGTAGTGAATAAAAACGAATGACATCACTTCAATGAGGTGATAGTTCATATTTATGAACGAATGATTTAATAACTTTAACGTGCTTATAAAATATGAAAATAATGTGATTTTATAGTCTTATATTGATTAATATCAGATATGAATATTAATTATAGAACTATAAAAATTCATTAGAGAAATTTTTTAAATACAATTTATATCTGTTCGTGGAGGTAATAGTTGACACGTACGAATGTACAATTAATACGTTTTCTATTTGATTGAAGTAGAGATGAATTTAGATCATTATATTAACATAATAACATCTTAGTATCTTGATTAAATTTTAATTATTTTTTCATCCTTATTGGAGTATAATTTTTAGAAAGTGAAAATTGAAATAAAATAGAAACACTTAAATAAAATCATTACCCTTCTTTTAGATGATCACCATTCTTAACAACATAAAACAACCAATGAACTATTTTTTGGAAAATATATGGCCTCGAGAATGTGTGTATGGAATCTAGGATGGTATTTGGTAAGATATCGGATAAACAAAATGGGTTTTAATGTGTAAGGAATAGATATGAAGAGTTCTTTTTTATAGGAGTGGGGTGGGGAAATCATGGAATTATAAAAATTATTAAATTAATATAATTTAAATTTTTATTCCAAATAGATACAATATTATTTATTTATAATATATAAATATAAAAGGTCAAAATAGATTAATCCAATAATAAACATCCAATTTTTTGATATTATTTAATATTTATCTTCATATTTTAACTCTTTTAGTTCTACCCGTTTTATTATGTAATTTATAATTTGAGAGTTAAATAATTACCATAACATGTTAAAAAACCAATTAATGAGTAATTAATGGAATATTTAAACATATATAATTATTTTGGGTAATTTATTGATTTCTTATAAATATAATATCAT
The DNA here is from genome assembly GCA_963277665.1 of Viscum album. Lineage (NCBI taxonomy): Eukaryota > Viridiplantae > Streptophyta > Magnoliopsida > Santalales > Viscaceae > Viscum > Viscum album. The sequence continues at coordinate 131,925,221 of OY728138.1, read as the reverse complement.
TTAATTAAATAGTTTTTGTTTTAACTTATGAATTATTTGAATTTTGACCCTATTCATTCCTTGAATATCTAAAAAATCATAACAACTTTATTACATCAGAAATACAACTTTAAATTATCAATAATACATAAAAGTCATCCATAAATTTAGTATATGACATCATAAATTTCAGTTTTTATTTTTTTTTAATATTTCTAATATATTTTATTTGATTCTTCAATTAATATGTATATTATGACATCCTAATCATGAAATAAATAACATTTATTATTTAATGTCTAAAAATTATATATAAATTTACATGAATTAAAGAATATTCATAGATATCAATTGAATATTTATAGTCAAATTTATCACTTCTATAAATTAATATTAAAATTGTTTTACTTATTAAAAATATGAGCATGACATATTTTATATATCATTAAATAAAATATAAAAAATGTCATAATTTTCCTAGGTGGATTAAAAAGGTTATAATTTCGTTCTAATGTTTATTTACGGTGAAACACACTTATAAAATTAAATTAGGAAAAGCATAATGGTAATTTAATATTATTATGAATTATTTTTAACTTTCATTACCATATTTAACATTAATTGTTGTAAATAAAATACTAAAGTTACTACTCCCCATAAAATATTTTTGATACAATTAGGCATATGTTTTTATAATTATTACTACTATATATGTCCATTTTTTAAAATTCAATTCATAGATGTGGTTAAATAATGTATAACACTAACCCCGTAGGTGTTGAGAGAAGGTGTGTGAAAGAGACCTTCAAAATTCCAAAATGTTTTTATATATAATTACTATATAAAAATGATTCTAATGACATATGTAAGATTAATAAATTTATTGTTGGTGTATTATTAAATTAAAAATCACACTAATGTATAAAAATTATTTAAATGAATAATCAGTTTGTTTAACTACGATGTTGTATTATTCACTGTCTATCAAAAAATGAATCTTTTCAGAAAAATTAAAAAAAATCATCCAAATAACATTTTGATACTTCACTTACAAATAAGATTGTTATTTTCTCATATAAAATTTATAAAATTTTCAGAAACAAGATTTAAAATTTGTTTCCCCATAAAAAGATTGTAAAATTATTTTTATTTGAGAAAAACATGGTTTTAACAGTAAAACTATATTTATCATATAAATTATTGAAAATATTGTCTCTTTTAATTACTATATAATTAATAAATTGAATTGATTTTTTTATGATTACCTAGTTTATTATATTCTTCCCCCCATATGGAAATATTTTCCTTGTAATTTTATTCCCTTGTCAAACAAGTGGGGGTATTTTCATTCACAACATTTTCAGATTCCCATGATGCCTATTTAGCCATATGGTGTCTACATAAACCCTTTACATAATGAATCACATTTTTTTTGAAACACATTCCATCTATAATTAAGAACATGAACATGATGTTCCTCGTATTAATGGTTCTCTTCCAATTGAATGACTTCAACACTCAAATCATGAGATAGTTATTTCATATACATTCTTAACATAGAAACATGAATGCATTGTTCAAATTGGATAAAAACAAAGGTTTATCCACTGTACTGAAAACTAATCCAACATTCGCAAAGATTTTTGAGGGTCTGCTGAACTATTTACTTTTATTATATTACTTACAAAAACATATCACACTTTTCCATAGAGATACATTGAGGAAGACATGATCACCTACCACAAAATAAATGTCATTTGTCCTTTTATCTGTATAACATTCTTGTATTCTCTATATTGTTCTCATGTATCTTTGAATCATCTAAACTTTATATTCCATTTTATCTACCAATTATTGCCCCATTAACATCATTTCACCTACTTCATCCAATAATGAAGGATTTCGACACTAATTTTTATATAATTCCTTAAATGGTTCCATATATATACTAGTAGGACAACATTTGTTATCAAAAAACTATACCAATGAGTGACATAGATTCCATCACCCCTGGAAATCCATTGAACACAAATGTAGAATTTTCTCTAATTTCCAAATTGTTCATTCTATCTTCCCACCGGATTGAGGAAAAAACGTTATTCTAAATTGTTTTCAGTACCTAATGACTTTTGAAGGACTTTCCAACAGTTATAAGTGATCATGAGATCATGATAAGATATAATAAAGTTGGTAACTCCTTGTAAACAAGAGATAAATTTAATATATAATCTATAATGTTGATATGTATATATATTATCTCTAATTGGATGAAAATAATAATATTTACTCAATCTAAAAACAATAACCCACATCGCATTATTAAATTAAGATACCTATTTAATACCACAATGATGTCTATCAATATATTTTTCCCATTTACAATATGGCACTGACATTGAATGATTCATCCATTTGGGTAACCTAAACTCTTCATTAACCAATTGATAAGTAATAAATCTAATGGAAAAATTAGCAATATATATTTTTATTTTATCCCACCAGTAATACTCTCTTAGATTTCTATACATCATAGTGATGCCCATATGAATTCAAAATGGAGAACTGTGAGCTTCATTTATGAAAAATTTATTCAGTTGTGAATCTTAATGAATTCATAATCTCTTACCATATATAAAATACCAATCTTTATCAATGTTAAATTTTTGTAGCATACCCTTCAACCCCAATTATACATTTCCCTCAAGCATACTATCATCCTTTTTTGATTTCATAATTTAATCTAATAGAGATTGTAGCACTGACATCTGAATCAAAATAGATGAATTTAATTCCCTAAGAACATCTAATACAAAATTCATTAAATCATTAATCAATGGAACTTGTTCCAAAAATATCATGGATAATGTATCAAAACTTTTACGAATAAAAAAATCAACCACTTTGTTTCCTTTTCTATGATGGTAATGAGTCATGAAGTCATAATAAAATAGTAGTTCCAACCATCTTCTCTATCTCATGTTAAATTATTTCTGAGTGAATATATACTTCAAATTTTTTATCCATATATATTTCACACATTATGGAATTAAAATGATGCATCCGAATTTTTAATTAAACCCCAATAACAGTTGACTAAAAATCATGTATAAGGTAATTTAACTAAGGAGGTTTCAGCTGATGTGATGCATAAAAAATTACCTGATCATTCTGAGTTAGGACCCAACCATGTCCTTTTAATGAATCATCACTATAGGGAAAAAATTTATTATTCCTAGAAGGAAATGAAAAAATTGGATTATCTTCACATATTCTTTTTAAATTCTATAAAATAATCATCACATAGTTTTTTCTAGATGAATTTAACTCTCTTTCGTGTTAACATAGTTAATGGGCTAGATAACAAAGATATGTTTTAATCAAAGTTCCATTAATAAAATTCCCATATATGAATTTGAAGAATCTTTGTCACACTGGTAGATCATGGACGATCTTTCCAAACGTTTATTTTATGAGGGTCAACTGTTATGACATATTTAGTAACAATAAGAAAAAAGAAATAACTTTATGTAACAAAAATTCACCCTTAATAGAAATTCCATATATTTTCTTATCTTTTAATGTATTCAAAACAATCTATATATTCATTTAATTTTTTTCCTCACTTTCATAATATACTAAAATATCATCTGTAAACAAAACCACATACTAATCCAAAAACTGATGAAAGACTCCATTAATGAGATTAATAAATATTGAATTTTCATCAGATATTAAAAAGGTAATAACTCCAAAATAATAATTCATATATCTCATTAATTGTTTTTTGGAATTTCATCCTCCCCCACCATCATCAGATGGTTCCAGAACCTCAAATCATTCATTGAAAAATACTGATCTCCATGGAGCTGATAAAAAATATTCAATATGAAGAAAAGGATAATTTTTCTTAATTGTGATTTTATTCAAGGATATGTAATCGATAAAAAGCCTCATATTACTATATTTCATTCTCTAAAAGAAAAAAGAAGATCTCAATTGTGATGTTATATTTCGAATGAAACCATTATCAAGTTCTTCGTGAATCTGTTTTTTTCAATTCCAAACATACTACATGAGCTATTTGATAAGGGTGTTTATAAATATTAGTTTAATGAGGAACTAAATCAATAATAAATTAAAACTCTATTTAAGTAAAAATACTAGGAAATTAATTAGAAAAAACATTCATGAATTCATTCACTACTAGTATGTCATTACTTAAATTTTTTTCTTTATTTTCAACAATATAAGTTAGATAACATTCATTGCCTTATTTAATAAATCTATCAACTTTGTGGTATGTTATCAAACGTACAAAATAATTGAATAAAACATTATTGGATTTTCAATATATTTTAGGATGATAAACTAAAATCCAATCCATACCCTAAATTATATAAAACTCCACTAGGGAATGTTCATCAAGGTTTGAACGAAGGACCGTACCACCAATGATCATATGAATATTCCTATAAATCTGGGAATCATTAATACAAACACCATGAGTTTTTACCAAAATTTATATATAAAATTGTAGAGGCAATATTTCAAATTTACATACATTAACCTCAAATATTAATGAATATGAAGATTCAAAGTAAAAAACAGATTATTGGCATATATTGAAAAAACCTACAACATACCTATCACCACTACATTTAATGGTCCAACATCAAACATAGTAGTAAAAAATGATTTTTAAATAACCATGTTCTTTTGATATTCATATATTCCCCCTATGTTTTCATCCTTGGATTCACCATGGAATAATTCTAAAACTCATTGCAAGTAAAACATGTTTCTAATGGCTTTCCATTGCCTTCCCGATCATTACCATTACATTAATGAGAAATATAACCAGCCTTACCACATTTTAAGCACTTCCTAGTCACTGAAAGACATTATAAAAGTATTCCTTTTACCACACTTCTCATAATAAAAAAATTTCATTTTATTACCTCAAAACGTCATTGATGAGTGCTATCCCATTGACTGCCAACTGGACCTCTTATTTTTCATGCTATCATGAGATATATGATCACCAAAAAAATAAATTTATACCTTATCAGTTCATCATTAATGTTTCTAATGGCTTTCAAACATATGATAGGCTAATTCCGTTTGGTAACATGACTATAATCTTAAGTAAAACTGATTTATCTTATAATAAATGTAATCGATAAAATATGAAATTTACGTCCCTAAATTATATATTGTTTCATAAAATAAAGAAATGAATATTCATCATGTTATTCCACTTCAAAGAATTCATTTTTCATCCTATGTTGAACAACCATAATAAAATATTTCTAAAGGAATATATTTTTAAATTCATCACATTTGATTAAATCAATATATTCTCTTACTCTAATATTTGTAACCATATACCACCATAGACAATCATTAATTTACAAAGGATAAACAATAAGACGTCATTTTGATTGTTTGAACACCCCATTCCAACAAAAATATTTTCTATTGCTTTAATCCACCATTTAGCTAGCACAGGTTTAAATTGTCCTCTAAATGATGGGGGGCATTGCCTTATGAAATGGTCCACTACAGAAATATTAATAAATGGTTGATCTAGTTGATCTTGTGCATCGAAATCGCCTGATTTTATCCCCATATTCAACTGATCCATCACCAAAAATATTATTCACTTCTGATTCCGATAATCACAGGATGCTGATTCAGAAGGTTGTTTTCCAATAGATTCCTTACCATCATAGTTTCTTAGTTTACACTACCGAATCCCATTATCCAAAAAATATATCTTAGATGAAGAAACATTGTAATCATAAAATGATATTAAATTTTATCTTGAAAATAAGGTAGAATATTTCAATGGTATGATATTAATATTAGTCTAACCTCTAATGTTATCTAAACTATCCCCTGATACCAACAATAAAGACCAAACATTAAATGTTACATAATCGTGATTATGTCAAGAGTTGTAGTTCATTTATCATTGAAGATATTTTCTTGTTTAGGTCATTAAATAATTAGACCATAACTCATATATAACAACTCGAATATAACAACGTAGAAAATTCTACATTAATGTCTATTTACTTCAAAAAAATAACATTTAAAATAAAACATGGTTTCTTTTAATTCATAATCATAATTTCTTTTCCATAATCTTATCATTGACTCTATTCACACTTATTTCTTGATAAATACATTTCAAAACATGGGATTAGTATAAAAATCTCAGTAAGTGATACAAAAAGAAGAAAAACTCTTAATCTTGTGAAAACAGTTAAACCCATGAATTCTTTATCATAAATTAATACATTTCACCCCTAATAATTAGTAAAATATTTAACTGAATATAATATCATTTAGTATGTTTTTTTAATCAAGAGTTTATGATAAAACACATTTAAATCAAATATAAAATATAATGGTAACTTTGGGTGTAACCATACTCAAATGGAATAACCATGTGGTCGACTTCCAAACATACTAGTACTATAAATGGAATAGATATATGGCTGAATTTTATACCCAATTTATTGGTGGTTATAATATAAACATATATACCTGGTTAATCATAGACAACCCATATTTTTTTTATCATGTAAACACATGTCAAATGTCTTTCTACTGTTACATAATCTAAACACATAAAAGATTGCAATTATCACTATTTCCCTTATAAAATTTCTTTTAAAATCACACGAAATCATTTCATGATATTGAAATTATCAATAAATTATCTAAACCATATTCAATATTATAATTACAAGAAATATGAATAATTTATTTCTTTTTAATTTCTAAACATTATGGCTTATAGAGGAATCCAAATATCAAATAATCGTTTCGGCAGTAGGGAAGTTGTTGATGACGTATAAGTTAAATATATTCGTTTTCTTATTTTGAAAAAATGATTCAAAAAAAGATACATTTTGAATATATTTTAGTGAAAATAAAAATAATATATCACGATTTTACACTTTATAATAGAAGGTGGTTTATAACATCAAAATAAGCCTCAATGAAAAGTGATTGAGATGAAGTTTCTTACCTTGAGTATGATTCATCTCATAAATTATTTATATTACATAATAATAAACATAGGACAATTTATAATTTCATAAAACAATTTTAATGTTTATTATTCCATTTATTTCACATATTTATAATGTTATAACAGCTAAATATTTATTTACATTCACGTCAGATGTTTTATCAATATTCGGAACTTGAGTTCAAAAATAAACTTGGTTTGATGTAAATTGTCCATGTGGTCATAAGTCCATCATATCCAGAATAATATTAATGATGTAATTAAAGATTTTGTAAATTAATTATACATTTATATCAAACCATGAATTATGGTTATAAAAATGTATATTTTTATAATCATGTAGACAGAAGGTTGTACTCATGAATGTGAAATGTTTTCATTTTTAATTGATTATTATGTAAATAAGGAAATTATTAATTTATCTTTAAATAATTATATTATCTGTATTGATATCTTATTATTAATTTAAATATACATATATATATATATATATTACAGGTTATGTAGTGAATAAAAACGAATCACATTGATTCGTGGAGAGGATAGTTCACATCTACACATGAATGATGTTATCATTTTAATGTTCATTGAATGTAAGAACATAATTGGTATATTATTATCTTATTATGATTCATATATCATGAATATAACATATTGACATTAATATCATCATTATAACCAATCATGAGAGATCACTGTGGAAAACAAATCATATTCGTTTGTGGAGGTGTTAGTACTCATGTTCGCAAAAATGATTAATTCCTTTCACATTTATATAGAAGTAGAGAATGATTTTAGGTGATTATATTAACTTAATAACATCCCAATATATTTAAGATACATTAGATATTATATAATCATGGATGGAGTATATTTTAAGGATGTGGGAGAAGAAATAAAATAGAAACACTAAAATAAAAACATTACCTATCCTTCAGATGATCACATTTCATAACATTATAACAACACTAATATGTGTTTAATGAAATAAGTATGGCAATATTAATTTCGATAGGGAATATATGAAAGGATTCTGGTAGATATAAGATGATCTGAATGGTATAATGAATAGATAAAACGAATGACTTTTCATACGATAGTAGAAAGGAAATCTTGAAATTATTAAAAGTTTTAAATAAATATTAATTAATTTCTTATTAAAAACGCATAAAATTTGATTTATTTAGAATTTATTATAAGTTTGTTTAAAAATGGATTAATATATTTAAAATAAGGCTATTTTTTGATATTCTATATTTTTTATCATTATGTTTTAACCCTATAAACTATTATTGTTTCATAAATTAATTTAGAATTTTAGAGTTAAACTAATTACCCTAACATGTTAAAGAGTATTTAATGAATAATTAATGACATATTTGGACATACGTCAACATGTTTTATAAATAATAGATTTATTAGAAATTTAATTACATTTAATTAAATAATTTATATTTTATGTTTTGATTTTTGTCAATTTAGACACTTCTTTACATGACTTTTTTAAAAATTCAAAAAACATAATTAATTATAAGAAACATCATTAAAATATAAATAAAATGAGAAATTAATCCAAAAAATATGTATGGATGAAATTTATTTAAATTTATTTTTATTATAATATTATTAATATCATTTATTTGATTCCTTCTTTAATAAATCTATTACTCCATCATCATTGTGCCATAATTAAATTTAATTATTTAATGTCTTATAATTATAAATAAATTATAATGATATATATAATATTTTTATCTCTTTATAGACTATTTATAGTTAATGATATCACTAATATTACCCCATATAAATTAATTTACATATTAAAAATTTTGAGTATGAAATTTTTAGCACATATTTTTAAAAAATGTAATAAATGCCATTTTTCTACACAAATTGCTTTAAAAGGTTATAATTTTGGAAATATGATTATTTTTGTTGATAATAATTAATATAATTAAATATAATATAGTTTTAGGAAAATTTTATATTATTACAATATTAGTTTAACCATTAATTATTCCATTTACCTTTAACCATGGCAAATAAAATACTACAATTACTCTTCACAAAAATTATATTAATACTTTTGACCAATATTATTCATACTTATTTATAAAATATATTTCATTTTTTGAAAATTCATCTCACTGATTTGGAGAAATTATGTTTAACATTAATCATACATGAGTTGGGAGAAGGCAGGTAAAAGAGTCATTCAAAATTAAAATGCGTTTTTATGTCTAATTTCGACATAAAAAAAATTGTACCAATGAACTAAATTGGATTAATACAAGTATTAATGATATATTTGGGATTTAAAAGTCAATTTATTGTATAATGATTATTTAAATAAATTTTTTAACTAGAATGAAATATTTTTCACTATTCCTAAAAAATAAAACATTTAAAAAAATACCAATATTTAAAAAAAATTAAATTTTGATATCCCAAATCCAAATAAAAAAGTTAATTTTTTATATAGATCTTATAAAAGTGTTAAAAATTATATTTAAAATGGGTTCTCCATCAAATGGTTGTAAAACTGTTTTTATACAAAAAATAGTTTTTAACCACAAAACTAGATTTATCATATACATTATTGAACATATTTTATCATTTAATTACTATCTAATTGAAAATTAAAAGTATATATTTTATCATTACCTCTATTGTTACATATGAACTTGTCTATTTAAATATATTTTGTCACTTAACTATAACTTTCATATATCTTATAATTTTGTAATAACGTTAAAAACCTTTAAGAAAATTACTCTAGAAAAATATTTTATTTTTTGTAATGCAAGAATATTTTTTGAATTATAATTAATATGTTCTATTAATTTAAATATAGTTATTATAAAAATATGGACTTATTTCATATTATCACAAATATAAGATATATATTTCATTATATTTGAAATGTAGTTGTAGGACAACACCGCTTTTTTCAAAGAATATCATTACAAGATAATGGAATTTATAGAAATGCATAAGATTATCAACACTCATTATCTATTTACAGACATCATGACATTGACTTGTATTTGGAAATAATTTATTAGTAATTAATCCAAGATACATCTTAGTGATCAATTATTTCTTGTAACACTCATCATCAATCCGCTTTACTAACATCATAGACATTATATGTAAAAAGAAGCATGAGTTTAGGAAAAAATCTACATTAAATTTTCATGATCGAAAAATTCAGGGTTAATATATATTTTTTCACAAAAGTCAAAAGAAACACATATACTATGACCATTTATATACTATATAACAATTTTATATTCTGTATAACTATTTAAATGCTCTCCTTAAGTAATAAAACAATAAACAATTACTTTTCCATGAAACAGTTCATGCTCTCTATCATAGATAATTTTGAAATTATTATAAAATATGTTTATTTCCAATTTTATTTTTACGTAAAATTTATTAATTAAGCGTGTCAATGATATCTATGGAAATTATCTTCAAATATTAATAGAATCAAACTAGGTATATCCTTGAATATTGTTATGTTTTTTTGGAAAAAGTATAATCTTTCCACAACTATATATAAATATGTCTAACATTTTATAGTCATCAATAACTTCAGAAGATTCAAGAATTAATAAACAATTAGTTAATCATGAGTGACAATAAACAACATATATTAAAAAATGTATTAATTTCCCCTTGATTTGAGTGGAAACAAGATTTTAATATTTTGGTATTTCATGAAACATTATCCATTAAAACCAATATTAATGGACATTAGATGTTTTGTTCTTCTCATGCTAACTTATTAATCACCCTTACACAACTAGATAAATAATTAACCTGATTTCTTATAATGATTCTATAATCAATTGGTTACTATATTCGGATGAAAATATGTGTCACACATTGAATATATAATAAAAAAAATTACATCAGAAACATTATGTACAATGATGAATATACTTTAAATCAAATGCAATATATAATTCAAATTAATTTCATTGCATTTAATCTTATGTATACTTAATTATTGACATGATATGAAAATAAACTCATGTATACTGATAATCCTCTTTTCATTTAAGGATGATTTAATTGTTTCTTCTATGTATCAAATTCCATTATCATTTTTACCTTTTATTTCATCTTCTTCACGAAAAGAAATAAATATTAATCTTTAATTACATTCTTATCCAATTAGAGAACATTATCAAAAAGGAAATGATGTGTTTTCTCTATAGTCCTTGTTTTTTAAATATTAAAAAAACTATAATTGTAGGGTGTAAATGATATAAGAATGGTATATACTGAATTCTTGTGTCTCATTTTTATATTTACATATTTTTAGTGTAATCATCTCCCCATTCAATATCTCTATACACTTTCTCCTAATAAATCCCAAATATTGAAAAATATTTGAAACCAACCATTTCTCAATGTTTTTTCTTGTAATTCTCAAAACATTGATGATAAAATTATTATATAAACATAAAATGTACCATACATCTGTCTCCTTTGAGATTCATCTTCCCCCTCACTCCCTGAGGTAGATCAATTGTATGTGGGGACTCCAGTACATAAATTTTTTTATATCAATGAATTTTTTTTAGGAACCTGTACTACTAATTAAAATTAACATTGATTATGAACTGTTTCAATTTAGATATTAATCATATTGTATATCTGGCACTGCATTCCATAGTACTTAAAATAAAATTTTATCAAATTCATAATTTACCATCATTATCTATTATACATTACAAATAAATTTAATTAGTATACATATCCCACTATTATATTAAACCATTGTATCCCTCACTACTAGATTTAGAATACCCAGTCACATGGGTAATCTAGGGGAAAGGATTATTGAAAATCCTATATATAGTCCAATATATTATTATTACATGACTCAGATTGTTTCTTGGTATACGTTTGAATTTCCAACAACATTAACTCATAGCTCATTGAACTATTGAGTGAATACCCATATTTTAGAAACAATAACCTTAATTTTGTGAACTCTATACCTCTAAATATGAAATATGATAGAAATAGAAAATTATTTTCTTCCATCATTAGGTATGTCGACTCATTACTTTCATATGAGCTCCCATATAGTTAGAGGCACCCTAAACAAGTGCTAATGAGCATCATGTACAGTCCATATTGATTTGATTCAAAAAATAACCTATGTAAAAATAAAAAAATTATGTAATTTTTTTATTACTTATTGATGAATTAGTTTATTTTTTATATTGTATTCCCATATTTAGTGATCCCAGTCATAACATGACAATAAATTAAAATAAATTCATTCATAGAATATTTTTTTATTTTAATATATAATACTTTTTCATATCATGCAATCATAGTCACTTGTATACTCAAAAAACAATTATTAAACATGCATAAATTAAATAAAAAACATGAATTATCATTAGAATTTACAGTTGGTTGATCTGCAGAACATTAATGGATTAATTATGACCCCTGGTGTAGAAAATCAAATTCATGTATCACTCATATCACAACTTGAACCCCTATATAATGTAATCACTTATCATCTAAAATACATACTATTCACATGATGGTATGAATCTTACATCATGCCTTATATTATACATATACACTTGGGAATGAAAAAAATACATTGACAAATTAACTAATGGTCACGCAAACCGTTATACATATTATCTGTGCAAATTCTATTTGAATACCATAGAATATAAATTAACTATTACATATTTCATTTTTATTTGAATAAAAAATTAAATACACAAAATTCTAGACATAAATTGGCTGGTCGATTCTCAAAATCATCCAATAGGTAATATCAAGATGAAATAAAATTAATGTTGCAATAAATTCCACTCAACAAAAAAATAAATGATTTAAAACAATTATCTAATTATTTTAATAATATAATAAAATCATTGACCCCTGGGTTATTTTAATTCATTTCCAAAATATTTAATTAATTTTGAATGATTTTTCATAATTATTACCCCACACCTTGTGGCTTGAAATCCCTATAAAAGTAGTTCAGTCCATGTTTAATCCAAAACATATTAAGTTGGATCTAATTGGCTCAGATAGTCCACTAGGTTAGCTAATCATACTACCCTATATGTTCTACACATGAGGTGGTGATGGAGTTGGTGTTTAAGAGGCTACCACCCCTTTTAAATAGGAAATGGATTTTCTTACAATGTATTGTCACTCGCTACTTATGGTATAATTTATAAAAAAGTACCGCCCAACAATTGGGGTCCTTACACTTCATGGGGTGGATATGTCACCCTCTTTAATTTTTTCATGGTTTTAAAGTTGAGTAGCTTCCCCCATATTGTTTTTTTGGTTTAAATATTTACTTTATTGATTTGATATTGATTATAGGTACTTGGGCATGCACCATTAGATGATTTTCTAGAGATTAAATTTTTTATCACCGATCGATGTAACAATATATTATTCAGCGATGCACATTGTAGTATAAAAACTTGTGTATCTCATTTTATGTAATTAAGAAAAAAAATAAAATGGTCAATTAACTCATTATATTTAATGGAATTTTTGAAAAAATAACATCAATGATAAGTGTTTCCTAAAGGAACTGAGGTTGAATATTTCTAGATAATAAACCCACCAACAGTCTGTGAGAACACCAATCATTGATACCACAAATATAGTTCAGAGATCAGATGGATCCTTCCATGTCTGGGTGATCATTAGTGAACCATTTCCAAAAATCCATGGTGGTCCCTATAAGGTTTTGTACTCGTATTCATTAAAAGAGGATGTTCTTTTGAATTCCCTAATTATGAGACCCTCTAAGAACGTATCTTAATAATGGTTAATATTTTTTATATACTAGGAGAGGATTATTGAAATAAATCAAGGCCCCTAAAGATATTGGTAACAGTTATTATGAAAACTATCATTCCTACGAACACATTTCACATAACATAATATATTTGTATCACGATATCAAATAAAATCCAAACGAGCACTTTGTGTCATCACACATTATCACTTTATTTTTTGTTAACTATACGAGATGATCATAGATTATTCTTATAGTAAAATGGATTTGGTGACATTACTACCATATATTATAAATATTATTGGGATATAACTTCAATTCAGAAGTGAAAAAATATATCATGATCATTCAATCATTGTCATAGCACTAATACATTATCCAATGCAAGCACCTCACCAAGAAATAAATTCAATTTTCTGGATGATATCAAATTAAATTATCAAATGTTATACTTTAATAATAACCTCATGTTGAGAGACCAATAAAGATCCTTATATTTAATAACAATCAATGATACCCCAATCAAGCGGTCCTCCTATTAGCGGGTTAGTCCACATGATCATATCTACTAAAGATCACTGTATGAACATTATGAGGAAATTTCTCAATTATTGTAATCCTCCAACACCTAATAGTTAAATACCATCTTTGTACGATAACTACGATTATTATACCCCATATAAATATTTTTAAGATTAATTTAATGTGATATCTAGATTCTCATTATAGTTTTATAACTAAAATGTATTGATATGACAAATAATATAATGAAATTACCATTTGAATAATGAAAAAAATATTAACACTATTATTTTATCTGTACATCATCCATAACCCACTGTAAAGTTGATAAAGTAATACAAATTAATATTCATGTTCATTCCAAGTAACCCACGTTAATAACACTCCCACTTTTACTAGAGACAACATGATAACTATCTTCTTTAGCTCCCACATGATAAGATACTATATCTTCTGAGATGTGACTTCAGTTGTTGGGCCTTCCACATCTCCACGACATGGCTACTCTATTATCTGTATCTTTCCCTCAATGAGAAATAATCTTTATGATATGATATCACAAAATATTTTCATTTTTTATATCCAAATATGACACATTTTCTAGAACCATAATAGTATTATTTTCACAATTTATATTATGATTAAAGTATACATACAATGTTTGATTCCATGAACTAGAACAAATCATTTCATATTTCACAAATTATCTTCCACTGCATTATAAGATTTAATGCACTTATTATTCTTATATATGAATAACACTATCATTAATGATATTCTATTTCTAATTACATTATCTATACTACAATATAAGATCATATTAATCCAAATGAAGGTTTGTTTATTCCATTTTATTTTGAGAGTAACATCCTCTCTATGTACTAGTCACATATCCCTTTTAAATTCATAGGTACATTTGGATGGTTTGCACAAATTCATGTGCATGTCTCCTAGATCAATGAAATTGTTTCAAAATATTATTTATATATTGCAAATATTATATCCACTTCAAAATTTGACATATATGTGAGATCTATTATCGGGGATTATGAAATTCTACCCACTAATTTAATATCCTCTCAGGTCTCATAAATTTGTTCATATAGATATTTATCCCATATGACTTTTCAAATAAATCATTATAAAATTTTTATATATTTTATTTTCAATACCATATCATTATATATATTACAACTTTCAATGAAAACTAAAAATACCAACATTAGTAGGTATGTTTCCCTAGAACTTAGGTTTCCTTTTTTACATTAATTTTAGAGGGTTAATTTCAATCTAGTGATAACTAAATGTAATTCCATAATACCATTTCACATATTCTATTAACACAATTTACTTAAAAAATATAGATCTCCCCTTATCCAAAACTAAAAATTTTGTGAATATACATTTCAAATGAATATTATATAATCTTATTGCCTACATCATTACAGAATTTTAATTTGGTAACATATATACTTTTCTTAAAATTATTTGACATAACCATGTATTTGTTTTTTATCATATAAACACTAGCCAAGAATGTTGTTCTTGAAATCCAATTCAAAATAAATTTATAATAGAAATTATTTATGATAAGTGAAATTCTAATGGAGTAAACATGATTATTAGTGCAAAGGTTCTGTAAGAGACTATTTCTACAGAAAACTATCATTCTACTGTTAATCTTTCCCCGTTGGTCTAATCATGAAAATACATGTATTTTATCTCTTGAAAACCCTCCCTAATATCATGATCTATAACAATCAAAATTAAAATAACAAATAATTCGATACATGGAATTCTTTGTTGAATTTGAATTATACTCTTAAATATTAGTTTATTTCCATTTACTATTTCCTTATTAGATCCATTATTATCAATGAATTTTTTATCAGTAACAAAGATGAATATGAAACAACCATTATTGTTTTTCCACCATTTAATGTATGTGTCTATAGAAGAAACCCTTTCCAATTTCTATTTTTATTAATTCATGTTTGTTTATTCACTTATCCTGAACAAACAATTTGTATCTAAACACATGTAATTATGATGTTACATATTTATTACATATTATAAGTAATATGATACATCTTTTTCGTTATATTTTCAATATATTATTGGGATAGATCCACTATTTGTGAAGCATGTCTCAGAACAATAATGGAAGATTTTGTAATAAATAAGACTGTCACCATTGATTCCGCTTTTACATAAATCATGAATCTAATGTGTATAGTGAAATATATATTTTGGAATTACTCCAGACCACATTCTAATGATTAATGATTTCATATAAGATTTATCATCAATCCGCCTTACCAACATCACAATTTTTTGTTGTATAATGGAATATGAATTTTAAAATAATTAAAAATCCAGTTTTATGATCTATAATTTCTTGGTTGAGATAATCCTGAGCACATAGGTTTATATCAAATCATATATTCTGTCCATTTATATTATATTTTTCACTTTTACATTCCATAAAACTCATAAATTAATCTCATGAATTCTAAATATTTAACTCTAGATTAAACTTGGAATAGTTTATTATATCTATCCAAACTAATTCTAAAATCCTTATGTATTACCATTAATTATAAATGGTTCACTGTCAAAAATTAATTAAGATAATGTTTTTATAATACCTGTGGTCTTTAGATCCCTATATCTAAAACCATACTAGGTATATTATTGATAAGTACTAAGATATATTATATCATGAATTATCATTCCACAACTTTCTATTACAGACTTATACATTTTATATTAATTAAAAACCTAAAATGATTTAATACATATTGAACTATTAGTTGAGTATGAGATAACAAAGAATATATTCATTCGTAAAATGATATAATCTTCTATTATGTCCAATGAACACATTCTATAAATATTACGGCTATACATAACAAAATTTTAACTAGAACAAATACTGATGACCATTATAAGTTGTGTACCTCCCAGTCTTTAGGAATCACCCTTTTGGGATAATTCAAAATACTTTTTATAAAGAATATATAATTACCTTGTTACTATAATTAAATGAGAATATATGATAAAAATTCAATACATAAAACCCAAAAACATCAAAAAACATCATATACAATGATGAAAATAATTTTAGACAAATACATTGTCTTCTTATACATCATGTCATTACATTTTATCTTACATAGACATATCTTAAGACATATTAATTAAATAGAATACAATATTATGACATACATCTTTTCATTGAAGGAAATTTTAATTATTCCTTTTGCGTCACACATTCCTTTATCTATTTAGCATAGTATTTTTCATTTTCATCAAAGGAACTAATGAAAATGCCTTATTTATTTTCTATATACTAAATCAACCATTCCCAAAACAAAATGAATCATTTTATCCATGTTAGAAATATTATAAATCAAAAATAAACTGATGTAGTTGGGGGATTAAAATATAATAATGTGATGTGTTCATATACCATTAACCATGATTAATTTTTCCAATTTTCAATGTAATCATTATATCATTGAATATATCAATACACATTATCCTAACATACTCCCTATAGATAGGAAAACTTGATAAACTCTCCTTGTATTGACATTTTCTTCCAAAAATCATTAAACATTGATGGTAAAATTATGATGTAAAAATAAAATGCTCTATACATGTGTCTTCATTGAGCTAATTTTTATCCTTATCTCATTGATAAATATGGATATGTAAAAGGGATTCCAACACATATAATTTACAATATCATAGTACTATTACCAAATGATAGTTCTCCTTTAATAATTTCAAACCATAGAGGACTTTTTTGTAGTCCAATTATAATAATAGTGTATCCAAGGTCTTAGATTCCATTTTTAGATAAAAAAATGTTTACTAGATAATTAATTTATCTTAATTATCAATTAGATATTATAGAATAATTTAATCATTATATGTCTCCCAATATATTTTTGAACATTTTAATCCATCACAAATAGATTAAAAACTACTATTTTGAAGATTATACTAGGTTCAATGATCCATGAAAACTCTCATCATAGTCCAATCCCCATAAATGAAACTTATTAGATTGCTTGATGGTTGGAATTTGACTAGCTAGTCAGAATAACTCATGGTTTCAAAGAACAATTACTAATGTCTAAACTTCTAGAGATTAAATCCATTATTTACTCCACTATTTTACTCTTAATAAGAAACCAGCAATCTTATATTAATTTATTTAATCAATATTTTATTAAAGTGGACCCATGTCTCTTCTACGAACACCCTAGTAGTAAGACGAACACTCAGAATGAGATTATGAGCACCTTTTACACCTCATTATGTTTGAATTAAAATGAAAAATGCTTTGATGAAATTATATTTCTTTGAGGATTTTTATTAAAAATCAATTAAGGAAATAATTTTATATTTGATAGTGCTATATTTATTGACCAAAATGACAAATTGAAAAAACATTAAATAGAAAAAATCCTTCAGTTTTTATCTTAATTTAGTCTATGCGTGTGTATTTTTTATTTAATGTTATCACAATAACTCGCATACTCAAAAAAAAAACCATGAATAAGATAAACAAAAAAAGAGAAATTGTCTTGAGGATATTCTATTGGACAATCCATTGAACATAAATAAATGAACCCTGACCCTAAGAGTTTATTACCATGGACATCTAATACTCACATCACAACTCACTCCTCTAACCTATATAACTAGAAATCATTTGTGATACACCATTTTCTCAGCACGGTCTACGTCTAACAACATCCTCAAAATTAAACCTATATGATATAGTATGCAAAACAATTATAAACAGTATTGATGGAAGAGAATACCGATATTTATATTATATAATGAAAGAGGACTAAAAGGTTGTAAATAGTAAATTAATTGGTATACACAAAAAAAAATATTATAATAATTAAATTAAATATATTAAATTCATAAAATATATTTGCCGAAAATTTCTCATGATCTTTTGATATGTAATATAACAATGATATAAAATTAAATTTTCAATAAATTGAAATAAAGGAATAAATTATGGAATTAATTTTTTTTCTAATTTTAATTCATAATATAATAATCTCATGTCCATATAAATTTATTTAGTCAATATAAAAATATATGGTTAATTTATACAATTGATTTATAATTTCTAGGCTTCTAGGTAACTTGGAAGTGTCCTGTTGGGTTGGGAAAGCCTGGCATTGATTCCGGGGGATCCAATGATAGTTGCTGATAAGTATGAGTGTGAGGTGGTAGTGGAGGTTGTACTAGGGTACCTTTCACCCTATTCAATTAAAAACACTATTTTTATATATTGTCACCTTCTTCTTTTCAGTAAATTTTTCACAATTCCCCATCAATAGTTGAGGGGCCTGAAACTTTTTTAGTGCCCCTAATTCCCCATCTTTAATAATTTTTTGCTTATCAATTTTTCCAACCACCATTTTATTTCAATTTTTTAATATTAACATGATAGATCTAATACCAAATAAAGGTAACAAGGAATATATTGGAAGAATTAGAAAAGGGTTTTTAAAATATTTATCATTAATCAATGTAACTACATAGTATTTGGTGATTTAATAATTGAATAAAAATAAAATAATACCTCATAAGGATTTAATCAGAAAAATAAATTAAACAATGACCTCATTAAATTTGAATTCGTGCTTAAAAAAATCTTGTATTTAAATACCATGTATTGAGGGAAATGAGTTCAGAACCCTCTAGATCATCCATACATGGTTTAAAAATCAATATTAATGGCAATCACTGATATACATTGAACACGTGAAGATCTGATGAAGCCTTGTACATCCCAATGACCACCACAATGGTGTTCCTTTGAGCTGTGAAGGAGATATTGGATTGATTTCTTGGAATTGGAACATATCTCTCTAGGATGTGGGATGGATGATAGAATTCATCTTATATTTGAGTGGATGAAGTGTGTGTCCAATGATAATATCTTATTAGATAAATTGTGAGGTATAAAATTCCTAGAAAATCGGTCTTCGAGCCATAAATATGTATTTTAAACTAAAAAATCTATACATAATATGTTAGAAAAAACTAAATTTGTCCTAAAAATAATTTATATTTTTGTCACATGCTTATAATAAAATAAAAATATTACATGATAAAATATATTAATTTACTTGTATCATGATTCTTGTAAATATTTAATAATCCTTAAATAAAAAAAATCTTTTTTCATAAAATAGTTTTCCTTATATTCACATAAATTCTATTAAATACATTAAATAAATAGTTTGAACTCTAATTAATCTATATTAAAAAAGATTAATATATTTATTCCTTACTGATCATTTATTATTAGAAAACTCACATGCCCTGTAGTGGGGACCACAATGTCCCATCCATTAATTTATAAGCATATTCCAAAAAATTTAATACATTGAGTGTGTGAACATATAATACCATCTCTTATAAATAGTTAACACTACGCATAGCCCATGAGTGGAGTTTAGAAACCCAATAATTTCCATTAAGGGAAAATTATAATTAATTGAAATGAAAACCATTCCAAAATACACACATTGTGTAATAAATTCTATTTTTCTAATTATGTAACATAAAGAAAGAAAAAAACTTATTATCATCATAAATTATCAGTTTATTGTTCATTGAATTCAAAGAAATGACTTACATTTTTTTAACATGGACATAGGTTGAGTGAAGGTGTAGCTATCCCTATAAAATAGTCCTGAAATAACACTTCCTTTCAGAAGTGTAAATTTTTGTCTTGATCAATCAATTAATTCCAGAACACCACTAATTATCCCAAAAAACGATACCCCACCAAAAAATAAATTATTTTTTTTTCGTTTTTCAAATTACATAATAAAATGTAATACAAAAATAATAATCTCATGTTTGGGTACCAATACATATGCTTGTAAATAGTCATAACAAATAACTACAAAAAATTTGGTGTTTCTATTGGCGAGTCGGTCCTCATGATCTTGCCAACTCAAGATCACCAATTGAGATTATAATGAGAATAATTCCCAATTCTTAGGAGACCCTAACTCTTAAAAGTCACAAAATATCTCAATCACATCAACATAATGTTTCTTGATCACATGAAAACATTTTATCATTATTATCATGGTACCTATATGTTCTCATAATATCTTGGGAACTACTATAACCATTTTATATAGAAAATAATCCAAAGACCCAACCATGAAAATATTAGATTAAAAAATACCAATACTATTATAGTCAGTTAATATCATTCTTAACTCGCTCTATACATGATATGGTAATCAAAAATTATTTTTAAAGTCAGGTTTTGGGAATCCACTATAACAAAATAAAATATATTGATGTTTTGTTTCATTAACATGTACAGGGATTGAAACAATATTATTGTTTAAAAAAATATTTAATATATAATATAAGCATTGTGTTCATTATTTTTAATGTTTTTTTTTGTTTAGTTGTTTCTAGATGTCTTTAGTCTCTCAATAAATTTATATCAATTCATATTGAGTTATGCAAGATTATGTAATTATCACATGTATTCTTGATCATTTACTTAATAATTTAATTGGTCAAAAAAATTTATTTAACTATGATGCTGGGTGAAAAATTATAGAACAATGTTTTGAGTAAATATTTAAACATTAAAAAATATGATTTTATGATTATTTTTTAAGTTTAATATTATATTGAGATTTATTTATAATATTCTACTTATTCACCTTCTTTAAATATATCGAATACGACATGGTTTAATGTTTTATTTTCTAATGTTTTATCTGCAATAGGAGAATCAAAAGTTTAGCTAATAATTCATAATCTTCAAACAACTCTAGTATTTAAAAGCCTGAATTTTTGTTATATAGATTTATATATTCATTACTATTTTCATTTTTTCTGAATAACAACATAATATAAAATCCTAACAATGAGAAATATATATATAATAAAACAATATCACAAATATATAAATAAATTATTTAGACACCGCCCTCCAATATTAGTATCATGTGATTACTGTGTGAAATAGAAAAACATTCTATATTTTATTATTTATTCTAAATATATAAACATCCTATATGTTATTATTTATTCCCCCATTTACATGAATTAATTTATTATTATTAAATAGATTTATATTTGTTTCTAGCACTGTTAATATGATGTAATGTTAAAATTTATGGATATTATATTCCTTCACATGTTCTATTCAAATATTATTTAATAATATTTATGTTTGTTTTATTATTTCACATTGTTTTTGTAAGAAGAGATATGAGACCAGATCTTATCAGTGATGCTCTCAGTTTTCAATACATATATATGGTTATAAACTCTTGATTTTCTTTCATTAAGGGGCCACATCCTATACATTCCCTCCTATTTAAGGGTTTTCCCATGTCCAATACTTTTTTTCTGGTGTTGACCACTTAAAAATAGCAACTTGGTTATCATGATACTATTTTTAGTTCTTATCCATTTTTCAAATATTCAGTTTGCATATTCAGTCACTCATTTATTTTCATCTTTTATTTTTTATCATATCTTTTCTCTAACATATTTTATATGAACAATAATTTTATAAATATAATCCTACAATTTTATATTATGATACCATATAGGATATATTTCCATGATAATAATGATCAAACATGTAATTGTATCAAAACATATCAAAATGTATTAAGTCCATTAGATGTTTTTTGATAAATTTTATATATATATATAATTTTTTATAATTTATTTTAATTTATTAAATTACATTAAAAAATTATAAATCACAATAAATAATAATTTATTATATTAACATTCTTCATTATCTATAACATTGTGTTTCTTAAGAATAATTAATGAAAAGTTTCTTTGATAAATAAATTATTTTTTAAACTACTTATTCTTGAATGTGTTATATATCCCACTGCATTTTATGAACTGATAAATAATTTAATTTTATAAATTGTCTCATGAATTATGTATGCCAATTTATATAAAATACTATTTTTTTCATTTATTCAATATCTATTATACTGATCATAATATATATTTGTATCACTTTAGTTATATAATATTTATTATAATCACTTTTCTAGAAATTTTAATGAAGGACCGTAATGTATTCTATTTCATTCAATATAATGATTATGAGTTGAACTCTAATGATATATCATTTTATAAATGATTTATTCATTGTCTATATGCATATATGATTAATCCATTACAACATAACATGCTATTGGATATGGATTTTCATTCCATCAATTATGTTTTGGGTAATATAAATAGTATAAACTATTTGAAAACCTTTATTTTTATTTAAAAGATTAAATTTTTTTGGTTATTTTTTTCACTTATCAAACAATATGTACACTTATCATGTCATTAACATAATATATACTTTCAGGTCAATAATCACTATAAATAGTATTGTCATTGGTTCAATAATGTTACTTAAAAGAGGGTTGGGTTGGGGGAGTTTCATAAAATGTGTGTAGTTAGATCATTTTTTATTCTTCAATTTATATTTATTCCAAAATTTTCTTCAAAATCATTTAATTATCATATTTCACTTAGATTTATATATTATTTACATTTTCCAATTATTTATCAATATCTTTAATTTAGGAAGTCTATAATTTTCATGATTAAAAATTAAAAATTTTAATTAAAATACATTATTTTTCTTTTAATTTAAAATGTTATTATATAATAATTTTGTGTTTTTATAGAAAATATTATTTTTATAAACATGAGTATTGTGTTTTCAATATGAATTTTTAGTTTTGTTTTATTTTTGTGTTCTCAAACTTGAATATCCCGGTTCATTCACATGGTCGAAGTATTAATAATAATAATAATAATAACAAAAACAAAAAAAAATAGACATAGTTAACATAACATGGAAATGACATTATACATATTAATATATCATAATATATTTTTAAATCAATGGTAATAATATTAATTCATATGTCATAGAATCTGTGTATTTGGAAAACAATATTAATATTTATTATTTAACAAAACACATATACATCTATCAAATTATTAATTAAATAATAACTATGCATTTTTTTACATTGTTATAATAACAAAAAATATCATATCATGTACTTGACATAACTATACAAATATCACATAATTATTTTATATTTAATATGTATTTTTGATATACCATAGTTTCTCCATTTTTATATAAATTGTAATCATAAATATAAAATTATAATACACTTCCCTCAAAAAAATTATATACAAATATTTTAAAGTAAAATATTTATCTATCTTCCCAAATAATACTATCTCTCAAAAACACAAAATTTAAAATTTTAATTTATCATAAAATACTTAATATTCCATTTTACTAAAAAAATTAATAAAATTAAAATTAATTTAATATATAAATCCCTTTATAGAAAAATATAAATAGGGTTTACCTCGTACATAATTCCACCCAGTAAAATTTGCAGTTTCTCCTATGTCAACCCACCATACTAAAATTATTTTTAGGTATTGTATGATAAACTCTTTTTTATGATGTATCCTCTTGGTTTTTAAACTACATTCCATAAACTGAAACAATATTTTGTCATTGAAACCACATAATATACATAATCTCATACAAAAATTCATCATCCAACTTTAATTTTTTTTCTAATTAATATAAAAAACAAATCAATATTTTTACTTATGATTCGTAAATTATGATGATGTACAAGTTGGTAGTTGAGGAAGGATTCCAATTCTATACTTTTTATTTTTTCCTCACATTACTCTTAATTTGGCTCACATTCTATATTATTTTCTTCAAATTTAATTCCCATTGGTGGGGACATAGGATCATCTCTTCCCTTGCTGGAATTTAAACCTCATTTTTAGAGCGACAAACAACTTTTTCTTCTACGAGCCTCTACTTTTAATGTTGTTCCACCAATATATCCCAAAGCTAACATTGGATCCTACTTCCCTAGGAACACAAAATAGACCTTTAATTACCAATATTTCTTTAATGAATCCCTTTAATCCCGTATAGTTAATCCATCCTTGTTCACCATCATTTCCATCACATCGATTATCATCTCCTCTATGAATTTTGAACATTTTGAGGGCCACCCATCCATCTTCCACGATTCAACTGACATTGAATTAACTCTGGATTTCAAAAAGTGGAATCTTGTAGATATATTAGGATCTGACTTAATGCTTCTAGAATTCATAAAGAGCATCATAAAATATTGGTGGAAAGTGTATTTGATGGTCATCATTATGTTGATCCAACATTCCTTTCACAGTCATTAATTCTCAGGTAGGGAGTTTTTTCAAGATTGGTTTAGGGAATCACATACTTATTAGAGGTGTATTTTCCTACTATAACAATTTTTCAATAGAGGTTATTCTTAATATGGACTCTCATTTGATTAAAATATAGATCATGCTTCCTAGTTTCCGTCTCCAATTCTATAGTTAGAAATCATCCAAAACATTAGGTTCTTCATATGGGACTTTTGAACTTGTTTGAAGGGACCTTAAGGATGGAATACACCATGTATGAACATATCTACTTCAAGATTGATATTTCTCTACCCTTTTAGATTGTGTTCTCTTTTAGTTATAGTCCACTATCCCGATCTGGTAGTGGATTGTTATTGATTCTCACATGGTTTTTTCAAAGGTTTTCATCATTAGGGGCATTCACTCACTTCATGTTGTAATCAAGACTCAAGTATAGGGTCTAGTAACATATTTTTAATTATTTTTAGGGATAAACTGACTTCCAATGGGGACTCTATTTTCATTTCACTCATAGATATGGTTATTTCATCCCCTCTTATGATCCACTATTCTGAGGGGTCCTCTATCCCCATCCCTTGGATTTTGATACTTACATGACACTACCACTATCATACCACTTCCCACTTAGGATTAATTTAGATATTTCTAGTTATTCCTATCATTGTACCTAATTTTAAACTCAGTTGTTCCAAAATAGTTATTTTTTCATCTCATCTTGACAGTATAGTTATAAAATATGAATGGTAACTCATGGGTCTATATTAATGGGATTCACATGAATTAGAAGGGGAGATTATGTGATGTGTCGATAGATAACCCAATAACATCATTGGAATGAATCATATTTTGTAGAAGATATTTTTAGAGGCCAAACATCAAGATTAGTAGTATGATGATATTAAAAAATCATTTTATTAAAAAGTAAAATTCTTATAAGATCGGTGGGATGAACAGAATCATAAGACCAAGAAAAATTCATGGGATCATTAGATGATATATGGGTATAAGAACACCATGTTTTTTCATGCATTCAAAAAATTGAATATTTTTTTGGGAAATCTCTATTTTCCTTTGGATAATGGATCCATCAGCCGTGATATAAAAACCTCATGTCTTCATGAAGTATATCATTTACATAGTCATCAAACACACATGAAAGCATACCATGAAGACCATTATGGGATAAGGAATTGTGATCTATATATATTTTTTAATATCTTTGGTTTCCTTGAGTCCTTGAACATTTCTTTGGAAGGATCTTGCAGATGTTTTATAAAAGGTTCTAAAAGTTATAGTGATATTGATATTTAAGAATGAATATTATTTTAGTAAAAATTCATGAGTACGATACTCTATTTTTTATATAGGAAAATTTATCTACAACACAAAACATATGATAAGTTTTATTCATAAAAATCACTTAATATAAAAGTTTTTTTGGGGGAAATAATTACAATATTAAATTCACAGATGCTTCATTTAATAATTAAAAAACACGTTGATGGAAATTTTAATATTATCCCCTACATAGATAGTCATGAAAAGATATCTATAATTAAAAAATGATTAGTTGGAAGAACATCTTAACATGGTATGTTGACATGATTAGTTTATATGGAATAGTGTCACAATCAGTTTGTTCCATAGAGTGGTATGTTTATTGGATCTTGTCATATTCATTTACTTTCATGTAGTCACTAAAATATCAATCACTATGAGTGTATTACATCATTAATATTTTACATACCTTATTATGATATCATGATTTATTTATGTATTAGGTTTTTCCGATTACACTGTAAAATCACTAATCTACATAGTGAATTCATTTGTACACATTGTAGGTACATCTCTATCACATGGTAGGTTTATTAAACATGAAATAAGGTTATCTAAATTAATAATAAGGTAAAATATAATTCATGTACAATTCTTGTATTTGAAGAATAAATTATCTTATGTAAGATTGATAGAGTGTACATGTTGTTTGGTGATATATAATGTCCAGTTAGATGAAATAGTCACTTGGTGTTAACAGTATGCTGAGCGACTTCACATGGTATGATGGAATTTTAAGGTCTAGACTAAGCAATTTTTTCATGTTTTTGTTATAAAATCAATTACTAATAGATACAATCAATTTCATTAGTAACATAATAATCATTATTTGGGATCATTGAAATAAAGTGTTTCTGGACTAAGACATCAATATCCAAATTTTTATGACAAAAATTTCTAGAATTTAAATTAAAATGAATTGAATACAAAAAATCTAAATCATTAATTGTTTTAAAATAAATTAAATTGATTTTAATTTATAAATAACCACCGAATTTCTACCCCTTTTGGGTGACGAAAATATTTGGAAAAATAAATGAAAAATAAATAGGTTACGAATTAAATTATAATAAAATGGTAGTATATTAATATAGAAAATGGTATTACAAGATGATTACAATGATTTTATATCAATGATCATAATTTGAATATAAATTTGGCACATCTCTAACATCTATAAGATAGATAGGGTCCATTCCATTATAGGAATAGATATGATCAAACTCATTTTGAGGGGAATATGAGGAGTCCTAATCACTAGCATACATTATTTAATCTCATTGACCTGAACTCAGAGACTTATAAATATATCTTCACCACCTCAAACCTAGGTCACTTATCATTAAAGTAAATCCATAGAGAAGTGTTTGACAGAAAACTATATATTGGATGGACTGAGACACATTGGTGAAAACTTATCCCTACTGGATACAACTTCTTAAGATAGAGAATATTGAATCATTATATAAAAACTAATTATAATACTTATAACTTGGAATTCACCTAAAATCCAGGTGAGTAAGCTACATGCTCCTACCGAAAGAAACAAAGTAGAAGAAATTCATTATAGGTACCTGGGACCTGTAATCTTGATATATTTTAAGGATTTCACAACAATTTCTTCCAATAAGATTAATGGATTGGATTTATTATATATTTTGTATGATGTGGAAGGGGTTACAGGCTTAGGAAGATAGCGTTGGCCCTGGTGTTTTTTTCCCAAGTGTTATTATATATGGAAAGAAATTAATAACATATAGCATTAGGGGGCAGTCGCATATATGAAGCCCAGAATAAACATAACTTGTAATCTATTGCATGACTTCGTGAACGTCTTTAAAAAGTCCACAATGCTCCTATATTGGGTTCACTCTTAGTCAGTTCCCTTATAACTCTTCAACTATTTGGCAGTGTTGATGGACAATGGGTTCGATGGATCCCTGTGGTCATAGGAGTGAAACCTATCATTGAAATATCATCCAATATTGGTGATATTTATAGAAGAGGAATGGTGCGGGACTCTAGGGGTTCCTTATTATTTTCATCTATAACACATTTTTTAGGGCTCACTCAATTCATGATGATGTCATGGCCATGTTTTTTTGTCAACACTTCTTACAACAGAGGATTATTGAGATTGTAGGGGTGGAAATATAGTCTATCATCTTTCAAAACTCCATTAAAGTCCCATGGAAGACTCCATGGTCCATTTACTACATTATTAGATGTTGCATATATCTTCTAGGTCAGAATACTCAGGTATTACACACATAGAGAAATGGTAACATGGTTGCAGATCACCTCGCTTCCATATCTATTTTGGGATCTGGAATTACTTATTTCATTAGCTCAATTTTTTGAGGCCTTAGTGAGTGATTCTGTTTTTAAGGGATGCCCTTAGGCTCCACTATTTCATGCCTCTTTATTTTTATTTGTGCTTTTTCCTCTTTCCTGTTTTTTTGTGTTTTTTTCACCATTATGCTTTTTGACAGTTTTTTTGGAATAAAAAATAACATTTATGTTGATTATATTTTGAAATGATTGTATAGGATTTTGGATGAAAATATTTTTGATAGAGAATATATTAGTTAGGGGAAAAAGAATGGATAATAGAGCTGGTAGGGAAATTTGAGATGTATAAAGTAATCCTCAATCTACAAGATAATCTCACTCGTATCCAATGAATTATATTCCATATACTGAATAAAATAATATCTATTTTCTATGAATTCTTCACTAAATAATGTTTACAGTCTCCATCTATTCAATATATTACTTTAAATATTGATCCATGGGTGCGAACATCATATACATGCCTTGGTTTCCAAACATACCCATTAAATTATAATTTTTAAATGTGATGCTAATATAATAATTATATAGAATTATTGATAGTTTATATTTCATTTCTTGCTTGATTCATATCTTCTCAAACCATTGCCTTGGTTTTTGTAGCATGTGTTTAAAACACATCCAAAAAACCTCCTTTGTATTTTTTTAATAATTTAAAAATGATTTTTATGTAATATATTTTTATTATTTTTATATCTTTCTTCATAAAATATTGATTGAGCAGAATGAGTCACATGAGAAGGTTGAAACACAATATTCATAAACATCGGGTCATACCAAATTATTATATTGGATATATTGGTTTTAAGGGCACTAACCCATGATTTGATATTTATAATCTCATTATGATTCATTTAAATTATAAAATTAAATTTGGTTTAAGATGAGATATTATAGTTTTTAAAAAATAAAAACATTAACCTTTAGGGGTGATGTCAAAAACAACAAAATTCCCTGAACATATCCATCATCTATGTTTTTAATACAAATAATTCATCCTCAGTCACATATGAAGTATTAGTGATAGTGGTAGATGGATAATAAGATCATATCCTACCATTTACCACAAGATTATCCTTTATTTATTAAAATATATGTGGATGATCTAAACTTCTAGCAACACCATCCACTTCATCCTGAAGAGTGCCCTCAACACTACCCTCAACATCTACAATTAGATAACTGTACTGCGGAGTCACTTCACCAAACATGGTTAGTTTTGGAATAATGATATCACAATGAGTATAATAAAATAATGTTTTTTGGATGTACCACCTACCTATCATGGCTATCTATAACATTAGTGACAAATCACTCTAATGATATCTAGGTAATAGGGATTGTAAGTCCACTATGACCATTTGATCAAGAACCATATTCATATGAATCGTTATAGTCCATACCAAAAAATAGATATCTATAGTACATATCCATTATAATTGGTGAATTTCAAATAGGGCGTCTAGGAGTAATACAAGTGATGGTCGATCCTTCTAAACTATTATCTTAACTCTCAGTGTCCTCTGAGTCATCCATCTCTGACCTATAACCAATCATTGAAAATTTTTTGTTCTTGAGATATTAATACCGATGCACTTCATAATGTGATAGAAAGGATAATAAATATATCGGTGAACTAAAATGCATGTCTATATATACATCCTTTATATCCTCATGATCATCTATTAAATTTTAATCCAAATATACCATTTAATCTTCTTCATTTTATTATTTCTCACCAGCATCCACCTCATCATCTAAATACATAACTATCACTTCAGGACCATGAAGTAGATGAAAAATATCTCTAGTTATATCTGGATACATACGAGGATAATAAATATCCTAAATCATTTCATTCTCAGTTATCCATTCCACTATTCATATGTTCAAATTTTCCATTCTCTGCATTCAAAATTTTCATGCATGGAAGGGTCTATAAGATGACATAATTCTTTCCACCCCTGAAGAACTAATCATTTTTTACTCTAATGTTGTTTAAATATACATTGTAAATGGGTTATATCTATAATTAATGATAGATATAGACAATATATCCACAATTCTCCTAGAATATCAATATATGTTTATCAGAACAAGATTCTTCATGAACAATGAAAAACATATATTGATGACACAATAAACTAAAGTATCCTTCCATGAAAAAATAAGGTTATGGATAAACATAACCAACATTATACATTCACCACTAAATTAAAAAATTAAGGGTCTTCATGGAGTTCCATTTGTAGTGAGCTCATTTGAGGCATTCAAAAAATGAAATTCAGCAAGATAAACGGGATATGAGCTTTTTTAATCTTCAAACCACTTCTTTGTGAGGTATTCACAAACACTTTTCCAAATTCCATAAATAGGAATCTATAACGTTACTATATATCCATGATTATCTTTTATCCTTTTTCACTCAATGGAATAACTCAACATGCATATAAAATTATATTATAATATTATGATACAAATCCCTAATGTTGTCCTTAAACCATGCATCACATCCATGTTCTCAAATCACAATCCAATCTATTGATTTACATGATTTCAACAACTGTGCATCAATTTGATTTTGTATAGAAACAATATGATTAGAAATTTGTGGATTATTCAGCTTCAATATCACACTCGATATGGATTTCAACTTCATTGACTTTTTCCAAGGAGGTGGATGAGCAGAAAAAGATGATTCTAACATGAATTTTATTATTTTCATATTTTTTTAATTTTATATCACAAGACCCAAATACATGACAAAAAATAGAGAGGTTCATGTCAGAAATAGTGAGCAGTTCAATACCATAGAAATCAATTCCCTCAATAGATTTCAAAAGCATATATAAAATCAAGGGGAAAATACATGTGACAATATAAATTAAATTTATAATATTATTTAAATTATGTAGGTATTAGTATAATAATAAACATTAATTATATCATACAAAGAATTTTTACTTTAAAATTTTATTTAAAAAGATATGGTATGTCTGCTAGCCATGGATATTTAAGACCAACTATATGGTATGAAAGCTGACCATGACCACATTTTAGGCATGATACACACATGAATTAAATTTAAACGGTTTTAATTGTGACTAGGTTATTTAATAATAATGATAATTACAGTGAATAAAATATTATTTATTAATTGGAATGAACAAAAATAAATTGTAGGCATAGTAACTGTGTGAACATCACTTCAAAGTTAATTAATGTTAAAACCATAAAATAATGTATATTCATTTTAACATATGAATTTTTAACTGATGATAATATTAAACATTTAAACATAATGTATCATTTCCAATTCATGTTTGATATAATTTATTCTATCAATATTAAATAGTTTTGTAAATATATTATCAAGATGATATTTAGTACCAATGATCTCATGAGTAGTATCAATATTCTCAAAATAATGTGTCGAAAACTGATGTCTTATATCAATATTTCTTGAGAATGATTGTGATATAAGAATCATTGAAATATTTACCACACATTTATTAACACAATCTATAGGTACGTGTTGGAATTCATATCCATAATAAATTAAAGAATGTTTTACCCACAAAATATGTGTACAAAAAAAATCTATGACTATATACTATGATTTAGCTCTAGATAATGCAAGAAAATTATATTTCATACTAAAAATTGAAACAATAAGATTTCCCAATGAGTAAAATGATCTTGATGTTATTTTTCTATCTAACATAAAACCACTAAAATAAATATTTGAATAATGTACAAGATTAAAATCGTTTCCTCTATAGAAAATCATTCCTTAATTGGTTGAAGTTATGAGGTATTTCATTTTTTTGTAATCTATAAAATTGATCATGTTTTTTCATGTAAATGGGACCCCATTATTACACTAAAAATTATATTGTGTTTTATTATAGTTAAGTATACTAAACATCCAATTATACATATGTAACTGGTCAAAAAACTAGTTTCCTAGTTTAATCATTGTCCAATTTTTAGCCGGTACTCATTGGCATATCAGTACCTATGGTTCTATATATTTTCTAATATTTCAAAATTTATTTAGTCTACTTGATTTGATTTATAATAGATCTATAATAATTATGAACAATCTAAAAACTGAGAAGGACTTTATGTTCACCCATTAAACTCATTTCAAATTCATTTTTCATAATTTTTTAAAACTCAATAAAAAAGAATTTATTAAATATCTAAAAAAATATCATCATCATCAATTTTTTGAAATAAACTTTATATTGAAATTAATTTATTAAAAAGAACATGGTTAGTTATTCTTCTAGTATAATCTTTTTAAGATACAAAATTTTTAAGTCCATCATACCAATCCTTATATGGTTATTTAATCTATATAAAGATTTTGTTAATATAAAAAATTACTAATAAATTTAGGGTTTTAAATCAAATTTTGTTCAAAAAAACATCCTAAAACATTTAAAAATTAAATAACTCACTCTTGATATAAATTTGATATAATTTTAAATTAAAAGTTTTTATACAAGAATCATCCTAAAGAATTTATGTCAAGATTTTGTTGAAATTTTTCCCTCATAGTAAATAATATATTATTAAATATATAAATGTGAAAAAAATAATTAAATATTTATAATTAATTTGTCTTTCTCATTAATCATGTATATAATCATCCGTTTATTTTAAATAGTTAGGTATTACTTGGGTTGTACAACTAGTTCTTAGACTTTATTACATTCTAAATGATTTATCTTTTCTTACATATACATTACCTATAATTTTTAATTAACTTATTTACTAATGATCTTTGGATCAAGTTATGATGAGAAATATTGATGGTCAACTTCATTTCTATGAGAATATATAGTCTGACTTCCATTATCTAGGTCAACTTCAACTATATCTATGTGGTGGTATCTATGAGTCTCAATGTCTGTGGAAATATATTTTTTTTGACACCATGTTCTCATTTACAGGTTCATTTTTTTTTCTATTGATTAAAATGGGATGATTTTTTATATGAGGTCTAGTGAAATTTTCACATAGATTAAGATTTATGGAATTTTTGAAAATATCATCCTACAAATTTTATAATGTGTTTTTAGGCACAAGTGAAACAATTTCATCAAACATGACATGAATATATTATTCTATAAACATCATTCCATTATTAAGCACCATGTATGACATACTTGTTATTGAATATACAAGGAAAGATCATTCATCACACATGGAAGAAAGCTTCTCTAAATAGTTTTTTTATTGAGTAAAATGTCATTAAAACAAATAACTCTAAATTAATTCAATTTGGTTCATATAAAAATCCATAATGAATAAGGCGTATTTCATAGAAACTTCCTAATTAAAAATTTAATTATTATATAAAATATTGTGTTGACAACATATTCCCTAATCCAAATAGGTAAACAATACTCCATGAAAATGGTCAAATTTATTTCATGAAGGCTTTTATTTCTTATCTTTACTACACCATTATTTGTGTTCAAAGAGAATAATAGTTATTATTAGTTCTATATTGTGAGAACAGTGATTCAGAATTATTATTTTTCCAACTCACATCCATGATCAATTCTAACAGATTTAATTTCATTTCTACTATGATTTTCTACAAATTAAGAATATTTTGATAAATCACAAAGAGATTCACATTTATAATAATGTGAAAACACCCATGTATATCTCGAATAATCATCCATTATAAAAAAATAACGTTTAACTGGAAAAATAATTTTTTCAAAACAAATATACGTGAACCAACTCCATAGTTTTATAATTTTAAGCTTCTTTATCTGGTTTGAAAACAATTCTGTGATACTTGAAATTTTGAATGGGATAATATTCCTGACCAATTTGGTACTCTATAATGGATAGATAATTACCTAAACCTTTCTTAATTATCATTATAATAGAGTTGATACTAAAATGGAAACGTCTCATATACCAAAGTTAACATTCATTGTGAAAGAACTTTAAAAAAATTTCAAGAAAATAATGGATTTAAATATAAACCATAAACACTATCATTTCACATAGTAGTAAAAACTAATTCTTTTTTATATTAAAAAAATTCATGAATTATTTTCAAACGTAAAATAAACACTGGCATCATGGAGTTATGAAAAATATATTATATTATAATGCAATACATCGATGTAACATTTTTAACATCATTATTATGTATTTTTCCTATTTAATGTGGACTCCAAGTTTATCCTTGAGTTTCCCAAGAGTTATTTTTATAGATAAATGGGGTTTTATGTTGATAGTAGGAGGTAAAATGTTGGTGCATTTGTTTTCAAACCATTAATCTATACCCAACAACCCATTCAAATTATAGAATTTTTTAAACAGAGGTAAACCACATGTTAGGTGTGTGGTTTGAAGTCATGTGGATTAACCATGGGGTGTAGTTACTCATAAATAGTAATGGTAACACTACTTCCCCATGGTATGGAAATCTATGTGGGGAAACAATGTGACTTGTCTATGTCCTTAAATATTGGTAAATTCTATTTGTTTCGTACTGGGATTTTACCCTACACCAGCCCAATCATCCATGTGTGCTATTTTCATCAATTGGAGCTCCCTCTTGGCTACCATGGTCCACTTAGGTTTCATGCCATGGGTTGTTTTGACCTCATAACATAAAGAATTCGTCATTATAGTGGGTTCTCACTTGATTCATCCCTCTTTATATAGATATTTTTACCCCTATAGTGTTCCTATTTAAACATGGGATATTGAAGAAAAGGGGTGTTAGATATTATGTTTTTAGAGATATACTGATTATTATGGTCTAATATTTCCTTCATAGTGTCTTGATGGCGTGGTTGTGGGTTTTTAACATTTTTCAGAAGATTCCAAGTGAGGGTTTTGTGGTTCCATGCTATAACATTTTATAATACTTTTGATATACATGTTTTGATCTATAATTGTGTCCTATAAACTTTTTATGTGGTATAAAATATGTTTTGTGAGGATTTTGACATGCATAAGTGATGGAAATGGGATTTTCAAATGAAAATGGTTATTATTTGATCTTGATTCATTATGTTGTGTATTTGAAGTGTTTTTATGATTAATATAAAGTTAGAAAAATGTGTTTTCAAAGGAACATGAGGTAAAAACGTCTTTAAAGTCAGTTCTCAAAAGAAAATGGATTATTTTTGCATGTGGTCTTTTATCATGAACAGTTATATATGATGTATGATTTCTTAATGATGTGATGAATGTTTTAAATTGAACGTGGTATCTGTGTATATTTAACGGGGGATTGTTCGAGGAAAAAAATTGATTATTTATGTTATTTCTGTATAATGTTTCTAAATGGGTCTGATGTATTATTAAAGTGGTGGAAACATTATTTTGAAATTGATTTGGTGTGTGCATAATGGAATGTAGTTTTATTTATAGAAAATTGTGGTTTTCTTATAATTTTTTTTGAAATCCTTGATTTCTTTCTGTGAATATGAGGCATGGAACATGGTTGTGAAAGTGATGGTTATGTGTCTTGTAATGTGGTTCTTCTAGTATATTTATGCTTGTTGACCATGAAGTGAAAATTCATGGATTCACATAACAAGATTTATTCTTACAACACTAACTGGTCATTTGATTTTATTGGAGACCACTATTCCCTTGGGATGGTTCATCCTTATGGATCTTGGATGGGAATGTATTAGAAATTTGATATTATTTGGAGACCATTGGGCTATTTTTATGGATCCAACCTAGTAAATCATGCATGAGAATTATATTGGTAGTTGAGTTGAGGATATTGACCACCGATGTATAATGTTCTCAGTGAATCACTTGTGCTATTTATAATTAGGGATTTCCTAATGGTTCTTTATTGTGATAATATATATGTGATGTGGTGTTGATCGTTATCATACGATGGACCCTATATACATTGTGTAATTTTGGATTGTTTATATTGAAATTTTTTTTATCTCGAAATAATGTTTTTCGAAATATGTTTACATTAACATTCCCTTCAAAAAATTTCCATGTTATTTCATATAAATTTTCATGTAGATTTATTATCTAATGTTGTCGCATGAAAGTTTTTATTTTTGATGGAATAATCATGGGATTTCAATAACACCATGCATTAACCTTTTCATGTATATATACTATGTTATGTATGACCGTGGTAAAGGAAAGATGTGACTTAGTGATGGTGGTTTCGGTTTTTAGAGAGTTCCACTCATTTAAGGTGTTGGTTGTGGTGGCTTGAGGATGATGTACCTAATGTGGCATAGAAGATTATTTGGGATGTTTAGAGGTTCTGATTCTATTTCAGAACATTGTCTTATGGTTGAATTTATAAATAACTGATTCTGAAATAAATTTCACCACGTTTGGTTTGGTTACTGGTTGTGTTAACTTAGTTTTATGTGTAGGTTATTTTCTATTAATGGGTGAAATCAATCCCATGGTATATTGTTGATACACATTTACTTGTTTAATGATGTTGTGATTGGGACACCTTTTGGGCCTTTTCTTGGGTTGTGTTGGGTATTGATTGGATTGAATCCGAGCACAGATTGTCAAAAAATGGCATCAGATGATGTTGTACTTTTTTGGGTCATGAAAATTTGGAAGAGTTTAGAAATATTGCGGATAGTATTTTCATGACATGATGTACTAGTTGAAAATATATTGATTGGCCACCACACATCATGATATGAATTGAGTAACCATTAGATATTGGGATTTGTTTTAACATTACTCTAGATGAGACATACAGGCTGCATACATTGGTGGTGGATAATTTTTCGTTTTGATATTATGATGTAAATTTTTCTATTTTGATTTATTGAAGTGTTTGAGATTTTATTTTGTTACTGCTGAAAGTTTTTATAATATGTGTTGATCATTTTGTTTATTTCTTTCATGGGAATATTCTTTTTGTAGAAAATTGACTCCTCAAAGAATCCTTTTGAAACAATGGTATGACGCGAGAGGGATTTATCCATTTTCAATTAACGAGAGGCTAGTGTAGGCAAAAGATTGGGATATCCATAGTTTGGTATAGGGAGAGTTCTTCGATCCTTCTATGGTTAGGGATGTGGATCCAAGTCCTGGATATTAAAAATCTCATGAGATCCTCAAGAGAAAGCCTCCCTCATTTTGAAGGAATTTTTAGAACGAGGAAGCATATGAGTGGCTTGATAAGATAGAGAGAATGTTTGAATATCATGATAATTGTGAGGATATGAGAGTGAAATGTGTTACGTTTCTATTGAAATATCAATATTGGAAGAGGTATGACTCAGTGGTGAAAGATGGAAATAATGAGAAGCTGTCTTTGAAAGATTTTATGAATGTCTTGAATGAGTAGTATTTCCCCATTGTTTTGTATTACTCCATGTACTGTGGATTAATGGATCTTACCAAGGGATATATACAATTATGAAGTATGCCAATCACATTATAGAGTTAGAAATGTATGCATTAGAGATCATTCCTAATGAGATGATGAAATCTCATTGGTTGTAGAGGGGGTATCATCCAAAAAATAAATTTCATGTGTTTTTGTTTAAGTATAAAACCAATTATGAGGTGTTTGAACATGTTTGTATGGTTGATATTAAATGAAAGGAAATTTTTGGTTCATTTGGGTTTGTGTTAGCTGTAGTTAGTTGTATTTCATCTGAGAATAAAACGAATTGAGGGGGGGAGAATGAGATGAGGGTTGGTGGTGGTTCCAACTATCCATATCTACAATCTACATCATTTGCATTAGGTATAGAGTCATTTGTATGCCATCAATTCAAAAAATTTGGAAAAAGAGAGCAGTGTGTACATTACAACAAAATCTATTCCCTTAGTGTAGATCATTAGGAAACTTTCAGTGGGTTTGGATGGTGTCACTCGTATATCAGAGTTGTTCAAGATATGTGTCTTCTGTGTGGATGTTAGTTCGACCTGAACATTCCCAGATAGTGGGATATCAGTTTGGTGGTCGTTCTGGTGGGGATTCATCTTCTATTGTCCAAATTCAGTTTAGGAAAGAGAAGCAGTTTATTGGTGATTCACAGGCTCAGTCTGAGATAAGTCATCTCCATGTAGTGGATAGAGTTCTAGTGGAATCAAATTCATGTTCAGTTAAAGTGTGATGTTCCTTAATTATAGTATCATCATTAGATGATGTCCTGTTTTATACTAGTGCATCTATGTCTTCAATTTATCTCTGTCTTGTGGATGTGCTGATGTTTCCAACTATGTTTATGTCATATTCAATGGGGTTTCTAGTGACACTTTTTAAGAAGAGAGAAAAGGGTTTTATGTGTCCATCTTGTCAACTAATCATGTTAGAGGTAACTTTGTAATGGGATTTCCTTGTTCTTCTAATGAAAATATTGTGTGTAATTTCATGTATAGATTGGATGGTTCACCTCCAGGTGCACATCAGGTATTATAGGTGATGAATGAGTTTTTTGGATCCTAATGAGAGTAGAACATGAGCCTTAGCCCAATTGGTGAGGACTCGCTAGGTGCATCCAAGGGACCCGAGATCAAATCCGTGTAGAGGCATATTTTCGGGTTACTGTAGTAACACTGTATCAGGAATTGTAGCAAGAACTCTTCAGTACTCTAGCAGCCGAAACTATTCATTTATCTGGGCCTTTGGGCCACTAGTTTGGTACTCAGGTCCTACAAGGATTTCAGGCCACCCAAGGCCGTCGAGCCAGTTGATTCTCAAGGCCTTCGGGCCACATGAATGTTTTCCCCATACACACTACACAAAAAAGAGCATCCCCAAAAGAGGATTTAGAGCAAGATCACTCACCAGAGCAGAGCCAACTGGATTATCAGAATGAGAGGGTATGGTTGTGCCATCGGTACCAGCCTTTCCTTGCATGGTAAGCCTATCCAGACGGTCATGAGAAGGTAGAGAGATACTTTTAGGATGTAGATGCTGGGGAGAGGCAGTTCCTTATAGATAGTCTAGTTTAATTCTTTAAGACCTTCAGGTCATGTGATCTCCTAAGCCTACGACCCATGTAATATCTGAGCCTACGGGACTTGTAAGGGTCCCCCCTCATCCTTTGAAATGGGGGTCATCAAAAATAAAAAAAAATGACGGCCTTTGGCCCATTCAGCAATGGGAGTACTTTGGTATTTCATGGGGTTTGAGATCCTTGTTTGGGTCGTGTTGGACTTCTACATCCGATGTTAGGAAATCGTTATTATTTAATAGATTATGTCATGTTTGACAATTATGATAGGGGATATTGGTGTGGAATGCCTCTTATGGTGGATGGGTTCACATAGGTATTTCTAGATGAATTTTCTTTCAATCCACTAAAGTGAGATGTGGAGTTCTATATGTATTTGGTGTTTATAAAACAAATAATATCTATTCCCTTATACAATATGTCCCCCACTGAGTTGACAAAATTAATGGTGTAGATAGATTATTCAAAATTAGAAGGATTAATCTCTCGATTGTATTCCCCTGTTTGTTTGTGAAAAATGGTTAATGAATTTCATTGATAGTGAATTGATTACCATATCATGAATAAAGTAATAATAAAGAACATGTATCCATTTTCCTAAATATATCACTCATTTGAATTGTCGAACTGGTGATGTGGTTATGAAATTTTGATTTCTGTTCCACCCATCATTATATCAGAGTTAGAGATTCATATGTTCAAAAATATCATTCTGTAGAAGGTAGGACCATTTTGAGTACTTGATCAATCCTTTCAGGTTGATGAACACTCCAATAATTTTTATGGAACACATTAATTGAATAGATCATTAGGAACTTCACTCAATTTTCATGGTATTCAGGGATCAAATATTGGATTATTCTAAATCTAAGGATATGAATAAATGGAATTTGAGAATTGTTATGGGAATTATTCAGGATCATCACCTATCTTTTATGTCTTCAATGTGAACCTTATAGATTAGGGTGGTGAAGTGTTTGGGCTATGACATATCAGAGTAATAATTCTCAGTGTACTCTAACAAAATCAGTATAGAGATTTCATGGAAGCAGCTAAGTAATAATATTGAGATCTTGAGTTTTCTGGGTCTGGCATGTTTTCAAAGTCTGTTAATTCAGGATTTATCATGGATAGCTTTATCCAAAATGGATGTTACGCAAAAGGGGTAAATATAGAATGGATTTTATAATGACAAACATCCTTTGAGGAGAATAGGAGAGTGTCAAATAGCACACCTATTTTGATATTGTCTAATTTTGGGAAGGGTTATGTGGATTATTGAGATGCCCCAAGTATGGGTATTGGTTTTGTTCTGATATAGGATGACCATGTGGGGGTGTGTGTATCTCACAAACTACGATCAAATGAGAAAAACTATCCGACCGAATAAATAGATTTAGTAGTGATTATACTCACTTTAAATACAAAGAATAGTTATATTTTTTGGGATATGTTTTTGGTTTATTCTGATCATAATAGTTTTTATTATTTTTATCCTAAAAATATTAGAACATGAGGTAATTCCATTAGGTGGAGTACCATCAAGGGGTTAACATTGACATTGTTTATACACCATGAAAATTTAATGATAATGAAGTTTTTTTAACATGAATGTGCCTGTGTAGAGATTGAATGAGTCTAGGGATGAGTGTAATTTGATGGATATTTTAATTCAAATGCATTTGGAGAT
Source organism: Viscum album (assembly GCA_963277665.1). Classification (NCBI taxonomy): domain Eukaryota; kingdom Viridiplantae; phylum Streptophyta; class Magnoliopsida; order Santalales; family Viscaceae; genus Viscum; species Viscum album. The sequence goes on along the minus strand of OY728138.1, from coordinate 131,883,204 downwards.
CATGGACCCTGAAAGAGGTGAATTCTTGGTAATTATATAGATGAAAACCTCCCTTATTTAGATTATATGGTTGGAGAGATGAATGAGGAGTTGTGCCAATGCTCTCTGTAGTTTCATCATGATGGAGAGGATCCCTATAGGTTGTCATTATATCCTGAGGGATCCATTTGTTCTGGAGGACTCCTTGTGGTACCATTTTTTTAGGAATTTTGTTATAAAGGATATCCATCAGTTTTATTGGGATGTTCATTCCAGTCCCTCCATGATATTTTACGATATGAGCTGGTTGTTCTACTTTCCATGTATGGGATGAGGTAAATCTAGCTTCGTATCAGGGTTTTATAGGTGTCACCATGTTAAAGTATAGAATCATAGACCTTCCGGTTTTCATCAATCTCTACCCATTATTATATGTTTGTGGGTGATATTTCTATGTATTTCATTATCGGCTTACCTCATACACCTCAGGGAATGAATACTATTTTTATTTTGATTGACCATCTGACCAAGTCGGCTCACATTATTACAATCAGAGACTCATCCATGGTGGATGAGTTTTTCCAGATATAATTTTAGGAGGTTGTGAGGCTTCATGGGGTTTCATCATCTATCATTTCTGATGGGGACCTGATTTTACCGATCATTTATACGAAGGTCTTTCAAATGTAATGGGGTAACTAGTCTAATTAAAAAATGCATAACATCTCCATACATATTGTCAAAATAAGATGGAATACCATATTTTTTAATACATTGTTTAGGAATGTGTTTTGGATTTTGGTTTTTCTTAGTATAACCTTTTCTCATTGGTTCTGTTCACATATAGAAGTTTGAAAAAATAGTCATTTCGTATGGATCCTTTTGAGGTGATTTATGGTCCACCGTGTTAGTCCCCTTTGTTTTGGGATGTGGTTTGTGAGACCTAATTGTTGAGGCAAATCCTTGTGAAGGAAATGTTTGATAATGTTTGTTTGACCATAAAATGGTAATTGAAAACCATGATTTGTCCTAATTCTTATGTTGATTAGAGACACCATGAACTAGAATTATATGTTAGTGAGTTGGTGTACCTAAAGGTGGCACCTCTCTTTGGACATCATCCTTTGGGTAAGAATGGTTATCATACACCAAGGTATGTTCGGTCTTCGTAGTTTACCAAGATGGATGATAATTTGGAAAATGAGTTGGATTTTCCTTCATTGTTGAAATCTATTCATGATGTTTTATATTTCTCATAGTTGTAAAATTATAACCTGGATCTTCCCCATGTGTTGAGATAAAAATATTTATTATGGAAATCGGATATATATATTTTTCTGTGGTATGTGTGGATTATAGATTCCAATGAGAGAGTTCATGATGGAAAGTCTATTCGGTTGGTCAATGTTATGTGGTAGAAAGTGTGTGATGTGGATGAGACTTGGGGGCAGAGGTCTTGGATTTAAAATGAGTACTCGTTTGTGTTTTCATATAAAGATTTGGGTTGACATTAAAGGGTTGGAATATTTTTATGGTGGGTAAAAATATCACATCTATATCTTCATTTTTAGGTATTTAATCTATTTAATATGGATTACATGATTATCTCGGATTTTCCCATCGGTTTTTTCAATAAATGGATGTTTTGGGGTTGAGAGAAAGAGGCAGAACGTTTGCACAATATTTGTGAAGTTGTGTGTCCATAACTATGAGACATTATGACTTATCACATTTTTCGAATAGAATAAGACCACATGGTTAGCACATGGTTTGAATCAATTAATCTTAACCATGTGGACCTTTTCCTCTCAGATAGTGAGGTGCCCACATGTGTAGCATAGTACTGAAAATTGTGTGGGAAACCATGCAGCATGACCATAACATTATGCATTTGAGGATTCTATTTATTTACACTCAGGATTTAAATATAAAAAACCTACATTATGAAACGTACATGATTTTCATCCATTGGAGTTCCTTTAATTCTTCCTTGGACCTCTTGGGCATCACTCTTTCTATGTTTTTGACCTTATAACTTCACAGATTCGTCATGCCTATTGTTTCTCCATTGATTCTTCCCTCATTCTAGGGTATTATTCCCTATTTATTTATTTCATATTTTCTACTGGGTTCTTGACCAAATAGATTGTTTGATCTTATGCAGTTAAGGGTAATATTGAGGATTTTTTAACAAAATTGAATTTATAGATTCTTCCGTTCATGTAGTTGTTGTTTTGCAACACTTTTTATAATTTTTCAATTGTGAGGTAGGTGGTTCCATGATCTAATATTTTTAAATGCTTTTGATTTTATTTTTTGCTCTATAATTTTTTCTATGAATTTATTGTGAAGTGAGAAATATTTTTTTCAAAAAAGGGCGAAATTCTGATGTTATAAAAATGGGATATTTAACGGGAAATTTTAATTATTTGTACGTAAACTATTATGATGCTTCTAAAAAATTAATCTATGATTATGTTAAAGGTGAAAAATGTTTTTTCAAATCAACATCTGGTACGAATGCGTTGGAATTCGGTTTTCAACAGAAAATGTTTTATTTTAGAATTTTCACTTTTATTATGTGCCCTTAAAAGTAATTTTTGAACTGTATAATGATGTGATGAAAATTATGAAATTATCATTTCTTATGCGTGTATTATAAAAGGGATTGGCCCATGGAAAAAGTTTGGATTAATTTTATTCTTTTTTAATTATGTGAAATCGGTTTCATGGAATATGTATGTGTTTGAAACAATATTTTGAAATGGTTAATCTTTCTGTAAAAAGGAATGTGGTTTTATTTTTGGAAAATAGTGGTTTCCATGTAATTTATGCTGAAATCAGTTATTTCTATAAGTGAATATGTGGCATTCATTGTGTTTTAGAAAGTGATAATTATGTGAGAGAGGAATTTGATAACAAATATAATCTGGAAAATTTAGGTTGGTATACTAGATCTAGTACACTAGTGATTCATAAATGGAAACCCCAAATTCCTTTAGTGGTGTGATTCTAGTAGACTCAGATGTGTAAATGAATGTTTTTACATAGAATGATTTATGATTGGAACCCTTACTAAATATATTATATGATCATGGAACACTAGGACTTTGGGATGGCATCTCACTCGAGAGAACTTTTTGGATTAGCTTATTATCTGGAGACAATAAGGCTAGTAGGATGAATCCCTCCTAATGGAATGTGAATGAGAAATATGTTTTTTGTTGATTTAGATGATATTTATTATCGAATTAAAAGTTTATTATTGATTGAATTGTGATATATACACTTAGGGATTCATCCATAGTGATCTCTTGTTACAATATATATGATGTGGTTTTGACCATTGGTATAAGTTAGTCCTTGTTTACATTCAGAAATTACAACTAGTTTCATTTAGAATGTGGTTTACCTTGAAAGACTTTTATTTTGAAATATTTTACTTGAGTTGTCCCTTGAAATTGGTAAAATTTTCATTCATAGAAATGTGCATCTTGATTTATCTTCTGGTGTTGCAACATGAAATATTTTCTTTAGGGGGGAATACTTCTGGGATATGGCTCACACATATCATAGACCATTGGGTGTATATGGACATTGTTATGTATGAATTTGGTAAGGAAATATGTGTTATTGTGATCTGTGTTACAGTTTCTAAAGAGTTGTAGTAATTTTCGGTGTTGTTGGCGGTGGATAATTCCCCTCATGTTCTACAGTAGTTTTTTGGGATATATAGTGGTTCACATTCCATTTATGTGCTTTTTATTTTGGATCAAATTGGTAAAAATAATATCTAAAAATTATTTTAGCTCATTGGGTTTGGTTATTTGTTGGGATACAATACCTTCTTGGGTTGGTTATTTTTAAATAATGGTTAAAATAATTGCAAATGAATATTTTTTATACATATATAGAAGATTCCAGACCGAGGTGGTTTGGAACTGCCTTCAGTCCTTGTCTCAGTACATGTCGGGTATCATATTGAGTACTATCATATCATTGTTCATGAAAATCATCAAATTCGACATTAGAAATTTAAACTACACAAAAGTTATTGATTTGACTATGTTTGATTTTTTTTCATTTTGTGTTGTCACCAAAAGTAAAACATCCCCCATCCACTATTATTAGGTCATTACATATTTATTTTTCCCTAATTATTTGTCATGAAAATATAATATCCAAAAACCATAATTTCATACTATAACTGTTGATGTAGGTGAAATACCAAATATATTTTCACCAAATTTTTTTTACCCAATTTTCATTTTCTCGAGATATGTTAGTAAGTAATTCGTAAGTAATTGAAAATTATATCAATAGTCCCTATAATAATGTCTTAAACTATTATAAATAATCTATTTATTATGACTTGTAGAATATGAAATATTACAAGAGCTGGTAGAAAATGAACTTGAGGAAATTATTATAATTACATTCAATTATCTTAGTTCATAACTTAATTTTTTATCAAATTTTGGAGTTATTGTTTTACAAATAATTTGTGTAAGGGTTTTTATTGAATTGATAAATCACTCTAGATAATTCCAATGGTAAATTTATCTCATTATTTTCCATAACCAGGTGAGAATTAATATCTCTTTAATAGTATAAACAGTAATAATATGAGAAGACCTAAAATAATACTTCTTTAAAATACTATATTTATTTTTTCATTTAGTAAATTTGTCATCCAACAATTTATAATATTAAAAAAACATCAATAGACATATTCTCACCATTTTTTTAAATTTTAGTATGATTATAATTACATATTGAAGATTCATGGAAGATATTTAGTACCTCGAATTTTTTTTTACATAACACATATTAGATTTGGAATTTTTCTCTTCTTTACACAGGTCTGGAGAACATGATTTATCCTCAGTGGAAATCCAAGTGGATTACGTATCATTTTATATCCTTTTTATTTTTACTTATACTTATTCTTTTATTTATGATTTGTAAAATCTCCATTGATTCATCCATTACTCTTACACACATAGTATGTTATTTCATTTATTGAATGGTCATTTACCAATTATTTTCCCAAATTCCATTAATATTCATAATTTCTTATAAAATTGGATTTCATGTAGACAATATGTTCTCTGTATAAATTTTTTAAATTTATGTCTAATTAAACTATCTATTCGCCGTTTTTTTAAGGTGGTACCTTTTCACATGAACATCTAGCTTTTATTTTCTTTATTAGATGTAAGTCAAAAGTCATGAAGGAGTATAAATTATTATTTTGATCATATTTATCCCCCTTTTCTCATTTAAATATTCTTCACTGGTCAAGAAATTTATATTTAGATCTTTAACTATAAACTCACATATATCACATAACTCCATTATTGAAACAATGGTTCCTCTCCATCTGTATAGTGGATATATCACACATCGCATGACTATATCTTTGTCAGAAATATTCTTTCATAGTGCATGCATCATCTCAATAATTTCACTGATTCTGAAATACATCTAAGAAATAAATTGTCTTAGATTCTTATTAAAGGAATCATATTTTTAGTATAATTACATAATATTATTTCTTTAACAAAAGAATTTACATCATGAGAAAAAAACAAACTATATCAAATCACCACAGTGGCATCCCATATAGACATGATATCGAATTAATCTTTTCATAAATCATATTATAATTAATTCATACTGTTATAGTTGGAATCTTATTCTATATTAGCATTTTAACTCAAAACAAATATATCATTTTGTGGTTTTAAATATTTATCATCAATGATTATCTATATATCTAAGCCCATACTCTCTAAATTATGTTTCATATTGATTTCACATTGAGAATACTTTGTTCCATTAAAATAAATAGTTAGATTATTATTAGTTACATCATGATTAGTATTTTATAAAAAGGAATAAAATATATAATAGAGATGTTTAATATCATTAAGAAATTAGATCATGGTAAAAAGATAATTTGAAGTACCTTTGATATGAAATATTATTTGGAGTGGAAAACTCTAGAGTTTGTGTGTGGTGGGGGGCGGGGTTAATTAAGTTTCAAATTATTATTTTTATTATTCTCTTTAAAAAAATTAAATGCATGAATATGATAAAATCACATAGTTATAAAATATAATAGTAATATATAATTTTACCATTTGAAAAGGTTATAAAAATATCGAACACTACCCATTTAAAATACATTAAAAAATAATTTTATATTTGAAACAAATATACTTATCTAAAACATAGTATAGAAAAAACTAATTCTAATTAACTACGAGATTAAAATTTTTGAAAACAATTTAGAAAATAGAGACAGATTTGATTTAAAATAATGAAAAAACAGATAATGAATGACCAAAATTTAACATGTTGTTCAATATCAAACCAACAATTGATCCCCTCCATCTGGAAATCACATAATTACAAGATGTGTATTACTAAATAATCTGACACACAAAATTTATTAGGTATTATAGAAGATATCACACAATTATGTATAGGTATAGAGCCTCACCATAGTTATAAATTGGATAAAACAAGATACCAGGTTACAATAGACATATTCAACATTTTTACATTGGAATAAAAATTAAAGGTTTGAGAGAGAATTATTTACTCTCTTACTTAGTATAGGAGTGAATGTTTTAAATATATAAAGTGGAATATAAAAAAACTCCAAATAAAATATCAAATATAAATATTAATTGATATGAGACATGGAAATTTGATTTATCTTGATCTAAATAAATTCTTTTCTCTGAAGTCATTGATTTTATATTTTTAAGGAGATTGGACAGAAATCATTGCATGTTTAGAAAAATAGGTTGTCATCAATATTTTTAAATGAGTCTATCATATTAGTACACATGTACGAGTATGATCCTCTTTGATTCTATGTAATAGTATGTGTCCATATCCCATAAAAAGATTCAATTTTTATTCTAAAAAATCATTATAATAAATTATACATTATTGAACAATCAATGAGATATTAAATAAAATAAAAATTATTTAATTATTTAAAAATTATCCATTATATTTTTAAAATGCTCCACACTTATGTTATACATGAAAAGATATCATTACTTATAACATAGATAGTTGTAATGCTAACATTAAATGGTCAGTTTTAATGGTATGTTGATATGGAAATCTGTCGTGATTTGTTCATTCCTTCATGTAGATAGTTGTCTTGATCATGAAGAGCCAATTTCCCTTTAATGAGTTACTATAATAATAAACACAATTTTACATTACATAATGAATATTTTACATACTTTATCATGGTAAAATGATAAATTCACATGGTAAGTAGTTACCTTTATGTTGTCACATCACTAATAGACATAGTCAGATATTTTTTACATATGATATATGCATCTCTTTCAAATAGTAGTTTGATCGAACATATGGTAAGGTGAAATTAAAACCAAGTTGTGGTCAAATTCACTTCATGACTATATCATGACTTTGAAAAATATTTTTCATCCAAGATACGATGGTTAGAGTTTATATGTTGTGAGGTGAAACATAACATGTGGTAAGGTGGCATGGTAACATGATAATCATGGAATGTTCGTAGTATTTATATGGAAAGCTTCCATGAGAAAGACCAAAATTACCTATTTTTTCATGTTTTAGTAAAAAATAATTTACTAATATAACACATGATTTTCATTAGTAGAGCTATATAAAAAATTGCAATTATTAAAATAAGGATGTTCTAGATTAAGAAAATATTTTATTTCATAAAATTATACTGAAGAGTCCAAAATATAAAATAAATTATACTAATCCTCTAATAAATACATCATAATGGGGATACATAGAGAAACCCCAGGGAGATTAGTTGGAAATCCCTAAATAATTTATATAGGTAGTGGGCCTTGGAATAGAGTAACCATTACCAAACATATATATAAGTACATGGCCTTAAACATTACTTATTATTGAATTAAATGAATAATTCACATTAAGGATCTTTTCAGGTTTAGAGTTTTAGATAATTAGGATATAACTATTACATCTCAAAGATTACAAAGTAGACACATCTACTCAGCTTCAATTTTTTTCACAAAAAAAACTCTTAAACAAAAGAATCATTTCTAGTTCCTTGTTTTAGATAGCCTCACATTTCCTTGTTCCCATCCTTGACCCTATTCAACTTTATGTCCTGTGAAAAACATTTCAAAAAACTTGGGATGAGCATAAAAAGCTCAGTAAGGGTTATAAGAATATGGGAAAAACACATTATTCCATGTATACATAAGAATCAATGAAATCATACTTTACTCATAAAAAATAATAAATTTAACATACCTCATGAAATCATGAGATTTCAGAATAACTCATAGAAATCATTAGACATAAAGGTAAGTTGAGGCATTCATAACATTCTTATGTAGGGACTAACCCTCATGGTTACGTTCGAAATACCCATCACAGTATATTCCCTAAATCTATTCAGAGAAACCTTATCGTTTAATCCCTTCGCATTACCCAATGAATTGGAGAGCTATATCGGGCTCACCTGCCCTTAGTTTATCACAGAACCACCCATCTTCATAAACAATTCCAAAGAACCATAACATAATAATAGCACATAACTTAAGAATAAATTAAAGATAACATTCCCACATTGAAATAACAATATAAAATTTTAAGATATTGAAATAATAAATCCATTCTAAAAACCATTTTCAAAACCATTTAAAACATTTAATAAAGATATTTTTAAATAAAAGTGTCCCATACCAATTTGAAGCTTTTAAAATTCTAAACCATTAATATCCATATAAATAAATCCTTAAAACAATTTCTAAAACATGGATATTGATGATAAATATCTGTAAGAATAAATAATCAAAACATTTAAAATGATATTTTAGTTAAAGGGTTTTTTACAAAATGAGAGACACTTGAATACAATAATTGAGAAATAACATTTAATCAGAACTTAATAATATCATGAGAATAAATGGATTCACGATATAATATTCCAAAAGACAGTATATACACTATATAAGAGTGAATTTGTGCATAACAACAATGAAGTCTCAATAGAAATGTAAAATGAGATGAAATCCCTTACAAAGAAGGTATCCTTAAATTAAGAATAAATCAACCTCATAATTATGTGTGAAAAATATAAATACACCCAGTATAAGTGGATATTATGTGTAAAACAATCAAATGTCATTCACATATATTCAAAGGATGACATATTCCATAACTACATGTTGAACCCAAAGAAATTGAAATTGGGTTAAAAAGTTACCATGGTAAAATTTGACAGCCTAACGGCATCACATTAAAATTCAAAAAATTAGTTGATGAGAGAGATAATTGTAGCTCATAATTTGGACAAAAAATTTACATCAATAAGGATATATAAGAACAAATCCCAACATAAAAATATGTAAATTAAAAGACATAACAAAATAAGTCTTTTTAAAAGAGGAGTGTCAAAAGTTCCATTACAGATTTGGGGAACTTTCGAAACGTACACCCCATGAAAGAAGGGTCATAAAATGAAGACATAAATACCCAAATAGTAAAATAATGGGCAGTATATACACCACACAAAAAGAAATAGTGGAAAATGTATCATAAATCTCACAGGAATAAAAGTGAGATGAAAAATCACTTACGAAAACTCAGCAGCCTACTGATGCCGCTTGAAACATCCAAAAATGGATTTATGAGATAAAATAGGGTCTATCACAATATTAACATAAACTTTACAGTATGAGGAATATTAAATAACATCCCCAAACATAATAATGATTATCTTAAAATAAATGACATAAAAGAGAGTACTTAAAAAGAAAGGGAGAGGTAGGATCCCTTACCTCAAGTCTGACTTTTCTTGTTCGTTTCTTTATATTCCTGAATAAGAAACAGTGGTCAATTTTATAATTTCTTAAGGTCCTCATTTAAAGATTATTATTCAGTTCATATCACATATTATAATTTTATAATAATTGGTTAATAATGTGGGTTCATATCAGACGTTTTTGTCGATGTTTGGTACATGAGTCAAAAATGAACTTGTTTGAAAATGATTGTCCATGTAGTTATAAGTAATTAATCTCTAGAATAGTATTAATGATATAAAAATCATATATATCCCGTACATATTCATTTTATACAATTCCATAAAATTTGGAGATAAAAATAAATGAAATGCACCGTTCATGGAGACGGTAGGCCATACGTACGCATGAACACTACTTTCATTTCTTTAGCATATTAATGGAATTTAAAAAATAATTGAGAGATATATATATTATAATTACAGTATAATATATATGTTTTATATGTCACATATGTTCATTAATTCATTCTTTATACATTCCATGTAGTGCATGAATGAGTCACATCACTTGAGGGGGCGGTAGTCCACACTTCCTCATATGAAATTATCGCATTTGCACAACATGCAAAGCATAAAGGTATGTTTTAAACACAAAATACAGAAGCATATGTAAAACATAAATACCATATATATCATATATAAAATACAGTGACATCATAATGGCCACCATGAAAGGTGTTAAGAGAAGATTGTCAATCATCGTTTCGTAAGGCAGTAATTCATCATCCACAGAAATAGTATGCTCATTAACCATTAGACAGAGGTGTGTGTAAGTGTAGCTCAAATCCTTCACATAAAAACATCCTAGTATATTGAAGATATTGTTGTTGTTACAAATGAATGTAATAAAAAGAGTATGGGGGTTTGGAGAATTAAAATAATAAAAAAGAACACAAGTGAAGACATTACCTTTAAATCGGGTAACTCCTCTTGGTTTGAACCAAAAAGGGTTTCTTGAAGAGCATTCTGCAAATGTTGAGGCTTCAATGATTAATAGAGGGATGTGGAGAGATGAAATGGGCAGGTTTTTTTCCGATCTAAAGGCTTGAGTGGTGTGGGTAAGGTGGTAGAGGTGGAGGCCTTTTATAAGAGAAGAGGAGGGGCACTCTTGGAAAGTTATAAACTATTACTTTATTATATATGATTTTCAAATTTTAAAGGCCCCAAAAGGATATAGTTAGAGGATAAGGTGATAAGGTTTTTAAATCCTCCAATACAATGGGTTTGTGACAAGTGTAACTATTAGATTTCAGCCTATCTTCTCATTTTATTTAAATCATTCATTTATGAGGTAATTACCGCATCATCACAGTGTCATAAAAAAAATAATTTATATAATTTATAAAAATTATAAAAAAATATCATGCTAAAGGAAATATTTTTATCTCTCTAATTAATATTTATAGTCAAAAATATGACTTGTATAACTCCATGTAAAAATTTTTTTAGTAAAACAATACATGTTTGTGACATTTTAATTTTAACTTTAAATAAAAAGTAATTAATGTCATTTTCAAACCAAGGTGGCTCCATGGGGTCCCCAAGATGACCCATGGATTGTCTTGGTCGGAAATGACTCATCTAATAAGGGTAGAACATGTGTAACGGTCATTTAATCATATTATAACATTATCATTACCTTAAATTACACTAATTACCTCTAATCGCGATTAATAAAACATAAAAGTTACTATTCACCGAAAAATTATTTTAATCTCATTGAACCAAATTTTACATTCTAATGAAAACCATGTATGTCAGATTTTTAAAAATTAAATCACAGAAGTGGTAAAGTTTCATTTAAACAAAAAATTGGTTTCTTTAACTACAACATAGTCGTTTCACAATTCATCAAAAATTGAAGTTTTTCAGAAAAATACCAAAAATTCACTCTAAGATTTATTTAATATTCTGAATTAAAAAATGATGCCTATTTTACAAAAATTAAAAATATAGAAGTTTCATTAATAAATCATATAGTTTATTCCCGCTGTCAAAACAAATAGCGGGTTTTTTTGGAAACAGTATATATGAAACGTTTGACATTTTTTTATGACCATTTTCAAAGTGAAATTAACTTTAATGACCATCATTGAATTAAATTTTAAAAATATATTCTAATTAAATATTAAAACCAATTAGAAATATAATCTAACCATATATTTAAATTAGATGAAAAATCAGTTTTGATGTAAAATGCAATATTTTTCACTATTCATTAAAAAATGAACATTGTCAGAAACATAACAAAAATTTAACTAATGTAAATTTCAATATCCCAATCATAAAGGATAAGTTTATTTTTATAAATAGAGGTTATAAAATTTTCAGAATTTAGATTTAAAAAAATTTTCTCCATGAAAAGGCGGTAAAACAATCTTCTAAAAATATTCGAGTATTTATTCTTAAAATTGGATTCATTTGGATTTTAAGCCTCTAACATTTATTTGATTAATGTAAAAATATTTAACAAACATATTTAATCATTTTTTAGTTATTTATGTTCATTCCTGCCATTGAAACAGCTAGGCATTAACTATTATTATATTATTATATTATTAGAGTGCAATGTAATATTTCCAAGAAACTCGTTGTTGCGTATTGGGTACGCCATCGAGCATAGCGTTCCCTTTAAATTAATATAATCATTTTAGTCACAAATATGGATAAATATAAAAATGTAATATTGTTTATTTACCTAGGTTGTTACAATATATCATCTAAAATAATTCATTGATAATGGACTAATGTACTCCACCATTTTATTGTTTGTATATTACTTTGATGTAGAGTAAAATAGGCGAATGAAGTAAAAATTCAATTGTTTATGTGTTTTAATTTTTTTATTCTTGTTTCTTATATAGATTAAAAATTATTGAGGTATAATTATAAATTGGGATTATGACTTTATAATAAGGAAAAATTATATTATCCTAAGTGGGGTTACTAATGGAAAAAATGTAATTTTATAACACCATAATTCACCATACATATCACAGAGCCTCAGGATGCATATCAAAAACCACTTTAACCAATATGAATCAAGTTGTATTTAATGTGGAATGAATATTTAATATTGTTGGTGGGACATGAATAATATATATTCCTGTAAATAACATATCTAGTTTGTTAATATAGTTGTTTGAATATGCGATATAATGATGAATGGTGTTACACCAATGAAACAGGTTATAGATATGAAGCATCCATATAATTCATTTGAAGAGATTTTTTATTCCTAGGATATTGTTAGAACCCAGGAGAGAGTAGCATGCCACTATGAGGAGGGTGAGATAGTTATTTTCTAAAACAGTAACTCTCAAATATCTTATCTTTAAAAGAATTTGGTATAGAACCCAAAATGAAGCATAGTATTTAAGATAGATAGACCATGATAAATCAAATCTGATATAAGAGTTTTTACATGTTTCAAAAATTCATGATATAATGTGGATAGTCTTTGGTTTCCAATGGTTTATAAGTAATTTTTATACATTGATATCATGTTGTCAATATAAAATTGGTTTATTAAATAAATTTAGTCTTAAAATCCATGTATATAAATGATCTTAATGAGAGTATTCAATGTGATCAATATCATGTTTTCTCTTCAAATGCTTTTAAAATTTTTTTCAAGAGTGTATGATTTTCTATACCTCACCTTCAAAATTCTCTCTTAAATTGTCTCTAAAATTCAGGGTTTATTACATCATGTTTTCATCACACTTTTCTCTAGGAGAGTCACATATTTTTAATTACATCAAAAGTATAAAAACCATACAATATTTTTTTTTTGTGACCATATAATACACATTTAGTTGTCTATATATTTTTCTAATATTTTAATATATCCTAAGAATATCACCTTCATGATATAATTATAAACAATATATATTGCATTCATATCTATTTAAAAAAACACATAAATATAATTATTAATATAACATAATTATAAAAATAACAACAAGAATTTTGTATGCAATGATCTTTATGGGGTTTCATACAGTAAAGCACATATACAACAGTAAAAAAATTCATGGCCAATTATCATAGACCAAACAAAAAACTAAGATTTAGCAAAATAATATTCCAAAGTGTTTCTTGGTAGATATCAGATGAATCTTTCTTATGAGTATAGATCCAATAATATAACCAAAATTTGGGTAATGATTTATCCTTTATGGAGTGGTTTAATTCAAAATGATAAATTATTATTTTATAGAAAGCTAATCATACCTAATTAGATTGTAACTCATCCATTAGCACATTGTCTCTAAATTAAATTTTAAAATACATTAAATAAATATGAATTAATTCTCTCATGAAATAATCCGTAAAATCCTCATTATAAGAATGATATAAAAGAACAAAATCATTGTATTAAGTGTTGTTTTTGAGTCTTCCAACCATTAGTTTCATGATAATTGATATCAATAAATACATTTTTAGAAAATAGTGATAATGGAATTGTTGCAGACATAGATAGAAACTATTAAATGATTATTAATAGGTTGATCAGAATTATTTATTTTTAGTTATGGTTTTATATATTAATTTTAACTGTTATATATAATTTAATGTGTTTATAGTTGGGATATGATGTATTTTTTTAATATATTTTGAGATTTAGTCAATGGTTCAGTGGTTCGGGTGTTCAATAAGTGGGTCTACCTATAATGTTAAGTGTATGGGTGGAACTGATTTCTTAATTTATTTGAAAATTGGGTGGTTCTAGAGGATCTATTTGTACCTGGTGGTCCACTAGTTGGTACATAGTATGACCATGTAAAATTTATATTAAAATAAATTTATTGTGGTATTTTTAGTTCATATTAATTTAATATTTATTTAATTTCCTTTGAAATCCACTTCCATTATCAAATTTGGAGCATCTCCAATAGATCTCAATTTTCTCTTTCTCCTCATCCTTAATTCCCCATGAGTCATGGCCTATTCAAGGGAGATATTTATAACAATAAAGAAAGAAATACCTATAACTACTACATAATTATCCCTTAATTCGTATTATTCAACATTATTCTATCATAAAATTTTATATAATGATTAATTCCACTAGTAACTGGTGGAGTTTATCATAAAACATTATTCATTCTCATTATTAGTCTCAAAGGGGCTTGTGTGGGTGTCCATCTATACCCTAATAACTATTTTGTTAAAAGAGACTAATTTAAAACTTTACATATTGTTAATTAGATTATATTGTAAAAAATAAGTCTAATTTCATTTAAATTTTTGTGTGATAAACACTAAAAGGTTTTTTATATAATTTTCAACGACGATTGCATGGTTTTTCCTTAGATTTTAATTTCCATTATATATAGTAAGTATTTACTTGGTTATATTTGAAATGGATTTCTGGGTGGATGATCCTTAGGAGCATCATTAGTATTTTAATAATGGATAAAGCTCACATATGGTCTTAGTATATAGTATCAATACTATATGTGATTCCCATTCCATGATAGTAATATTACTACACATTGTTCTTCAAAAGCTATTAATAAAAAATAACCTAGAAATTTAGAATTATGAATAAATTTTTTGAATGATAGTTCATTATATCTAATGAAATTTTATTAATTATATGATTTGATTTCATATTTGGATACTCATTTACAATTTTTATTCTTATATATATTTTTATACTCATTGTATTTTTCCAATGAATATTATATGTTAATAATTATTTATAGAATTATCCATTGTTTATGATTTTATTATCATATGTCTATATTATGATATACAATATTTTATTCAGAAAATATTTCAAAAATTCTATAATATTAATCATGGGATTTTATAAGGACCCTTGATTTTCATTCATGTTCAAGAAACTTGTAGTTAACTTGTAACCTAGAAGATTCTTCTTGTGAAAAAAATACTTTTTTTGTTTTTTGTTAGATAAATATCATTGACTATAGATTAAATATTACTCATGATGGAAATAACAACATTCCAATGAACATGATTGATTCATAAGTCAATGAGACACACTAAATAAATGATTAAGAATATTTTTTATGAAGATACAATGGACTAGTTGAGATGTTATGATGAATTGATTTAATATGGGTGCCAATATGATTTTATAATCACCAAAAAACAACACATAAAAGTTTCTATGATTTTTATTCTCTTTTAAATTGTATTATATTTTATGAAAATCTTTTTTTAAAATGGCTTCATTCTAGACACTTTGATCAATAAATCAATCTATTATTATATTTCTCCATTCTTTAAAAGGTTTTACTGAATTGTGTTTTCTAATGGAAGTCACCCATGCATTTTTACAAATAATTTTTTCATTAATATGTATATATAATATGTGATTTTATAAAATTTTAAATGTAATATTGGTTTCTAATTTAAATTTATTAAGACTTAAAATCATTATTTAGATAACTAATTTAGGAATGTCCTAAATAGTTTTTAAACTAGTCGTTCGACACCTTGCAAGAACTTGTGGATAATTATTTTACTATAACCTTAAATAACAATATATATTATTGGTTATGCATCAGTTTGGATATTCATTTCAAATTGTGTTGAATAAATATATAATAATATTATAGGTATGTGGTTTTATTTTTTTTTCTTAGTAGATTATAGACATATAATGGAATACATTCCTTTTTTTACATATGTTAACAAATTGTTTTTTAGATTTGTATGTTGTGCATATTTTTAATTTATTAAATTAATAAAATAACTTCTTTATTATATGAATCATTGTATTGTTTTAACTTATCAAGAATGGAGCCGACATTTATATGATGAGTATGCAATTACTTTATAGAAATTATAATGTTGACTATAAGAGCAAGTAATATCGTCTAATATTTACAACCACTTTGATATCTCATTTTTTAATAAAGAAGGGGGGTCCTTGATCATTATAATATGGATTTATTATAGTTGAAAAATGATTTGACTATTTCAATATCAATTTTTTGTTTTATTATGGTGTTGATTGGTAAACTGAGATATGTGTATCGTCAAAAGTTACTTCTTATGTGGAGAACATGTGTCATTAAGTGTTATTGAATATTGATCTATGGATCATTCAAACCCCATACTTTAATCCCAGTGTTATGTGTCATAAATTACTTCTTTTTATATGTGATTACCTTTCTCTTGAGATGGATATATGAACCTGACTATTATTGAACACATCTAATCATATGTGAGGGATAATATGGGTACATGTTTGAGGTATTCATAGTAACTATACTTATATCCCATACATGATGGAACAGAATCATCATCTCAAATCAAGGTAATGAATGGATTGGTTAATCATATTATAGAACATTGAAGTATATGAAATTAATTTTTGGAGCTACAACACACACACAAAAATATATATATTAGTGATTCTATATTTTTATGTTTATATAAATTGTTTAATGATAGAAAAATTACTTTACCCAATATATATTTAAATGGTTAGATATATTTATTTATTCCTATTTAATCATTATCGTGTTTCAATACATTTGGTGGTTCCCTTTTGAGTATTTTATGACCACACTAAATAGATACTCTAGTAGACATTCTAATTTTCATAATAAATTTTCTATACAAAAAAATTATTATTATAAAAATTTAAATCATTTTATTATTTATTTCACACTAATTTTAATAAGTTTTGGATCCCACATTAGATAAATATATATTAGTGTTATTATTGTAGGTCTAGTTTAGCACATCACTCATTCCCAATTAGTCTAATATATGTAAATCCAAAATTCATTCAAATATTTTTTGACCTAGTTATATATTATGGAAATTATGTGTGTAAGTAGGTATAAATTCATTAAAAATAATTTTTTATGTTTATCATACTTATTTTAATACCTTATTTTTTTTGTTGGATTCTTGTTATATTTTATAATTTATGACATATGACCGAGTTTTGATGAAATATTCATCATAATATACCATAAATATTGTTTATAAACAATGTTAGTAAATTATTACCCAACCATATATCTGTACCTGCAACACTATTTTCCAGCAACTTGGGATCAATGACAGACTATGGGGTTATAAAATTCATATTTGTGTGTCGTATGTTTATCCTGAATTTGGTAACAAAATGTGTTATTAAATAAATGTTATTAAAAATAAGTTTTCTTATTTTACCTTATATAAGAGGAAGGATGTTATTAAATGGGAATAAATTAATTAAATTGAATAAATAACAACTTTAAAGTTTAATATTAAGTTACAGGTCCCTGCCTGGGTTCTTTTTATGAACCATACGTTTTATATCGACTTTTGTTTCCATATATTTTGTATTATAGGAATAATACTATGATTGTTTACATGGTTTTAATGATATAAAACATATATATTTTAATACATCATGTTATATACTGATTGTTAGGTACTCATAAGATGTCATTACATAATACACTTTTTTATTCATTTATTAATATTATAGTTTAAATCAGTTATATATTTATATGATAGAAAACATTATCAATAAATAAATTTATTTTGAAAATTTATATATTAATTAATATTAGTTAATAATGAATCACTAAATTGTCCCTTCGATCGAGATAGACTTATTTATTTATAATTATTTCAATTATTTTATAGATTATTTGATCTAGCTTTGTTTACCACCACTAATTTATTTCCATAAATCTAAATTCCTAGATAACATTTGTTTATTCAAGTGTGAAAAAATATGATATATTTTCATTTATAATATCATTGATCATGTTACTAGTTATTTGACTGTGTTTTTTAGTAAGCATGTAGTTTTCTATTTCATTTCATTTCTATTTTTTTCTATAACATAAATATTCATATGTGGTTAGAAATTTCATGTACAGTAAGAACTCAAAAATGAAACTCAATATGTTTTTGACAAGTACAACTACAAAATATCTCTAATGGTGAGACTGATAAATGGTGCATATTAGTGTCTTCAAATAATGATATTATATTAGGACCATATGTTTTCCTAATGTAAATAAAATTGTTTTATAAATTTGATTTCAATAATAACTTATGTGGAATATTGTTTTTTAAAGGGGTATTATTGGTTTTTTCAAAATGTATTATCTGATCTGTAATGTAGTTTTTATTTAAATTTATTAATGATTTTTAGTGTGTTAAATAGATGTTGATTAATGCTTTATTATTAATGTATCTTGATTTTTATTATCTTTTTTATCTTCTAGGAGATGGAAATTTGAATTTTGATGCCTAATTTGGGGATTTGTTAGAGTGCGAGTTGTTTTTCTCTCTTTAATCCATAATAAGTATTTGGGTTTTACATTTTTAAAATTATGGATTTTTATATCACCATAAATTGGGAATATATAAATAGAAATGAGATGGATTCAAAATGAAATTATTTTAAGTTTGTTTTGGGTTATGTAAATGTGATATCATTATGGTTTTGTGATTTGTGATGGGGAATTAATTGGAATTGTTGATTTGATATAGATTTTAGAGTTATTTTTCATGAACATAATGGATTCTACATATGATGAATTAGTGAATTAAGTTAATTGATTATTTGGGAATGAATCATTAAATATTTTTTTGGGATGTGAATCCATATGACGGGGAGGTACTAATGTATAGTGTGATGATAATAGTGATTAAGGTGATATTACAACACTATATCGGAAAAGATAAATGTTAAATAATTGGAACATTTGATTTCAACATTATTGTAATGTGATTGGATTTTATATTTATGATGTAGAAAAAAAATTTGGTGTTTCTTAGTTGGATATGTTGTATTTATGGATATGGTTTGTGTTTTGGTAGAGGGATTTAGGGAGGGGTGCTTAAGGAGTTAAAAGAATACAATATTAAAACTAGATGATGAATAGAATACATGATGTTGGATACCAAAAAGATGGTGGATATAGGAATTAAAGAGAGTGGTTTTGTTTGACCATCAGGTACCTAGTGGACCTCCAAAGTGTAGTCCATTTTCCCCAAAAAAATTCAGATTAAAATAAGTGTGATTCTATATATCAATATAATACTATTTAATGTTTTATCCCCTTCTGTTTAAGTCCTCTACCATGTACATTTGGGAGATCCTCTCATAGATCTCCATGGTATCTAAATCATCAACAATATATCTATATTTTTTTTGGCTTTTTCAATGTTATATTTTCAATCATAAATAAAAATCCAATCACCTTCCTCCTTTTAACATAACTCTTCTTCTCATTTTTTCTTTTAGTTTTTCATGAAAGAATGATTTTTTCAATTATTTTGATGAATTTATTTGGAAATTACTCTATAACCTTGGTTCATGAATAAAATTTTTCTGAAGGAGGCTCTTTTTGGGTGTTCTACTCTATGTTCATATCAGTTTTAATGGAAAGATACTATACAAAAACCTAACCTACGGTATTAATCCGTACTTTTTAAAGCTAATTGGTTTAATTCTGGGAGATTATGTAAGGAGTTAAGATAATATGTTTTTGAGAAAATTTCAATTGTTGATTATATGAGTTTTAAATGAAATTCCATTCTTCATAATCATTTTTTATTTTGTACAATGATTCATCAGATATATATTCGTTTTGGTGATACTTAAGTATTTCATGAGGATTTAGGGATTGGATAAATATTACAAATGATATTTTTTAGATATCTCAAACTAGATATTCATTCCTGGTCCTTTCCTGTAACATAACTATTTTTTTAAAATCATTTATTTAATATTTAGTAATATATTTTATACAATGAATATATGATTTTCATTTCAAATTTTTCATTACTCATGATTTTTTTAAAATTATAATGTAATTCTATGTTTTGACATTTATTTTCACTTTTTTATCCATTAAACATTAATATGCAAGTAGAATTTCTCTTGTCCTATTAATTATTAATCTTTTAAGATAAAATTATCCATAAAATATTTTTTGTAAAACCCATCTATATGTTATGCTACATTCCACTCATGTAATAAATTTATTCACAATTTTCCAAATATTAACCATGGGATGGTATGGGATCCTCAGGAAAGGCTTCCATATTAAATATCCATATAATAATATTATAATATTGAATATTTATAATGGTATGAACTCACTAAAATTGTTAATATATATATATATCATTCATTATTTTCAATGTTTTCTATAACCCATGATGGAAGTAAAATAATTCCATATATACTAAATAAGTTATATGTTATTTATCGACTACTAAAATATAACTACATGTGTGATTTGATGGTTAAGTGGTGGATATGATTTTTGGTAGGGAATAGGTTGTTTAAAATAAATACAATACGAATCAATATTCACATAACCATTATACCAATAAATAAATTTGGGTTTTATGATAGTTTAATTTTATTGAAATTTTAGGTAAAATATAGTTTTTAAAATGTTTTATTTTTGTAAAACATTTTTATATAAATTCTAAATTAAATATCTATAACATTATTCCACTTGATTTATCAACAATTATCTAATGGTAATCAAAATTCACTCTTCAGAACCCATTTTTCATAAGATCTCCATAATAATATATGATTTAGTAAATTTAAAATTAAGTATTATGATTTATAAATAACATTTATTAAGAATAACTATAATTATTCCAAGAATTAATGTATTTATATCTGATCTAATTCTGCATCTATCTTATCTAATACACGGATAAACATATTGAGAATGATTTTATTATTTTTTTACTAATCATAACCTAGCTTGGGATGAGAGTTTGTTCAGTTATACCAAACACTTTTCATACACTGTGACCATAATGGTTCACAAAATCACTAATGTACATTAATTTCTTGAGTAGTGTCACACCTTTCAATTGTTTAAATTGTTTATTATATATACATGTGATTAAATAGTATTATATACATGTATATTAGTTATGTTTTTACATAATTAAATATATCATGTTATTATCATATCACATCAAGGATGTTATAACATTATCAAATAATACATGGATACTACTATTCCATGATGATCATGTTATCACTTTATTATTTCAACAATGCTGGTTTTTATAGCTGGAAATTAGGTTTGAACATGGATAATACTTTACTAGCTTATGAATATGATATGATGTTGTGTTTAAATGATTATGATATAATAGAATAGTTAAAATTTATTAACTGCATCATTTTAATGAAATCTATTGAATTATACTATAATAGTATTAATTTTAATATAGTTTTATGATTATCATGAGATGGTTCTATTTATACTAAAAATAGTTCCAATGGAGTGGGATAATCCTTTTTCCATAGATTCATTCTAATCTATTCCCTTATTCCAAGGAGTTGCGTTATAATTCTCCACATTAAATAAAATATTCCATTTCACCTAGGATTTGTCTTGTCTATTGACTTGTTTTACACATTTATAAACATGTTTCGATTCATATTTTTACATCTCTTAATTATTCCTAAACAATAACATTGCCACCAATTTATGAAGGCACGTGTAAAAGTTCTCATGTCAAGGTTATGCCAAAAGTATGTATTCAAAAACATGTCGTACTATTATAGAGTGTTACAATTCATTACTTGCATCAAAATATATTTTAGTTATTATAGAGGTATACTACTATGATATGATTGAGGGATTCAAAATTGTAATATCTTATTAATACATAAATGTGTAGAAATATTATTTCCTATACCAACTTAATAACTTCTACACAGAGAAACCATTAATGGTGTCCTACTAAGTATTTTATGCTCACACCCCACATGTATACTATTGTAAATATAAATCCTCATTTTCCATATTTTAGGTATCCATATTTACACATATCATTGTTTATATATTTTTCATTCTTTGACAATTTCATTTAGTGTTGATTATATTCCCATTTATTGATCTATACATGTTGGTGTTGTTAATAGAGGTCTCGTTGAACAGATATCTGGTTCAATTTTTTGTCAACCTATTTCAAGCCTTGTCTTCTTCATTTCATTTTATATCAAGTATATATATTTAGTACTTCATGTGATTTATCATAATATTTATTCATTTATATGATTTTTTTCATACTTATTCACTCCCTTTATGACATATTTAACTCTATATTTTCTTCTTTAAAATGCTTTATATAGTTATGTATCATTTTGAAATAACAGTTATATCTGACCATGTCTATTATATAAAAAAATAGTGTAAATCATCCCTAAATCATATATTGGGTCACATGGTTCTGGTAACAAGTGCAATGGTATAAGGGAGAACACATATGGTCATAACAATCTGATTCAAGTGTCATATAAATATCCAAGTGAAGGTTTATATAGATATAATATTAATTATTTATCAATTGATGTCAAGGAATATATCCACATTTATTAATAACATCATTAGTTCCTTATATATTATAAAAATAATATCCCTAATCATTGATGGATATTAAAAATCCACTATTTTATTTACTATATTTGTTTTGAAAAACATATGACAACTTCTATATGCTTTGGAAACCATCTCCTTACATGTTTTCTATCAATAAAGACTCTATTAACTTCACCACCAAACCCATTACCTATAAATTTAAAATATATTCTCCCTAATACCAATAATGTTTATTGTTATTAAATGACATTTTTAATAAATTAAAACTAATGAATGAGAGGAAATAAAACAATTTACATATAGGGATTTTTGGATTAATTGAACTGGAGAAAAACTATATGGTGTTTGAAGGAATCCTACATTTAATTTTTTTTCATGAAATCTGAATCATGATATATTTTATAAAAATATTATAAAATGTAACTTCACACTATTGATTTTGTTCTATTTACTCAAACATTATATGATTTTGTTTTGAATGTGAATGTTGTATCATGTTATTTAATAAGTTAATTTATAATTTATTACCATACCCTATCAAATATGGGTACTAATCATTAAATCACATGTCTTCATGCTTTCAATTATCAACATAATTTTTATTGTATATTCATTTGAGAAAATATAATCCAATTATGTTATACATTTGGTGACTGAGTTTGGAATCATAGAGTTTCAACCAATAGGTATTTCCCAAACAATAAATATACTTCTATAATCATAAAATTGATCCAAAAAATCACAGTCTAAATTCATATTTAAATAAATATAATTTTGAAAATGTGAATAATGTTTAAATATGAATCAATATTCATGAGAATATCTAAAATAATAAATGACATTTTTCAATTCTACCAGATTTAACTCATTAGGATATCATCATATTAATAAAAAAATATGTAACTACAAATAGGATATATTATAGTAATAATTTTCACAAGATTTGGATTCAAATAAGTCTATATAACTCATTTTAATAAATAATCTATGCTTATTTATCTAATAGAAACCTGAAAAAAATTCATATAGGACTGTAGAGATCTATTAATTATTCTTTTTTGATTTATTTAACATCTCAATAACACGCTTTTTCTTCTGATATAAAGGTAGAACATCATGTTTCAAAAACATTTAAACATAAAAATATGTTCATATCCCCAGTCATTGACATCTTAAAATTATTAATTCATTTAGTATAAATTCCACAGTGGTTTTTTTGGAAACAATACTATCAAAAACATACCAAAACATAATGTATCATTTTCTATTCGGAATATTGAT
Organism: Viscum album; assembly: GCA_963277665.1. Classification (NCBI taxonomy): domain Eukaryota; kingdom Viridiplantae; phylum Streptophyta; class Magnoliopsida; order Santalales; family Viscaceae; genus Viscum; species Viscum album. The sequence continues at coordinate 131,858,709 of OY728138.1, read as the reverse complement.
ATATAAATTCCAATCCACCATTTTCATTCATTATTTTCATGAAACATAACCTACATTAAATAATTTAAATGAGGCTCCTTTTTAATATCATAAGTAACATTAATTATTTTACTAATCAAAAAACCATCACTGTAAATTGTAAATATATCTAGATGAATAAGGTAAAGAACTTCCTTAAGTTAATAATTCTTGAATGATGACTTCAATGCCACTTCGAATATATTATTATTCCATTTATCATCAACCATCCAGAATAAACTTGTAGATTAATACCCAAGCCAGCTCTGACATATCCTGAAGGTAGTTTTGGAACCCTACAGGTTTGGGATTCAGACCTATAATCACAAAAAATAAAAGATGGAATAGTTTCCCCATAAAACTAAAAAATATAAAAGATATAATATAGTATTCTCAATACAAAAAAGGGATAGAGTACCTAAAAAAATAGGTACAATATTTCCCATAATGATATATAATCATACCGAAGAAAACAAAAATTACATGAATAATATTCTCAAAAACTCCTTTGTAAGATATTGAAAATATCTACACTATTATCCATCATTACTGCACGATCCTATGGATAACGAAACTCCGCCACATATAAATAGAAGATTCCCTTTTACTAGACCAGGGATAAAAAATATATAAATACCTAAATGAAACAGGTGTGTGTGACCTATTAAACACAAGAGGGTCTGACCAAGTATACCATAATCCATTTCATATTAATTAAAGAAAATTATGATTAAATTTTTTTAAATATTCTTTGTATAACATAGATATATTTTATACCAAAAAATTTAATCACCTTACAAGAGATGGTAGATATATAAATGTTGGATTAAAATAATTATTTTATAAAAAACACGTATATAATATAGTTTGATTAAATTAAATAGTTCTATAAAAAATTTATTTTATAATCAAGTCAAAAAATCATGACAAAATGTAATGAATCCCCATGGTTAATTAAATCATGTAATTAGCTATACCCCAATCCTGAAACCCCCATGGAACATCTAGCCCCCCCCCCCGAATGTGGAACACTATTAGAAGTTCATTCCAAATGTCTTTAGTTATAGTATTCACCATCAATCCATTTCAAGGTAATCAAGGTCATATAATTGTTGTAATATTTACAACTAACTACTCAAGATAACATGTGATCTAAATAATCAATAAATCAATCATATGAAAGTCAAAAATTTCCATTCAATTCAAATTAAAATTTATCTATTTTTTCAACATTCCATTCTCATTTCAACTCCAAAACAAAGGTTTTAAAAAATTCCAGAAATTTCAATTTTTTGTTTCACATTGATAATTTTTTTTCAAGGTTCTATAAAAAATCAATTAATCAAATTAAATTTAAAATCAGTCCATCATTATCCATAAATCCTTCCAAGATTTAAATTCCACTAAATTTGTTCTTTTTCAAAATTTCTATGACATTCGAAAATACATTTTAAATAGATTAATACCATAGTTATACAAAACATTATAAACACATTTCAATTCAATAAAGAAATACAAGGTTTCAATAGTAGGGAAAATAATCATGGAACCACCTACGTTTAATGAGATGGTTAAATACAACAATTGAAATTGGATGACTAATAAAGAATGTGGGTAATTCCATTAAGAAACAAAAAAATAAAAAGGTTCCATCAAAATGGTGTTTCTATCCATTAATAACATGTCGACCCATCACCCACTAAGGAGATAAGAATGATGTATCAGAATAATACACAGAATCGTAGATCCACTTACTTGGAAGAGATTCAACACAATAACCAGATCATTGATCCACCAATAAATGTTAATTGGAGTATATCCACTTACATGGAATAGATAAAATTCAATAATCATGTGACAACCATGAATTCCCCAATTTCCATTGGGTGAATAGTTTGGAGGGTGATTTTATAGTTTGTACAAACTTTGTTCACTTTTCCAGTGGTTTTAATCAGGGTACATAGTTTGTTGGGAAAAACTACATGGTTTTCCCTTTGTGTGTTCCAACCATGAACATCCCATTATGCTTTTAAATATCTTTAATTTTGCCCAAAAATACACATAGAAAATTCCATACTAAAAAGAGACCATAAAATGGGTCAATTAATACGTGATTAACGGTACACGGATGTAAAAAAATCACCACCATAATATTTTTCTATCCTAGAAAGCATGTCATGAAAGCTCTATATCAATGTGGTGAGGACAATGCTCCATAATCAATGCATTTCAGTCCCATGATTCATGAGAATAAAATATAGGACACTATTGAATTTCAAAAAAAATCTATCATCCTTCAACCAAGATCCATATCAAATTATCATCGATCCTGACAAGATGTTTAGTAAAAAATAATTGAGTCTCAACATCAAGATCGTCCTACATCAAAAATGAGATAGGTTAGAATGATTCTTCCAAATATTTGATACATGAAAAAATGCATCAACATCAACCATGGTGCAATAGATAAATATTAAGAAACATTCCCAACCTTCTGAATACCTTAAAATATAGAACAAAATTGGGGTGGTTTCTTCCCCTATTTCCTAATATATTAGCATCCCAAATGAGGCGAAACACTGAAAATAACATGATCTAAAAATTAAAACTACAATTTTCATAGATGATGGTGAGAATAATATTTGTACTGACTATATATTTTTAACATTATCTAATAAAGGATTGAAAATTTGATGGTGTGTCTCCAACCATGCTCGGTCATGCTAAAGATGATTTACCATCCTTTGAAAAACACTATAGTAATTTACATGACCATCCATAAAAGTCATCGAAATGAGCCATATTATTTTAAAGACAGATAATTAATAATATAAGAAAACACAACTAGCCCCAAATGAATGTCCTAATATCAAACAATGTTAAGAACATAATCATGTAACATTTTCTCAATAACCTATATAGATTGTTCTATTTGTCCTACTGTCCTTAAATGATAAGCTGTTCTAAAATTTAATTTAGATCCATGTTCCTCCTAGAGGAATCTCCAAAAGTTGGAATTCAACCTAGTATCTCTGTAAAAAATGATCGAAGAATATATTACATAAAAAATTACGATATCCTTTCCATAGATGTTTCCCAAATTGTTAACATTTTCAGTATCTCGAATGGGTATATATTGACATGATTTGTCCAGCCTATTGATCAGAACAAAAATAATATCATTATTTTGTGTGGTATGTAGAAACACAAACAAGAATTATATATTTATCTCATCCCACATTCAATACAACATTCGATTTGGATGATGTAAACCTTAGGGACTCTAGTGATTGACATTGACCTACTAATAGATATAAAAATAAGAAATGATGTATATGATGTATCACATAATACATGTCCCCTAGAATCGTCGTCACATATCTCAAACCATATTCATGGTTATAGGGTGTACCATGAAATAGGAATTATGAAAGACCCCTATCATAATTTTTTTACTAGATAAGGAATAACAAATTGATTCTGAAATCCTTAGATTCCCCCAAAATAGAAAATCTAGTCATAGATTGTATCCAAACCATAAAGATGGAACCCAATGCTACGAAACTAAATACAAATATAAATATAAAGAAACAATATTGATATAAATTTATGTTGTATAAATTTTTACAAATACAAAATAAAACAAAAAATTTATTCCCAAAGACCATATTTGTTTTGTGTCATTGGAAATTAAAAATGATAAACAACTGGTTCATAAAACATATAAATCAACTCCTTATTTTTCCTTCATAAATACAAAACCATTTTGAGACATCATACTTAATACCCTTATTTATATCATGGGGAATAGAATATAAAAAGGGGTGATCTCAAAAGCTTAGTCAGGGTAAACAAGGAAAATATATATCATATTATAATCATAATACATATAAACATAACAACAGAAAATGTTATCCTCCATTTCAAAGATCATGATATCATGTCATGGAAGAAATCATCAGAATTGATTATAAATTTTTGAATATATTAAAAAATAGAATAATATAATACATGGATTTTTTTTCATACACATCGGTAAAGAAAATCATTTCATATTATTCATGGCTCATTTCAAAGACCATCATAGCAGTTAATGTTCATCATTGAACTGGGTTCACTCCTCATTCCGACCTTTTATTACATAACTAGGGTAAAATTCTATTACATCCCAATATTAATAAATTTGGTTTACATTTCATTCAAACCGCTTATTACTAAACCTGTCTTACATTCCATTTGATCTCTATATTACTAAACTATGTTTAAATAATATTATATCCCTATATTAACTAACAAAGATCATTTATCATTATAGCCATGTCTATCTAATGAGGTATTAATATTTACCAAATTCATTGGATGAAAATATAGGTCCCACCTGTCACATAATTAAAACCATACATATGTGTGATAGAATAACATTAATCACCAATTGCATAATATCCTAAGGAATAATATGCATTTCATTAACAGCATTACATAACAAAATAATCTATATTATATAAATTTATTTAATTAAGATAATTCCATCAATAATATAATAAAACCATAGAAAAAATTAGGATAGTATACATGAATCATTTACCTATTAAATATTTTCAACATAGAAGAAATATAATTTTGATAGATCATTTGAAATTAATTCTTGAGAAAAATATCCTTTCTTCTTCAAAAACATTTCCTATTCTAAAAATGTCATGGATTTTTAAATGAAACAAATTTATCTAAAAAATTGATTAAATATTATAAGGATAGTTTCAAGGAAATATAGAATAATGAAAGGATGGAAATCCCTTCCATCCATATATGTTAAATGAAAAAAATTTCCTTTTACTTTTTTCAGAAAAATTAAAAAGCACATCATATGTATAACACACAAAAAATTATTTTGAAACCATGTAGTAAAAATTATAAATTACATTATATAACCCTAGAATAATAGTGAATAATTTTATGAAAATATTTTAATAATTTATTATTATTGATGATAAATATTCCTTAACCGAGACTAAAAACGAAAAAAAAATATTGAAGACACCATGACATAAATACTCATTAGATTATAATCAATAGAATCATATTCCCCATGAAGTAAAAAAACTCTTCACATTATAATATATATAATAATATTCCCCATGAATGAAATAAAATTATGAAAATTATATACTATTTTTTATAAGCTACAAAAAATAAATTCATGGGCAGTATATACACTATATAGAAGAAACAAGTAGTGTATGTAACACGTGTCTCATAGAAATAAAGGCGAGACAAAAATAATCCCCTATGTTAGGTATGGTTCCATTGGTACATATATAAAACACCTATATAATGGTTTAAATAATTTCAATAACATATTCCATAGCCATATTTATATTTATGATACTATATATGACCATCTTATCTCCATTGTGTTAATAAATTTTCCATATTATTCCTCTTTTAGTTCTTACCTACTTCATTTTCTCATACAAGTTTTTTCATATCATTTCTTGTAATTCTTCAAAGGTTTCTATTATATCATTTATAGAATCATATTTATTTAATATTTTTCATGTTTTTCATTTTATACATACATATAATCATGAAATAATTAGGATCATTTAGAATGAATCATATCACATCATGGTGATGGTAGGTCGTACGTACAAATGACTGATGATATGATTCCAAAAATTATGATGTTGTATGGTAGTGGATGTTATATATATTGTTACAAAATAAACATATTTCTATAATAATAAAATATATTTATTATATCCATTATTATAACCATCTAATTAAAGAGGGGATGAAAAATAGTTTACACAACGATGTGGAGATGGTAAGATATTCATACACATGCGTCATGATTTCATTTTTCATTGAATGGATAGAAGGTAGAAAATTGTTATTCCATAATCATAATAACATCTCATCATATAATTGATATTGGATTTATTAATTTACTATTGAAAAAACGTATTCATAGGAATTATAAGATGAAATAAATTTGAATGAATTGGTAAAGTGTATTACCACTTCCCTGAGTAGCTCACTATAGATCTCCTCTTAATGAAACAATAGCTGGTCTTTTTAGAAGACTGGAATTTCAAGAATGTTACACAGGATATTAATAAAGGAAATGGGAAGGGTTATACCTAGATTTAATTATCAAGGGTAATTTAATAAGTTATGTAGTAGGTCCCCTTTTATAATTGTGGTTGAGGGGAACTTTTAGAATCTCTAAATATATTATTTTATAATAAAATATAAACCCATATAAAATCCTCAAAAAGGTCACATTTCATAATATTAGATGAAACTAGATTTTAGTCTCATCATGAAAAAAATTTAGACATGTTTTACTATCAATTAAAACATTCTCATTTATATTAACCCTTAGTAATTCTATTTTAATTTTAAGTAAGGTAAGAAATTATTCAGTATTAAAATAGTATAATTTTTTCTTACATGATTTCAATTATACCATAAATTAATAAATTTTTTTATTTTGTACCATAGAATAATAAATATTTATTATTTAAAATTTATTATGATTTTTAAGTAATTTAATAAATCTTTATTTTGATAAAAAATCAATATTTTCAATTTTAAAACAATTGAAATCCATGTTTTTTAAATATTATGATAACAATATAAATTCAAAACAAATATTTATTACATTAATAATAGGTCATGATAATCTATAAAATTTCATGGATATATTAATTATCCCAAATTTTATTTATTTTAATATTTTTATTAATAAATATTTGATATTTCCATTAATACAATAATTACTACTTCAGTTCTGTGTAATTATTTAATGTACATATATTTTGAATACCAATTAAAAAAATGATATGAAGAATATAAATCAACTATATTTCATAATAATAATTATATTATAATATATATTCAGGAATCTCCAACATAAAATTTTTTATATATATTAAAAAATGAATGCGACACCTTTAAGATTACTTTAGATAAAATATTACATGTGTCATAATCACATCTGTGTGGGAAAAGATGGAAAATGACTCTACCATTTTATGATTATGGTATAGATATAATATACCTATAAGATTTTAGTAAGTATATTTTCTTTTTAATGGTAATTATTATTTTAATAAAATCCTTTTTTCTATTTTTCTTCATTAAAATATTCTTTCTCTCGTCATTGTATTATAATTTTATGTAAATATTTATATCCTAAAAGTTACAAATAAATTACTATGGAATAGAAAAACATTTTATATTTAAAATTAATATTTATATATGTATTTTTATTATATAAAAATTTATATTAAAAATGATATATTTATTAAAAATTAATTAAGTCGTATTTCACATTTCTAAAAATAAAATAAGTGACCTACTCTCATACAATTGGCTTCAAAAGGAATCGATTTTTACACAATGATGATATATGTAAAAACACAATTATCCAATTATATAATGAAAAGTTATACATAAACTTTATAATATTTATTTCAATTTCAAGTAACTAAATTTTCTTTTTACTGTAATAATAAAAAACATTATTGACATTACTATTCATGATGCCTATAAATAAAAGAAAGATATTTACAAAATTTGCACCCACTGATTCAAAATATGGAATCTATTTTTCATTATTAAAATAAAAAATAATCAGTAATTATTTTAAAATTAATACCATTGTCTGAATGAGAAAAAAACATTATAATATTAAATCATTGCAAAAGATTGAACAATTTTGACATCAAAATTCAATGTAACATTAATTATAATGAACAAAATTATATTAAATGGAAAAAATATAGTATATTTATATTTTAAGAAAATAAATAATATAAAATAAGTAAATAATATATTTGAATGAATATATAGTTTTCGATTAAAATTTATTATATAATAACTATTCATCAAAACATGAAATTTTTTAGACAAATATCAAAAAAATCCAATGTAATTTTTTATATCTAGCTTCCAAATAAAATGTTTTTTTTATATAATATAAATCCATGTTAAACAAAGATTTTATAAGGGTGTTCTATCAAAAATGTCAAACAATGAATTTTTTGAAAAACACTTCTTTTATTAGAAAAAAATGATTTTTTCCTTATATCATATCTATAAAACACATAATAAGAATACTAAATATTAGATGGAATATATTAAATATTTATTGAATTAATAAAATCCATCAAGAGTGATTTTATTTTTTATAAACTCACTTATCTAGATTTAAATATCTTTTCCGAAAAACAGTTCATTATATTAAAAAATGGATTTATATTCATTTATATTTATTTTCTCCCCAAAGAATTAATTATACAAAAAAATTTAAACTATATGTTCATAATTTAATTAATTTTAAACATACCTTCTGTAATAATGAATATATTATAAGGTAACATAATAATATTTTCTTTTTCTATAAAACATGATCTTCCTTGAAATGAAATGTATCAAAAGAACTCGAAATTTGGATTAACCCAAACCAATTATAGTATGGAATATTACATAATATAATATAGAGTTGTGTATATGACAAAATTATCTTGGTTTAGCATTAAATACAATAAATCATAAAAATTGAAAAAAAATATCTCATAATAATTTCGGGCTGTTAATTCTACCCCCTTTAAAATGAATATTTCCCTCAAAATTTTTCTGAGTTATCAAAGGTTTAATACTTGAATGTTTCTTTCATAGATACCCACATCTTAAAAAAATAGTTAAACATCCATTTAAAATGGAATAGTTTGAAAATAATAGTTACCCAAATAAAATAATAATTAGTTCTCCATGTATGAGAACATAGGTGAAGATTTTTTATGAATGGGGGAAAACAATAAATAATCATAGATATTGATAAATATCACTGATCATAAAAAAAAGGGTGATCTAAAGAATGTTAAAATTCTGAAAACCATCAACTAAATATGCATGATAGACGCCATTAAAAACATAAAATATGATGATAATAGGACACAATTTTACATCAGGATCCCTTTTTATAATATTTATGAATTTTCATGAAAGGAAAGACTTACTTTATTTCAGTATAAACTCTCCCTTGGTCGTACCTTGAACAATTTCCACTTCATCTATTACTCATAGAAATAATGTTGTATTTTTTAGTCCTTATGTGTTAGTAGATCATGTGATCCATAAGTCGAAATATATGTCATTCGACATAACTTTATCACATCAAAAATTACAACACAATTTATCAAATATGCATAAGCCCACCTACGGTGATATAATTATTTATTCTAAACAATATTAAATGAAGTTAAAATTATACTCCCCATTAATATATAACCTTAAAATCCTTATGAATTATAAAAATAAAAATCTATAAAAAGAGTTGGACTAACTCACCATAACATTTTTCCACCATATATTATAAGTTATCTCTTATTGGTCACATTCCAAACATGTAAACACCTTCATCATGTATTCTATTGAGTCCTGGAAATAACCTAAACTACAATATACCCTAAATGAAAAAATCCATGTTTCCTTATTATAAGTATTATTGAATATATTTTGTAAGTCCCAAAAGGTTTTATATTTATCCAAGATAGCATAACCCTATTGAAAACAATTATAGAATTAGTTCCTGATCAACTAGTATCATCCAATTTAATTATTCATATCCAACTTATATTTGTCCAAACGTCATTATCTTAACATACAGATAATATTAAGGGTTACCTTTCATTAATCATGTGTTCTCTAAATATATCACCTAACTATGAAATCAGTTTTAAATGACTTTAGAACTATTAAACACATCCTTTCTAATCATCAATGAAAAAATTATAATAAAAACACTTATATATTTCCTGGTTAATATAACATAATCATTGATTTTCGAAACACATAATCCAAAATCATTAAAAATTATTCTTTAATCATTAATCAAGATCCATCAAATTAGGCTTTCATAAAATATAAATAATTTATTATGGTTACTCAACCTTAATCTGATCGTGCTTCATATGTTTAATTTAAATAATAATTCTAAAACGTCCAATACTATTAACATGTCATTCAAAATATCATTAATCTTATCAGTATAGGAAATAATTGTACGACCTTCAGGATTATATTCATGATATTCCAACTTATGAAATCAATTTTTCTAATTCAAATACATGATATATCTAAAACATTCAATTTTAACCATGTTCTATCATGTTCTGGATATTGACTAAGAAAATACTGAAAAAAGAGAGAAACAATTATCAATGATAAAAACCACATATCCAAGAGAAATTACAAATTATATTTCCATCTATGAATCCTTTGGTTCAATATTAGGTTATTCATCATTTCTAAAAAATTATATGATTGTATCTTATAGTTAGAATTATCCTTAGGGACATCCCTTGAGATATCCTCCAAAATATCTCTTGGGATCTACCAAAATTATTCACATACTTGTTTCAAGTAGTTAACTAAACCTTATCTATGATACCAAATATAATGACCCAAACATGATTTATATAGGTACTATAACCTTTTTTCAGAATACGCAAGACATTAAAAAATTTAGACCCAAATATCATGTTTGATTAGTTTATTTGGAAACTGGGAAACAAAAAAAATTGTTCCATAAAAAATCTACATTATCCTTGGCTTTTCCCTTTGCAATTAGAACCCATTTTTTACAAATCTTATTTAATAACCTTCTTCATATCCTAGGGAGAAGAACCATAAAAATATGTGATTTCAAATGATTAGAACTATTATACAAGGAAGTTAACAATTAAATAATAATCATAATATATATGAAAATAACAATCAGAAATTGTATATTTTATATCAATGGTCATGATATCACGTCATGGAAGAAATCATAATATTTCATTATTAATCGATTAACATATTACCAATGTAAATAACATAAGACATGGAAGTTTTGGAAAAAACTTAAGCCTAGAAAATCATTTCATATTAGTTAATGATAATTGTCAAGACCATAATTGCGAACAAAGTCTATTACTGGACCGATGTCACTCCTCATTCAAGGGAGATATTACTGGACCAAGTTTACAATAAATTCCAACCCTGTATTACTAAATCGAGTTTAATTTCCAATCCACCCAATAAAATTGAAATGGGTTTATATTCTTTTCTAGTATGTCATTATTGAATTGGGTTTACATACCATTTCATCCATGTATTACTGAACTTAGATCAATAAATATTCCTATCATGTATTACTAAAATGAGATCATTTATCATCCCATTCATGTCAATATAAAGAGATATAAATCACTATCCAATTAATTGGATGGAGATATATGTCCCACAAATCACATAATTAATACCATAAATATCTGCCATAAGAAAATTAGTCATTCATCGCATCATAACCCAAATAATCAAATGGGTTTCATAAATATCATTTCATCATAACATAAATCATGAGAAAATGGATTTCATTATTATCATTACATCATAAACATAATAATCCAAATTAAATTAGAGTGATAGTATACATAAAATATATCCATATTATGAAATGTAAACATAGATGGAAAATAATATTGATTAATCACATGAAATTAATTATTGAGCAAAATATAATTTCGTTCTTCTAAAATGATTTATTTTTTAAAAATTCCATGTAATTTTATGGAAAATAATTTCATTCAAAAGAACCATGAAATCATGTAATATGTGATTCAAAGAAATAATGAGTTATGAAATCATAAAAATCCTTTCATTCCAGACAATTTAAATGAAATCATTCATCTCCAACTATTTTCATAAAATTAAAAAAGAACCATCTTTAGAATATTAATTAAACATTAATTTCTAACCATGTAGTAAAAATTATAAATCAATGCAAATATAAATAAAATAATAGTAAAATAAATTTTGATTTTTTTAGAAAGTAGGGATATTGGTGATAAATAAATCTTAATAAAGGATTAAAATGAACATAATATAAATATTTTAGCGATTGTCAAATAAATATTCATTTCATTATAATCAATAGAATTGTATCCTGAATGAAATAAAATACTCATCAGATTATAATCAATAAAATAGTAAGCCTCATAAAGGATGAAAAATTTTCAAAATAAAATAATCCATTCGATAAGTCTCATAAAATACATTCATGGATAGTATATACACAATGAAGAAGAAACAAGTAGTGTATGCGACATGCATCTCCCAGAAATAAGGGCGAGACAAAAATAATTACTTACATTAAGTCGGATTCCATAGGTATGTATCTCGACTTCCTATATAATGGCTCAAATAATGTCATTAACTTATTCCAAATCCATTTGAATATTTATGACATGAAATAATATAATATTATCCCCCATTTGTTAATAAAATTTCCTTGTTACTCGTCTTTTGGGTTTTAGCTTCTTCATTTTCTCAGAGAAGTTTTTTCGATTAAGATTTGGCTTATATTCTTAGGTAGCATTTATATCAATTAAAAAAATTATTAATGTAATATATATAATATTAATTCAATTTATACATTTATAAAACCATTTTTTAATAAATATCATATATAATGAATCACGTCACATCATGGAGAGAGTATGTTTTACGTACGCATGAATGATGATATCATTCCATGGATAGTGAAATAGTAAAGAAGTGGATTGTTTGTAAATTCTTCCAAAACAATATGTTTTCATAAATATTATATATAGTTGTTAATTTTATCATTACGCGTGTCCACTTAATGTGGTGTTGATAAACGGATTACCCCATGACAAAGATACGGTGAGCCATACGTAGACACGTGTGGTGATTTCATGTTTCGTAGGATGGATATAAGGCGGAACAAATTTGTTACATAATCAGAATAATATATCACAGTATATATGATACTATAGTTATTAATTTTCAATGTCAAAATCATATTAAATGGTTTTAGAAGAAGAAATAAGTTTCAAATAAATAGTAGATTAGATTACCTCTTCTTTGATGATCTCCCTCTAGATCTCCTCTTAAAGGCTATATAGTTTATCTTTTGGGAAGACCAAAAACTCTATAATGTTAATTGGGAAGTTTAAAAGGGAAATGTAAAGGGTAAAGACGAAAATTAATTCCCATGGTGTAGTGAGTAAGAGAGGGATGAGATTCCCTTTTATAATTTAGATGTGGATCACTTTAGGAATCTACAAAAATATTATTTTATAATAAAATAAAACTACAATTAAAATCCTCCAAAAATTTATATTTTCAGTTATGAGATGTTAAGTGGTTGTAATACTACCACCCAAATAAATTTAAACATGTTTTTATATCAATTGGATCCTTATATATTTAATTAACTCATAGTTATTCTATTTTAATTTTGTTGAGGGTAAAAAAGTATTCATTATTAATATAGTGTAACTTTTACATATTTGATTCCAATTAGACCATAAATGAATAATTTTTCAACATTTTATACAATATAATAATTATTTTATATTTTTTTAGAAATATTATGATGTTTAAATAATTAAATAAATCATTATTTTCATAAATAATCAATAGTATCAACTTTGACACTATTCAATTCCATGATTTTAATAATATTAAGTTGAAAAGTTAATATTGAACAAAATATTTTAATAAATTTTTATTAGGTTATGATATTGTAAAATATTTAATGGGAAAATTTATTATCCCAAATTATGTTTATTCTAATATTTTTAATAACATTTAACTGATATTTCTATATATAAAATAATTACTACATAATCATTGTTTAATTATTTAATATTTTTATTTTTTGAATAAAATAGAAAAATAGAATACTATAAGAAATATATTTCCTCTATATTTCATAAGATTAAATATTGTCGAATATTGCTTCTGGAAAATTATTCATTAAGAATGTTATATATTTATTAAAACATGAATGTGAAAACCTTAATATTACATTACCTAGAATATTAAAAGTGTCAATATATTTTCAATGTGAATCAAAATGGTCAATAACTAGGCCCTTGGATAAATATGGTCGATATATACCTAACTAATATGATTTTTTCAAGTGTTTCGGTCTTTTAATGGTAATAAATATTTTCATTAATATTATTTTATTTTTTTTCTACTAATTAAATATTTTTTTTAATCATCCTTGTATAAGGAATTAATGTTACTAATATATCCTTTAAAATTAAAAATAAATTACAATGAAAAAGAAAAACATATTTCATTAAAATGAATGTTTATATTTGAATTTAGATTCCGTATAAACTTATAAAATATTTATATTGTTATATAAATTTGAGTTAGACATATTTATGTTCTCTATAAATACAATGTATTAAATGTCACAATCTTATACATGAGGCTTGGAAAGGATAACATTTGGAACCAAGGATGATTTAGGTCAAAACAAACTCATCCATTGATATCAGTACAAGTGTTAGGATATTTTTATAATATTATTTTAACATTTTGAAACATGATTTACCTATTTACGATAATAATTAAAAAAATACTAAAATTCCTATTCATAATGCCAAAAAATAAAAGAAAGATAATTAAATAACATATACCCACTAATTAAAAATATTTAATCCATCTTCTAATGTCAAAATATATAATTTTCAGCAATAAATTTTAAAATAATCTTATTTTTTGAATGAGAAAAAGGGTTTTAAAAGATAAAACATTGCAAAAGATTAATAAAAATTACATCAAAATTAAATATAATATTTATGTGAATCACTTATATTGTATTAACTAATAAAAATATAATCTATTTATATTTTAAAAACATTAAATTATATATCTTATCCATATTAATTATTTTGATGAAATATTTTTTTTTAATTTAAATTTCGTATATTTTTTAAGTTCAACAAAACATGATATTTATCAGAAAAATATCAAAAAATCACCCAATGTAAATTTTTATAACATGCATCCTAATAGAATGTTTATTTTTTCAATTAAAATATTTAATATGGTAAACAAATATGATTAGAAAGGGTGTACAATGAATGGGTGAAAAAACATCATTTTTTTGTAAAATACTTCTTTTATCCAAAAAATAAATATGTTCATATATCAGAAATTGAAAACATATAAGTTGAATTTTAAAAAATATATTGAATATATTAAACCTATATTTCATTATTAACATCCATCAAGAGTAATTTTATCGTTTTATAAACTCTGTTTTTTTATTTAAATAATTTTTTAAAAATTAATTTATTTTATTTAAATAGGTGTTTAATTTTTATTTATAATTAAATACTCACCAAATATATAATTATACATACATGATTATTTAACATTTTGGTAATTCAGTAAATATTTTTCATACCTAGAATTATAATTTCTAGGTTATAGGAAATCATAAAAATATTTTGTTTTTCACTTAAACTCCGCCTTTCATGAAATGAAATTTATCAAAAGAACTAGAAATTCTATATAACAAAATTCAAGAATAGTGTTTAATATATCATATGATAAGCCATAATTTCATTTAGTGAAATATTTTCATTTTGCCTCTTACATCCCAAGAAATTTAAAAGATTGAAAAAATGTATATCACACAAAAATCATGGGGTGTTACACTATTGCTTCTTAAGAATCGTCTGAATAAGATTAGAGGTTAATTAAATAAATTCTAAAATGTCCTCAAATACATTATCTTCAAATAAAAAATGAAATGGAGAAAAATATTCCTATTGTTCCATACATCTGATGATTATTTCATGGCATTGGTCTGAGTTTTTCTCCTCAATAAATCAACAATGACATTTAACATCCCTATGGACAGGGTAATGAAAAAATAAAAATAATATTGGTTATAAACACAAAATTTTTATTAGAAGTTAATTTTTTTTAATTGAATATATAACTCACTGGTTATTTGTCGAAATAAATTTTAATCCTTTCTCCAAAAAGGTAAATCTCCCAACTCTTAAGGGAACATGTCATAGCCTTGTGTTAACGATAATGGGTGAGGTGATGCTTCTCATGTGTCTTATTTTGCTTCTAGCCAAAATCCACCAAGTGATTACCCAAGATAAGAACATAGCCCAAACCCAAACCTCATTCTTTATATAATACCACATAGCCCTAATAAACCTCAAGAAGAGTTAAAATCAATGTATAAGTGAAAATATGTTTTATATCATCTAAATAACTCTTACATTTGTCATCCCAAAGGAATTTCACTACTTTTTGACTGAGGAATATCGTTAAGGATTCTGAATATGATAAATATTTTAGAAATATATGGAAATACCAAACCTTTCCAAATAATCTCCGTATGTAAAAAAACTACATGGTTTCTACCATTTCAAAAAAGATTTCACATTCTCAGGATCAACTGAGACACGATGTTCTGACACCAAGAGTCCCAAAAAAATTCATCCTAAATCCAAAAGATTCATTTTAAATATTCTCATATTGTATAGGATCTATTCGGATTTCTATAACTACTATCATATGAGGAACGTGATCCTATCAACATTAGAGTAAAACAAGATGTTATATATAAAGACTAATATGAATGATCTAAGTAGCTAATAAGAAATCATATTCATTATATCCATAAAAATGTAGGAACACTGGTTAGAGAAAATAACATTCCAACACACTCATATTTCTCATACCCTCATCGGAAGGTAGTCTTATGAATTTAAAATTCATTAATTCTCAGCTAGATTGAACTAGATTCAATATTTATCTTCAAGAATAGATTTTCCCCTTTCAACTAGTCAAATAGACCATCAATCCATGGTAATTGATATTTTTTCATTATAATAACTCAATTGACTTTTAGGTACTCCCCATAGAGGAAATGTGTTTCATTATATTCTTTTTAAATGGGAACAAGTTCCACCCAAGGTTACACACTTATGAAAATGAATCCTTTATCTAATAGATCATCCAAATTAAACATTAACCCTTTCTAATCATTTGTTTACACATGATATGAATTCATAGATACTGACAATGTACCAGATACCAAATCAATTTATCAGAGTACCTCTATTACTGGTGGTAGACAAGAGATATTAGAAGGAAACACATTTTGAAATGCAATGGTAAATGGATGGTGAATATATTTTAATAAGTATCAATCAAAGTCGAAATAAAACATCAATAATAACCTGCCCTTTTCTAGAAAAGAGTTCCTACATCTAATCGACCTTAGGTCCCATTCATGTTAAAAGAAACAACAAATCCCGTCAATTGTAGAAAAAAAGACAATTGAAAGGTAACAATAAATTCAATCCTTATTATAAATCAACAAATCTATCAAAAAATTAAAGTCTTATGTTTTCAGGATGGTAACAATAAATCATTAGGTTAGATGAATATAAAAGAGAATGAAAATGCACATAGGATAGTAGAGACACATATCTCTCATTATTTTGTGTTTTTTTAAATAACCATCATATAAGATAACAAATTCATTAAAATAAAAAGGTGTTTCACAAAAAAAGTCAATATAAATGAGTGAAATGCATAGACATCAAATAAACAAGTCAATAAAGATAAATCTATAATGATGGTACCTCTCACAGTCTTTGAAATTATAAAATATTCATATAGAGAATCTATTATTTATTGTAGAATTATTCCAAATTCCTATATATGGAAGTAATTATATCATTAATAATCTTATTGGAACAAGGTATATTTTGGATATTCTGAGTCCATACCACTACCATGTGAGGAAAAAGTGGTAGATCATTTGTGGATGTTCTTAGTAACCATAAAAACTGCAAATATTTTCCACATCAGTAGAAACACATCTCTAATTCCAAACAATTACATAATTAAAGTAGGCCAATCAGTATCTTTCAGAATCAACATGAGATATTGATGATTTATAATATTTATAACAATAAAAAGACTATTAAATCAACCTCATTCAATTAATGTAATTCATTTAAATACAATTTAGAGAAAAATGGACTCTTGTTGACCCAGAAATTCTGTTCAGGTCAATGTCAAGTAAGAATTTTGATGAACAGAATCTGGTAGCCATCAAAACCGGCACCAAACTTAGACCATGACCAGGAACGAAGGGAATTAATTGTCCCTATAGGTTCTCACAATCTCCTGGCTATAATATATTTTGGTTTGGGAATGATTTACTAGAATATGGAACCATAAAACATCAAAAACTTTCAATAAATTGAATCTGAAAAATTCATACCAAATGAAATTTATAATAAATTAAAAATTGAACACATAAGTTTAAATATATAACAATATATCCAGATACTCCCAAAAACAGAATCCAAACATCTGAAGGAATTTCACATGACAAGAGGTCATCACCCACAAGCCGTCTCTATATCGTTGCACCATCGATGGGAACTGACCCACGGAACTGCCATCACACAATGACCTTCCTTTACCTGTGTCAAACATGACCAAGTCAACTTACACCCAAGAGATGTTGTAGAGTTTGAGACTAATCTCAATAGGATATAAACAAGTAATTCCATAGATTATACAATACATGATATAAAGCATGTCATTTTTGATAAACAAGAAGTTGTGGAAAATATTTCTAAATAACGAAATATTTAAATGTAAGATGTTTTGAAAAGGGACATTATTTGAGTGAGAAAATTTGAGAAAAAAATGTATGCTACTATATTTTCCATCAAAAACCACAATATTCTAAATATATTAAAAAAGATTTAATGAGAACTAATCGCAGGAACACACCTAGGAACTAGTTATTCTCGGGCCCCATGTACCTCGTACCTCGGTGTAATGTAACCATAGAAAAATTTGTTCTCATGCATGAGAATATAGTAGGGAACATAACCATAACCTAGTGATTCCCAATCATCATAAACATAGTTTTTTTAGTGTTGTATTTATCCATTTATCTCAATGAAACAATGAAAAAACCCTTCTAGATCACTAGCGTACTAGTACATATCCACCCTCCTAGATACCCAAGCATCAACCATTATTCTCTGTCACACCCGGACCTTAAATTCGTCTCTATTTATTTAATTCTTGGCTTCGAGGTCTCCCGCCGATGTCCGAGCTGGGTCCCGAGTTAAATTTTTCATCGTTTAATGTTTTTTGTGGGTTTTAGACCCGCGCACGGGCACTGCGTGGTTAGAAGTGGCCGTGCGGTAGCCCTAGGTGCTTGTGCGGGTGCCCGAGCGTACTGTGTTGAGGCGCACAATGTGTGCGCATTTTTTTTGGCGTACGATGAGTGCGCGGGGACCCCGTTTTCATTATTTGATAATTATGTGGTCTATGTTTAAAAAAAAGAGTTAATAAAAATATTAATTTTATGTTGTTGTTATTATTATTATTATAATTATTATTATCCTTTATATTATTAATATTATTATTAGGAGTTAAAAAAAAGGCCCTAACCCTAATCAACGGCGCAACCCCCTCTTCTTCCCCCGTTTTTTTCTTTCTTTCTTCATGCGGCGTGCCCCCTGGTTTGTGGCCTCCCCTGATGTGCTCCCTCCGCCTCGCCGCATCCTCTCATCGACACCGGCTCCCGCTCCTACCATCTCCGCACTCGCCCCCCTGCGCAGCGGCGCCTCCCAGCGCGAGCTGCCTGCTTCCCTCTCTCGCCGCTGAATCCCGACCTCCTCCTGCAAGCCAGCTTCCGCACCCAGCCCCGTTCCACCTCAGCACCCCGGCCAACCATCTCCTTCAGCTTCCAGCCCTCCTCAACCGGCCCTCTCTGCTCCCGCTCGCCACCCCAAGCTCCGCCTCTCCCTCACCTCGGCAGCAACACCCCGACTTCTCCCTCGCCAGATCCATGCCGCCCTCCCCGACCGGTGCCTCCTCCACCCAGCAACACCCCTTCCGACCTCCCTCCTTGGCTGCGCATGCCCAACCCCCAGCCGCAGCCGCTCCATATTTCCAAAATCTAGCCGCGCCTCCTGCCGGCTACTTGTAGCACGCACCGACCGGCCCCGACACTACTGCAAGACCCCCTTTCCTGTGCACCTCATTTCCGACGCGGCTGAACACCCGGTGACCCCCATCCCTTTTTTTTCAGCACCGCACAAGGTCCGACAGCCTCCTTCGAGTTTCGGACGACCCCCACACCCTTGTCGTAGGTGTGTTTCCCTTTGACCGCTTGCTATTCATTTTTTGGTGGTGATGCCGAAAGGATTCGGCTTTCCGTTAGCACTTTTTTTGACATCTTCGACCCAATACCTTGTCTTAAGGTCCGATATAGATCCCTTGCAGTGCAATCGACGTGCGAAGGAGGTTTTTTCATCTATTTGCGAGGTTATTCCTACATTAAGGTAGGTGTCTCCATGTATAAATATTATTTATCAATTTTTATTGCTTGTTTGATTAATCTGCTATATTGTTTAATTTATTTGTCTGGTTCAAATTTGGTTTTGTTGGAGTTTAGTGTGTGTCTCATTTGGTTCGTAGCTTTTCCCCATGGTATGGATGCGTTTTTATGGATGTTTATGTGTAGTAAATTGTTTGCGTTTGAATAAATTGTGTAGTTGGTTGTTAATCTGTGTCAGTATTGTGAATTGCATTTTGACATGGTATATTTTGTGTGTTTGGTATTGAATACATCATGTGCATTGGGTAGGTAAAGCCAAGTGACTTTTTTTAAACTATCACATGATTTTTTATTTATGATTTATTGAGTTTCATAAAAGGTGAAAATGTGTTCTATAAATGGAGTTGAGTTTTCCCAGAATGTTGATATGGTGTATATCACACTTTTGAAGTCTCATTTGAGTGTGTGTGGTCTTGAATTTTCTTTTGGGTGTGTAAAATCCTGAGTATCTACGGTTTTGGTTTTATAAATTTTAAAGTGACTTATTAAATAGTACGAATGGTGAATGTCATGCATTGAAAGTAGGTCAAGGTGGTTCTTTTGTGATGTTGTTCATATGGTTTGTTTTAAGTCCTTGTTCATGTATTTTGTTTATCTTTGCGGTTGCAGCGTGTCGGCACGGTAAGCTCATGTTACCACGATCTTCGGTTTGTGCATACTTGTGCGCCTGTGCGAGGCGTGTCGTGTTGTCGCGATCGAGCTACGAGTCAAGGTAGGTCCGCCATTGCACTTACCTTTAGATTTATAATTTATTAATTGCTTGTTGTTTTATTAATTTTTAATGAATTAGAAATAATATTAGATAATAAAACTTTAAATTATTATTTAGTATGAAAAGAGCTGTTTATTTTATACCGAACACTTGTGACATTTTCTTGACGGGAAGACACCCAGTTTTGAAAGAATGCCAGTTTGGCCTTTAAACATAATTCACGGAACTTCAAATGTGCTTCTAGTTTTAAAGATAAATAATTTCTTCTGAACAAGTGTTTTGAGCTTTTTGAGAAATGAGGTTTTACATTAAAATTGGTGAAAGCCCGTTTGGCACTTTAATGAAATGGATTATCTTGGAAATCCCACTCGGGGGTGATCTTTGGTGTGCTTTGTTTGTGTGGGCTGTATGTGATGTTTGTGCATCGTGAATGATTTATTTACATTGTAGACGCACCCCCTTTTTATTGCTTGTGTTGACATGGGAACCTGGCATATTGAGTGAATTTTCTGAGAACGATTGCTGCACTAGTTTAGACCACGCACTGGCTAGTGGCCCCATAGCAGGGGAATACTGAGTTATTGCTGCTATGGGGATTGGGCCCCTCGGTTAGGCCATGCAGGGCTATGCCGGGTAGTATAATGGGCATTATGACGTCATCGAGTTATGGCATGCCTTCAGGATGAGTCACATGTATAGTACGTTCTAGATTGTTCACGATCTCCTAGGTTCGACCCATGTTTATTTTAGTGTTTATTTGTATGTGGCGGACGATTGAGAGGTCGAGTTCGGTAGCTAACCCATGTGTGCCACTTTTTCCATTGCCCTTAGTGTGTGTTGTGTATTGTGCGTGATTTTCCTTTTCACTAACAACTAAAGTTTGAATTTCTAAATTGTTAGCAAAATGTTTTAAAATGAAATGCACATGTTTCTTTCAACATTAAACTTGTTCTTAAAATAAAAAGGGCAATGGACTGTTACTTGTTTTAGAAATGAATGTGTGTGGAAAACATATTTTTATATAATTTAGTTCAAACCTGGAATTGATAAATTATTTATTTATTGGTATTGCATTGGGATAGAATTAGTCGGGCCTACCTACTGAGTTTTATTACTCACGCCTATAGTGCTTTCTTGTTTTTAGTTCTGTTGCAGGTTCCAGATTCAGTTGTTCGCCTTGAGCGATGTTGGTTGTGGTATTGGAGAGTGACCCATGGGGTCACCTGGAGTTTGGACCGTGGTCAAGTTAGTAGTGGTGTTGGTTGCTTTTTCTTTATTCATTTTGTTGTTATGTTTTTTTTCTGCTGTTTAGTTTGTTTTTCATCTAGGACAAATCGTTCCCACCAGTTTACTTTTGATGCCCGGCACTAGTTGCCAGCCCGTGGGGATCGGGAACGCCCTTCGGGCCGTGTTGCGGGCCGGCTCGGGTGACCGGTTCAGGGTCGACCTGGGTTGGTTCGTGACAAAATGGTATCAGAGGAGACCCTTTTTATTTGGGATGTCTAGTAGAAGGATATTAGGATTGTCGAGACTCGAGAGGTAGGTACGGGAAGTATGTCATGAACCCTCGCCCGTTCCACACCTCGAGTCGCCAGGGATAGTCCAGGAATTGAGTCTTTGTTTCATTCTCGCTTGTTTTGTATTGAGGGATGACAACGGAGGTAAACTGATGTTACATCGTGATCTCACATGGAGTAGTGACCCATGTGGAGTTTGGGTACAAGCTTTGAATTCCTCTTAGTGGTTGACGCTTACCTGGGGCATGACCCACTATCATGTCTCCATGTTAAGTGTGACCGCTGGTCCCTCACCCTGATGGTTTGATGCGAGTTGAGTGTCGTTTTTGTTTTGGTTAGTGTAAGTGCGTTTTTGGAAGTGAAAAAGGGTTTTTGAAAAATGGGACTGATTTCATTTAAATGACATTAAATTTATGAAATGAGTTTTAAAACTGAAAGCCCTTGGTTTGGAAAAACTGGTTTTTGCTTGGAAATTGGTCGAGAATTGTTTGGGGTGAAACCGCAGGTACTCCTTATGAACGTTTTCACATGTGAGAGAATGCATAGAAATTGTGTGTTGGTGCGTGTATGAATGGAATGTGGATAATGACACGTGCAACGGGTCTTGAGATTACCAGGGTGTTTATTTGGAATTAAAGGCACGACCATGATTTTCTAAATTGGCTTTTAAAGAGGATAATGGTTTTGGAAAGTGATTTTGGTTTGAAAGGGATTTGGTATTTGGAAACTAGTCTTGAAACGAGAATTTAGAAAGAGGTGGTTTTGGAATCTAAAATGAAACGATAATTTTGGACAGGGAATTTTGGGTTATGTTTGCGGTTGTTTGTTTCTTTTGAACTGGTTGTTTTAGATGAAACCACTTTCTTTGATGTTGCTTCGATTGATATCAATTTCGTCTCGGTGTTATATATGTTTTTCAAAAATGCCGCCCAGAAAGGTCCCTAGAGTTTTGATGAGTCATGCCCAGTTTTTGGTCCTTCTCGGACGTTGTCCGTACTTCGTGGTGATTGGAGTCTATTAGAGACTGTGCAGTGGCTTGAAGAGGTCGAGCACATCTCCAGGGTATTGGGAACTCCCGAAGCGGTTAAAGTGTATGTGTTTTGGGTCTGTTCGAAGGTCCAGCTCTGGACGAGTTGGAGTTGTTCGCCCCGTCATTACTGTAAGTTGGTATGATGTGGTATGTCTTCAAAGCCATCTTCGTTCAATGATTTATACTTGTGGAAGTGAAGACGAAGAAAATGAAAGAGTTTATACGTGTTCAACATGGTCAGCAGACGGTGAAAGCATATGTTGAACATTTCAAGGATCTTGTGTCTCTTTTTCTGGGGGTAGAGTCGCAAGACTGGATGAAGACTTCTCTCTTCATCAAGGGTCTTCGTTTAGAGATCAAGGAGCGGGTCCTCCTTTCTGAGGACCATCACATTGACATGCTTGTGGATGAGACGTTCTTAGTTGAGTTGGTCGTTGGAGTGGATATGGTTGACAATACAACATATCCACTTGCTCGTCAAGGTTCCCCATCTGGCGAGTAGTGTGTGCCAGAGGGACCTATTCCTAAAACATTCTCTTCAGTGGCTCTAACTTCCAATTTATCGGACCTTCTAATGGTTTACCGTCAGTATGGACGTTTGGGGCATGCAAGCCGTCATGTCACACCCCTCCGAAGACGTGCCAACATTGCAGGTGTCTAGATCATCTCGATAAGCTTTGTCAGGAGTGTCGCATGAGGGAGGCACTGTGACCAGAAGATTCCAGTGCCTGACTGTGAGGCAAGAGATGCTTCAACCATCAAATCCCCAACCACAGGTCTTGGGGTGAAGCTCGCGCACAGTCAGGAGTTGTCAGGGGTGTGACGCCTCAGTTCGGGTTTCGTGTTCCATGTTGGCAACAGAACATTTAAAACCCTTCAGTTCTCGTCCTTCCACTATTAAAGTTTTGGTGTTATTGTAGATTCATTGTGTCATTGTATGTTTGGGAATGAACGTGTTCGTTTGTAATCCAAATAGTCTTGTTTTTCGGATTATGGTGTTCTGGGTCATGCGCTTTATTTTTCTTAAAAGTATTTTTGGACCTTGCGTGGGTTAATCATGGTTTAGCGGTGTTCGTTTGGATATATAAATGGTTGTGGAGGGTTACAGGTTTGCGGTAATGCTCGAGTTTACTTCATGGGTTAATTTTATCTCAGAGGTTTCTCTCTTTGTTCAGGATTTTTGGTCTATGTTGAGAGTTCCAAGTTTTAACGGAGGTGTTGTTTTGCTCGTGCTATAAAGGTTAGTTTGGGAGTTCCCGCGTTGCCCCCCCCTTCCCGAGGTGGTATGGTCGAGTGTTAAATTTTCACACTAGTTGAGTTCTTGTGGTGGGGAGAAACCTCTCGTGTTCTCCTATTCTTTTATGTTGTGGTTTCTCTTGATTTTATTTGGGCATGAATTCTTTTTTGGACTATCGTTTGACTGTGTGACTTTATGGAGGAAGAAAGTGTCTGTGGTGGGGATAATTGTCACACCCCGACCTTAAATTCGTCTATATTTATTTAATTCTTGGCTTTGGGTTCTCGCGCCGATGTCCGAGCTGGGTCCCAAGTTAAATTTTAGTCGTTTAATGTTTTTGGTGGGTTTTAGACCCGCACACG
Organism: Viscum album; assembly: GCA_963277665.1. Taxonomy (NCBI): domain Eukaryota; kingdom Viridiplantae; phylum Streptophyta; class Magnoliopsida; order Santalales; family Viscaceae; genus Viscum; species Viscum album. The sequence continues at coordinate 131,833,546 of OY728138.1, read as the reverse complement.
GGCACTGCGTGGTTAGAAGTAGTCGTGCGGTCACCCTAGGTGCTTGTGCGGGTGCCCGAGCGTACTGCGTTGAGGCGCACAATGTGTGCGCATTTTTTTTGGCATACGATGAGTGTGTGGGGACCGCGTTTTCAGAATTTGAAAAATATGTGGTCTAAGTTTAAAAAAATAGTTAATAATAATAGTAATTTTATTTTGTTGTTATTATTATTATAATTATTATTATCCTTTATATTATTAGTATTATTATTAGTAGTTAAAAAAAGGCCCTAACCCTAATCAGTGGCGCAACCCCCTCCTCTTCCCCCGTTTTTTTTCTTTATTTCTTCCTGCAGCGCGCCCCCTGGTTTGCGGCCTCCCCTGCTGAGGTCCCTCCGCCTCGCCGCATCCTCTCACCGCCACCGGCTCCCGCTCCTACCATCTCCGCACTCGCCCCCCTGCGCAGCGGTGCCTCCCAGCGCGAGCCGCCTCCTTCCCTCTCTCGCCGTTGGATCCCGACATCCTCCTGTAAGCCAGCTTCCGCACCCAACCTCGCTCCACCTCAGCACCCCGGCCAACCATCTCCTTCAACTTCCAACCCTCCTCAACCGGCCCTCGCTGCTCCCGCTCGCCACCCCAAGATCCGCCTCTCCCTCACCTCGACATCAACACCCTGACTTCGCCCTCGCCAGTTCCATGCCACCCTCCCCGACCGGTGCCTCCTCCACCCGGCAACACCCATTCCGACCTCCCTCCTTGGCTGTGCATGCCCAACCCCCAGCCGCAGCCGCTCCATATTTCCACAATCCAGCCACGCCTCCTGCCGGCTACATGCAGCACACACCGACCGGCCCCGACACTACTGCAAGACCCCCCTTGCCTGTGCACCTCGTTTCCGATGCGGCTGAACACCCGGCGACCCCCATCCTTTTTTTCCAGCACCGCGCAAGGTCCGACAGCCTCTTTCGAGCTTTGGACGACCCCTGCACCCTTGTCGTAGGTGAGTTTCCCTTTGACCGCTTGCTATTCATTTTTTGGTGGTGATGCGAAAGGATTCGGCTTTCTGTTAGCACTTTTTTTGACATCTTCGACCCAATACCATGTCTTAAGGTCCGATATAGATCCCCTGCAGTGCAATCGACGTGTGGAGGAAGTTTTTTCATCTATTTGTGAGGTTATTCCTACATTGAGGTAGGTGTCTCCAAGTATAAATATTATTTATCAATTTTGATTGCTTTTTTGATTAATCTTCTATATTGTTTAATTTATTTGTCTGGTTCAAATTTGGTTTTGTTGCAGTTTTGTGTGTGTCTCATTTGGTTCGTAGCTTTTTCCCATGGTATGGATTCGTTTTTATGGAAGATTATGTGTAGTAAATTGTTTGCGTTTGAATAAATTGTGTAGTTGGTTGTTAATCTGTGTCAGTATTTTGAATTGCATTTTGAAATGGTATATTTTGCGTGTTTGGTATTGAATACATCATGTGCATTGAGTTGGTAAATTCAAGTGACTTTTTTAAACTATCACATGATTTTTTATTTATGATTTATTGAGTTTCATAAATGGTGAAAATGCATTCTATAAATGGAGTTGAGTTTTCCCAGAATGTTGATATGGTGTATGTCACACTTCTGAAGTCTCATTTGAGTGTGTGTGGTCTTGATTTTGCTTTTGGGTGTGTAAAATCCTGAGTCTCTTTGGTTTTGGTTTTATAAATTTTAAAGTGACTTATTAAATAGTATGAATGGTGAAAGTCATGCATTGAAAGTAGGCCGAGGTGGTTCTTTTGTGATGTTGTTCATATGGTTTGTTTTAAGTCCGTGTTCATGTATTTTGTTTATCTTTGCGGTTGCAGCGCGTCGGCGGGGTAACCTCGGGTTACCACGATCTTCGGTTTGTGCATACGTGTGCACCTGTGCGAGGCGTGTCGTGTTGTCGTGATCGAGTTGCGAGTCAAGGTAGGTCCCCCATTGTACTTAACTTCAGATTTAGAATTTATTAATTGCTTGTTGTTTTATTAATTTTTAATGAATTAGAAATAATATTAGATAATAAAACTTTAAATTATTATTTAGTGCGAAAAGAGCTGTTTATTTTATACCGAACACTTGTGACATTTTCTTGATGGGCGGACACCAAGTTTTGAAAGAATGCCAGTTTGGCCTTTAAACATAATTCACAGAACTTCAAATGTGCTTCTAGTTTTAAAGATAAATACTTTCTTCTGAACAAGTGTTTTGAGCTTTTTGAGAAATGAGGTTTTACTTTAAAATTGGTGAAAGCCCGTTTGGCACTTTAATGAAATGGATTATCGTGGAAATCCCACACGGGGGTGATCTTTGGTGTGCATTGTTTGCGTGAGCTGTATGTGATGTTTGTGCATCGTGACTGATTTATTTACATTACAGACGCACCCCCTTTTTACTGCTTGTGTTGACATGGGAACCTGGCATATTGAGTGAATTTTCTGAGAACGATTGATGCACTAGTTTAGACCACGCACTAGCTAGTGGCCCCATAGTAGGGGAATACTGAGTTATTGCTGCTATGGGGATTGGGCCCCTCGGTTAGGCCATGCAGGGCTATGCCGGGTAATATTATGGGCATTATGACGTCATCAAGTTATGGCATGCCTTCAGGATGAGTCACATGTATAGTACGTTCTGGATTTTTCACGATCTCCTAGGTTTGACCCATGTTTATTTTAATGTTTATTTGTATGTGGCGGACGATTGAGAGGTCGAGTTCGGTAGCTGACCCATGTGTTCCACTTTTTCCATTTCCCTTAGTGTGTGTTGTGTATTGTGCGTGATTTTCCTTTTGACTAACAACTAAAGTTTGAATTTCTAAATTGTTCGCAAAATGTTTTAAAATGAAGTGCACCTGTTTCTTTCAACATTAATCTTGTGCTTAAATTAAAAAGGGAAATGGATTGTTACTTGTTTTAGAAATGAATGTGTGTGGAAAACATATTTTTATATAATTTAGTTCAAACCTGGAATTGATAAATTCTTTATTTATTGGTATTGCATTGGGATAGAATTAGTCGGGCCTACCTACTGAGTTTTAATACTCATGCCTATAGTGCTTTCTTGTTTTTAGTTCTGTTGCAGGTTCCAGATTCAGTTATTCGCCTTGAGCGATGTTGGTTGTGGTATTGGAGAGTGACCCATGGGGTCACCTGGAGTTTGGACCGTGGTTAGGTTAGTAGTGGTGTTGGTTGCTCTTTCTTTATTCATTTTGTTGTTCTGTTTTTTTTTTCTACTATTTAGTTTGTTTTTCATCTAGGCCAAATCGTTCCCACCTGTTTACTTTTGATGCCCGGCACTAGTTGCCAGCCCGTGGGGATCGGGAACGCCCTTCGGGCCGTGTTGCAGGCCGGCTCGGGTGACCGGTTCATGGTCGACCCGGGTTGGTTCGTTACATGCTCAAACCATTATATCATGATAAAAAAATACATTATCACATAAATAAATAAATTTAGGTCATAATATACTCAAAACAGTTTCTATATATGCTTTTCACCACTTACACCACTCAATAACAAAATTAGAATTTCAATAAATCTACTTCTCAAAAATTAAAAAAAATGAATTTCACACAAAATACCATAAAACCCCCACTTTGAACAACATGGGAATATACAAATCCCACAAAATTGAATTTTTAGCACCAAAAATATATCTATAAACCCCTTACATGAGTTAAAAAACATATGCAATTGGCATGTCATCAAATAGAGAAGTAAAACAACAAATTTAACACTAAATATGCACCTAAAACATCTCTTTCTCATCAAATGTCACCAAAAGCAGGTTTTGAAGCTTGGATAATGGATGATACATGTGATAAAAATATAAATTCAGATAATAAAACTCATCCTGAAACGATTACTCAAGGAATCACCTACAAAAAATATCAAAACGCTTAAACGTATGTGAAAAACATCAACCGCACCACCGTTGCAGCACTAGATAGTGAAAACAAACCTAAAAATATAATATTGGACCAATAAATTCAAAAAAAAACCTATGATTGAATAAATAAATTATTTACAACAGTAACGTCATGAATAGTAGAAGAACACTTAAGCAAATTGGAGAAGGATTGAAGGAAACCAACTTACTTGGGAGATCATCGAGAAATAGCCCCAAATCACCCAAAGGATTAATCACCACAAATCCAAAATTAAAATTGTGGTTCGAATAAGGATATTTTGTTCCTGTAGGAAATGTAATTATGGGAAAAGAGTGAAAATTAAAAGAGTTATTAAGGAATGAAATTACCATTTTATATCTGGATGAATTGAGAAAGCATAAGATGTTTTCACCTAATCTATGAATCAGATGAGTTACAAAGAGGGGGAGAAGAATATTGGGGCATGCTGAGGTTCAGTGGTCTTGTTTGAGAGGTGGAATCACCAAAAAATCATTAAAATGGAATAATATATTAAATAAAAAAATTCTTTTTTAACTGGAAATGGGAATCTGGTCTATTCTATTTACATAAATAAAAACCCAGATCCACCATGATTATAGATTCCTAAAGGGTCTAAATATATATGGTGGTTTTAACAGGTCAAGGTAGGCACATTATGAATTGTAATGGATGAAAATGTTGAAAAATTAAGGGTTTATATAAGAAACAATATTTATTTTCAAATTTGGAAATGTGCTCATGGATTGGACCAAATTTTGAAAACCCGCAATTTCCACTAAAAGGCATGGAAACCCCCCAAAAAATATCAAATAAAAATTAAATGAAAAAAATCATTAAAATATTTCATTTATGGGACAATAAAACCTTATCCAACAAATCTATATAATAAATTATTCTCAATAAGATAACCAGATAATGAATGTCAGATTGAATAATCATCTCAATTATTCATGTCTTTAGATTCTCAATAGTCACCACCAAAGTAGAAAACTGAACAAGATTAAAAATAATTTTTCATTTTGAGTCATGTTCATTTCAAACAACTGAAGGATGAGAAAATCTATTGATTTAATCAATACCATATGATTATAGATAGATCTGACCCATGAAAAGAACTCGTTTATTTATTCCAAACCCTCATGCTTCTTCATCATCAGCATCAAATCCCTTAATATACTTCTTAACCCACCAAGATTAAATTTTTAACATTTCCCATTAATATATTAATTCATTTCCAATATATAAATAAAAATACTTATCTTTTTTAAACCACTCCTTAGCCTCTTGAGGATCATTAGAACCTTGTAAAGAAGGTATCTAATGGTGAATTAACTCTTCAGTACAGTCATGATATTCATCCCATTGAGGTTTAATTATCATATCCTGAACAGAAATGTTTTTAGGTACTTCTCCCATAGCTTGGATATCTGACACCACTATCTCAAAAAGATTATGGTCCATTAGAGGATTTTATTTAGGTGGTTAACTAGAAGATTACTCTCACGTCCTATTCAAACATCTTATCAATCGAATGATGCTAAAAACATCAAAAAACAACACGAATGAAAAAATAATGTATACACAAATCAATAAATCATATACAATATTCTTTAATATCAATTCCATTGAGAATACATTGAGGTCTATGTTTCAATTAACTTTGGTCAAATGCTAGGAAAATGCTAACATCAAGGAATGATTATTAACCTATAACCCGTGATAAAAGATTGTTACAAACCATCCTTGTTAGAATGTTACACTAAAACCTATGTCAGCTCTGACATAGCCAGGATTGAATTCTCAATCCCCATTGTTTGGAGACTAACACTATATCAACATAGTAATAACATTCATGGATATTAAATTATTCTCTATTAATATTATTCATATAACAAAAACCACATTCATAAAGACCATAACAGTTTATTGTATTTTAAAACTTGAGAAGAAATCATATTACATGGTGATAGATCATCAAATATTCTAGATATGATCATATCCATTATAAAATCCACATAAAATCATTCTTAATAACCTAGGTAAAGGGAAAATATGAATTGCGTGAGCTCAGATGCTGAGTAAGGGTATGAAAGGAGATACATATTCCAAATAAAAAATAAGGGCAAGAAAATATGAGCATAATTTTAGAATATCATACCCTATATATCAGAGATCATTCACATGTGTCATGTAATAAATATTTTAATTTCATAATACATTGATCATATGTGAATTTGGAGAATAATTAATGAATGTATAACAAAGGAATTTGAAATATAATTTTTGGTAGACACGTAAGCGTATAATTTTATTTACATAGTTTTAAATTAATCACTTCTAAGGTCATAATAGTAATAATGATTCATTCCCCAAACCATATTGGTAGTCGTGGTTCACTCACTTGAAAATCATAGGAATCATGATCCACTCCTATGTCCATCATAGAAGGAAAATCCCATTACTGAACCCATTTTACTTCCCGTTTTAACCATGTAAATTTCATGAGATATAAATAAATACCCAATCCATTTAAGGTAGGTATTAGTTAAATCAAACATATTTGTTTCCAAATTTCATAAACAATCCACTCATAACTGATCAAATTAAATAGGTATCAAAATCATGTAGTTATATCATAATATATATAAAATACATAGGTTTTATATTCACTTCATCAAAATATATCCTAGGAAAAATAAGTGGGTTTCATAATGATGTGACCCATGAATGAAAAACCTGATTTGTAAAAATTCAAATCGGGAAAGTGAAAAAGGATTACAAAACATCTTTCCATCAATACATAAACAATTAAATGAAAGAATATTAATGGAACCACTGTATCATTTCCCTAGAAAGGCCTGAGTAAACCAACAGACATAATCTTTTATGGGAAATGATGTAGAAATATATTTCTAAAAAAATTCAAGAGGAAATTATGCTTTCTTATTTGAAATAATATTTTTAAAGAATATATAATATTTTGAAACCATTTTATTGGAATTAATAATTAAAAATTATAATGGATGATTTAAAACATTCTTAATTCTAATTTCATGGGAAAATTACTTAGTAACTATCATAACATTTTGAAAACCAATTACTTGGAGAAATTATAAAATAATCTAGAAAAGTGTTTGAAACCCATTTCATGGGAAATAATTTTCAATATTTTAAAGAAATCATGAAAATATTTTAAAAACCCATTAACTTGAAAACTTATAAAAGATTCTTGAAAATGTTATAAAAACATTCATTGTAAATATAATGAAAACATTGAAACAAATATTGAATACCTTTTTTAGATACTTTGATGAAAAATAATTAATTATTGGGAAAATTTTGAAATTTTGATTCCTTGAAAATAATTTTAAAACATTTGATGATTTCATGAAAACATTTTAAAACCTATTTTTCTAGAAAACATATAAATTAAGATATAAAACATCTGGAAATCCTATTTTCTTAATTTAATACAAAATATATAATGAATGTGTGAATTATTTGAAATACATTGAAAACATATATATAATTATTGAAAACTTTTCTGAAAAACGTTTTCCTTGAAAAATTGTAAAACAAGATTCGATTTTTTTTTTGAAACTAATGTTTTCAAATAACCAAGACTTCAGACTATGGAGAGAGGAAAATTAAAAGATTCCTACAAACACTTTCTTAATTATCTTATGTACCAAAGAGTGGAAAATGAAAAGAACCAAGTTTATATATTAAATAACAATAGGATAATATAATTCAAGAGTCTTATTGAAAAAAGGATCATAAAATTTTATCATCAGAATATTATCGTTAACAAACCCAATAAATAAGTTAATTATATAAATAAACTCTTATAACTTGTTAACATTGAATTAAACTCCCCATGAAAGGAAATTGATTTAAATAAAGCTTAAAATATCATTAAAATAAGGATTTTCATGATATAACATGTCAAATGTGAGTACATTGACCCCATAAAATAATATATGGGCATGACATGGCATGTTTCTCAAAGAAGTTAAAATGATAAAAATCACATTGTTGGTTTTCTAACTTTTAGAACAAAAAAAATGTTAAATAATAATCATCAAAATATATATATAATCCAATAAATTTAATAATAATAATAATAATAGAATTTATCCATGGTTAGTAGACACACCAAATAAAAAATTTGGTCGTGAATATGTCTTGTGTCCCACGAAAAATAAAAGTGAGACGATAAATCCCTTTCGTTATGTCTTGAATCACATCGTACTCTTAAAAACCACAATTATAATTTGTATAAGTTTATTATTAATCCATTTATGAACCATATATTTATATATAATAAAATTAATGATTTTTTATGAAATTATAATACCCATTCATTAATTACTCAATGTTAAAGTCGCTTTTTGGGTGATAACCTGCTTGATTTTTGTACATATTTTGACTTTCTATTCTAGTTACTATTACATAGATCATGATTTAATTATTTCAAAAATGTAAAAAATGATATAAATAGAATATATATTAATTATAAATGTCTTTATAAAAACCTATTGAACATATTTGTATGAAATAGAATTCAACGTTCATCGAGACAATAGGATGTACATACACAAGAACGATGTTTCTATTTTATTGTCATTTTAAAAGAAATAAATTAAATGTAATATATTAATATATATGAAAAATAATTCCAAGATAATTATAATGTCATATAAATTATTTAATTTTATTGAACCCATCTGTAATACATTCTATGAAAAGTTTTAACGAATCAAATCGCTTTGAGGAGGTTGTAGTCCACATGTCCACAAATGAGGATATTGTAATTACAACAAATGGAAAGAATGAATATAAGTATTATATAATAATAAAAAATATTAAAAATATAATAAATAGCATTTATATATCAATTATAAAGTGTGTTTTTATAAAAATGACCAACCATGAGACGTGGTAATGGAAAAATAAAGAACATCATTTCGTGAGGTGGTTGTTCAACTTACATAAAAATATAATGTTCATTACAGATTTGATCAATGTGTGCATAAGTGGAGATATAACCATTATAATAAAAAAATATCAGTACATTAAGGATAAATAGGTATAATATGTGAAAGGAATAAGAATATTTGAGAGGTTGGAGAATGAAAATAATATTTAACGGCTTGAGGAAGGATAGTAAAACTTATTTGAGTAACTCCTTTTGGGGTCCACCAAATGTATTCCACGGTTGGATTTATTACCCAAGATAGGATTATATTATTAATGGAAATATTTTTTGAGCATATGAGAGCAGATATTGGTGGTAGAAATGGTCATGAGTTGTGTGAATCATTTGGAGGGGTGAGTTGCTTTTTATAATAGAGGAGGAGTGGCATTGTTGTAAATTTTGGAAAGAGGGAATTCCACCCACGTTTTATAATGTAAAGTAGATACCATGACGTTAATAATTTTATAAAATTGATTTTGGGGTCGAAAAAGTTCCATCCAATAGATTTTGTACAATTTTATAGTTTAATTGGGGCCATATGTATAGGGCATTGTCATTTGTCATGATAAATTTTGTTTTAATCACAGTAATTAATATAAATTATTTTAAAAAAACATGATGGTCAAAAACAATGTTGAACATATTTAAAAATTAAAAGTACTCTTATTAAAATTATATAAGAAATTTTTAAAAATTAAAATCATATAATTTGGCTAAATTCATTAAAATTTAATCTATATGGTGGGACAACAATGTTAGTTTTAAAAGTAAAAAGGTCCCAAAATATGAAATGTTTTCATATCAAAAATCAATGTGAAATTTTTAACAATGAAATAAATTGGATTAATTTATGTATATTCAATAAAATTAATCATTTTAAAAAATTATAATATTATTTAACTATATTAATAAACTAGATAAAAATTCATTTTTCAATTAAAATCTGTATTTTTTAGTATTCATCTAAAATAGATGTTTCTTATAAAAATATTATCAATTCTCCCAATGTAAAAATTTTAAATCTCAATTTCAAAAATAAAAAGAAGTTTAATTTGAAAAATATAAAATAAAAATTCTCAAAAATAACATTTGAAACTTTTTATTTATAAAAATATGGTAAAATTACCATTAATAAAATTACTTATTTTTATTCCAAAAATGGCTTTTATTATTTTATTATACCAATAAAATATATTGTATGAGTATTAATAAACATTATTGGATATATAATATACAAAGTTTATTTTTTACATTAATTAAAATTCATTTGTTTCATATATTGAGATAATATTGAGTTTGTACATTGAAAAATTAATTTTCATAGAGAAGAGATTTATTTACTTTCAAATAGTTTTTATATTCACTTATACAAATTGATAAAAATAGGATCTATTTTATATATATTTTTAAAAACAATTTTAATTATATAGTTAATATTATACTTAACATAGTTTCCATCAGCTAGGGTTTTTTATAATAATATTTTAATACTAAAGTTAATATTAAAATGTAGTTTAGTGTAAACTCGCCCCTAAATGTTACACATGCTATTGAAGGAAGTCAAAAAAATTTGCAGCATAGAACAAAAATCATGTTGTGTGTACAGAAATAAAAAATTTATGTTATGTGCGGTGTAATATTAACATGTGTTTCTATGTAACACAAGAAAAACAAAGTGTTTTATAACAAACTATAATAGTTGTTCCATGAAGGGAAAATTATCCATCAATAAATAAATATATTCATAAAATCTTTTGGTGTTACATTCAAACAACCTTAAAATTAATTTTTTCCTCAAATTTCATCTTTGTTTTCAAAGGATTAATAAATGAATGTTTTTCATAGAAACTCACATCATAAAAATGAATAATAAAACTTCATTTGAAAAGGGAAAGTGGAAAAAACAAACTATTACCCAAAGTAACAGATAATTATGTTTCCATATAAGAGAACATAGGTGGGAAGTGAGAACATGGCCATAGAAAAGGAATATAACTACCATGTTTGTATGGAATGTGATAGAGAAAATGGTGTGGATAATGATTAGAGTGTAAAAACATAACCCAATGAGTCATGAAAAAGGTCATTGATATCATAAAAAATTATAATGAATTCACATCATTTTAATTCATGTAACTTTTCGATTATGTCAAATAAATATCACGAAAATATCTATTTACATTATTTCAGGGTAACCATACCCTTTATTGTTCCGTGATCAATTTCCACTATATATCAAATTATATTAAATGAACAATAATTTTTTATTCCCAAAAGCAGTAATAGATCTTCAGATCCCTAAATATAGTGATAGGTCACTACATCTATATTTATCACAAAATAATAATATCACGTGTCATTTAATATAAATAAATCCTTATGTGTAGAGATAAAACCTTAATATCTAAAACCTCATCTGAATTTCAACATAAACCACTACATAAATTGTTATCCTTATAATCCATCTAAAATATGGATGTCCAAAACAATAGAAATAAATTCAAAAAATCATCCTAACATAGATACCCCATATATAATAAGGTATTTCATGTTTGTACTATACCAAACATGTGAATATATTCATCATTTATTGTCTTAAAACATAGTAATAGCCTTAATTACCCAAAATTATTATGAAAAACATACATTTTTCAGTATTCCATGTTTTATTAGATAAATTCCTTAAATCATAAGACGTTTTAATCTTTATCAATGATATAATAAACCAGAGGTCATAAAATACATAATTATCTCCAAATAAATTATCATCATCAAATTTAATTATTCATACCCAACAAATATTTATTAAATCCTCAATTTCTTAACAATATAAAAATATTAAGGGATATCATTCCTTTAATCATTTTTTTCCCTAAAAACACCTATAAATTTAATCACATTTCTAGTTCATCGTAACCATTCAGCATATTTTGTAAATACTTATTGAAAAACATAGACTAAAAATATACTTATTTATTTAACCATTCATATAATATAATTCATCAATTAAAATACATGAAAACATTGAGTATTCCATTTCATCCTTAATCCAATGACAATACCACCAAATCGTATTACATAATACATCATTCCTTTCATATATAACATATAACCACATAACAATCAACTATATAACCATTAATTTAACCATATTGTTGAATCTATTTGTGTTCATTCCACTTGGGACATCAATATTCATAATAACCATTCATTCCACACAGAACTCATTTATCATATGTTGATGTCTTAGTGAGAATCATATTCACATCCATTGCATTAACAAACCAGTTTATATTTTTTATTTATCCTCTATCATTATGTCCATGTTTCCCATATAAAAACATCTTATTCTTCCTCTATGATATTAAATCAAGGGTTATTTTTAAAAACAATTCTTGTCACATAGGGAATTGGATCATCATTCATCTGTGGTCATTATTCCTCCTAATTTCTTAAGAATCTCTACTTATCTATCAATTGACTCTAATTTTTTCTTAAGGTACACATTATAGGATATGTTCTGTAAAAACATACTAGGCATGATCATAACATCCTCCACTCTAGTGATCATCATATTGGATTTCTAATTAGAAACTTTTCCATCATATATTATGTTATCCCAATTTATTCTAGTTCCATACATTAATAAACCATAAATCATAATGTGATGATCAGTTGTCATAGGGGAAAACCATATAATCATGTGAAATCAATTATATAATGTCAAAATTATGGCACCTTTCTATAAAACCTCAGGATTATTCACTAATACATCTATAGACATATCCTTATAAATACTTATAGTGATATCATTATTGATTTATCCTCATAATTTGAAAAGGATTACTAATCATTTCCCATATTACTAACTATAGATACCTATTATTATCATATATGTATATTACATAAATTTATATTAATATTGACCACATTACAAAAATGCATGCATAAGGACCATCATAGATTAGTGTCTTTAGATATTTTGAAAAAATATATTCCATCACATTGAGATATCTTAACTATTTCTCACAATGATCTCGACTATCCATAAATTTCCTTCAAACCTCTCATTTTAACATAAGGAAAGGATAAATAAGAAATGGGTGAGATAAGATGCTCAATAAGGGTAACAAATGATACACGTATGAGAAACCCTAAACATAAGGGTATAAGAATTCGAGAATAAAATTTTATGATCATACCCTACATATTAGAGATTATACACATTATTCAAGGAATAAATATTCCTAGTTCATAAGACATTAATTATAATGGAATTAGGTTGATAATCCCAGAAATAAAAATAATGTAATATTATAAAGAATTTTTGGAAGACAAGTAGTAATAAAAAATAACTTCCATATTTTTCAAAGCATCACTTAAAATGTTATCTTAGTAGTATGTTTTCACTCCCCATAACATCATGCTAGTCATGGCTCACTACCACGACCATCATAGTAGTCATGATTCACTCCCAATACCATCTCACCGAATAATTTCCTTTACTGAACATAGTTCAATTCACATTCCATCCATGTTTATATCATGAGATATAAATCTTTTAAAAATTAATTTGAGAGATATATTGGTCCAAACCATCTCATAATGAAATTATATGATCATGTTCCACATGATCATAAATAATCATATCACAACTCATCATTTTAATTAAGTATTATATTATTGTAATCATATCATAACCCAGGGTCATGAGACATGATTAATAATAACATAATAAAAAAATAACCCATGAATATAAGTAAGTTTAACTAGAATATATCGAAATAAAGAGAAAATTGTTTTTTAAACATATGACCCAAAAATGAGAAACGAGTTTCAGAAACATCATGACATCAATACATAACTATTGAGAGAAATAATATAAAGGGATCTTTTGGATCATTTCCTTTAAATAGAATGAGTTACACAAATATATGTCATCTATGGATGGAAATAATTATGAATGATCTATTAAAAAAATTCATGAGTAAATAATATGTTCTTCTTGGAAAATTTCATTTAATAACATAAAACATGTTGAAAACCATATTCATAATATTAAACATGAAACCTTATAATGTAATGTTTGAAAACATTTTGAAAAAAATATCATTGAAAACTTATATACAAAGAATAAAAATGTTTTTAGGGCCTTTTTCATTGAAAAATAATAAAATAAGTATGAAAATGTTTTGAAATCCGTTTTTTGAAGATACTATGGAATCATATAAAGAATTATTTATCTTTTTTGTAAATACTTTTTCATTGAAAACAAATAAAGGAAGATTTAAAAAATTGAAAAAAATCCTCATAGAAAAAACAATCAAGAAATTAAATAAATAATGATTTTTTTGAAATACATTTATTAAATATAAATAATTATTTAAAAGATTCTAAAATCATTTTCCTTGAGATATTCTAACTGAATCTTGTAAAACATTTGAAAAAAAATTCAATGAAAATGTTCTTAGTACATCATTACTATGATTTATACTCCCCATGAGAGAAAATGGAATTAAATGAAAATTAATATATCATTAAAAGAAGTTGATTAATGTTATAACAATTAAAATGTCTTTAGATACACCTGAAAAAACAAAATAGGTGAATAACATGGCATGTGTCACAAAAGACGGTGTATTAAGGGAAAATTACATTGCTGATTTGGTAACTTTTGAAATATAAACCATATTAAAGAATGATAATAAAACAGATATTTAATAAGCATAAATTTAGGTATGAGAAGAATAAAATACATACATTTTAATAAATCACACCACATATAAAAAATGTGTTGTGAAAATTTCATGTATCTCAAATAAAATAAAAATGGGACCAGAAATCCCTTACCTTTTGTATTAACTCGTATTGTAATCATTAAAACCTCATCTATAATAATTATAAATTTATTATAAATCCACTAAAAATCCAAGTTCATATTTATAATATAAATTATGATTTACTTTTTACTTAATATAACTCCTCCAATAATAAATCCATGTTACTGTTACATTTTGGGTGATATCCGCTTGGTTTTTCATACATGTTTTATGTTGTTATTTTTTGAAATGTTACATTGATAAGAATTTCCTTATTTCCAAAACGTAAAATCTAATATTAATGAAAAATATATATTCATTACATGTTTTTTATAATAATATATCGAATATACAGATATGAAATGGAATACACCTTCCATGGAGATGTTAGATCATCCAAACACATGAATGTAAATTTAATTTTGTTATCGTTTTGAAGAAAATATTAAAAATGAAATATTATAATATATATAAATATATATATAATATATTTATAGTAAAATTATTTTGTCATATATATCATATAGTTTTACTAAACTAATCTTTAATACATTCCATGTAATGTGTGAACGAATTACATCACTTTGAGAAGGTAGTAGTCCGCAAGTCCACAAAAAACTTATCATATTTACAATAAATATCAATCATGAATGTATTTTTATTAAATAATTAAAGATGTGTATATAAATCATAAATATCATAAATATCATATTAAATAATATTTTTCATCATAATTCTCATCCCTCATAGTTGTTAATGGGAAAAATAACAACATTGTTTGGTGAGTCGGTAGTGCACCGTATGCAAGAATGGTATGTTAGATATAAATTAGAAGGAAGAATATGTAATTTGAGGAATAAATATTATAATAAAAAATATTTATTATTAAAATGACATTATATTATAGTGTAATAATAATACTTTATGGTTGGATAATGAAATTAAATAAAAATATATTGAGGATAGATGTTACCCTACATTCAGTAACTCCTTTGGTTTGCACCAATGGGCATAATTGGATCGATTTAATCTTAAAAAGATTAATATAGAATTAAGGGAAGGGTTTAGGGAGATTATTTTTGTAGATATTGTTCGATCCAATGATATTGAGATATGTGATTAAGTTAGAGGGGTAAGTGACATTTTATTGTGGATGAATGGAATTTTAGTATTTTGTTTTTGAAAGAGGGAATTAAACCCATGTTTTTCTCTGGTCAATTAGATCTAGTAATGGAAAAAAATATATAAAAGGGACTACATGGTGTAAATATGGATACAAAATTGAATTTGGAAAAGTTATTAGGTAATTTTGTGTAGTAAGATTAGGGATTCACTACGGGAAAAAAGGGCATTTGCGACGGGTTATTTGCGACGGGAATAAATCCCGTCGCAAATAGTCCTGTTAAAAACTTATTTGCGACGGGGTTATTTTCCCGTCGCAAATAAGTAGCCTTTTGCAATGGGACAACTTTCCCCGTCGTAAAAGGACTGGCGCGGTTTGCGTGCCAAATCGCGGGAAACTTATTTGCGACGGGGGAATATTCTCGTCGCAAATAACCGGCGGCAGTAAAAGGTATTTGCGACGGGAATATTCCCCCGTCGCAAATAGTATGTCGGCAGGTGGTTATTTGCGACAGGACCCGTCGCAAATAACTATTTACCCATTGACCGTAATAAATGTTGGCTAAGGTATTTGCGACGGGTACCGTTGCAAAAAATACTATTTGCGATGGGTATCCCGTCGCAAATGGGCCCGTCGCAAATAATCTAACCTATAAATACCCACATCCGTTTTTTTCATTTCATTCTCATTCTCTATCTTCTCCTTCTCTCAAAATTATATTTCTAGAGTTCAGTTTTTCTCCAGTTTAATTTTTTTCTCCGGAGCTGATATTAATGTTTTGAAGAACGATCAGAGCAGATCAATTTTCAAGTTATTTATGTTCATTTTAATTTAATATTTATTTTTAATTTTTTTATTAGTTTCAATTATTCTTAATTAGTTGTAATTTAATTATGTTTACATTGTTTTATAACTTAATAAATTTAAATTATTATTATTGTTCATAGTTAATGGTAATTAGGAATAATTTTTAATAATTTTTAATAATTAAGAATAAATATTAATAATTAGTAATAAATACCAATAATTAGGAATAATAACATTATTACATTATTAGTCTATTTTATTATTAATATTAAAATAATATAATTTTTTATATATATACAGTTCTCTTTTCATCTGTGTGTTTGCTGTCTTCACATGTATTATTTATATGTGGAGATAGAAAACGCACAGATGAAAGGAGAACTGTATATAAATTAGAAAATTTTATTATTTTAATATTAATAATAAAATATATTAATAATGTTATTATTTGTAATTATTGGTAATTATTCCTAATTATTGATAATTATTCATTTAATTACTAATAATTAGGAACAACTATCAATAATTATCAATAATTAAGAATAATTAGTAATAATTAGTTATAATTACCAATAATTAGCAATAATTAGTAATAATTATCAATAATTAGTAATAATTACCAATAATTAGTAATAATTACCAATAAGAAGTAATAATTACCAATAATTAGTAATACTTACCAATAATTTGGAATAATTACCAATAATTAACAATAATTAGTAACAATTAGTAATAATTAGTAATAATTACCAATAATTACTAATAATTACCAATAATTAGTAATAATTAGGAATAATTAGTAATAATAAGTAATAATTTGGAATAATTAGTAACAATTAGTAATAATTAGTAATAACTAGGAATAATTAGGAATAATTAGGAATAATTAGTAATAATTAGTAATAATTGGTAATAATTGGTAATAATTGGTAATAATTAGTAATAATTAGTAATAATTAGTAATAATTAGTAATAATTAATAATTACCAATAAGTACCAATAATTACCAATAATTACCAATAATTACCAATAATAACCAATAATTATCAAAAAATTAGCAATAATTACCAAAAATTAGGAAAAATTAGGAAAAATTAGGAAAAATTAGGAAAAATTACCAATAATTAGTAATAATTAGTAATAATTAGTAATAATTACCAATAATTAGTATTAATTACCAATAATTAGTAATAATTATCTATAATTAGTATTAATTACCAATAATTAGTTTTAATTACCAATAATTAGTAAGAATTAGGAATAATTACCAATAATTAGTAATAATTAACAATAATTAGTAATAATTAGTAATAATTACCAATAATTAGTAATAATTACCCAATAATTAGTAATAATTACCAATAATTAGTAATAATTAGTAATAATTAACAATAATTAGTAATAATTACCAATAATTACCAATAATTAGTAATAATTAACAATACTTACCAATAATTAACAATAATTGCCAATAATTACCAAAAATTGCCAAAAATTAGTAATAATTGCCAATAGTTAGTAATAATTGCCAATAATTACTAATAATTGGTAATAATTACTAATAATTTCCAATAATTAGTAATAATTAATAATAAATATTAATAATTACCAATAATTAGTAATAATTATGAATAATTATTAATAATTACTCATAATTAGTAATAATTACTAATAATTAGTAATAAGTACTAATAATTAGTAATAATTACTAATAATTAGTAATAATTACTAATAATTAGTAATAATTACTAATCATTAGTAATAATTACTAATAATTAGTAATAATTACTAATAATTAGTAATAATTAGCAATAATTAACAATAATTACCAATAATTAGTATTAATTACCAATAAATAGTATTAATTACCAATAATTAGTATTAATTATCAATAATTAGTAATAATCACCAATAATTCGTAATTATTAACAATATTTACCAATAATTACCAACAATTACCAATAATTACCAATAATTACCAATAATTAGTAATAATTACCAATAATTACCAATAATTGGTATTAATTACCAATAATTGGTATTAATTACAAATATTAATGTTTATGAAAAAATTATATTAGTATTATTAAAATAATAAAAAATCAATATAATATTAAAATTATCAATATTTGTAACATGTTTTTCTTTGTTCTCAATATATTCAATCTTTACTTGAGTGTTTTTTCTAACAAATTATTCAAAACCAGAAATGCTTTTATATTTTATAGCGAAATATGGAACAACGAGGTCGTCAACAATCATTATTAGGTGACCGCATATGGATAAATCAACGTAGAAATCCAAACGGTTCTGGTTAAAATCCAGTATATGTTGAGGGTGTGGAGACTTTTTTATCATTTGCGGCATCAAATTCAGAATTTGTTTCAGAAGGCAAAATAAAATTCCCTTGCAGAAAATGTGCATTGAGAAAGTTTGACACATTTGACAAAGTGGGATAACATCTCTTGCGTTTTGGATTTCAACCAGATTATGTTTTTTGGTATCAACACGGTGAACGCAGTTCCAGAGCAGGTGATACCAACTTGATTCCGGATCCATCCCGATTTCAAGATTTAGTACATGATATTGCAGGTTCATATGTTCAACATACAGAAACTCTGGCTGATATAGCTTCAAATCCTGAGTTGGCACCGTCTGAATTTTATGAGTTCTTGAAATCTGCTGAGGATGCATTATATCCGGGCTGCAAGATGAGAAAATTAGAAGCAGTTGCAAAATTTATGACTATCAAATCAGATAACGGAATGTCAAACACCTGTTTTGACCAGATATTTTCTTTGCTGAAAACACTGTTACCCGAAGGAAATATTTTACCTGCAAATTACTATGAGAGTAAGAGGCTGGTTCGAAATTCGGGACTTACTTGTCAGAAGATTCATGCATGTTCAAATGACTGCATTTTATATTCTGGGGAAAATGAGTCATTGGATAGTTGTCCTACATGTGGGAAACTGAGATATAAAGAAGGACAACACGGGAAGTCTGGTTTGATTCCTGTAAAAAAGTTGACATAATAAATGTTTGTTATTTTTTCAGTTTTCCGCATATAGCAGTCGGACAGGGCAGTGCTATTTTGCACAACTATTTCTCTCAGTCGTGGACCACATGGGAGCAGATTCCCATTGATGTGCAGCAGGCCATGTTCGGCCATTGGTTGGTACGTACGTAAATAAATAATTTTTATTTTGAAAATTATTTCATTTCTAACTTGATATTTTGATTTATTTGTAGGGTTTAAGGTATCCGATCGAGGATACCATGCGTGACGCCATCCACGAGCCATGAGAGGTGGCCATGCGTGATCGCCTTCGTCAGTTTTTGCACAATTTAAGAAAAGCTGCGATGAAGAAAGCAAGAGTGTCAGATTTTGAGGAGTCATGTAGAGCACACCGACCAGAGTATATTTCATCCCATGTATGGGATGGATTATGTGCGCACTTGTTGAGTGGTGCCTTTCAGAGGAGATCATCGGTGGGGAGGCAGAATCGGGGGAGACTGGAGGTGACTCATTGAGCTGGGAGTCGTTCTTTCAGTACTCATAGATAGCATCTGGTACGTACATTATTTATAAATATTTTATATAACTATAAATATTAACAGTTTATTTTTTATTCTTATAGGCTGTCGAGCACCCCAATATTACAGAGTACGACGTATATCGGAGGATGTATAGTGATCCTGCTACTGGGGAGCTCAGAGTTGATCGTCATCATCACATCGTGGTCAGTATTATTTGTTTTCAAGTTTAAAAATTAACTACATATACTATATTCACAATTTTAATTTTAAATTGCAACTATAGGAGTTATATGAGGCCGCAACGTCACAGGCCCGGCCTGAGAGTCAGGCCGAGTCATCAGATCAGACCACTGCCCGTCAGTTTGATGAGGCGGCATGGATGCAGGCCACCCAGTATGCCTTCGAGAAGAGCCGGGTAGTTGGTATCGACTCTCGACTGACTCCCGGAGATTATTATGGCAGTGCTGCGATGTCGGCGTCCTGCTCAAGAGGAGCTTGTGCATCTTCTTCTACTACACAGTATGAGGATCAGTTGCGATCTCAGACTGCACAGATAGAGAGTCTCCGACAGGAGCAGGAGCAGATGCGTCAGCAGCATGAGGAGGAGCATCGACGCCAGCAGCAGTTGTACGAGGAGCAGACGAGTCGGTGGCAGCAGCAGCATCAGGAGCAGATGGAGTACATGCGCCGACTCACTCATGCTTTAGGGATGGAGTTTCCTCCACCACCATCTGTAGATCCCCCACCTCCCCCCCTCCTTTAGATTAGATTTTTTATTTATGTTATAAAATTTGGGAAATCAAAATATTTTTTTTTTCTATTCTATGTTTTTGTCTAATTAAAAAATATTAATAATATTATATTTTTAAATAACAATATTAATATGAATAATAATATTATTTATATTTTATAATATTAAAATATATATATATATATATTAAACTTTTATAATATTATAATTTAATTATATTTTTTGTAATACTTGAATTATATTAATATTTGAATGTAAAATAATTCTATTATTTTTATATTAATTAAAATAACTTATTAATATTTTTTTTATTTATGAATTATAATTCTAATATTATTATATTAATTAAAATATTTGAATGTAAAATAATTCTATTATTTTTATATTAATTAAAATAACTTATTAATATTTTTTGTATTTATTATTTATAATTCTAATATTATTATATTAATTAAATCATTTATTAATATTCTATTATTTTTTATTTTTGAATTATAATTCTATTATTATTATATTAATTAAAATAATCAATTATTTTTATTTGTGAATTATAATTCTATTATTATATTAATTAAAATAATTTATTAATAAATTATTTTTTTATTTTCTTTATAGTATTTGCGACGAGATACGATGCCCGTCGCAAATACTAGTATTATTATTAGTTTTTTATTTTTTTTTTAAAATTGTTTTTGCGACGGGATACTATACCCGTCGCAAATACTAGTATTTTTAATAGTTTTTTATTTTTTTTAAAAAATAGTTTTTGCGACGGGACCCGTCGCAAATACCTTTTTCGACGGTCCCGTCGCAAAAACAATTTTAAAAGTTTTTTACAAAAATACGGAATACTATTTGCGGCGGGGAGAATGACCGTCGAAAAAAAAGGCTTTAGCGATGGGCCCGTCGCAAATAAGTGTTGTTATGACGCCGCTTTCAGCAACATGCTATTTGCGACGGGCCCCCGTCACAAAAAGCCAATTACGACGGGATCCCGTCGCAAATGCCCTGTCGCAAATACCTGCTTTTCTAGTAGTGATTAGTCATTTTTATGCAAATTTTTCACTTAATCACTGTTATTTTTTAATTAATTTTTTTTAATATTTCTGGTCAAAAACTAAGATAAAAATATTTGAAAGTATAAATTATTCTTATTTAAAATATGGAATAAATTTTTTCAATTTAAATTAGCAAATATAGTATAAATTAATTTAAATTTAACCCCAAATATGGCACGTGAATGAAGGGTTTTAACATATAATGATTCTATATTTTGGAATGTTTTTATACCCAATATAAACGTGGAAATGTTTCTAATGAACTAAATTTTAGTATCCAAATTTATATTTTTTATAATAATACATTAAAATAAAAAATAAAATATATTTTAGCAATAATAATAAATTTTATGATAAAGAATATTTGAATAACAATTCAATATTTTTCAATATTCATTAAAAGAAGATGTTTATTAGAAATATACTAAAAACCGACTGATGTAAATTCTTAAATTTAAATTTCAAAAATTAGGTTAATTTTTTCAAAAAATATATTAAATTTTCAAAATTACGATCAAAAAAATTGTTATCCATTAAAAGGCGTAAAATTTACATTTAGAAAAATGCATCTTTTTATTCATAGAATCATATTCATTCTTATATTATTCCAGAAAAATCTATTCATTATGTATCAAAAATATTTATTAAATATAAAATATTAAAATCTTATTTAAAAAATTAATGAAAATGGGTTCTTAAACTTATTTATATTAAATTGTGTTTGTATATATAAAAATATATTTCTTAGAGAAGTAATTTCATTTTATTCAAATAGATCATACATTACCTTATACTAATTGATAACCGTCATATTTATTTTTTATACATTTTTTACTAATTATTTCAAAATTTATTTAATCTTTTACATAATTGCCTTTAAAATGGCCAAGTAGTAGCCAAGAGAAAGTCATGATAATAATATATTATTTTTCCATAAATATTCAAAATTTAATGTAACGAAAGCTATCAAAGAAACTCAAAAATATGGCTAACACAATACAAACATATATTTTCATCTTATAAAATATAATTTAAATGATGTATGTGGCGCATGATTAACTTGGTGTTACGTATAATGATTTCCAATCATATTATTTTTCTAAAAAACTATATTCAGTGTTGTGTGAAGTAAAAAAATTTCCTAAATATTTAATTAATTAAGAAAAAATGAATAAATAATTCACATTTTGTTACATTAAAACCCCCAAAAATTAATATATTGATTAATATTCATATAGGTTTTTAATGGTTTAAAACATGATTGTTCCCTTCACAAAAACCGATATCATAAAAATGAATACAAAACCATTGTTTAAAATTTAAATATGTTAAACAAAATAGTTTCAAAAATAGACACATAAATATATTTACACATAAGAGGAAATATGTGGGAATTTAAAACATAGACATGTAAGAGAAATGTAACTATCATGTTTTTATTTAGTGTGATAGAGGACATTGGTAGGATAATGATAATAATAATAAAACCCAAACCCAATGGGGATTGAAAAATTTCATTGATATCATAAAACATATTGATAGTTTTTTAACATTGTATTTCAAGAGTGATTTCCCTTAATTTGAACAATTATCATGAAAATATATACTAACATGATTTCAGGATATCCTTAACCCTTATTGTGCAATTATCATCTTCTACATGGTCACTTATTAAATGAAATTAAGGTGAATTTTTCATTCCTTAAGCATTAATAGATAATGAGATCCATAAAAAGGATGATAAGTCATTAAATCTATCTTTATCACAAAAAAGTATATAATAAGCTATTAAATATGAATAAATATTTATATAGAAGTATAATATGTTAATTTATAAGACAACATCTGATGTTTAACACAAACCATTCAATAAATGGAAGCATAAAATATCAAAAAAATTCGACAACCTGAATCTAAAAAATTCATAATAAACTAAGATTATACAAAATCCAAAACTGAATTAATATGCATAAATATATAACAAGATATCCAATTACACATAAATACGTCATCAAAACATCCCAAAGGACTCTACACGAAAAGGGGTCATCACCCACA
This sequence comes from Viscum album, assembly GCA_963277665.1. Lineage (NCBI taxonomy): Eukaryota > Viridiplantae > Streptophyta > Magnoliopsida > Santalales > Viscaceae > Viscum > Viscum album. Next base: position 131,809,494 of record OY728138.1, on the reverse strand, counting down.
AGATGCCTCCACAACGATGCACCATCGATAGGAACTCACACCACGAATCGCCATCACCCAAAGCCTTTCCATTACATGTGTCAAACATGACCAAGTCTACATACACCCAGTGGGTTTATGTAGGGTGTGATCCAAATCCTAATAAAATTCCACTGATGGATTCCATCGCGTAAATAATACAAGATTAAAAGAATGTCATTTTTGATAAATAAGAAGTGGTGAATTGTTTTTAAAGAACAAAACTTTTAAATGTAAGAAGTTTTCAAAGGGGATTTTACATGAGTGAGAAAAATTAAGTAAACCAATTAAGTTACTTTATTTTCCAGAAAAAACCAACATATTACAAATATAATTACAAAATATTCAATGAGCACTAATCTCAAGAACACCCCTAGGAACTAGTTAGTCTCGGGCCCCATGTACCACATACCTCGGTGTAAATTATCCAAATAAAAATATGTTCTCATTAAAAATCCACTAGTAGGGAACATTATCATAACATTATAGTCCCAAATAATCATCAACATATTTTTTTTCGTGTTTTCTTATATTTTTTTCTAAGTGAAACAAGTAAAACCCCCATGAGGATCACTACGGTACTACTACATATCCGTCCCTAGATACCTAGGCTTCCTCCATTGTTCACAACCCCTTATATAATGATATAAAAATCCATTATCACCTAATAAAATCATTTCTTGTAATAAAATTTTCAAAATTTTAGCTACAAATTTATTTCTCCACTTACACCACTCAATAAAACCATTATAATTTCAACTAAACAACTCCTCATAATTTAAAAATTTATTTCACACCAAATCCCTTTAAAACCCAACTTTGAACACCATGTGAATATCCATATTCACCACAACCTAATTTACATCACCCAAAACATTTATATAAAACCATTACATGAGTTATAAAACAAAAAAATATTTTCATAACATAAAATAGACAAGTAAAACACCAAATTGAACCCCAAATTGGTACCTAAAAATCATTTACTCAACAAACGTCACCAAAACCAGATTTTGTAGAAAGGATAATGTATTATAAGTGTACTAAAAATAAAAATTCAGAAAATCTAACTCATCTAGAATTGAATAACCATGGAATTACCTACCACAAATATCAAAAACCTTGAATCCTTTTGTCGAACATCAACCACACCACCTTATCCCCGTAAGAGAGTGAAAACAAACAAAAAAACTGTAATATTGGTCCATGAAACACTATATAAAACCCTAGGTCAGAATACCTACATGATTTACAATAATAACATGAAGAATAAAAGGAGAAACCCTAAGAAAATGGGGGAAATGTAGGTTCTAATAAGGATCATTAAGTCATGTAGGAACTAATATGGGGGAAAGTGAGTGAAAAATGAAGGAGTTATAAATGAATGAAATTGCATTTTTAAATCTAGACGAATTAAAAAATCTTAAGATATTTTGACATAATCTATAAAAAAATATATTCCAAAAGGGATATAAGAGACTGGGGGTGCACCGAGGTTCAGTGGGATCGGGTGATAGGTATAATCACTAAAAAATAGTTAAAATTGAAAAAAATATTAAGTAAAAAAATATTTTTTAACTGGAAATGGGCTTCCAGGATGGCCCAATTCGTTAAATAAAAATCCAAATCCACTATGATTATAGATTCATAAAAGGTAAAAATTTATTTATTGTTGTAAATCGGTCAGTGGAGGCCTTGTAGGAATTTTAATTGATGAAAAATGTTGAAAAAGGAAGGTGTTATAAATGAAGCATTTTTTTAATCTGGAAATGGGCTCACAGTCTGTCCCAATATTTAAAAACCCTCCATTTCCACCCAAATGCATGGGAATCCCCCAAAATATAGCATGAAAGGAAATTAAATGAAAATTAACTTTAATATAACTCATTTATGTGATAATTCTCTCTATTATGAAAAATATCCATCCCAAAAAGTCAACATGAATCTTGATCAGAAAACATGAATGGGTACTCTTCCTCATCCCATGACTCTGCTCCCATTTCTCATGTGCATCATTTCATTGATGCCAAGGAACCCAGACTAGTGGGATAGACATTCCCTAAAGAACCTTTTCTTGATAGGACACTATTCATTCTGGCAGCTTAGAAATAGATAAATGAGGATATATATCCAACTCTTCCCAATTCAGTACATGGGATAGATCTGGGTTTTATTTCTTCAACTGGGAGACATTGAAGATGTCATGAATGGATGTCAACTGAGAAGGTAATGCGAAACATTATTCCACCTTGACAAAATGCATGGTGATCTCAAAAGGTCTTACATATCATGGTGTCAGCTTCCCTTTCTTTCCAAATCGATGATGACCCAGATGAGGGGACAATTTAAATATTACCATGTCACCCACAGATAATACTATGTCTCAATGAATATAGTAACTAAAAGATTTATGGATACTATAGGATGTTAATAAGTGCTTCATGAACAACTAAAACCTCTCAGACGTCTCTTGTACTAAACTAAACCTCATTAGTGAGGTCTCGCCTATGTCATCCCAGCACAGGGGGGACCGATAAGGCCAACCATAGATCACCACAAACGGAACCACTATAATTGAGGATATTTAACTATTATTATTAAAAAACCAAACCAATCACAAATGGTTGTCCCAGGATCCACTAAAGTCCTGAACACATGCATGGATCATGTCGTCCAAAATATGGTTCACCCGCTCTATTTGATAATCAGTTTGAGGATGGTATGTGATGCTCATCTTAATCTGATACCCCAAGGACTTCTAAAGGTTTTTCCAAAATCGAGAAGTGAAATGAGTGTCTCTATCTGAAACAACTGCTGATGGCACACCATGTATCCTTACCACCTCCTAATGATACAAATTTTCCAACTCATCTACTTTAGATGTATCTCTAATCTGAATGAATGGGGATGATTTGGTTAAATGATCAATCACCACACAAATGGAATTATTATCTTGGAAACCCAACAAGTATGTCCATAGTGACCTCATCCCACTTCTAATTTGGACTGCGTAACAGTTGAAGTAAACTAGAGGGGCTTTGATGCTTTTCTTTCTCCTAATAGAAGGTGTAGAATATCGACACGATATCTAAGTTGTCTCGTCTCATCCCAAGCCACTCTAAATACCAACAAACATCAAAATACATCATGGTGGAACCCAGATGGATAGCCCACCGAGACTGGTGGATATCCCTCATTAACATCTTTCATAGAGAAAATAACACAACTGAAAAGCCCTAGAAGCATGTGATTCCCTCGGGAGACGATGACCAATCAAAAGATGTATCCCCACATTGAAGAAAATCCTTTTTCCACTAAAAAAATCTCATCACTGGGATGTTCCCTCTATATTATCTCCCCTAGAGAGGGAATTAACTAAATGCTCTCCAAGAATGAACATCCACTATGATACTTCATCTCCTCATGTATTTGAGAAAAGTGCCACAGTAAAGTCCACTCATCACTGGACTTATTCAAAGGCTGAACTAGAACTATTCTTTTCAAGGAATCAATAACCATGTTACCTATTTCTACAGTATATACAATGTCAAAGTCGAACCTCTGATAGTACTTGATCCAATGGTGTTGCCTCATGTTGAGGTCCTTCTATTATAATATATAGGCTAAGCTTTTGTGATCATAGTAGACCTCAAACTTCTCCGCAAAGAGATAGTATCACAATGTCTTCAAAGTATTCATCACACCTTCTAACTCAAAGTCATGGGTTAGGTAATTCTTTTTAGTTGGGTAGATATAGAGAGAGCAATAATCTACCATGTGATCATCATGTATAAGCATGCACCCACGACCCATTACAAAAGCAACAAAATACATCACATACCCTTTTACAGGTTATGGAAAAATATGAATGGGGGTAGTAGACAAAAACCACTTCAGATCCTTTAAGGATGACAGAAATTGTGGAACACAAGCAAACATCACCCCATTCTAGGTCAGCAAGGTCATCTTTGAAGAAAGATGAGAGATATCTCGAACAAACCGCCTGTAATAACCAGCCAGGATGAGGAAACACATAATCTCAAACACATTCTTCAGCTGCTCCCATGTCATAACTGCATTGATCTTCTCAGGGTCCACCAAAACCCCCTACCCTAGGAATACATGCCCTAGAAATTTAAACTCCCTCATATAATAAGTTGATATTGACAACATTTCATAAAGACGATACTCTCACAAGGTGCCAAGAATGATCCACAATCGATGTTCATGTTCATCCTCCGATCCTGAATAAACATGGATTTCATCCAAAAATACCACGACAAAATAAGAGAGATACTGATGGAATAAATGGGTCATGAGTGCTAAAAATACCACTGGACCATTGGTCAATCCTAAGGGCATGATCAAGTACTTGATGTGGTCGTACCTGCTTCGGAAGGCTGTTTTAGGGATATATGACTCCTTCACTGTTAGTTGATGATAGCCCAAACAATGTTTATTTTAGAGAACCATTTTCCCCCCATCAACTGATCAAACAAGTCATCTATTTTGGTTAAATGATATTTTTTATTGATTTTCACATTATTTAGCTTCCAGTATTCAATGCACAACTCGAGGGATCCGTCAGCCTTTTTTCCAAATTACACTAGAGCAGCCCAAAGAGAGATTCTCGGGAGAATGAATCCTTTAGATTTTAAGTCATCTAGCGATATCATTAGTTTAATCATCTCGGTGGGGGCCATGAGATATGAGGGTAGATATATAAGTTGTGTTCCTGGTGCTAGATCAATCAAGAACTCCACATCCCAGTTTGGGGGAAATCTTGAAAAATCACCCAGAAATACCTCAAGAAACTCATCAATGACATGAGGTTGTACAACTTCAAGAGTATGACCATAATCATGTATCATGAGTAATGATAAATGAAAAAAAATATCTCCCAAAATCATTCAGTGGAGGTCCCGCACAACTTGACTGAGGATCCCATTCCCCACGAAAAACCAAACGACTCCTATCAAATGCTCTGAAACTGACCCACCACCAATAACAATAAAACAATGTCTAAAAGTGTAATGTCCAATCCATGAAAATTATTATGTCAAATGGATCTAAATCATTGTCCAAGAGGACCCACTTCATCCCAACCCCTATAATAGAAATCACACATGATGGGCACCTAATTACCTTCTGCTTCTTTCCCAGAGGTGTCATCAGATCCATCGCGATAGAAAAAAAATCAGTTGGAAAATTAAGTGTGTCCACCAAATGGGATGAAATGAATGAAACAGAGGCCCCATTATCAAAAAGTGCAGTAGCTATAGAAGATAAAATAAAAAAAGTGCCTCGAAATGTCGATGGTCCATCCTCTAATCCTATTGGGTCCTGATCCACCGCATGGAGATGTCCGGTCTCTACCTGAGTATTACCTCTAGTAATAGATTATTCCCTAAATTTGATATTCCCATAAGACAAGCCAGACCTACCACCACAACCTTCAAATCGAGATCCCCCTTCTTTAATAATTGGGACTAAGATAGCACTCCTCTTGAAGCCACTCACCCTACCCCACTCCCAAGTGGACGTGCCACCCCATGAAATGTGATGCAAGGGACCCATACCTTTACATTGTAAAAATATCTTTGGAGGAAGTAGAAATGATTCTATGAAGTCCCCAGGTCTCCCATACTACTGGCACATGACCGATCTCGCATCCGAATCCAAAGATGAAAACTGCCTAGAAGAGTAGAATGAACTGCCACCCCCTTCTTCACCTGATCCTCCCTCATCCTTTTCATCACTAAAGAGCTCCCACGTCCCACTACTGATACTATTCCAGAGAAACTATACCTCCCTTTTTTGGTCATTCTCCATTATGCATGCTCGATCAACCACCTCAGCATAGTTCCTCTAATAAATCAAGAAATTCTAGTAGTATATCTCTGGTCGTAATCCTTTCTCAAAACATTGGGTCATCGCTTGGTAATTAGAGGAGATTTTAGGATCATAACGAATAATCTCAACAAAATGGTTACTGTACTGCATCAAAGAAATATCCCTCTGAAAAATTTCCATGAACTCTCGGGATCTATCATATGATAAGAATTCAGGGTAGTACTCTTCATTGAATATGACCTTGAAATATACCCAGTGCAACTACTCATTCTTCCCAGTTTGAAGTATTGATTCCCACAACCTATGTATGGTACCCTCAAAGAGAAAAGAGCCACACTTTAATTGAACCTCCTCAGGTGTGTTCAGAAACACAAACACGCACTCGATCTTTTGTATCCATTCATCTACTTCCTGGGGTTCTATGCTACCTTGAATGTTATGAGGATTGTTTTTCAAGAAATCTCGGGCCTTGTCCTTCCCAGGACCAGCCTCATATTCTCTACCATGAGATGTTACATTTCATAGAACTTGTAAAACGCTAACCACATCCTCTACTATCCTCATATCAAGAGGTGAGGGAGAACGCTCTCCGGCTTCATCCCCTTTGTTCTTGGGAGCTATCCCAGGAAGCATGTTGGTAAAGAAAGGAAATAGTTATAAGATAAAAAATCAGTATTGTAGTTCTGAAAAAATTCATCAATAAAATCTAATATAAATATTCCAAACACATTAAAACCATAAAAATAAACCACTACTTTGTCCCACTCGACGTCCATGTGTAGTCTGCAACCCACATGTTTCACCTAGAAGTAAATTAAAACTGAATATTCCAATGTCCCATGGTGACTTGAGATATTCCAAGAGAGGTGTGGTCTAAGAACACTACTCATGGAAAAATTTCACGTCTTGATAGTCCAAGATTTTGTCTTGGCTGACTAATCCCAATATAAGGATAAAATCCAAAAACATTATCTTCATTTGATACAATTTTGTCAAGAACCGAACCTAGAATCCAGCAAAACTGATGAAAAACCCAGCCTGTGACAAGGCCCTAAGATAATTATGTATTCCCATGGATTGGGACACATGCTTGGGAATCCTATATTTTGTTTTGGAAATGATTTACTTGAATCTGGAATCATTAAACCTTTAAAACATTCAATAAATCGAATCTAATTAATTTATACCAAATGAGATTTCTAAAAAATCCAGAACTGTATAAATAAGTCTAAATATATAATTAGAGATCAAAATACACACAAAAACAGAATCAAAACATCCCCAAGGACTTCACACGGCAAGGGGTCATCTCCCACATGTCATATCCACAATGTCGCACCATTGATGGGAACTAACACCACAAACTGCCATCACCCAAAGTATTTCCCTTACCAGTGTCAAACATGACCAATTATACATAGACCCAAGGGGTGTAGTAGGGTTTGAGACTATGAAAAATAGTATACCACCAAGGTATTCCATCAAGTAAAAAATATAACATAAAAATCATGTCAATTTTTGATAAACAAGATGTGGTGGATAAAATTTCTAAAGAATGAAAGTTTTAAATGTAAGAATTTTTCAACGAGGATTTTAGATGATTGAGCACATTTAAGTAAAAAATATAAGATACTTCATTTTATAGAAAAAACCGAAATATGAAAAATATAATTAAAAAAGTTTCAATGGTAACTAACCTCGGGAACACCCCTAATCACTAGTTAGTCTCATGCCCCATGTACCTCGTACCTTGGTGTAATGTAACAATTGAAAATTTTGTTCTTGTGCACAAGACACTAAGAAGGAACATACCCATTACCTATTGGTGCCAAATAATAATAAAAATAGTTTTTTTTATTATGTATTTATCCATTTTTTCCAGTGAAACGGTTTCAAAACCCATCTGGATGCTTAGCATGCTAGTACATATCTAACCTCCAAGATACACGAGCTTCCCCCATTGTGATAAAACAATTATCTCATGATAAAAAAGACATTATCACATAAAAACGTCATTTATGGTAATAATATACTCATAAGAGTATCTACACATGCTTTTCACCACCTACAACCCTCAATAAAACCATTAAAATTTCAATAAAATAACTTCTCAAAATTTAAAAATGTATTTCAAAGAAAATATCTCAAAATCCCCACATTCAACACCATGTGCATATCCATATTCACTAAAACAGAATTTCTAGCACCAAAAAAATTTCTATAAACCCATTAAAGGAGTTAAATAACAATTCAAATTTGAATAACATAAAATATATAAGTAAACACCCAATTGGTCACCAAATTGGTACCTAAAAATAATTTTCTCAACAAACATCACCAAAAATAGACATTGCAGCTAGGATAATGGATGTTAAGTGTGAAAAAATATAAATTAATAAAATATAACTCATCAATCATTGATTACCCATGGAATCACCTACCATAGATATCAAAACACTTCGATCCTTGTGTGGGACATCAACCGCACCACTGTTGCACTGAAATAGAGTAAAAACAATCCTAAAACCATAATATTAGACCATGAAACTCAAAATAAAACCCTAGGTTCGAATAAATACATTATGTACATTAGTAACATAATGAATAATTGACGAAACCCTAATAAAATAGAAGATACCCCACGAAAATGGGATAAAGAAGGAAGGAAACCCACTTACTTGTGGGATCATCAAGAAATATCCCCAAATCACCCAAAGGATGAATATCCAATCAACCAAAACTACAATTAAGGTTCTAATAAATCTCAGTAAGTCATGTAGGAACTGGAATGGGGGAAAAGAGTGAAACATGAAGAAGTTATAATGGAATGAAATTTCCTTTCTAAATCTAGATGAATTGAGAAGACTTAAGAATATTTGACCTGATCTACAATTCAATTGATTTATAAAGAGGGAGAGAGGAGAATGGGGGCCACTGATGTTCATAGGGATTGGTTTTGAGGATGAATCACTGAAAAATCTTTAAAATTTAAAAAGATATTAAATAAAAATACTGTTTTTTTAAACTGTAATTTGGTATCCAGTCTGGCCCAATTCCTTAAATAAAAACCCAAATCCACCATAATTATGGATTCCTAAAGGCTCTAAATTCATATGGTGGTGTTAACAGTCAAAGGGAGGCCCATTAGGAATTAGAATGGATGAAAAATGTTGAAAAATAAAGGGTTTATATAAAAACAAAATTTATTTTTAAATCTATAAATGTTTTCACGGTTTTGCCCAAAATTTTGATACCCCACCATTTCCACCAAAATGCATGGGAAACCCCTAAAAAGAAATAATGGAAATTAAATCAAAAAAACTTCTAAAATATTTCATTTATGTTATAATAACACTCTATCTATCAAATCTACAAAATAAATTGTCCTCACTAAGAAAACCTAAGAATGAATTTCAGATTGAATACCCATCACAATTATTCATGTCGTTTGATTCCCAATGTCACCACTAATGTTGAAAACTAAAAAAGATAAAAAATAATTTTCCATTTTCAGTCATTGGATTTTCAAATAATTGAAGGTTGTGATACACTATAGATTTAATCAAGACCATTGATTATGGATAGATCTAACCCATGAAAATAACTCAAAATTTTTTTATTCCAAACCCTCATACTTCTTCATCTTCACCATCATATCCCATAATGTTATTGGTACCCCATCAAGAAGAATGTTTTAACATTTTCCTTTAATATCATAAAACATTTCCATGAAATAAATATAAATCTCTATATTTTTTAACCATTCCTCAGTCTCTAGAGGATCATAAAAACCTAGTAAAGAAGTTATCTAATGATGAAGAAATTTTTGAGTATGTCCATGAGATTAATCCCATCGAGGATTAATTTTCATATCCTGGATGTGAATTTTTTTAGGCACTTCTCCCATATCATGGATATCCCACACCAAAATCATGAAACGATTATTTTCCATTAGTGAATTTTATTTTGATTGTTAAGTAGCAGATTACTCTAGGGGATTATTAAAATATCTTGTCAAAGTAATGAAGCTACAAAACATAAAAACAACACTACAAACATGATAATGTATACATATATCATCACATAATTTTAGATATTCCTTAATATCATTTCCATTGAGCATAAATGGATTTCTATGATTCAATTTACTTTGGAAAAAGGATGGGGAAATAGTAACATCAAGGAATGAATCGTAACCTATAGCATGTGATACCATTTTTTTTATGAACCATCCATTTTAGAATGTTACACTAAAAACTGATTCATTACTCACAAAGCCTGAAGTGAATTCCCGATCACCATTGGTTGGTGACTAACACTATATAAACCTTGTAACAACATACATTAATATTAAATCATTGTTAATTAATATTCTTCTCATTAAATTTTTTTTTTCCTAATGACCAAAATTGTTTATTGTATTTTGATAAATGGGAAAATCATATTACATGGTGAGATATAATTAATGGTTACAACAATGATCATACCCATTATATCTTCTATTTAAAACCATTCCTCATAATCTAGTGAAAGGAAAAATATGAATGGGGTGAGCTCAGATGCTCAGTAATGGTATAAAAGGATATGTATAAGCATATTAAAAAATAATGGCATAATAACCTGAGTATAACATTAGACGATCATACCCTTCATATCTAAGATCATAAATATGAATCATGTAATAAATATTGTAATTTCATAATACATTAATAATATATGAATTATGAGAATAATCCATGAATGTATAAAATAGGAATTCGAATTAGATTTTATGGTAGACATGCACGAGTATAATGTTATTTCCATGGTATTCAATGAATCACTTCCAATACCATTAAAATAATATTAGATCAATCCCCAAACCATATTTGTATTCTTGGTTCACCCCTTTGACAATCTTATTAGTCAAGGTTCACTCTAAAGAACTTCATAGTGGGAATAGACCATTACTAAACCAAGTTTACTTCCCATTAGAACCATTTAAATTTCTTGAGATATAAATAATTACCAAATCCATTTAAGGGAGATATTAGTTAAATCATATATATAAGTGACCCAATCTAATAAACAATAATTTCAGGACCCATCAAATGAAAGAGGTATCATAATAATGTAATTATTTAATAATATATGGAAGAGATATTGGTTTCTTAATCACTTAGTCAAAGTATATCCCATGAAAAAAACTGGGTTTCATAAGCATGTAACCCATGAATGAGTAACATGTTTCATAAAAATTCATATTGAGAAATAGAAAAAACATTCCGAAACATTATCTCACCAATACATAATCTATTAAATGAATGAATATTAATAGAACCTTTGTATCATTTCCATAGAAAGGAATGAGTAACACCAACATACTTTAACTTTAGTGGGAAATGATTTTTAAATACATTTTTAATAAAATTCAATAGTAAATTATGCTTTCTTATTTTAAAAATTATTTTTAAAGAATACGTACATTTTGAAACAATTTAATATGAATTAAACATGAAAACTCATAATAAATGATTTAAAACATTTTGAAAACTAATTTCTTTGAATATTTATTAAGAAACAATTAAAACATTTTGAAAACAATTTTCCTTGAGAAATTATAAAATATTATATAAAAGGATTTGAATCCCATTTTTTGGGAATAATTTCCAATATTTAAATTAATTCATGAAAAATATTTAAAAAACATTTCCATGATAACTTATAATAGATGCCTGAAAATATTTTTAACACATTTTTCTTTGTAAATACATTGACAACATTGAAACAAATACTGAAAACCTTTTTTAAATAACATTATAACAAATAATTAATGATTGAAATCATTTTGAAATAAAATTTTCATGAAAATAATTTGAAATCATTTAATGAATTCATGAGAAAATTTAAAAATCATTTTTATAGAAAACATAAAATCAATATTTAAAACATCTTGAAATCCCTTTTTTAAAATTATATTCAAAACATACAATGAGAGAATGTTTTTTTTCGAAATTCATCAAAAAATACATAGAAAAATTGAAAATATTTTCAAAAACAATTTTCCTTAAAAATTTTAAAACAAGATTGAATATATTTTTATAAAAAATGTTTTTTAAATAACCTAGACTTCTGACTGAGGAGAGATGTAAATTAAGGGTTTCCTAAAAATCCTTTATTAATTATCTTGTGTACGAAAGAGGGGGAAATGACACAAATACATGAATATATCCTATAAAACTATAGGATAATATAATTAAATAGTGTTTTTGATAAATGGATCATAATATTGTAGTATTGGAATCATATCATAAATAATCCCTATAAATTATGAGATTATTTAAATAATCTCTTACCACTTGGTAACATTGAGTTACACTCCCCATGAAGGAATATGAAATTACATAAAGAATAAAATATCATTAAAAGAAGGATGTTCACAATATAACCTATAATATGTAAATACATTCTCCTCATAAAATAATATATGTTCATGACAGGGCATGTTTGTCAAAGAATTTGAATGAAGATAAAATTGCATTGTGGGTTTGCTAACATTTTAAACATAAAACCCTTGAAAGAATAATCATCAAAAGGATATATAAATACCCATAAATTTAATAAAAATAAAAATAAAAATAATAGAATATATCCATGTTTAGTAGTCACACAACATATAATAAATAGGTATAGAATAAGTCTATTGTCTCGTGGAAAATAAAGGAGAGATGATAAATTCCTTACCTTATGTCTTGACTCTCGTAGTACTCTTTATTAACATAGGTATGAAAAGTATATGTTTATTCTTAATCAATAGATAAAACATATTAATATATATAATAATATTAATGTTTTATTTATGAATATATAATAACCCTTCAATAGTAACTCAATGTTAATGTTACATTTTTGGTTATAACGTGGTTGATTTTTTCCATGTTTTGAATTTCTATTTTTTTTAACTTACATTGGTCATTAATTAATTATTTCTTGATTGTAAAACATTATATAAATATAATATCTTTTAATTATATGTGTATTTATAATAACATTTAGAATATATAAGTACGAAATAGAAAACATTGTTCATGGAGTCTATTGGACGTATATCCACAAGAACAATTTTTTTGTTTTATAGTCATTTTTAAAGTAGGAAATTAAATGACATATATTAATATATATATATATATATATATTAATTACAATAAAATTATAATTTAATATATGTCATTTTTTTTACTGAACCCATCTATAATACAATCCATGAAAAGTTCTAACGAATCATATCGCTTTGAGTAGTTGGTATCCCACACGTCCATGAATGAGGATATCGTAATTAAATAGAATTGAAACCATGGATATAGGTATTGTATAATAATAAAATAATATTAAAAGAATAATAAATATAATCTATATATCATATATAAATTGACTTTCCATAATAATGACCAACCAAGATAAGTGGTAAAGGAAAAAAACAACATCATTTCATGAGGTGGTTTTTCACTGTACACAAAAATAGAATGTTCACTACACATTAGAATTATGTGTATATTAGTGGAGTTGTAACCATTAGAATAATAAAATTTCAGTAAATAGGGGATACATAGGTATTATATTTGAATAGAATACTAATATTTGAGAGGTTGGAGAATGAAAATAAAACAAAACAGCTTGAGGAAGGATGCTATCACTTCTTTGGGGATCATTTTTTAGTGTACACGAAATGTATTCCATGGTTGGATTTATTACCCATGTTTTGATTATATTATTAAGGGACTGGTTTTGGGAGATTAAATTAGAATATTTTGGGTGAGTCAATGGTTATGAGTTCTGTGAATAATTTGGAGGGGTGATTAGGAATTTTTCCTATGATAAAATAATTTTTCTTTTAATCACTACAATATATTTAAATTATTTAAATTAATATTGTTAGTAAAAAAAATTTTGACCATATTTACAAATGAAAATTAATCTTATTAAAAAATGGATGAAATTTTGAAAAATCAAAATCATTTAATTTGTAGGAATTAATTTAATTTTATCCCAATGATGGAAAAAATCTAGTTTTTAATGTAAAAATTTCCAAAACATTGTAATTTATTCATATCCAATATAAATGAGAATTTTTTACAATAAACTAAATAGGATTAATTTATGTATCTTCAATAAAATTAAACCTTTAAAAAATATAATATTATTTATTTATGTTAATTAATTAGTTAAAAAAGAAGTTTTGAAATAAAATTCATAATATTTTTGAATTCATCTATAATGGATGTTTCTCATAAAAATAAAAAAATTCCCCCAATGTAAAATTTTAAATCTTAATTTTAAAAAATGAAGTCTTATTTGGAAAAAAAATTATAAACTTCTCAATAATAAAATTTATATCATGATCTCTATTAAAAGATGTTAAAATTACCTTCAATAGATTCACTTATTTTTATTCCAAAGATTGGTTTTATTATTTTATTATACCTATCAAATATATTATATGGGTATTGAAAATATTCATTGGATATATAGGATATATATTTTATTATTTTAATTATTTAAAATTCATTTTTTCAATATATTGAGATAAAATTGTGTTTGTACATGGAAAACATATTTTTCATAGAGGAAGGATTTATTTATTTTCAAAATTTTCCTATATTCACTTATAATAGTTGATAAAAATAGTATCTATTTTATTTTATTGTGTAAATCCAATTTTCACAATTTATTTAAAATTATTCTTATTATATATTCCAATGGCTACGGTGTTTCTATAATAATATTTTAATAATATTGTCAATAGTATAATATATTATTGTGGAAACTCTTGCATGTGTGTCACACTTTCTTTTAAGGAACACAAAATTGTGTGTAACACAAAGCAAACATCATGTCGTGCATACTGAAATCTAATATTTTTGTGGTGTGTGGTGTAATATAAATGTGGTTTTCTATATAATAAATGAAAAAATTTGTGCAGTAAAAAAATATAGTTGTTCTTGCATGAAGTGAAAAATATATATAAATAAATAAATTAATTAATTAATTAAACAAACATTTTGTGTTACATTCAATCCACCATAAAATTAACTCTTCCTATAAAACTCATCTGGGTTATCGAAGGATTAATACATAGATGTTACTCTCATAGAAACCTACACCATAGAAATTAATACTAAAACATCACTTAAAATTGGATAGTTGGGAACATAACTATTACCCAAAGTAAAAAATAATTATTTTTTCCACATATGAAAATGTATGTGGGAAGTGAAAACATGAACAATGAAGAGGAATCTCACTATCAAGTTTTTACAGAGATTGATAAAGAACATGGTTGGGATAAACATTTCAATAACAAAAAAATAACCTAATGAGTCTTGAATAATGTCATTGATATCATAAAAATTTATAATAAATTCATAATATTTTATTTCATGTCACTATTCCTTAATGTTGATGAAATTTCATGAGAAGATATATTTACATGATTTCAGGGTAACCATACCCTTTATTGGTCATTTATCTACTTCCACTTCATCTCATATTTTATAAAATGAACATGAGTTTTTCATTCACAAAGCAGTAACATATCATCAGATCCCCAAATAGAATGATGGGTCCCTCCATATAGATTTATCGCAAAAAATAATATCATGTGTCAATAAATATGAATAAATTATTATATGTAGATATTATTCTTTAATATCTAAATCATTATCTGAATTTTAAAATAAAACACTCCCTAAATGGTTATCCTTATAAACCGTATAAAATATGGAAGTCCAAAAAATAGAAATAAAGTCACAAAATCTGCCTAACATGGATCCCTCATATATATTAAGGTATTAATTGTTTGTATCTTACCAAAAATGTAAATACCTTCATCATTTAGTCTCTTCAAACACATCAATAACCATAATAAACACAATTTTCTATTGGAAAACAAAAATGTTTACGTATTCAATGTTTTATTAGATAAATTTCACAAATATTAAATTGGTGTAAACATTATCATTGATGGAATAAACCACATTTCATAAAATATATAATTATCTCCAAAGAAATTAATATCATAATATTTAATTATTCATTCCCGACATATATTTATTCAAACACCATTATAATAATATAAAGAACATATTAAGGGATATCAGTCCCTTATCATGTATCTTCCATGAACAACAGCTTGAAATTAAATCACATTTCTAGTTCATCATAACCACGGAAAATATTCTTGTAAATACATATTAAAAAAATGTACACTAAGAAATAATTATATATTTAACCTTTCATGTAACGTAATTCTTGAATCGAAATACATGAAAACATTGATAATCTAATTTCATATTTAATCCATTTACAATTCCCCCACATCATAATATATAATACCTAATTCATTTCATATTTATCATTTAGTAACACAACTATCATCAATGTAACCATTAATCATACCACCTAGTTGATTCTCTTTGTGAGAATTCCACTTGGGTCATTAATTTTAATAATAATCATTCATTCGACATATAAAGAATTTATCATTTAGTGATTTATTAAAGAGCACAATATTCACATCTATTGCATTAACAAACTGCTTTATATGTTTAATTCAACCTCTATCATTGTGTCCCTGTTTCCCACATAAAAACATCTTATTTTTCTTATAAGACATTAAATTAGGAGTTCTATTCCAAAATTCATGTCACATAGGGAATTGGATCATCATTCATCCATTGTCCTTATTAACAATACTCTCAAAATAATCCTTACTTATCTGTTAATTAAAACTAATTGTTTCTTAAGGTACACATTGTATGTCATATTCTATGATAACTTATTAGGCACGATTACATCATACTCCACTCTAGTTATCATCATATTTGATTTCTCATCATAAATTCTCAATCACATTTAGTGTTATCCCAATTCCTTCTAGTTCCATACATTAAATTAATCCATAAATCATAGTGTTATTATCACTTATCACAGAGAAAAACCACATAATCATGAGAATGAAATTATAGGATGTCAGAATTATGAAACCGACATATAAAACCTCAGTCGTATCCTTCGATACAACCAAAGAAACATTCTTAGAAGTACCCACAATGATATCATTGTTGTTTTATCCTTATAATTTACAAATGATGACTAATCATTTCTCCTAATACTAACAATAGATAACAAGGAATATCATACATGTATACTACTAAAATTTATATAAATATTCACCACATTTCAAATTTACATTTCTAAGGACCATAATAGTTTATTGTATTTAGAAATTTTGAACAAAATCTTCTATCACTATGAGTTATATTTACAGTTTCTCACAAATATCTCTATTTTCCATAATATTCCTTAAAACATTTCTTCATACCCCAGGGAATGGAAAAATAAGAAAGGGGTGATCTAGGATGCTCAATTAGGGTACCAAGGATACACTTAAGTGAAATCATGAACATAAGGTTATAAGAACTTGAGCATAACATATTATGATCATAACTAACATATTATAGATCACACTCATGATTCATGGAATAAATATTGGTAGTTCATAGGACTTTAATCATATGGGAATTAGGATGATAATCCATGAAAGAATAAAATGGGATTAAGATAAAGAATTTTTGGAAGAAACATAGTAACATAAAATAACTTTTATATTAGCCATGGAATCACATCCAAGGTTATCTTATTATTATGTTATCAATCTATATACCTTTATGGAAGTCATGGTTCTCTACTAGGACCATCATTGTAGTCATGGTTCACTCCAAATACCATCTCACCGGACAATGCCCATTACTAAACGTAGATCAATTCCCATTCCATCCATGTCTATATCATGAGATATAAAACATTAAACAATTCATTATTGGGATATATAGTTTCCACCCATCTCATAAAGAAATCATATGATCATCTTCCACATGATAATAAATAATAATATCACAACTCATGAATTTAAATGAGTATCATAAAAATGTTTTAATATCATAACCCATGGAAAAAACATGATTAATATTAACATAATAAAAAAATAACCCATGAAAATAAGTGAGTTTCATAAGAATATATCCCTTGAAAGGGAAAATGTATTAATAAACATATGAACCATTTTTGTTTTAAAAGGTTGTGGTTGAAGCCTCATTTATTATTTTAATCAAAGAAAAGACCTATTTCAATTGGGTATAGGGAGACCCATTATATAGCTCGAAGTCCTAGTGGGAAATTATCCCATTACATGGCACGTAGGCCCAAATTTTTTGCCCGAGGCCCATTCTGTGAATAGTACTGCTATAGTACTATTCTTGCTATAGTTCTATGCAGTATCCACCACCACTATAGTACCATGCTGCCGCTATAGTACCCACCATTATTATAGTTCCACCACTGCTACAATACGCTACAGTACTACTCTAATAGCTTCGCCCAATGGGTTTGGCCCCCAATATTCATGTAGGATTATAAGGTGCTTACCACTAAGCCAATCCCCATCTACTATTAGCATATGAACCATAAATAAGAAATGAGTTTTAGAAACATCATGACATCAATACCTAACTATTCATAAAAATAATATTAATGGAACCTTAGGATCACTTCCTTTAAATGGCGTGAGTAACACCAACATATGTCATCTTTGGTTGGAAATAATTATGAATGATCTTTTAAAAACATTTTGCTAGGAAATAATAAATTCTTCTTGGATAATTTCATTTAATAAAATAGAACATGTTGAAAACAACTTTCATTATAATATACATGAAAACGCTTAAATAAATCTTTGAAAACATTTTAAAAAACATTTTTTAAAACTTATATAAAAAGAATGCAAAAGTTTTTCAGACCATTTTCTGTTAAAAATAATAAAATAAGCTTGAAAATGTTGTGAAAACCATTTTTTGAAAATACATTGGAATCATATAAATAATTATTAATTTCATTTAGAAATCTTTTGTCCTTGAGAACATATAAAAGAAGATTTAAAAAAATTAAAATAAACAAATTATTAGAAATAAATTGAAAACATTAAACAAATAAAGAAATAATTTTTTTAAATTCATTTATAACATATAAATAATTCTTTAAGATATTATAAAATAATTTTTTCTGTGATATTCAAAATGATGATTGGAAACAATTCGAAAACATTTATCATTGATATTATTTTAAAAACCTATAAATAATTATTGAATACATTTTTAAACAACTTAAAAACATTTTTAGAAATATTTTATACTGGTTTAATGTCCCTTTTTCTTGATATATTTTAATATAAGTTGAACATATTTTTAAAGAACATGTTTTTGTAAAATCATAGATTTCAGATCGATGATATTGGTAATGTCGAACTTTAAAAAAACCTTTTTAATATTAAACTATACAAAAAATCTAAAAATTGTAAAACTACAGGAAGATATTATGAATAAATACATGAGAACAAAATTCACGAGATTTCATGAGATATTTATGATAATATTTCATCAGTTGAATTATAATCACCAATAATCCTCATAAATGATGAGATTATTTCAATAAACTCTTAGCACATGGTTACAATGAATTATATAACCCATGCACAAAAATGAAATTAAATGAATATTAAAATATAATTAAATTATATTACTTAATTTTATAACAAGTAAAATGTCTGTTGATACCCCTATCAAAAAATAATAGGTGAATAACATGGAAAGTGTCACAAAAGTAGGTGTATTGAGGAAAAATTACTTTACCAATTTGGTAACATTTGAAACATAAAACCCATTAATGAAAGATCATAAAAATATATTTAATAAACATAAATTTACGTCTAAGAAAAATATAATACATAAATAGGAGTAAATCACACCACATATAAGAAATAATATTTTAATGTGGTTTGTATCCCACAAAAAATAAAAGTGAGACCACAAATCCCTTACCTTATGTATTTACACATATTGAAAACATTAAAAACTCATGTATAATAAGTATAACATTATTTTAAATTCACCCCCAAACCAGAATAATATATATAATATCATTTATGATTTACATATGACATTTTATTACTCCTCCAATAATAAATCATTTTTAATGTTACATTTTTTGTGATAACCATCGGGTTTTTAATACATGTTTTATGTTGTTATTTTATGTAATATTAAAAATATCAGAATTTACATATTTACAAAAGAGAAATCTGATATCAATGAAATATAAATATTCATTATATGTTTATTTGTGATAATCTATAGAATATATATATATATGAAATGGAATACACCTTCCATGGAGATGGTAGGCCGTCCAAACACACGAATGTTAATTTCATTTTGTTATCGTATAAAAGATATGAATAAAAATAAATTATATAAATATATATATATATATATAATATTTATATTATAAATATTATATCATATAAAAAATATAATTTTACAAAACCAATATTTAATACATTCCATGTAATGTTCAAACAAATCACATCACTTTAAGGAGGTGGTAATCAGCACATCCACAAAAATGTTATCATAATTAAAAAAATATGTCAATCAGGAAGTTCTTCTTATAAAATAATTAATTAAATGTAAATGAATCATAAATATCATGAATTTCATATTAAAAAAATATTTTTCATAGTAATTTCCATCTGTAAGAGTTGGTAAAGAGAAAACTAACAACACTGTTTGGTGAGGTGGTCCTTCACTATATACTAGAATAGTATATTTTTTATAAATTAGAAGGAATTATAAATAATTTTAGTTATAGATATGAGACTAAAAATTATTTATGATACTAATGATGTTATATAATAGTATAATAATAATATTTTAGGGGTGTAGAATGAAAATAAATCAAATGATCTTCATGATATATGTTAACATTTCTTTCGGTAAATCCTTTGGTTTGACCCAATGAGATTCCTTGGAATGATTTATTCTTAAAAAAATAATTCTATAATGATGGGAAGGCTTTTTTGGAGAATATTTTAGTAGATATTGGTTGATGAAAATATATTTATAGGTGTGAATTAGTGGGAGGGGTAAGTGACATTTTATTATAGGTGAATGGAATTCTAGTATTTTTTTGAAAGAGGGAATTCCACCCATTGTTTTCCAAGGTCGTGTGGATATATTAATGGTAAAAATTATATAAAAGTGATTAAATGGTCTAAATATGGACATATAATGGTATATGGACATGTTTCTCGATAATTTTGGGCCTTATGATTAGGGATTAGTTATTTGTAAAGATAATTTTTGTCTTAATCACAATTGTTATTTTTTATTAATTTCAGTAATATTTTTGGTTGCAAACTACGTTGAAAATATTAAAAAGTATAAATTATTATAGTTTAAAATATTTATCTAATTTTTCAATGTATATTAACAGATTTGGCATATATGAATTTAAATATAATCTCGCATATGGCACGCAAAAGAAGGGTTTTAATGTAAAAAGATCCAGAAGCTTGGAATGTTTTTATATCCAATATCAATGTGAAAATGGGCCCATTAAACTAAATTTGATAAAATGATATATATATTATATAATTATACATTAAAAGAGAAAATAATATATATTTTAGCAGTATAGCTCAAATTATAAGAAAAATTAATTTTTTTTAAAAAAATATTTTTTTTCAGCATTCATCCCAAAATGATGTTTATTAGAAAAATCAAGAATATTAACCAAATGTAAATTTTTAAATTTAAATTTTAAAAATGAGGATTATTTTTTCAAATAAATATTATTAAATGTTCAATCATCACTTCCAAAAAAATACTCCATTTTAGGGAGGTAACATTACCATTTTGAAAAATACATATTTTTATTCATAAAATTAGATTTATTATTATATTATTCCTATGATATTTATTCATTGAGTATCAAAAATATTTTTTTGTATATATATTATATAAATTTTATTTGGAAAATTAATGAAAATTGGGTTCTTGAACTTTTTGGGATAAAATTGTGTTTGTACATACAAAAATAGATTTCACAGGAAGTAATTTCTTTATTTTCAAATAGTTCATATATTCTCTTATACTAATTGAAAACCTTTAGATTTATTTCATATACATTTTAAAATCCTAATTTAACTATTTATTTAATTTTTTACATAATTTATTTTAAAAGGGATAGGTAGTAGCTATGAAAATAGTTTAATAGTCATGTTAATAGTATATCGTACTTTTGAAAAATTTGGAATTTCTTGTAATGAAAGATATTGGAAAAACTCGTCATTAGGGGTAATACAAAACAAACCTAGATATTCATATTTTAGAATCTAATATAAATTTTGAGTTTGGAACATGATTAAATTGGACCTAAATATAATGTTTTCTAATAATATTTTTTTCCAAAAAAAACTATATTCAGTGTTGTGTGAAGTGAAAATTATCAAAAATATTATGTTAAATAGAAATAAAATCAGTCAAAAATCTAAGGGTGTTACATTCTACCCCCTTTAAAATTAATTTCTTGATCATTATTCATATAGATTTTTAATTGTCTAACATGTGATTTTTCATTTCACAGAAACTGATATCGTAAAAATGAATAAAAATTAATTATATAAAATTTGAATGTTGTAATTTTAATAGTTACATAAAAACTCATAAATATGTTTCCAAATATGAGAAAATAATTATTTAATTGGTAACATGGACAAGGAAGAGAATTTTATCTGTCATGTTTTGATTCCGAGGGATAGAGAACATGGGAAGGAGAAAATTAACAGTCAAAAAAATAAAAACCCAATGGGGCTCTAAAAATGTCATTGATATCATAAATTAATGATGGTTATTTGAAAACCTTTAATTTCAAGAGTTTTTTTCCTAAAATTGAATAATTTTGAGAAATATTTATACTTATATGATTTTAGGATATCTATAATCATTGTTGTTCCATGATCATATTCCACTTCACCTCTTATTCTAAAAAATTAAGGTGACCTTTTCATTCCTTAAGCATTAATATATAATGTTATCCATAAAATGGATGATAATTTATTAAATAAATCTTAATCACAAAAAAGGTTATCAAAATATATTCAATATTAATACATCTTTATAATTACGAATAATATGTTAACATATAAAACACCATCTAATGTTAAACATAAACAATTACATAAATGGTTAACCTTGTAACCCTTACAAAATATGGAAGTCAAAAACATTATAAGTAAGATCAAAAAATAATCTTCACATTGATCCCCCATACTGCATAAGTCACTTCTTCTATTTTTCAAGTGGAAAATGTGAATACCTTTATATTTTATTCACTTGAAACATCCAAACAACCTGAATAACAAAAGTAAATTGTAGAAAAAAATTCATGTTTCCATATTCTAATTTTTGTTGGACATATTTATTAAATAAAAAAATATTGTAAACCTAATAAATGATTGGAAAACCCAATTAAAAAAACATTAATTACCTCAATGGAAATCACTATCATCAAATTTACTTATTCATATCCGTCATATCTATATCCAATCATCATTATTTTAACAAAAGGAACATATTACATGTCATATTTACCTTAATCATGTCCTTCCCATAAAAATCAACATCCTATCAAATCACTTATCTAGTCCATCAGAACCATTCAACATATCCTTGTAAATACATAGTACAAAAACATAAACCTAACATTCCTTAAATATTTCTCCATTAATATTACATAATGATTGAATCAAAATACATATAAACATCAAATACTCCACTTTATCCTTAATACATTAAAACTGACCTGATCCTATTACATCATAACAAATTCGTATCATATTCTTCCTATAGTATAATCACCATAATCAATGTTACCATTACTTATACTATATTTTCGATTCTCGTCATGAGAATTCCACTTGGTATATAGATTTTCATAATGACCATTCATTAAAAACGTAATGCATTTAACATTTTATAATTTCTCAAGGAGGTCAATATTAACATATATTTCATTAATTAAACACTTCATATTTCCTTTTCAGAAACATTTTTGTGTCCTTTTACATAGACAAAACAACATTTTGTTCCTCTGAGACATTCAATTAAGTGATTTTTAAACATTCTTCACTCTAAGAACATTGAATCAGTTTGACTTCATGGTCCCCATTACCTAAACAATATGATAACTCCTACCATATATTATTTTATGGGTTTGAGATTTTGTTAAAGAATATTTTTTGTAATAATTTTCCATGATAAATGATTGGGTATGATCACAACATCACTACAATGGTCATTATATTTAACTGATCATCCAAAAATTGTCCATCACATTATGTGTAACCCTTTTCCTTCTAGTTCTCTTCATTGAATGAAACATGAAATCATAGTGTGAGCATCAATTATCATAGAGAAAACCAAATAATAATGAAAAATCACTTATATAATGTCTACTTTATGAAAAAATATTTTGACACTTTAGGCTTATCCTTAGATATATCTGTAGATATATCATCATAAATACCTATTGGTATTTCACTAATATTTTCTGATTCTACTTTCCAATGTGTGACTATACCATTCCTTTGATACAAACTTCAGTGGAACAGGCTTAACATACACAAATATTATATCATTTTATATGAATATTTATCACATTACAAAAATACATACATGAGGACCGTAATAGTTTAGTGTCTTTTGAAAATAGAAAAAAAAATTCTAACATTTTGAGATATTTTTCTTTCCTAATAAAATCTTCCCCGTTAGTACTTATACGTAAAATATATTCATAAATAGGGTAATGAAACATATAAAAGGTGTAAGATCAAATAATCAGTACAGGTAAACAAAGGTGATGCATAAATATAATTATTAACATAAGTTTATGATAATATGACCATATCATTAAATGTTCATACATTTCATATTAGAGATCATACACCTGAGTCAAGGAATATGTATTGACAGTTTATAAGACATGAATCATTAGGAAATTATGAGAATAATCCCAAAAATCATAACATTATAATATGATATAGATATTGTGGAAAAATTAAGCATAAAAATGAATTTTGTAGTAGTCAAACCATCACTCCCAGGGCCATTTTAGGAGTATGGTTTCACTACCCCATTAAATTTTGGTAGACATGGTTCACTAAGATGATCATCTTTGTAGTCAAGGTTGACTCCCAAGACCATCTAAGTAGACAAAATCAATTACTGAACCTATTTGACTTCCTGTTCTATCTAGGTCTATCCTATGAGATATAAATCATTACCTAATGCATTAGAGAGAGATGTAGGTCCCACACATCTCATAATGAAATCATACATACGTGTTCCACATTATCCTAATAAATAAAATCATAACCCATTAAATGGAATGGGTATCATAACACAATATCATATCGTAACCTAGGAAAAATATAGTTTAAATTATTTAATCAAAGCATAATCTATGAAAAAAGGATGGTTTCATAATCATATAATATTTGATAGAGAAAAGGTTTTCATGAACATAAATAATTTGAAATATAAATATGTTTCATATGAATAATTCCTTAAATATGTATAGAATGAATATAAAATGAAACATTGGATAATTTCACTATAAAGGCACGATTAATAGTAATGGATGTAATCCTCTGTGGGAAATTATTTGCAATGATATTTTAAAAATATTTCATGTTCCAATTATCCTCTATTTTTTAAAAATTTATTATTTAAATGTAAATTTTTTTGAAAACTAGTTTCACAAAAATAAATATGAAAATTTATAAATGAATAATTGAAAACAATTTGAAAACATTTTTATTTGAGAAATTATTAATATATCCTCAAAAAACATGAGGAGCATTTTCCTTAAAAATATATAAAATAATATTGATTAATTATTGAAATCAATTTCTCTCTAAATATATGGAATACATATATTTATATACTTGAAAACATTTTGAATAAAATTTTCATGGATAATTATAAAATAACATGGAAAATTTTTGACATCAATTTTCTCCAAAAAGAAATTGAAAACATATAAATAAAGATTAAAACATTTTGGAAATATTTTTGAAATATATATATATAATTCCTGGGAAATTTTTTAGAAAAATTTTCCTTGAAATATGATTACTACATAAAAATAAATATTTGAAATTTTTTGGAAAAATAATCCTTGATAATTTATTAATGAATCCTAAAAACTTTTTGAAAACATTTTCCCATAAAAATATTTTTTAAAATTTATAAAAAAATATTTAAAAAATATATAAGTATATTTAAAACATATATATAATTATTGAATACTAATTTCATGAACATTGTCGATTTAAAACTTATACAAGTGGTTTAAGAACATTTTTTAAAACATGGTTTTTAAATAACACATATTTCGTACAACAAAGAGATATAATATTAGATATTCAAAAAAATTCATTATTTTTTACCTTATGTTACATATAGTAGTAAAAAGTACTAAAAATTGATTATAAATTGAATAACTAAAGGAAAAAAAATTTAGTATTCGGGAGATATGGTTCAAAATATTTTATTGAAAGAAGTATAATAAAAACCACCTCGATAAATGATGAGATTGTTTCAATAATCACATAACACATAGTAATGTTGAATTACACTCCCCATGTAATAAAATGAAATTTAATAAAGAATAAAATATAATGAAAATATATAGTTTGATAATATAACATGTAATATGGTATTATATATACATTGAAAAAATATGTATCTGTATAACATGTCATGTGTCTCAAATATGGAGAATTAAGACAAATTTACTTTACCGAGGTAGTAACATTTAAAACATAACCCTCATAAAAGAAAGATAATAAAAAATATATCTAAATACCCATATATATAAGTATAATAATTATAAAATACATTCATGGGTAATAAACGAACCACATTTAAGAAATAGGTTATGAACATGGATTCTGTCTCATTGGAAATAAAAGTTAGATGAGAAATCACATGCCAAATATCTTGACTCTCATCGTACACATTCCAACATCTTATTTAATATGTATTAGTTTATTATAAATCCTTCCTAGAAATATATGAATATATATAAGATATTTTATGCTTTAATTATGACTCTATATTCCCTTTGTATTAATAACTCCATGTCAATATTACATTTCAGGTTGTAGTTGCAATGTTTTTCATACATTTTTCGATGTTTTATTCTTGACCCACTTACATAGAATGTGATTTAATTTTTTATAGAATTTAAAAAATGATATATTTATATATATATATATCATATAAATTCAGTATGTGTGTGTTTATAATAACCTATTGAAAATATATATATTAGTTGGAATACACTATTAATAAAGAATACATGCAGTACGTATGCATGTATAATGTTTCGGTATTATTTTCTTATTAAAAGACATAATGTAAATGAAATATGTGAATATATATAATATAATTATAATAGAATTATTATTTCATAATTATCATATAATTTTACAAAAAACAAACATAACACATTCAATGTAAAGTGTGAATGAATCACATTTATTTAAGGATGTAGTAGTCTATATGTCCACAAACGAATTTATCATATTTACATGAAATGGAACGATTGATTGTATGTTTTATATAATAATAATGGATGTGTAATTAAATAATAAATATCATATATATAATATAAAAACAAATTTTTCATCATAATTTCCTCCCATGATAGGTGGAAAAGGAAAAATGTAGAACATCTTTTCGCAAGGCGGTAGTTCGTCATACAGATAAATGGTAAGTTATTTACAAAATAGATGGAAGTGTATATAATTATAGGTAGAACACATATAATAATAATAATATATATGTATTTTTATTATAATTATTTTCATACAAGATAATTGATTAATAATAGTTGAGGGGTGTAGAATGAATGTAAAATGAAAGACCTTTTAGAAGGATGCTACCTCTTCTTTTGGGAGCTCCTTTTGGTTTGCACCAAAGGAATTCCTTGTATGGATTTCTACCCAAAGAGAGTATTATAGGATGAAGGGATTGGTTGTAAGATATTATTAATGAATAATTTCCCCAAAAAAACGATCTTGAGATATTTGAATAATTAGGAGGTTTGAGTGCTTTTTTATATTAGAGGTGGAGTGCCATTGTTTTAGATATTTTAAAGAGGTAGTTCCACCAAGAAATATTTTTTTTAACGGGATCCAATAATGGTTAAAATTAATTCCAGGTAAAAAATGTTATAATTTTTTCATAAAAATGATTTCATGGATATTTTTAGGTCATTATAGGCCTTACCTTTAAAATTTACTCATTTAATAAGATAATTATTTTATTAATCAATGTATGTAATTTTAATTATCTTCAATAATATATTCCCCCCAAATAATTTTTTTTATTAGAAATTATAAATAATGATTAATAAAATTATTGAATCAATTTTTTTATATGAAAATAAATTAAGTGGTTTCAACAGATTTAAATTTAATCTCAAAAAAGGGAGGATAAATTTGGTTTTTAAAGCGAAAAGGTACAAATAATTAAAATGTTTTTGAATTCCATATCAACATTAAATTGGATCTAAGGACATAAATTGGAATAATTATCGCATATTTAAGCTAATTAACATTAAATAATATAAAATATTCTTTTCTATATAAAAAAATATATTTAAAATCATTCATGAATTTAAATTCGGTATTTTTCACTATTCTTCCAATAATAAAGTATATCAAAAAAATACGCAAAAAATCACCCAAAGTAAATTTTTATTTTTAAATTTCAAAAATTAAGTTTTTTTTCAAACAAAATATATATGTGCCATAAATTATATTTAAGATTGGTTCTCCATTAAAATTGGGTAAAATTTTCTTTTAGAAAAATTCATCTTCTTTTTCATAAAATTAGATTTATTCTCATATTATTAATATAAATTATAATTAATCTGTATAAAAAATATTCATGGAATTCAAAATGGAATAATATTATTTAAAAAATTAATCTAAATTTTTTTGTTAAAAATATTGTGAAAAAAAAAATGGTTTGTACATAGAAAATTAGCTTTTTTAGAGAAGTAATATCATTATTTTCAAATAGTTATTGCATTCAATTATACTAATTGATAACTAAACGATTAATTTAATATACATGTTTATATCATAATTTCATAATATAGTTAATCCTATTTGTAACTTCTTTTTAAATGGATAGGTGGTAGTAATAATAATATTTTTATAATGACCTAAATAGATTATTTTAGTTTGGTGAAAAATCAGGAATTCATGTTACACAGTCTTTTAAAGGAACATATAATTGAGTGAATCACCAACAAAATATAGTGTTTTTTGTTCCAAAAAACATATAAGAGTCTCATGTGGAATAATATTAACTTGGTTTTGCGTACAACACTATTCAAATATAGTTATTTTATCAAAAATCTATATTTATTGTTGTTTGAAGTAAAAAATATCAAAATAAAAAAATAAAAAAAATTAATTCACCATATATAATGTTGTTAAAAAACCATGAATCTTAGAAAACCAAATTGGGAATTATTTCACCAGAAAATAGTGGAAGGTAAAACACACATGTAAGTATTATTAATACTAAAAAGGTATAAATTACAAGGAAAATATGGATAAAATATTATATGGATAGATAGATAAGCATCCCAAAGGAAACAACAGTTTTATCATAATAAAAGTCTCAAAAATCTCATGTAATAAGTGTAAAATAGCTCCACCAGTCACCATCATTGTAGAGACCCTAAGCTTGACATACATGGAAATTACATTACTTTTGCGGAATACTTAGTACATAACAAAAACACACACACAAGGACCGTAATAGTTTAGTGTCTTTGGAAACTCGGAATATAATCTTCTAATTGTGGTGAAAGATCTTCAACATCTCCCATAATGATCTACCTTTTTTTTCTTACCTAAACCCTTTCTTTATATCCTGGGGAAAAGAAAACATAAAAGGGTGAGCTCAAATGCTCATTAAGGGTAAACAAATGAAATATCAATCACATCATATTCATAAGAACATAACATTTTGGAAATTTTAACCTGCAAAACAGATCATAATATCAAAACATGGGATAAATCATAGTAGTGAAATGTAATACCAATAATCATAACATAAAACATGGAACTTTTTGTCATACACACATAATCATAGAGAATCATTTCTTATTAGTAAAGACTCATTGCCAAGACTATCTTGGTGGGCAAGGTCTATTTCTGAACCGAGTTCATTCCTCGTTTCAGTCCTGTTTCACTGAACCAGTATAACCTACCATTCCAGCCATGTCTATATCATGAAATATAAAATCTTTACCCAATTCATTGGAGGGATATATAGGTCCACCCATCTCATAATGATACCATTCTTATGTGTGCCAGAAAATCTTAAATCATACATCATTGCATAACCCATGTAATAAAAATGGGATTCTTAAACAACATGACATCATAAAACAATTCATATATGATAAAGGAATTCATAAAAATATTTCCATTACAACATAATCAAATCCATGTAATAATAAGGATAGAAATAGAACCCTATATTATCATAGATGGAAAATAATTTTGATAAAACACTTGAACTCCATTCTTGAGAAAAATATCCATTCTACTTCAAAAACACTTTTCCTTTCTTAACATTTTTATACAATTATAAACTAAAAGAAGATTATTAAAAATAAACTTGAAAACCTGTAAAGTAAGATTCTTGGAAATAATTTTTTAAAAATCCATTCATGCCGTATATGTTAAAAAAACATTGTTCATACTTTTGTCAGAAAAGTCAAAAAGTACCTCGTACAAAAAACGACAAAAGATTCCTTTCATATCCTTTACTAAAAACACACCGAAGGGTAAAATTGGATTTAAACAATTGTAGGTGGATGGAAATAATATTAAATATTGAGGAAACATGGATTTTGATGATAAAATACACCCTAGTAAATACTATAGTATAAACAATCTCGAATAAAAATGTGATTGTGATATTTCCCTTACCTTAGGTCCGATTTGCTTCGTAAGTGTCCGAACCTCCTGTATAATGATTTAAATAATTTCATTGACTTATTCCAGAATCATACTCAATGTTATGATATCATATATGGTTCACTAATGGCATTATATTACCCGTTCTTTTCTAAATTTCATGTTAAAGAGCGTTTTGGGTAAAATCGTATCACTTGTCATCCTTCTTTTGACTTGTAATTATTCATATGATTACTTAGATCATGATTACTTAATTCTAGAATATAAAACATTATTTATATATAATATATATTCAGAATATATATATATATATAATACATCAATAAATGCAAAGAAATACACCGTTCATGGAGACGGTAGACCGTACGTACGCATGAACGCTGTTTTCTTTTCCTTATTGAGTCTAATGGAATTAAGTAGATGACATACATATATATACACAGAAATACAGAATCATTATTATGTCATATATTTCATTATTAATTATTATATATACTTTATAATCATTCATGAATGGTTAACGTGGAGAATGAATCGCATCGCGTCGTGGAGACGGTAGTCCGTACGTACGCACGGGCGATAATATGGTTCTCGTGATCGTGTAATTGTATTGGAGTGTATGTATACTATTTCAGAATCAAAATCAATTTACAATAATCAAATATAGTTATTATGTACACCATTATACCCATCCAAGTAAGGTGGTGGTGGTGGAAAATAGATTACACTAAGGCGTGGAGACGGTATTCCGTACGTACGCACGCCCGGTGATTTCATATTCCGTAGGATGGATAGATGGTGAAATAGGGTTGATTAATAATTATAATAATATATCAGTATATATGTGATTCTGATGTTATTACTTCATAATGAAACAACCTAAGAAGAATAAGTGTAAGAAGAAATAAAGATGAAAGAAACGGTAACGGACATTACCTCTTCTTTGAAGCGCCTCTTTGAGATCTCCTTTTAGGGCACTCAAATTGGTCTTTGAGGAAGACCAGAACCTCTAGGATGTTTCTAGGGAAGTGGAGAAGTGAATTTGTCATGGGTTGGCCGAGCTTGAAGGCTCAATGTTGTGTGAGGAAGGGAGGGAGGAGATGCCCTTTTATAAGGGAGGAGAGGGGTACCTTTGGAATAACGAAAACTATTATTTTATTATAAAGTCACATTCGGTTTTAAATAACTCCAAATTGATTTAATTCTAAGATAAGGTGGGGATGGGCCGAAATCCTCTCATCCAATAGAATTTATACAAGTTTAGGTTCCTATTTTAACCTTATAATTTAGATTTAACATTAAGTTAAATAATTTTACTTTTACCGTGTCTTTGTGTGTTCTTATACTATAAGGTTAATAAACATACAATAACAAGCCAAAAAAACCCCAAGTTGTTTATTATAAATATATATAACCTTATCTAAGTCATTTTAACGAACCTTATATTTTTAGAAATAAAATAACAAATAATAATATAATATTTGTTTTAAAAACTATTTTATGTCAATTTTGACACTATTTAGAAATTGATTTTTGTGAAAATCATAAAAGAATGACTAGTTCAAAAAAAGTTAATTAAATCAATACTAAAATGTAATATTAACCTATAAAATTAGTGTAATTCATAAAAAGTCTCAAATTATATTTATTTGTGTATTTATAATTTCAATTATTATAATTTTTCACTATTATATTAATTACTGCATCATCATTGTGTCATAAATAAATTAATTTATATAATGTATAAAAATTACAAATAAATTATCATTATGTAGGAAATCTTATTAGATTTCTAATGAATATTCACAATCGAATTTATCTTATGTATAACCCTATATTAAAAATGTTTTAGTAAATAAACTTTGATTTTAACACTTTTAACTCTTCTTTGAATTAAATAATAATAAATGTCCTAATCTAATCCAAGTGGGCCTAAATGGTCATATTTAATTCCTAAGGTTTTTTTTGGTCCAGTTTAACTTATCCAATAGAATTAAGACATGTTTTAGGCTAATAATAATATCATTTTTACCCTTAATTACCCCATTTACTTTTAACCAGGGAAAAAAAGTAAAAAGTTACTATTCACCAAAAATTATTTTCATCTCGTTGAACCACATTTTAGTACTTGATATTAATCGTGTCTCTCGGAATTTTTAAATTCCACTCACATAAATGGTAAAATTCTGTTTTATGAAAAATTCATTTTTTTTAACTACCACTTAGTGGTTTCACTATTCATTAATAAATGAAAGTTTCCAGAAAATACCAAACATTAAGCCTAAGCTATATATGATATTAAGAATTAAAAAATGATGTCTATTTTTCCAAATTCATAACATATCAGTTGCATTAATTAATTTAAAAATTATTTCCCATTGTCAAAACAAATAGTTTGTTTTTAAGAGATAATAACTATCAAAAGATTCAGACTTGTTTATAACTGGTTTAAATGTGAAATTACATCCAATGACCAACATTGTATTAAATTGTAAAAATATATTCGAAATATACTTTAAAACCACTCAAATTAATAATTTATCACTATTAATTATTTCTATTAAAATAGTTCTTTTTAATTAAAATTTAGTAATTTTCACTATTCATCAGAATATGAATGTTATCCGAAAAGTACCAAAATTTTACCCTAAGCTAATTTCGATATTCCGAATACAAAAATGAAATCCATTTTGAAAAATAAAATTTACAAAATTTCAAAAAAGTGGTTATTACTATTCATAACGGCTAGTTTTAATAATATTTTAATAGCATATCGTTTTTTAGTGAAACTCGGTATTGCGTACTACACATGCTATCGAGGAAGGTCGTGATTGCGTGTAATGCAAGGCAAGTCAATGATGCGTGTTGTGCAAGCTCCTTTTGGTGTAGCGTACAACACGAGACATTGATGAAAATAATATTTTTCATAAAATCGTGGGGTGTTACAATCATCACTTTATGGTTCCATGTATCTATAACATTAACCACCTCTAAGTGGTTCATTCTCTTTATTTAGACAGGGCATAAAAAACAATAAAAAGGTGGAGGAAAAAAGTTTTAAATGAGATATAAATCCCAAAAGTTCTCTCCAACTATTCTATAATAAATTATATAATAATTAAACTGGTAATGATTATTTTTAAATAGGAATTTCATGTATATCATTTGAATATTTTAAACCAAAACAATATTATACATTAAATATGATGGTATATATAACAGATATGTCCTAAAATATTATTTTATAAAACACTAATATAATGTTGTTGGTTGAATATAATAGTTCAATAATAAATGGACTATATAATCAAGTAAAGATATCATATGACCATGAATAAAATTCCAGTGGTATGTTAGTTCTTATAATATGATCCTCACACATCTCAATAATGATCTCATATCAAGATCAATGATTAAATACAAATAAATCTAAACCACAATTTTAGAAACCAAATGGGTTATCTACACCCCTAAGAGGAACCCTCACTGGAGTCCATAGAACAATTTTGTAGGTACAATATTCATCATCAATCCATTATTATGCATTAAAGTCCTTATTTTTGTATTACAAGTTACCACTAACTACATTGGTTAACATTTTATTGAAATAACTAACTATTAAACTTGGGAAAGTGGAATATTTGAAATCATTTCATATTTTAGTTACCCAATTTTTAGTTTTCAACTTGCATTTCTCATTTGAAAACACTAAAAGTGGTTTACATGAATTCATTCCATTTAAATGATCAAAAAATAGAGGTTATCATTCATAATTACTTTATCTAGGATCAAAAAATAAAAAATTATATCAAAGAATTTTTTTTAACCAAGACATCAATTTCCCAAAAAATTTACCCCACATTTAAATTCCATTATATTTTTAAATTTTCAAAATTTCCATTCCATTTAAAATGAAACATCTTATCCATTCAAATAATTGGGTTTAAATCATTTAAATACACTTTTAAATTAAACAAAGTAATTTGATATTTCAATTATAGGGATAATTATTGTAGAACTACATACCTTTAATCACATGGTCTAAGATATCACTAGAAACATGATCTGTAATAAATAATTATGTAATAGTGATTAATAAATAGAAACTGGAATCAAGATCCATAAATTAATAGTTTATATTATTACATAACATGATGATTCATCACTCTATAATTAGGGGGAATGATATATTATAGAAACCCAATCAGAGGATATCCACTTACCCAAGGGATGTTGAATGCAATTACCAGTGCTTCGATCTGCAACGGAAATGTTTTGTTGAGGTCAGAATCATATATTAAAATACTTTAAGGG
Source organism: Viscum album (assembly GCA_963277665.1). Lineage (NCBI taxonomy): Eukaryota > Viridiplantae > Streptophyta > Magnoliopsida > Santalales > Viscaceae > Viscum > Viscum album. The sequence goes on along the minus strand of OY728138.1, from coordinate 131,774,366 downwards.
GTTAATATTTATTTAGGCCAAAATTGGTTGATAAATAATTAAACTAGAGGGTTTCAGGATTGTAATAAAATTTTATGGTATTTAAAACTCATTCGTAGGGTTAAATAGTATATTCTCTTATTTATAAGTAACTATGTTCCCTAATAGTGATCACCCAATGGCCTTCTATTTGGGTTATATACAATTTCTCATATGGTTATAATGATTTTGAGTTGACCATTAGTTTATCACTAATTACGGTGTGTAATGTGTATAGGGTTTGTCACTTGTTTTTGTAATAATGTGCACCCCGACCAATGTTTTTCAATAGGGAACATAGTTTGATAGGACATACTAGAGGATTTTATATAACCTTGTACCTATCATGCATAGTACCTTATGATTCGAAAATTCTACATATTTCACCTAAATAACCCTAATATAATAAATTATTAAAATGAGTTACAAAAAAAGGTCAAGAAATAATTTAATGAATATAACATGATGTTATACCTTTAAACATATATTTGATGTAAATTGTTTACTATTTCATACCTTATCACTGATGAAAAAGTGACATCATAATATATACCCTCAATATGATAGTATCTCTCGCATTAAAGGTATAATTTTATATAGAACCATTTAAAAATACATATATAATTAATTTTTTTAAATGATTAATTATACATCTTAAAAATAATCACACAACCCAATGACTGATTAGTATAGTGTCTTGGAGACTAGCTATATAAACATCATATTTTTTAATAATTCTTATATACATATTATATGATATAGTCATCTTTATAACTCCCTGAATATAAACATAAAAAATTGGAGTGCTCATAGTATCAATAACATAAACGTATCACTAATCATAACTATTATATCATAAACATGATGGAAATGATTATCAAGGGAGAAATATCAGATTAAATGGTCAAGGGATCATAATAAATAATCATTAAACCTTATTTATCATTACAGTTCGTGAAATATAAACACAATACCAAAAAATTATAATAAAATATATGGATTAAATAAACATAAGGAAAATAAAATAAAATAAAAAATCACATCATAATAAACCATTATGACTTTTGAAAATGGAATAAATTAATCATTCAAAACATATTTTAAATAAATTATACAATTAAAATTAAGTGTAATAAAAATAAGAATGGTTAATAATTTGTAAATGAAGAATGAATCACATCCTTATTCCCAAAACAGAGTGGAGTAGGCATCCCTAACTGATTCCCATAGTCGAGAAATAATTCCTTACTCAGTTCCAATACTTATATCATGAGATATAAAAACGTAACTGAAGAATTATAGAGTGATATAAAACCTTACACATCATCATATATATATTTGAGTTCTATAAAAAATTGAAACATTCATCAGAGAAAAATAACCCAAGGAATGAAAATGGTATTCATAACATTTAAAAATGGTATCAGATAAAAAAATATCATTTGATACCAAAAACATGATCACCAAAAATTATTATCTAAAAAGATTATATATAGGGGGATTGATGAATAATTACAGTATTTGGGAATAATCATTTGAAAAGGGAAGATAGATTACAAATGTATTTTTAATAAAAAAAATTTAATATAATTTTAAAATGACTTGGTTTTCATGAATCCTTCCAAAACAATTTTTTATATATGAGTTAAAATACTAAAAAATTATATTAAAAATTCAAAAAAATCCATTATAATAGTTGAGGAATGTAAAAATATTAAATATAATGGGATAATATACAATCCTAGAAATTAAAATACATTCTATAATTTTAAAACAAATTTATTAAAAAATAACATCATTTAATGTTTAAAACATTCCTTTAAAATTAATAAATGTGAATACAATAATATTTATATATATATACAATTTAAGTTTCCAATAGGGAATTGATATCCTTTTTAGCAAGTAAAAAAATGGATATAGAGAAAAAATCTATTAAAAGGGATGAGAAGTAATATTAAAAAAATTACATTTTTATGAAATAAGATATTAATCATGGAAGATATCATTGTTATAAACCATCATGTTCAAAAAAGAATAAGATAGAAATACAATAAAACATCCTCATATAGAGATATTAGTTAATCCTTAATGATTATTATCCAACTACACTAATTATGTCTTAAGAAAAAAAATTTATTCAAGAGAAAATCATACCTTGATTCCATTTAAGTAAATTGTTCTCTATCCACCAAAAAACGAATATATAAAAGAGATCTACATCATAAAATAATTAATATATATTTCCATTTTTTATATATCATTCATGATAATTTATTATGAGTATATTAATGTTGTATTATATATTTTTAATATAATTTGGGAGTAATCATGGTAATTCTAGACTTTTTTAATAATTATCGTACTGTTATTCATTTTTCTCTCAAATATCATCATTCCAAAATAATATAAAGTAATGAAATTTATGTTTTACTATTTTTATAGATATATATTTTCATTATATAAGAGTTTTATATTTGATTAATGTAGAAGAAATTAGAGCGAGAAAAAAATTGGTTTTTATTAACAAAAGATTACCGGTATCCTAATTAATGAGTTTAATGTTTGTATGATAAATATTTAATGAAAAAAATTATTTACTCATTAATATCGCATGTTATTTTTATAACTTCATACCTGATAGAAATATATAATTTTCCCAATTGGTGGATAAACATACCTGAATAAAATATACATTATTCCATCTATGGGTATTCCTATATATGATATTGTTTTATTATAATATAAATATGAAAAATTTATAATGAAATTATTTGAATTTTATTTTGGTGATGAAAAAAATGGTTCTATTTATATGAATAAGTTAAATAAATTGTAATATTTCACTTATAAATAAATGTATTTTCATCTGGGTATTATTTATATAGGTGGCTAGTTTTACAATATATTTCCTTAGTAATGATACTTATATAGTTCCCAATTTATATTTTTTGAATATAAATAATGTCATACATAACATATATTTTCAAAATACCCACATATATATCCTCCATTAAAAAGGTGGGGTCGAAAAAAGAAACACATCTCTCATGGATACTGTAGTTTGTGTTACACCCTAGGATTTTGTAATTTTTTCAAATAAAATAAATCTTCTTGAAAATTTTAATTACACAAAATAGAAATTATATCTTTTGTTAAATGAAATAATTAGTTTAGATTGTGTTATAGTCCAAATTGAGTTTTAACAAACTATGATATATTAATAATAGTATTATTTATACGTGACTCTTATAGCCTAGATGAAAAAAGATAAATCTATGAATAGTAATAACTAGTTTTTAAATATAAATTATAATTATTTATATATAGAAAAAATATCACGAAAAAATAACATTATTTTATGAAATGTCATTATATGGTTCAAAAATACACTTTTATGAAAAAATTGTTTCTTATCATTTTAATTTAAATAATGAAATTAATATTAGTCAATTAGAGAAAATTAATGTTTTTAAATTAATTATTTTTTTTAAATTATAATGTAAAATTATCTTTGGGTGAGTTATTTCTATTTATCTACAAATATTATATTTTTTATGAATAGTTAAAATACTTGTTTTTATGGAAAACCTTTTTCCCTTTAAAACATTTATAAGGTCAATTTTTGTTTTAAAATGGGTTTAAATGATATGTTAAATATATTTTAGATATATTAATACAATTTATTTCATATGAATCAATTTGATATTAAATTTATATTTTTAAATGTATTAACCATTTGAAAATTTTCTCTTTGAATATTCGCTTTCTCATCACATATTCGAGATTAATTTTAAATTAAAATTTTCCAATTCATTTATTTTAATTATGAAAAATGGATTAAATATTTTTAATTTTGATAATGTATATTACATAATAATTTACACTTAAATTTTTACCATAATAAATACTTAAAAATATAAAAATATTTAGCACGGTTAGGGTAAAAATGAGTTTCCTATGTGTTAAACTAAAAAGAAAATAGTTGAATATAACCCAAAATATATTTACAATCCATCGTATGGCCATATTTATATGATAAATAATTAAAACTCTATAATTACCCATTTTAGAAAATTTTCTAAGGTGAAAGTTTTTTGTATAACTTTTTGTTTTCATAAATTGCATGTTTATCACACACCTCACTTATAAATGACCACCCCCTATATTCTCCTCTTCACTATTGAAATTCAAATTGGATTGGGAATTTATAACTAAATCACTTATGGAATTAACTGTTAAAATTATTGAAGCCTTAGTTTGGTTATAAATCTATTCTATAAATCCTTTTAGAGAAAACCAATAAGAATTTATTGAAGAAGTGGTTGTGTCCCAAACCAAGAGTTTTATTTTGTTTCTTCATAAACCTCATTAAATTATTATTAGAACGTGATGATATAGTAATTTCATTATATTGTATATAATTACATGTTATTATCTTAATATAATAACCTAAATCCTTGTCATCTTCTCTCAAATGGCATATAAAACTATCACTCATTTTTACAACAGACTAACATCTCACAAACCAATGTTATTCCTCTTCCATCACCACCTATCACAGAAATGTATAATTATGGATTTAATGTTTATATGTTATATTTATGATATAATTATAAATATAAAATTATAATAACACGTCTAACATTTTACCTTTCAACATGTTGGAAAACAATAATGCCACTCATGTGTATGGAAGACTACCGCCTCTCTAACTGATAGATTTTTTTCACCATTTCAATATTATATGGATGATAATAATGATATATTGAATTAATATATATTATATTTTTAAAATAATTATAAATACTTAATTTATATATCATACACACTATCTTACTTTAATTTATGTGAGTGATTCAACAACGTCATTTTTGTGTAACACGGATTATCGTCTCACGTAGTAGTGTGATTCATTTTCCATTACCACTTTACAAGGAAGGAAATTAGGGTATTTATACTTAATATTTGTGATATATATGGAATTATAAGGATATTTTAATGGTAATTAATTATTTAAATTTATTTCATTAAATCATTTTAGAAAAAGGAAACTACTTTCATGCATAAATATGACCTACTGTCTCCATTATTGGTGTATTTCATTTTTTATCACTAAATTTTAAAGAATATTATTAATAAATTAATATAGAATATATATTATATTAATATAATGATTAAAATTATTTATATAATTAACTACGATCAATGTTATAAGATCTAAGAAACCTAAACAATAGTTACATGAAAAATATGTTATTACTCAGAAAAATATTTTATCAACTATTTTTTAGAATATGGGTAATAAAAGGTCATATGTTTATATACATGTATTGGTAAATATGATTGTTTTTATTAAATAAATTTATATTTACTATATAAGAGGTTTGAAAATATAAAATGGAACTCAATACTTTAGGTATGTGATATCCATCTCACCTTTTACTTCCATGAGACACATTCCATAATCAAAACCAATTTAATATATGTGAAGTAAATACTTACCATGATTTTTTTTATTGTACTAAATATTTTGGTTATTTACATATATATTTTAGTAACTTTATTTCATGGGATTAAGGTTGAAATGTTACGAATGTAGTAAGATATTTTTATCTCAATTTTTTTTCTTTGGGACACATGTTTTTTTATGTGGCTATATTATTTTATAGGGTGTATATACAACCCATTTTACATGATATATAATGAATATATGTATACTAATGATATTGAAAAGTTTCATTAATTTATTTTCTTTAATTGCGAATATGACACAAAATATACCATAGTGATGAAGATTTGATGTTACAAATTAATTTTTTATCAGGATTGTTTATGATTTTCGTATTGATGATGAAATCATATGATCAATATCTGAAGAATGTATTTAATTTTATTATTCCCTAGTTATATAATTATAATAAATGTTTTCTCTACTTTTTCCTCCCATTATATAAAAAATAGTTCAAAATAATGTTTTCATGAAAAATCATCTTTATTTCTATTTTTGGATGTAAACAATGTTTCTTACCAAACAATGTTTTATAATAATTTTTGGAAGTATATTTCCCTAAATAATAGAAATTTTTTATTTGAAGTTAATATTTGTTTTGTAATGGTAATTTTCAAATAAAATGATATTTTTTTTGAAAATTTATTCTTAAAAACGTTCTCTACAAAAAAACAACATTTTCTTCAAAAATGTTCCATTTGTTTTTTAATTTAAAATAATTATCCGTCAAAGTTTAAATCCATTTATTTTACTTATGATTTACAATAAATATGATCCAATTATAACTTTTTTATTTTTATTAATAATTATGTATGTGTATGATTACATAATGTTAATGAAACCCATTTAGAATCTATGTGTTATACAATGTTATAATTCATATGAATAGTTCATATTTTCCATGGGTTATACCATTTTAATATTTTTAGGAAGCCCAATTATTTTTCAAGATTTATGATATGATTAAATAATTAAATAAATAAGAACCAATTTCTTTCGCAAAAATATTTTTTTGAAGAATTTTTTATTAAATCCATTTATTTTAATGGGTATTAATATGATGAATAATTTAGGATATTTTAGAAAACATGTATATTATTTTCAGTATAAGGAGGGTTAAACCTAAATCTCCGTATAATTCATCAATTATGGATTAATGTTATATGAGATCAATGGGTACACAATAGGTCACCCCAATCTAGAAATATAGTATACATGATTATATCTGAAGCCTGAAAGAGGGTACATTGCAGGTTATATGAGGCTGGAAATATAGAACATGGGAGGTTATCCCATTCCAGAAATAGTGTACACTGTAGGTTATTTGAATCCAATAATAGGGTACATAAGAGGTTATCCCATGCCCAAAAAATGTACAAATTATTGATCCCATAGTTAAAATTTCATGAATATCTTGGTGGGTTTCTTTGACAAAATATTTTATATGATTATGTATATACCAAAAATCATAGAATTATGAGAATAATATTCTTTCATGGCTCATGTACATTGATTATATTATGATTCATGTCTTAAAATTTACACTGATTAATTCCATGACACATTTTTTTGATCTATGATATACATGGTATGGTTTTAATAAATTATTATAATGTTCTCATACCTATATTATCATGTCATATTATTATATTCTTTGTTTATCATTTATACGGAATTTATACCACCATTTCTTAGGTTTCCATTCCATGTAATATAATTTATGGTATTATGTACAATATTTATAAATAGTATTATTGTTATGAAAACATAGTAGAAGATAACATAGATCACTAATAATATAGTCGTTTGTGTGACTTTGTTTCCAAAAGAACTAACTATAAATTATTTACTATTGGACTGTAATTTTATTTAATGAATATTCATCTATTATGATAAAATATTTATGTAATAGATTTTTGGGACATTATAGTTTTTATCAATGTAATATTTCTCTAATATTTAGAAACTATGATGGGGAAACTTCATTCTGATACCATGGTGTATTTTTCTTATTATGTATAAGGATATGTCTTAGGATAAGTCTAAGGATGAGTTACAATGTAGAAAAAGGTACTTTAGTTTTGGTAAATGACTGGTTGAGTGGTTTATATGATAGTTAATACATATATAGATACTATAAGTTAACATGGATTTGGCACAAAGCTACATCAAGGTAATAACTATAAAAAGGACACATTTAGATGGACTATATCATCTCTTGGTGCATGAAAATTGGATTTTTTGCACACATAGTTTGAAACTCATAAGGAATATGCTTGGTAAATTCAAATACTCTTTATGAACAACCATGAATGATTTATGTAATCACCATGAATGACCTAGGTTAATGTTAGTGTGTCAGAGATTTGAAATATGATTTTATGATTTATACTTATTATAGGTGATGCTTTATAATTTTTTTTCCCCATTAGTAATGTTGTTTGTGATATTATTAATATCGGTTTTAGGTAGTGGTGAGAACTAGATATATCTTGTTTCATGTTGAATAATATAAATTATGTGTTTATGAGAAACTAAATGGAGTGATAACTAGAGTGAAGTATATTTTGAATTTTCCAACATAGTTATCATGATATATGATTAACAACAAGATCATTAACACACTCCCTAACTCAAAATAGAAGACATGTAAATTGTTAATTGAGATTATGGGTGGTGGATACCACATAATAATGAATAAGAAGTTTCCTATATAACAATATTGTTTGAAGAAGAACTCAATATGATATTACAAGGGGATGATATTATGTTTTGAGTGTGGAAAAAGAGAAAAACTAATTTTATTTCTTGGAATTCCGAGATGTGATGCATATGAAAAAATAATATGGATGAATGGGTCTGAAACATTTAATACAAGGAGAAACAAATGAAAATAAATTTTCTATTTTGTATTATAAGGAATCAAGGATACCAACTATGAAAAAAAATTATAGAAGAAGGTTGTGGTGGTGACATTGCTTCCCATCACCAAGTGAGGAATCAGTCATGAAAAACATTTACAATCGTGAATAGGAAACTGGAATTTTTTAATTTATAGGTCAATTCATGGGAATTATTAAGAGTGGGTAAATGGTTTGTGATTTTATAGAATATTGGTTATATGGTGCTAGATATCAAGTTGATGACGTTAATGTATGAATCATTCCTTTCATTGTTTTTTTTTGGGTGATTTAGGAGGATATGAATAATGATGTTGATTAAAGATGGTTTTTTACACACCATTTTATGAATGTATAAAATATATGATCTAAAAACAGGGTCTTAATGTCATTTGTGGGGGTCCACTATTACCTAATGGAGGATCCTTTTAATAATTTTCATGAACTCCAACGGTATATGTAAACGTATCTAGGGAAAATGAGTTAAATCAATCCCACCAGTTATAGAGATGAATATTAATGTTCATGGTTTCGGTGTTTATATATATATATTATAAGGGATAGATTGGTGAGGGATAATTTAGGGTAGGTGATTATGGGTTTTAGTTCATATTATGGACTAGAAAACTCAATTGTAATGAATCAATGGGAAATGGACCCTAGTCGTACAACATTAAATATTTATAACATTAATTTTGTGGATATGGAGTTATATTTTTCTATTCTCGTTGGAATTCTTATTTTCAAGGAATGAACTCCATGGGAGTTGATTTATCTCATTAATAAATTAATGATGTACATTAACAAAGGAATTGACGTGGGAAATCCATGGCAGCAAGGTAATTGTGCTACTGATTAATTTCCATGAAGAGGGATCCCAAGCGAAAGCATTATTAGTATTACCTATATGAGGTCATTAAAAGATCAGTGAAAGATCACTATAAATTGTTATTATTTTGGTTTTCATCATCACCAATTGAAGTAGGGGTTATATCTATCCAGTATAAATAAAAATAGAGTTTTCAATCAATTGATTGATTCATAAAATTTGAAATGTATGGGAATTATTAAAATTTGTTTCCTAGGGGGAAATATTATGAAGAGAATAAGAAAGGTGGTATGAGTAACAATTATATTATTGATGATGAAGTGAAAAAAATTGAAATATGAATGTTATGGGTTATTATAATGATAATTATTATGTTAGATGTAATGAAATGATTTAATTGTGATTGATGAATGTTATGACTTGATTATAAGTTAATGTTTTAGAAAAAATGTATTAATGAACAAAATAATGAAACATTAGTAATGCATTAAGAATGAAGTGGGATGATTGAAGTGTTTATATATTGGGTCTTATGAATATGAATCAGGAAATATATAATAATTGTATAGTATATGTTTTTCATTATTGATTTTCATGAATATTTTTTTAATACTCACAAACTAATAAATATAGTAAATGTAAAGGTTATATTTTATGGAAAAAAATTATCAAGGCAATGAGACTAATATGTTCCTCGTGTTGATAAAATGGTTTTTAGGTTGGGTAAAAGATTATTGTCATGGAAAAAGGAAATTGGATAGTAATGAAACATCATAACTAATATATGATTTCTTAAGAATGTGGATTATGTAATATTTTGAAGAGTTTACAACATTATTGCATATGTGGAATATATTTATTAATATATAGTTTTATTCATTTAATTAAGAAGAATGCCTATGTTATTTGATATTTTTTTAAATGTAGTTACATACAATAATTAAAATAATAAATGATCAAGGTATTGCCAAATTTTTAATATGACCATTAAGAGGTATATAATGATATTTTGAGGATTAATGTTGTGTTTATTTTGGTAAGTTTAGTGAGCTTTGTATAAATTTTGATTTTTTGGATGGTTCATAATGTTAACCATTTATTCAATGCATTTAGTTGATCTTTAGATTATGTTTTAGAGATTAGGGAATTACTACACTATATGAATAATTATGGATATCGGATAACCGCAACTAACCATTTTCATTTTTATTATAAATAGAGATAGAAGGAATGACTTATCATTATATTTTGGACCATGTGATCTCTTAGTGCTCCAGAAAAAAATCATCTTTATTAAATTGAGTAAGAGATTAATAGTAAAATATTATATGAACAACCAATGGATATAAATTTTCATAAATTACAAAATAATTATAATCCCCAGGTATAAAATAGTATTTGGAATGTATGATCATATTGGGATGGTAAAGTATAAAATGGCAGATCCAATGAAACTCTTTTAGGTTCATGATGTGTTCCTTGTATCAATATTGAGGAAAAAATTACCTAATCCATCACATATAAAAAACTCCCATGTTTTACCACAGGAGAAACGTAATTATTGTGAGGAAAAATCAAGGGAAATTATATATTTTATAGAGAATGTTCTACCAGATAGGACCACTAACCGGGTTATTTTTTTAGAAAGTCAACCATATTTAGGAAGATATATTGGAAACTCTTGATTAAAAATGAAAAATTTATTCTTTGATATTTCTAGCATGGTGAAAAATTTTGAAGATTATATTCATTTTATGGGAGGTAGAATGTCACACCTCAAGATTTTGTTACATATTATATCCAAATAAATTCAATCTTTTCGATATTTGGAATTAAATGGAACAATATTATTAGTTTTAAATACTCAAAACAACTAGTTTTTATTATGTTTCTCATCACAATGAGATTATCTTATGTTACATTTGACACTGAGTTTTAATAAAAAAAGATATATTATTAATATTATTCATTGAACACAAATATTATAACCTAGAAGTTAAAAATAGTGATAATTATTGTAATAAATAATATATAAATATTAACAATAATCATTTTAAATAAATAAATTTTATTTATAAAAAATAAGTTAATTTTGAGAAAAGTAATTTTATATTTGAAAAATACTATTATTTTTTTAAAAAAAGTTTTTTCGTTTTTTTAATATTAAAAGAATTATTTTTGTCACTTTTACCAAATTGATTTGTGAAAATAAAATTCATTTTTGAAATCATCATTTCAAAATTAGAATATTTTGATATTTTTGGGATTTTTATAAAATGATTGACTTTTTAATTAATAGTTAAAAAATAATTGTTTTTATTGAAAATTTCCATTACATTTTGATAATAAAAAAGTATAATTTTTTTAAAAAATAAGTTTAAAAGTATAAATAGTCAATATATATTAATCCAATTATTGTCATTAGAATCCATTTGTTATTGGGCATTAATAGAAACTAAATTAATTATTTGTACATTTTATCATTGAAACCCATCTTTCTCATAGTTTCATCAATATTATTTTTAAATTAAATTTTTTATCATATAGTGGATATAATTTTTAAAAAAATATTTAATACTTGGAATAATAATATTATATATTATAAAATTATTTAATCATGATTTTGGACCATAATTAATTTGAAAACAAGTAAAATTTATTTACTACGATTAAAGTAAAAATGAATTTATTGGGGGTTAAACTAAAATGATAAGAGTTAAAATTTAAAAAAAATATCCAAACACCAGTTTCTAGACATGTTTTTACCATATATTTTATAATTTAAAAAATAAAAAATTATGGTGTGTTTGTTAATTTGAAAAACATGAATATAAATTTTTTTGTACAAAAATAGAATGGTGCTACACACCTCTCCTATAAAAGGAGACCACATCTCCTTTCATATTCACACTTATAGAAGGAATTTTTTAGAAAATTAATGAAAAAATAACTAACTTAATTCCATACTGTCTCCATAGATGTATTATTTTGGTTATAAATTGAACATAGGATGAGTTTTGTTTCAGTCCAAATAATGTTGATTGATAGAAAGATAATGTCCCTAACCCAGAATTTTATTTTATTTATTCCTCAAACTCCATAAATTCTTATTAAAACATAGTAATATAATAACCATAGTATCATCCATATAAAAACATGTTATATATTAATGGAATAACCAAAATCCTTTCCATCTTCTACCAATAGGTTACAAAATTATCATTTGTGTATAACACAGACTACTTCCTTACTAACCGTTGTTATTCTTTTTCCTTCACCTTTCTTCACAGTTGAATATAACGATGGATTAATTTTTTATATTATTTTTATGATGTAATTATTACACATTCATTATAATAATACATCAACCTTCTTATCTTAAATCATGTTAATAATGAATAACTTCATTCATGTGTACCATAGACTACCACATCATGAACTGACTTGATGCATTTATTATTTTAAATTATATGTGGGTGGTAACAAAGATAGATTCAATGAATATATAACATATTTTTAATATAAATAAACATTTTTTATTTCTATATGATATATAACTTCTCAAATTCAATTTTTTGTGTCTATGGTGATATCCTTCTTGTGTATGGAAAACTATCCCGCCATGTTATTATTTGATTCGTTTTTCACTAAATATTTTGATTGAATGTCACTAGGTGAAATTTAATTATAATAAAAGAACATAATGAAATTAAAACAAATCTATAATTTTAATATATTATTTAACCTTCTATATTTTAGTCTATTTAGAATATGGAAAAAATTTCATTCTTATGTATGACCTACTCTCTTCATGAGTTGTGTATTTCATTTTCTATCTCTAGCTATTATGGATTTATCTATTTACATATATAATGAATATCTTATATATATATATATAATTATTAAAACTAGGGAGATATAAAACCATGATAGAAGTAATATGTTCAAAAATTCAAAATCAAAAGCTACATAAAAAACAATGTAGTTATTAACGAAAATGTAATTTTAGAAAAATAATATTTAATAAAGATGTAATAAAATATCACAAATAAATAATTAATATAATGTTAAATATGAGTATGGTTCTATAATATATGTATAAAAAATTTATTTATTATATATATGGCTCATATTAGTATCAAGGAAATCATGACATAAGATAAGAGTTTTCTAACTCACTTCTTACTTTTGTGAGACTCATGCCATATAACAAAAAGTTTATTTTTTTGGTCTACATTTTAATAAACAATTAATTTAGATATTATTGTACTGAAAATTAGTTTTTTCTATATATCCATTTTTTATACATCATTCATGTTGTTTGTGGTGAAAATTTTATTGAAGTGGTCAGAGATTTTAATCATAATTTCCCTTCATGAAGACATATGATAAGTTATGTTACTATATTATATTATGATGTGTATACATAGCCACATTGAAATTTTAAATCATTAATATTCATATTTTCCTGATATTAAAATTTGTATTTGTGTTTTTTATAAGGGACCTCTAATTTAAGGAATTCTAAAGTTGTAATGGTTTGATCTTTCAATCTTATTGTTTATAATGGTTGCTTATGATTATTCATTTAATGATTAAATATTTAGATCCATATCTCATTAATATATCTTATAATATTTTATGTAAAGTGAATAATTGTTTGCTTTGTTTTACTCTCATTATTTACTCAATATTTAAAAATAACATTTTCATAAAAAATTTATTTATTTCTCTATTCGGTCAAAACCCATTTTTGTTGAAAACACTGTTTTCTTAAAAGGTTTTAAAAATGTATTAATATTATTCAAAGGGTTTAATAAATAAATTTTTACCCATTTTATAATTTTTATATAATTAATTTAACGAAATATTGATGTCATTTACTAAAAATGGACACATTAGATTTTATTGAAAATATGAATGGAATAATAAATTTATTATGTACAACTGAAACATAAAATTTCTCGACCTCATGAGCATTATTTAATTGAATCATTTTATAAGTAATATCATGATTTTTTTCAAAGAGATGTATTTTCACAATATTTTATTAAATTTTTATTTTTATAAGGTTATATTTAATGAAATTATATTTTTGTTATGAATTATTAATCTTGATTTATATAACAAAATAATTATTTATAATAGATGAAATATATTAAGGTTACTTATTATTTACAAGGGATATGATCCGAGGATAAAATTCTTATTATTTCCCTAAATAGATTATTTTTATGATAAACTAATGTTTTAGAAACAAGATTCCATTACTTGTGTTATTCTATAATATAATTATTATGAAACCCGATTCATTTTACCTTTTTTATTTTATGAATGAATTATTAGGAAACCGACATTTTTTCTAGGTTATGCAATGATGAAATTATGAAATTAATAGGTACATTTTTCAATAGATGAAGTTTTATGATGAGAAATTTTTATTAAACAATTTATTTTCATGGGTTCTAATATATTGAATGTTTTATGATATTGGGGCAAAAATATGTATGATTTTCATTATATGATTAATGGAAACTGTATTTTCATCTCATATATTGGGTAATGAATAATGTTATATGAGTAAAAATGTTACATAAATGGTTATCCCAATCATGAAATAAAATGTACAGTATGTTATCTAAAGCATGAAATTGGGTATATTTGAGGATACCCCCAGCCCGAATGGGCATACATAAAAAGTTATCCCAATCCCAAAAGAGTGTACATAAGAGTTCATCCCAATCACAATGTACTTACATAGGTGGAATTCCAAACTCTAAAATATTTTTTATGTATTGGTGTGTATCCATGAAAATCTATTTTCTATGATTACACTTATTATTGATATCAATTTACTATGACAATTATATTCTACCATGGATAATTTTATTTGATCCTATTATGAATCATTTTTTATGAACTACAATGATTAATTCACTGAGTTGTGTTTACAATGAAGGAAATTAAGGGTATGGTTTTCATATGTTATTATCATATTTTGATACCCCTATCCTCATATTAAATTGATAAACCCATTGTATACCCTTATTGATCATCTATGATCATTCTTAGTTATATTTCTTTTCCCCATGATATGTCAAAAATTATTATATATTATATGTATAAGAAGGATACCAATTATGAAGAACATCATGAAGGATGTCATAGCACACTTTTTGATAACTTATTTATAAGTCCATGATACCAAGGGAACTATATATAATATATTCCAACATGGATCATTATGTTATGTAATGAATATTCCTCATTTAAGATGTAATATTTATTTATGATGTGATTGTGTCATTACAATCCATGCACACACTTGAAAACCATTTTTTTTATTTAATGCTAGTAGAAATGATAATTGATAAACCATAAATATTATAGCATTTTAATTTAATATTTACAATGATTTTATTATATAAACATGGTTATAATTGTTTCTATTAGTGGAGATGATAATGATAAAAAATTGAAATAAAAGGGAACTATTTCTAATATAGTATAATAAAATCTTAAATAGAAGTATCATTTCAAAATGAAGGACATGAATGGATTTTTTTAGTATGGGGGATTAAAAATGTTTATAGGGGGTCCAAAAGAAGTAAATTAGTGACAGATTAATTGGAATATTGTACTAGTGGTGTATCCTAAAATGGGTGTAAGTGATATACTTTTATAGAAGAAAAATAGGAAAAACTCATTGGAGATGAATTTTGGGTAATGTGTAAGAATGTAAGATCATGAGGGCTAGATGAGTTTGGGAGAAGGGGGTTCTGAGAAACTAGTGAATGAATATTATAATATAAATAATATTACATATTTTATAAGGGTCAAATTTATTTATAAAATGTATTCATAATTTGTTTACTCATTTTAACAATTATTAATTTTTTATTAAATTTTCAACTGGGTAATTATTTTATTACTAAAACATTTAATGTCACATTTTACAAAAATTTAATTTAATGAGTATGAATTCTGACTCTATCGATTATAAATATATTAATAAATATATCAAAATTAAATTTTTAATGAAATTATATAATGTAATGAAATACTATTTTTATAATAAAAATTATTCAAACACGAGTTATTCGTAATCTTATTTAATAATGATTACCATTTAGATGAGTGTTAAATAATTAACTCAACATTCTAGAAGAAGTAATATTTTTTATTTTGAATGGTTAAAATAGAAAGTCTGGCGATTGAGGGAGCTCTCTTTGAATCTGGCGATGGAGAATTATTCCCCTTCGATTTGTCTCTTGATTTCCTCAATGGAATCATTCAATCCCAAATGGGAATTAGACTTCCCGGATGGTTGTGGCTCACAGATGAATCCAAATAAAGATATTTTCATATAGGAACCCTCGATTTTGATGAATAAAGGACTCTCTTTTACAGAAGTGCTCTCTGGTTCTAAGAATCCTTACAAGGATGAATCCCACAGACCCTCCAACGTATCATGACTTGAAAACAGGGGCTTCTCAGTAGTTGCAGATCTGGAAGCTCTTCAGCAAATAATTTCCCACTGTATGTTTTCGATCCTCGAATGTGTTTTTTATTAAAAGGGGGATTATCCATGGTCTTATGACAATATCAAGAAAAAAAATCTCCCACTACTGGGGTAATTGTGATTGGAGGTTAATACCTATTGGTCATGGATTCTTTCTCATAATTCTTCAATCTCATGATGCCTTTAATCCTGTCTGGAATATGGTAAATCTCCAGTTGAAACATGGATATATGCAGCTATTTGAATGGGATATAAACTCCAATCCCTTTAAAATTAATCAAACAGATGCACATATATGGGTGTGGTTCCATGGTCTGAATTGGGTTTATTGTCACCCAATGATTTTGAATGTCCTTGCATCTTGTCTTGGTGCCACAATCAGAATACATCATCAAACCATGGTAGCACAATTGGGGTTCTTTGCTCGGATGTTAGTTGATGAGAAATTAAAAATCAAGAGACCAGAGAGCATCACTTATATTTCTTGTGGGAGTAGATCAGAAATTCAGGTGGAGTATGAGAATGCTCAATCAATTTGTGATATTTGTAAAATGGTGGGTCATTTGGTTTCCAATTGGTGGGTACTTCTAAAAGAAGTTTTTGTTCCCCAAGAAATAGGATGTATTGAAGTCAATAAGAGTTCAAAATCTAAAAATGTGCCTCTAGAAAATAAGGGTTTCCTAGGGGATCTGGCTGGACCTTCCCAAATTCCTTCGAACTCTCAATTGGAGCCTAATCAGTCTATAGATTCCATGAGGGCACAGCCTCAAATTAATTCTCAGCATGACACATCTACACCTATAAAGAAAACTTGGGTAGAAATAGTGGAGGAGTAGGAAGCTCAAGAGGATGACAATACAATAAATCATCCATCTGAATAGGGAATCGAGGTGGAGGATGATTTGAAATTGGTATTATCAAAGAATATTTAAAAATTTATCTTTTATCTTTAGAAGAAAATGGAAGATGAGTTAACTAATATGGTGTTATTTAATGGCATAAATGACCTGGTTTGGTTAATGAGGTATAATTATTCCTCAAATGTTGATTCTATAATCAACACCTAAAATCTGGCAGGCTTCATGACAGGTTTAGCATCTTTGGATAAAATTCCATCTGAAAATATGATTTATGGAAGGTTAAATAGTTCAATAGGGACTCAAGTATAGGGAGTCGATTGTTCCATTCCAATAGAGCAAGCTGGTAACGCCATTTTTCATGATAATTTTTTGGGGAAGGAGGAATCCAAGACTCTTAATGCCTCCAAGCAGTTTTCTGGGCTCCATATATATCAGTCCATCACTGGGTAGATAAAGGAAGGTGATTCTATTACAATGGGGAAAATTGTTAATTCCAGTTTACATGACAACAGTCTGAGTCTTGAAGAATCAAAGTATTCCAAATGCACCCATGGAGTTATCTGAGACCCCAACAGATCGGTCCATCACTGGTCAGTTTTAGGGAGTTGTCTATTCTATTCCAATGGAGCAATCTCCTTCAATCATACTGCATTAGAGTAGGCTGGGGCATGAGGAATGCAAGCCTGTCTCCATCTGAATCACAAATCAGGATACCCAGATAATTATGGGTAATCCTCAGTCCAAAGGGAAGGGAACCCTGTCCATCAATGCTGATATTAATGATCTAATATCTCCTCCTCCAAAGAAGAAGGATGGATGACTACTAAAAAATTTGGGTATTAATATTAGGGATTTAAACCCCAACTATAGATTTAAATAAAAATTATTTTCTAGAATTTTCATGGTTTGGGTAACATGGAGATATGTCGATCCATTATTTTATTTATTCAACAGTAAAAAATAGCCCATATAGGTCTGTCTGAGCCCAAAAAAATATTCTCCTCTGGTATTTCTAAATTTGAGACTTTGGGGTTCCACCTTGTTGACACCAATAAGAGGTTATATGATGTGAAGACTCTATGGGTGATGGCCCATAATACCATAGGCAACACCTCCATGGTTATATATAGTGATCAGCATGTCACTTGATTGGTTTCTTATCTTAGATCCCAACTTACCTGCTCCTTCATTTATTCCCTTAATAGATATCAGGATTGGTAATATATATGGATGTATGTAACTTATGTCAAATCTAACATCTCTATTACTTGGATAATTTTGGGAGAATTCAATGCAATTTTGAATCCAGATGAAAAAATGGGAGCCACAAACAACTCAATCTCCTCCAGGGAAGTCAGTTCATGTATTGATCAGAAAGATTTGATTGAGATTAATCAGGTAGGTGCCAAATATACTGGGTATAAGAGGAACTTTAACAGCTTTGTGGATAGTAAGATTTATTGGGCCTTTGTTAATGGGGCCTCTTTGGACACATGGGGTGCTATATCATGTTCAACAATGTCCAGAATCAATTTTTATCACCACCATATCAAGGTGGATCTTAGTGGGAAGGAAACCAAACCTTTTTTTCCTTTCATGTTCAACAATGTTTGGGTCAGTCATCCAGAATGCAAGGCCATTGTTCATAGCACCTGGAGTTCTGTGAATTGTAGGGATGATGCCTTTTCATGTATAACTAAACATAATGTCATAAACATGAACTTAACTATGTGGAGAAAATATTGCTTCACCACCCTTGACTCCGGTATCTCTGTTTTTGAAGATTCTATTCAAAAGGTTCAACAACATAACACCAATAGTGATTTTTCTAATGTAATTAAAATTGAAGCTGATTGGTCACCCACCGATCTGTCACCCACCGATCGGTCGCCCACTGATCGTTCGCCCAATGATCGGTCGCCCACTGATCAGTCATTCACATATCGATCGCACTTCGATCGGTCACACACCGATCAGTCACACCCACTGAGACTCCACCCTTAAGATCCAGATTTTTTCCAAAGGGTTGGACCATGAGGGTATGGGCCATCACATCAGATACCTCTCAAACAATTCTCTCCCTTAAGAATCAAAATCGAACCATAAGAAAAGAGGGAGGTATCCGAACAACAACTTCAAAAGATACATCTCAAGAGTGAACCTCATTGACATCTAGAAACACCTCTTCGTCATGTAACCAGGAAACACCCAATGTTCAACTATCTAGTCCTATAGATTAAGGAGTTCCTTCCTCTGTGTCAAGATACTATCTGATTTGTGTGGCACTGACTCGCCCGCACGGGTTTAACCACATACACCTTAATTCATCTTGATTAAGGATCAGTTCCTCCCTTCTCCACAGTCAGGAAATTTCACAACACTCCCCGGGTAGGGAAACAAAACATCTCATAAACTAACAAGGCCACCACTACATCAAAACAAGTATAGAATGAAATAGAACAAAACTCAAAATATCTCTAGTTATTGGGTGTGCATCTGTGTCTCCCAGTCCCCGGTACTCTCCTTGAGCCCTCCATGCCTCCCCATCACACGAACCAAAGGGATGGTTCATCCTCAATGCACATTCTCATCACGATATTCGATCCTCCCTGGTCATTCCAAAATGTTCATGTCATCGTTGATATCCATCCTCCCCCAATTTAAGATGTGTGAATCTTCGTGCATATATCTTCGGAGATGGGACACATGGAAGACGTCATGTATCCTTAGTAGCGGCGGTGGTAGCGCTAGCTAATAAGCCACTTCTCCAACCCGCCACAATACTTCTAAGGGTCCAATGAATCTGGGAGAAAGCGTACTCCCCCTACCGAACCACTATTGTCCACGATGAGGGGAGACCATCAAGAACACGTGGTTCCCGACCCCGTACTCCAAGGGTCTCCTCCTATTATCATCATATGACTGTTGTCGGTCATGTGCCACCTTCATCCTCTCATATAAGATAAAACTTCTCTATCGTACTCTGCACCACTTCCAGGCCAAGAACACTTGTTTCCCCACCATTAATCCAGCACACAGGTGAGCGACACAACCTTCTGTATAGAGCTTCGAATGGAGTCATGCCAATGGTAGAGCGATATCTATTATTGTAGGAAGACTCTACTAGAGGCAAGTGTTGCACCCATGATCCCCCAAAATCTTGTATACATGCCCGTAGCATATCCTCCAAGGTCAGGATGGTGATCTATGTCTATCAATTTGTATGGGGATGGAAGTAGTGATAAGACGTAGCTGGGTGCCAAAAGCATGCTACAATCCCCTCCAGACTCGTGAGGTAAACCTTGTATCCCTATCCGAGACTATGGAACTCAGAACATCATGCAACCGCACCACCTCATCCATGTACCTCTGTGTTAAGGAATCCACTGCACCTGACTCCCTGATCTCTATAAAGTTTGCTGATTTCATCAACCGGTCCACTACTACCAAGATAACATCGTATTCTCCTTGAACATTGGGTAGTCTCCTGACGAAATGCATCGAGATTTTATCCCACATCCACTTAGGGGAATCCATGGGATTCAGCAAATCTCCTAGAACATTGTGTTCATCCTTCACCTACTGACACACTAGGAAACTGGCCACAAACTCTACCACTGCCTGCTTCGCCCCGAGCCACAAGAACAAATATCTCAAGCCCTGGTACATCTTGTAGACTCATGGGTGCACCGATAGGGTTGAGTTGTGGAACTCACTAAGAACTCTCTCATGCATCGCCTCTGGAACAAACAACGTTTCTTGGAAAAGCACCCAATTCTGACTATCCTCTGTCCACCCTTTCGGAGCATCACCATGGTTAACATGGTCACACATCACTTAACTTTCTAGGTCTCCACATTGGGACACCTCTACCTTCTGCAACATAGAATACTGCACCGTCATCTGATACAGGAAACCTCTACCACCTTTCATCCTTGCATCCGGGTGGAGGGCAGCCAACTCCTCCAACTCCCTCCAATTATCTTCCGACTCCCAAACCGAATCCTTATGTGACATCCTGCTCAAGGGATCAACCAACACATTTCCCTTTACTAAGGTGTATGAAATATTGTAGTCGTAGCCCTGAAGGAACTCCACCCACCTAAGTTGTGGCGAGTTCATGTCCCGCTGGGAGAAGATATACTTTAAGCTTTTGTGATTGGTGAAGACCACGAAGCACTCCCTGACGAGGTAATGCAGTCCCAACCATAGTGATAACACAATTGCCAAAAGATCCAGATCATGGGTGGTATAGTTATGCTCATGGGGATAGAACTGCCTAGACCCATAGGAGAACACCCCTTGCCACTGCATCAACACACATCCAAGGCCTTTCCCTGAAGCATCACAGAACACCTCATATACCGCTCCTCCTTCTGGTAACCTCAAGACTGGGGAACCTACCAAATTTTATTTCAGATAACTGAAGGCCACCTTGCACTGTCCTTTCCACTTGAAACCCTGCTCCTTCTTGCTCAAGGTTGTCAAAGGCGCCACAACTCAGAGGAAGTTGGGCATGAACCTCCGATAGTAACATGCTAAACCTCGGAAACTACGCACTTCTGTAATGCTCTAGGGTGCTGCCCATGAAACAACTGCCTCGACTTTCGATTGGTCCACTTCTATCCCCTGCTCAGACACTAAGTTCCAAAGGAAATGCACTTCTCACATCCAGAACATGCACTTGAACAATTTTCCAGATATGTAGTGCCGTCGAAGGACCCCTAAAACCATTCTTTGGTGATCAGCATGATTCTCCATTGATCTTGAGTAAATCAAGATGTCTTCAATAAACACAACTACGAACCGATCTAGGTATTACTGGATGATGGAGTTCATGAGTCCCATGAACACAGCCGGAGAATTTGTAACGCCGAACGGTATGACCACAATTCAAAGTGCCCATATCTGCACCTGAAGACAGTCTTGGAGAGATCTCCCTCCTTCACCCTCACTTATTGATATCCAGACCGCAAATCGATCTTCGAGAACCAAACTGCAACCCTCATCTGGTCAAATAGATTGTCTATCCTCGAGAGATGGTAGCGTTTCTTGACCATCACATGATTCAGTCTCTTGTAGTCTATGCACATCCTTAGACCATCATCCTCTTTCTTTGAAAACAAGAGAGGGGAACCCCACGGTGACACACATGGATGAACAAAAACTGTCTTCATCAGATTTTCAATGTGGATCCGCAACTCCAGCAATTCAGAAGGTGTTATCCGGTAGGGAGCCATCGAAATCGAACGGGAACCATGTTTCATGTCTATCCCGAACTCAACATCACGCCGAGGGGGTAGAGTCACCACCTCTTTAGGGAAGACGTCCATAAAATCGCTGATGATTACATGGACTTTCACCATCTCTGCATCCACCGACTCTAATGATAGCTCAGCCAACAGGGAAAGGAGGGCTCCTCGCATCTTCTGCATTTATAACAACCCCGATCACCGATAAAAGTTACATGTTGACCACACAAATCTAAAAACATGACCCTTCCTCAGAAGCAGTAAATGATGGCACACACAGAGAACAACCAGTAAATTCCTAGGACGACATCGTATGGTTGTATCTGAAACATTAGAGGATCCCTAATAGACGGATGTGGCCCTATCATCAGTCTACACCATTGAAAAACATAAAGTATGTCTTTCTAACCTCCGACTGGAGTGCACAGCACCAGGGGCAGATAATGCCTCTTGACGTCTACACCCATGGTATGTCCAGACTCGGTGTAACAAATGAGTGTGAACCTCTGGTATCGATCAAGGAATAGTCAAGTGTACTAAACATGCTGATCTTACCTCGAACGACCTCTGGACCTAATAGAACTGCTACCTCTGTGGCATGCAACTTCCCATGCCCAGCTCCTCTACCTCATGGTTGTCGGCCGCCTCTCTGACCACGGCCTGGACGTGGTCCTTGAGAATCGCCCTAAGGTTGGTCTCCTCTCTCCACGTCGGGTCTCAAAGGGGTAGGAGCCTACTGTCCCTACTACTACTGCTGAAGGGGTCTAGCTGTAAACTATTGCGGTAGAGGTGGGCGATGAACCTTCCCACCCCTAATATATTGTAATCTATCTGGACACTAATTCAAAAGGATTCCATGGCTCCCCCAAACAAATAACTTCGGTCTTGGGCCCAAAATAAATGGGAAAGGATCAGGGTATTGGAACTAGAACTGTTGAGGCCAGCTTCCTGTCGGTTGAAACCTAGAGGGTCCTAATACTGGAGGCCTGCTGCTGACGGCCTTCCCCTATGACGATCCCAACTAGATTCCCCCTTATGGTACACCTCCTAGAGTGTGAAACCATTCCACCACTTCATATTTCTTCTGGACCTCTAAGTAGGTCGGTTAGGTGAAGGGAGTAACAACATTCTGAAGAGAAGGTCGAAGTGCCTCCTCCGAACGTCTCGCCTGAGACTCCTCGTTTGGAAAGAGGTCTAGAGAAAAGCGAAGAAGATCCTTAAACATGATCCCCAACTCTCTTACTGACATGCTCCCCTACTAAAGGGAGAGAATCTCATGCCTCTTTTCAGCCTTCATCGTGTAAGAGAGGAATTCCACCCTGGACTCACTCTGAAAATCAGCCTACACAACCTCAGCCTCCTTCTTTTCCCCAATATACAGAGTCCACCACTAACGTGCTGCTCCCTGCATTTGGTTGACGTCCAAAGGAACCCTGTACTCTATTGGAGCCCGAATCAAGCCAAAACCTATCACTAGCTCCCCGAGCCAGCTCACTTTCTCCACATCTGATATGCTACCCTCGTACCTTCCAAGGGTCTGCCGCTGAAAGGCACGAAGCGTCCTCTGCCATTGATTGTCCTCCTCTCGGTCATCCCTCTGTCGAATAGCCAATGAAACCTTCGGGGCCTCAATCATCTGCACTACTCATGGTCATCTCCCTGGTGATATAGTTGTATGGTAAACAAGAAATTCCTATGCCCGAGTAGTGTAGAATATTGTTTTTAAACTTCCTTAGGAATCATATTCATTTTAAATTCCCAAAATTCCTATTAAACATGAGAAAACAAGTCATTATGATACATGTACCTCCCCTAGGGTCTCTACCCTACAATTAGTGCATCCTTACATGGTCGTTCAATAGGTCCATAGTCCTTGCATCGGATCACGGGGGGCCTTAAAATCCCATGTTCTATCCGGTCTTTTGCTGGACTATTTCACAATCCAAGATCACCCAACGTTGTTTCCCTACCATCCCATGCAACCCTCACTGTACCTATCTCCAGACTCCATCCTATCTCTCAACCTCACTCCTTTGATACGATTCTGTGAGGACCCGCCTTCACCAAAAGGAGGGAAGGTACAATAGATTTTAATACCCTTCCTTCTTTAAGTTGAAGGTTAGATAATGACCCTCGAGACCCGCCTTCAATAGGTCCTGAAGTGGCTACTATCTCCAAGGGTATTGAATCACCCGCAAGATGGAAGGAATTATCCTTTTTATATTTATAGGATCAGGAGATAAGATAGAAAACCACAAAAACACCAAAGATGGAAGTAAAGGTAAAGCCAAAAGTAAACCATTCTCATATGCATGTTCAAAAGTAAAAGATACAAGCCACAAGAACTCCAAAGGTAAAGTACCAAAAGAGAGAAAATGACAATAGGAACTACCCCAAAGTCTGAGCTAGTATGGTCCCACGTGATCCTTGAAGTCCTCCTGGAAACCTGAAAGCAGTTTTATATATATAGGGTGAGCATATAAGTATACTCAATAGGTAAAACCAAAGGTCATCGTGCACAAGTGGAGAGGCATTCTAATTCCTAAGGAGAAAACAGATAACAAAAACATCTAGCAGGGTAAACTATCCACCCAAGCCTCAATAAGGCAAACTCCCCAAATAATGCAGGTCATGCAATGAATAGTAATTTCACATCGATATTTGGGTACCCCCACCACTTTTCCACGGGTTATTGAAGACACCCTATGCATCATACCAATCCCTCCATTATCACCACATCCCCACTACCACACCCCACCGGCACACACCTAGGCCACAACCATGCATCCCGCCCTGCAAACACCTGGGCCACAACCACCATCCTGCCCACAAACACCTGGGCCACAACAACTACTGCCACGCCGGAAGACACATGGACCACATCCCAAAGACGCTTGGGAAACAACCTGCCCACACACACCTGTTCCGGCCACAATAACTACCATGCCTGAAGAATTTGGGCTATAAAGGACCCCATTCCATCACAGACTGCCTGAAGAGTCTTGGGCTATTCGGGAAAGGGAGCAGAAAAGGAGATAATAACCATCCACTCATAGGAGTGTTGGGAATAACACCCTCCCCATGAAATCAGGTGTTCAGAACTAAGTGCTCAACTAGGGTGTGGTGCGAAAAAGACACATAAGAAATACAATATATGTATAGGTAACATGCACTCATCCTTACTTATGGGCACCAAAACCTGAGCACAAACACCCTCATTACTATTCATTCATAAAGAAAAGCACAACACTCGCGGCCAAGTCACCACTCATCCCCAAAACCAATTCCCCATTGAAACCATTATTGTTTTCATGTTGATGTGGTCCCATTTGGGAGAAAACTACACTACTTGGAAACTAATAGGCACAAACACAAGCCAGAAAAGAGAAACTTCCTAACAATAATTTAAGGATTCACACCTGGTTCTCTTGGGAAGTCACAATAACAAAGGGATAAGTGAGATCCCTCAAAATATTGAAACCAACCCAAGCCTCGAGATATAGCCCACACAACTTCAGATTCACAACCAACAACCAGGCCAAAATAGAGGATTCCATCCTGTCCACATATTCCCACAAGATCCAAGCAGAACAACACACCTACTAGCAAAGAGGAGTGGGAAACATCCAGGTTCAAGCATGTATTTTATTAGGTTCTTCTTTCTATTTGTTAAAAGGGGTGGTCACATAGAGATTATTTTATTACTGAACATCAATTTAAACCAACTATGTTTAAGTGACTAACGAATTTCCATGTTACAGTTGTTTAGTCATCACCAAAGACAAGGGTTAATTAGGAAGCAAGGAAAGACCACCAACGACCATGATTTTGAGTGACCACAAGACCATATAGTTCATAACACATATCAACATAAAATAGTACAACGGAACATCGATCACACCCCCTTCATTATTAATGGTCCATTCATTATCTTCGTTAAATTTGGTTTCATCAATTCGCATAGAAACAAAAGAATACCCACCCCACTTGATGCACAGTTATAATAGATGAAGGAAAAAACCCTACTTGGTTGATCAAGGATCGATGTTTTCCCATGCTCCAAGAATGTTGGGGACTCCAAGGGTGAGCAGAAAGGTTCCAGCACAGGCACACCTCTTGTCTCGGGAAGGGAGACTCCAAACTCACTGCAAAGAAAAGGAGGCTGGCCAAAAATGAAGAAGAAGAAGATGAAAAAGAAATTCTCATGCGATATATAAATAAGATCCCACTGTTACGAGATATGTTGATTTGAACGGCTTGAAAGTCATTTCGTGGTTCCCCACACGGTTGGGTGGTTACACAAGACATGATTAATTTTTATTTAATGATTCATATCGGAAAGGGGGTAATGGCTGTGATTTTAAATGATTTTATATAAACTGAGGGGCATGATATGCGGACACACAGTTGGGTCCATTGAGGGTTTCCCCAACCATTGGATTTTAAACATGGATAAAGGGATTAAACGACCTTCAACCACTTCCAAAAGGTTAAAAATGTCTAAAAAGTGGTGTTACGAGAGAAGCTATAGAGGAAAAACCTGACAATGTCGGGTGACACTGATCGTGCCACACACCGATCAGTTGCACTGATCGATGACACACCGATCATGTCACATGAGTCGGTGGGGCGCCGATCTTGTCACATCGATCAGGTCCACACTAATCGGTCACCCACCGATCAGTCGCATGTCTATCGGTCGCACGTTGATCTTTCACACACTGATCAGTCTCCCCTAATTGGTCGTGCATTGATCGGTCACACACCGATCGGTCGTGCACTGATCAGTCACATGTTGATCGGTCGCACGCTTATCGGTCACACGCCGATCGGTCACGCCCACCAAGACGCCACCCTTAGGATCCAGATTTTGGAGAAAGGGGTAGACCATGAGGGTTTGGGACATCTCAAAATCACTTCCTCACAAAGAAACAATTATTTTAATTTTAAAAAATTTGTAATATAAAAAATTGGTAAAAATATTTACAAAATCATTTCAAAAACATTTTTTAATTTTTTTATATAAACATGTTTTTAGAAGAAAACTGGTTCTCCAAATATGGGATTAATAAAGTCTTGTATTCTGATAAACATTTTATAAAATATTTTGAGTAACAAAGATATGAAAAATTGTACTAATATTTTAAATTGATCATTAACAACTTGATGATAGGAACTGAAAAAATTTATTGAAAAGTGTCCATATAATTCCCTCAAATAAAAATAGGATTAAAATATCATTAACGTTATTATTGAGTTAAATAATATTTAGAAATTTCACATCAAAACATTTTAAATCTTTATCATCATGAGGGAAAAAATTAAAAGATGTTTTAAAATACCATGAAGAAAATAGGATAAATGAAATGATATAATATTTGGGGAAGTAGATACACAATATAAAATAATTCAGTAGTGGGGATGACATCTAACTCATGGATGTAAAAAGTGAGACAATAATCACATACCTTGTGTTTCCATTCATGTGAACATACATTATATTCTCGTATAACCAAATTATTTTAAGTATATATATAATTCAAAAAAATTATAATTTATGATTACTTTTATTTCACTTAAAATTATGTATCATAAAACAACTTAAACAATCAAGTTTACGTTATGTGTATTGATCAAATTATGATTATGTTTCGAAAACACCTTTGTTATGTCAAATTATTCAAATGGGACATTATATAACATCTAAAAATCAAAATTTATGACATAATTATTATATTTATACATTAATTATACTTTTAATATAAATAATCAAAAAAATTTATAGAAAATGATGAAATGATACAATCATGGATATGGTCGGTCGTACGAACGTAGTATTATCATTTATCCATGATCATTATAGAAATAATTTTTGTAACACTATATCATTATATAATAATAATTATATCACAAATACCATATTATGTAATCTAATATTCTTATATACAGAATTATTTTTATGTAAAAAGAATTACATCATGTAGATTAGGTGATAGTCCACACATTCACGGATGACGTTATAACATTTTTTTTGTGAAAGGGTGATAATGAAAGTGATATATATATATATATATAATATTTATAGAAGCATAATTATTTTATGAATATCATCGAATGTTTTTTTACTTGAATTTTTTTATTTAAAACCATCCTTTATATGTTCCATATTTATGGTGAATGAATCACATCGCCTTGAGTGAGAGGTAGTCCACATTTCAACAAATGATGTTATCCATTTTACAAAAAATATAAATTACATGGGTAAAATAAATATGAAATCATAAAGACAAAGTATATCATATATATCATATATAAATAGTGTCTCCATCATAATTTCCACCATGTGAGGTGGTAAAGTGAAAATGAACAATCATCATTTCATAACGTTGTAGTATACCATATACATAAACAACATATTTGTTTCCCATTAGTTAATGGTGTGTTTAAGTATAGGCCTAAAAAGAGAATAAATTATTACTAATATATTTAGGATAATATTTTTTATTTAATCATGGAATAAAAAGAGTTGAGGTGGTGGTGAAACTAAAATAAAAGAGCTTTAGGAAAGACGTTACCTATTAATCAGGTAAATCCTTTTAGTTTTCACCAAATGGCTTCCATTGATTGATTTCATCCTAATAAGAGACATATAATATTTGAGGGGAATTTTGAGAATTTGTTTCATAGAGAATGGTAGAGCCAAGGTGACTTGAACTATGTGAGGAAGGGAGATATGTGCTGGTCTTTTGTTGTGTTGGAAATTGAATCACTTGTTATTTTTAAAAAAAGTTTTATGTACCAATTGTTTTACCAAAAAAATCATAAAAAATCATCCAAAATCAATAAATGCTGGTTAATGGACAAATTATTTACATGAAATGGGTATTTTATAGGATAATATGTCTTTAAGAGAATTAATTTAAATGATTAGTCATTTTTTTATGCTTAATTATGCCTTAATATTATAAATTAATGGTAATTACTTTCAATAATTTTTTTTTTTCAAAAACAATGTTTAAATTATTATATATCATAAATAATTCTCATTATAAATATGGAATCCATTTTCCCAAATTCCAAATACATATGTGGTAGAAATTAAATTAAATGTAATCATGTACACAGGACAACAATACGAGTGTTTAACGTAAAAACATCCAAATGATTCCTATGTATTTATATTCAATTTCAAATTGAAATTAATTAAAATGACCTAAATTTGATTAATTAATAAAAATTTGATCCAATTAAAAATTTTAATCATTTTATAATATAATTTATCATTTTAATATGTTAGAAAAATAATCTATTTTGATGTAAAATTCAGTAGTTTTCACTATACATTGGAAAAAAGGAAACATCATAGAAAAATTCCAAAAAAATACCCATAATGTAATTTTTATATTTTTTTACAATATGATGTGTATTTTTACATTTAGAATCCAAATTTTTTTAAAAAATGGACATGAAATAGAATCTCCCTTAAAAGGTTGTAAAAGTACCTTAAAAATATATACATTTTTAGGTGTAATGTTGAGTTTATTATTATCAAATTATTATAAAATACATTGGAAGAATATAGAAAATATTTTATTAAATTATATACATATATATATTACATTAATATCACTCAATGATTGTAATTAACTAAATTTATTTCGATAAAACACCTTTTTGGTCATAAAAATGGATTTTCCTAAAAAGATTACCTTTATATTCATTTTGTTCTTATATTGATTTATAATTAACATGATACAAATTAATTCATTTTTTATTTTTTTAGACAATATATTTTTATACGTTAGTTTATACTATTCATAAACACTAATATTATTACTTGGTTTAATATTATTATATTGAATAATAATACCTTTTTCTTCAGTAAAAATCTGTCTTTTGTATAATGCAATCCATCGAAGAAACTCGTTATTGTGTGTGTCACTAGAAACCTCAATATCACGTGAATTTAAAGATATAGAATACATTATATTTTTTTTAAACATTAAATACATTCAAATTCATGATATATTATATTCCATTACATTCTTGGTGGTATGTTTTAAACACTCTATCAAATAATATATTCCTACTTTTTATTTTAGGGGCACTACATTCTCCCCAAATTAAATAAATTATTTTTATTGAAAATTATACACAGTCATGGTGATGTATTGTTTGATTTTTCCCATGTTTTAAGTTTCACGTCATGATAATGTTTCATAAAACATACTCTTGATAAAAGTTAATGTGACAAAAAAAGGTCACGTAGACTAATACATAACTTTGTCTCCAAATAATAGATAACAACTGGAATGTTGAGATGCGTAGTTGGATAAAAAGAGAAAATTTTATAGGGAGTGAATTAGTTCAATGGTAAAAACAAGTTAATGATCAATAGAATGCAGAGTTCCTCAATGTCACAACTCTGTAGTGATTTTGAAGACATCGATTCAACAGATATTATTTTATTAGTCTAGTATTTTTTTAAGTCAATTTTACTAAAGTTGAGGAATTATTTCACTTTCTAATAAAATAGATAAATATACATACATGGTATATTTCTATAGGCACAATGTTATCCTTTGGTAATTCTTTGAACTATTTCTACTTCATATATTTGAAAAATATTCAATATATATTGATGTAATATATCAATCACTGAAACCATAATTGAGGATAAAAACCCATTTCCTAAATGGTAGAAATTTACAAAAAGTGTTTCGTCCAACACATTGTAAGGATGGTCACTGAATTCTTAAAATAAACTTATCACTATCCATTAGTCTACATGAAGAAGCTCTAAATTTTTACAATAAAAAAATGTGAATAACTTCATCCATTTTCCTCTTAAAATATGTAATAACTAGAATCACCATTGAACCATATTAGAAACATGAATTCATCTTCCTTTCTTAAGTAAGAAAAATTTTTGTGGATATATTCCTTAAACCTAAGAGTGTTGTAACATCTATCAATGATAACATAGAAGACTTGTAAACATGTCATTAATCAGTTCCAAGGTAGTCATCAATTTCCTAAATTAATAATTTCTTCATCATGATATTAATATCAGAAACATATTATGGGATTTATTTCCTTTAATAATGTGTCTTATGAAATTTTTATCTTTTTACTCATGAAATTTTCTACATATCATTTATAAGATGATCTTAATTATTTATTATAAAATTAATGTAGTGGAATCCTTATATATTTAATAATTCTTATAATCAGTTCAATATTGATAAAATATTAAAATGAAATAATTATTGTATAGACTTATTAAGTATTACTCTCTATATATAGTAGTAAAATAATCAGACCATTATCCCAATCATCATTTGTGATATATTCCACTAATTCTTGAGGCAATGAATTTTATAGTGTCCTATCTCATTATAGATGTAAC
The DNA here is from genome assembly GCA_963277665.1 of Viscum album. Taxonomy (NCBI): domain Eukaryota; kingdom Viridiplantae; phylum Streptophyta; class Magnoliopsida; order Santalales; family Viscaceae; genus Viscum; species Viscum album. The sequence continues at coordinate 131,742,064 of OY728138.1, read as the reverse complement.
ACTGAATAATAGCCTTTTTATTATTCTCGTTTCATTATTTACTTTAGTGACCCTTATCTGCACACAAATAGAAAACTGTCATTCCCCTAAATAATTTAAAAGGGTTATTCTTTCTATAGTTATCACTTATTAGAAGAACCTTCTTTCTTTTTTCCCAATTTTCTGCCTTTTTATATTCCACCCTATTCGTCTCTTTCTTCCCATTAATTATATAGGACATGGGGTACTATTTATTTTACTTTCTACCACATTAATATTTTTTATCATATGATTAGAATACTTGAGAGACTCTTTCTCTTTGAATTGTTAGATTAAGACCATGATAGATATGATCCTCCTAACTAATTCAATCACATTCATAGGTGAGGTTCAGATTTCCTGTACTATGTTCAACTTCTAAATGAAATAAAACACTAGCATAGATCAAATCATAATGTATAATAAAAAACTACAAAAATATTTGTCATAAAATGATATATTTATTTGTAGATGGTCACATAAACCTAACAATGGTTTCTTTGTTGAAATATGTACTTATGAACCCATAATAATTGTTGGTAAAGAAAATGTGAACTATACTAATTTTATCCCCCAGGAGAGTCAAACCAGGTGCACTATATGTCCAATTGTCTCGTACCATGTCACATTGAGTTAGGCCTGACACACCTTGTTGAAGTAGTTACATTAGGGTACATCTATTCTAGAACCATATACATATATAGTATTCAGGAAGAGATTTTTCATGGAATACCCACATAATCACTACCCCACTAAAATACTAGGATGTTCCTCTATACATACCCTAAAAGTATTTATTAGGGTTATGTAAATTAATCTTTGTATTCTAAATCTACATTCCATGATTTTTGTTAAAATTCCTTTAATACTGACTGTAGAAATCCATCCCCTAATTCCCCACATCCAGTGTATGTTTTCAATTAAATTGGAATAATTAAAAGGAATTACATCTTGATTGACTGAAGTTTCTATTTGTCTCGGTAAAAAAATACATATATGAGTATTGTATAACAAATGAATAAACTAATCACAAAATAATTTTTTAATTTTAATTAAATAAATAATTTCAAGGTTATTCCTTTTCCATCAATTATATCCAATCATATCATTCAGAGTATATTTCTAATATTCTCAGAAAAAATAAAACAAAATAAGGGTGATCTAAGATGCTTAGTAAAGGTAAATTATAGTGGAATCAATAATTATTTAGTGGGAACAATAATTATGTAATTTTAAATAATAGAGTACACATACTTTGTAATCATCATTCCTAAAAGGAAGTGAATACAGAATATGTCAGTTTAATTAATAGAAATGTATTTCATTCAAATAACTAGAATTTTAAAAATCAATATAGCATGGTGTGATACTGAATCACATTTCATCTAATCAATGAACATATAATGAAATGTGTCCATAAATATATCGGTTAAAAAACTAATTTTTGAATAATAACCAAAACGAAATGATTGAAATGATTAATTATTAGAAGATAGGTTTCCTAGTTATATGCAACTATTATCATTAATACCATTCACAAGAATGTTTAGCATACCAGGTACAAAACCATATTAAGAAGTTAGCCATCTATCTCATCTCATGAGACTACCAATGTATTATAGGGATATCAATAACTGGCCCCCACCCATGTCATTCCTCTCTAAAAATTACCCATCCATCAAATAATTAATTTAGCAATGTGCCCGATCGAATATATGTATGGATTATAAGATAATTATTTAACAATTTTTCTCCAAATAATCGAATAATTTTCCAAATGAAATCCATATTGAAAATGGTATATGGTTTAGTCCATGATAATATACATAATAAATGATGTATATATATTTAGGGGAAATTCATTATTTACATATCATTGGAAATTGAATATTTCAAGAGGAATAATAGATGCATCAAGAATTGAATATTATCCATGGTAAAATCAATCAAAATCTATCCAAGTGAATAATAAGGACGGTATAAATAAATAATATCACAATTAGCATAAAATATTGGGATTTTGTTATTGATTCATTTAAAATTGATAAAATAATTCATTAAAAATGGAAGTGAGGAAAATATCATTTAATCATGAAAAAAAATTTGAAAGAAATTTTTTTAAAACATTTTTGTAAATATTTTAATTAAAAAGTAACATTCTAAACAATAAAATAATACATCAATGAGGTGAAGGTGGGTAAATATGTATAAGACATATAGGGTAAAAAGCACATTCCTATTTCATGGTAAAATAATAGAAAAATGCAATTTTAAAAAATAAATAAGAATATTTATTTGAGAACATTGGTAAAAGAAAAAATGCTAAAAATCATTATTCCAAATTATATTTTTTTTAATTTTTTTAAAAAAAGGTTTCTAGATGAAAACAAATTCTATAACATAGAGAGTAATAATTTCATGTTATTTGAAAAACATGCTCTAAAACAATTTGAGAACCTAGTAGTGGAAAATTGATAATAATTTTTAAAATGTACATGAATAAACCTATTAGTGAAAATTAATGGTTTTATATAAAAATATTCATATAATTTACTTGAATGGGAATACCACTGACAGATCAAAAATGTGGTTTTTGAAGAAAGTATATTTAAACAATCCAAAGTGTCCCATACCAAATTGAATCATTTTTAATCATAATATACACAGAGGAATAAAATTAAATTAATTATTAAAATACCATTATGATAAAAATAAAATTTTTTAATATAAAAAATGGTGTAGAATAAATAAAATATAAAAAAATTATGTTGTGGAAATCACATTTTTGTCATAAGTATAAAAAGGGAAATAACAGTCCCTTACCTTGTGTTTCCTTTCAAGTGAACATCCTATATATTTATATATAAACAATTATGATAAATATCTACTTTATTCATATACATTTTCAATTTAATCATTAATTTTGTTGAATTTAAAATAATGTTGTATAAAACTACTTAAACAATCAGAATTACATCGGTGGATTTGACCAAATTCTATTTATGTTTCAAAAAAATATTACACAGGTAAACATTGGTCAATGGGTTCATTACATAAAATATTCATAATAATAATAATAATAATAATAATAATAATAATTATACATTAACTATAATTTTAAAATCAATCCTTAAATTTCCTTATGAATAATCGTTGAGACAATAAGATGTAGGTTAGGAGTATCATTCCCATTTTCAATGATCATTATAGAATGTGGGTAAGTGAAACTATATCATCCCATAATGATCCTTATATAATAAATACAATATTATTTAATCATATATCTACTAATATATATAATTATTTTTATGTAAAAGGAATCTGATTTTGTTGAGGATGTGGTAGTCCACACGCCCACTAATGACATTATCACTTTTAAAGTGTGTCAAATAGTAATTATGAAAATGGTTTGTATATATATATTACAGAAAAGTAATAATTTGTTGATTATTATTTGGAGAATTTTTTATGTCCCATATGTTTAATTGAAACCATCCATTATACATTCCATTTTGTGTGTTAATGAATCGTATTGCTTTAATGGGGCTGTACTCCACACTTACCCAAACGATGTTATCATTTTTACCCAAAATAGAAAGAATAAGGGAAAATGAATTAATGAATCGTAAAGACAAAAAAATATCATAAATAATATATTTAAATATATTTTCCATATTAATTTCCACCATGAGAGGAATTAAAAGAAAAATGGAAAATCATCATTTCGTGAGGCAGTAGTTTTCCATACACGTAAAGAGTATATCTGTTAACCATTATATGAAGTTGGGTGTAAGTGTTTAAAAAAATATAAACATAGAAAAGTAATACTATATTTAACATTTGTTTATATAATCATGTAATAAAAAATATTAGGGGGTGGAAAATGAAAATTAAACTAAAGGGATTAATGAAATATGTAACCTCTTAATCGGGATAATCTTATTAGCTTGTACAAAGGGATTACTTGGATTATTTTTATCCCATGGGGAGGATTCTTGGATGATGGGAGCACTATTGAAGATCTATTTGGGAAATTATTTTTCTTCAAGAATAGGCTTTATTGGTGTGAATACGAGGGAGAGGTGGTGGCCTTTTATTGTAGAGGAAAATATCTCACATTGTTTTTTTTTTGAAAAAAAGTTAGTTTCTCCCACATTTTAGATAAATAATTTCATAAAAACACAAAAAAACTCACTAATTGAAGTATAATGTTCTAATTATGGCCATAAAATGATTTTTGGGCACATTTCTAGGTAATGTGGCATCTCAATTTAATAGTTTAGTCCTTTAGTAGGGTTTATGTTTCCTTAATAATAGTAATTAATTTTAATTACTTTCAATAATAAATTTGATAAAAATAAATTTGACCTCTTTCTCCATAATAAATTAATATTATTCAAAAAATTTAATCCATTTTTATAAATTATAATCACATATGTGGGTGAAAATAATATAATCTTAATTTTTTAGATGAGATGAAAATGCAGGGTTGTAATGTAAAAACGTCCAAAAGATTCCTATGTTTTCATAGTCAATTACAATGTAAAAATAAATAAAATTAACTAAATAAAATTAATTTATAAAAATATGATCTTATTAAACTTCTAAACTAGTTTTATTAATAATTTATCCTTACTAATAAATTATATGAAAAATCAGTTTTGAGGTAAAATTTAGTATTTTTTCACTATTGATTAAAAAATGAAAAGTCACAGAAAAATACCAAAATCCACTCTAACATATTTTTTATATTATTAATTACTATATGGATATTATTTGGACATATAAAATCTATAAATTATCAGAAATTGTATTTCAAATTGTTTTCCATTAAAAGGTAGTAACACTCACTTAATAAAAATATAGGTTTTTATTTGTAATATTGAGTTTATTCTTATCTTATTCTTATAAAATATATTAGATTAATATAAAAAAATTACTGAATAATATATATATATATAACATTAATATATCTCAATAGTTTTAATTAATTTTTTTTTTTGATAAAACGCCTTTGTGGTCAGGAAATAGTTTTTTATACGAACATTCCGTTATTATTCACTTAGTTATTATATACATTTATAATTAATTTTTACCCAATTAAATTAATTAATATTTAATTAATAAATATATTTTCATAATTTAGTTTATAATATTGATAAATGTCTATATAAAATCATACTTTAGTCTTATTATGTTAAATAATAATATGTTGTTTTTCGATAAAACTCAGTCTTGCGTCCAATGAAAGCCATCGAAGAAACACTTTGTTATGTGTGTCAGTCACTAAATCCATATAAAATGAATTTATTGCTACATAATATATTTAATTTGTTTAAAATAGTAAAAATATTATAAATTCCGGAGAAATGATATTCCCTTATTCACTTGTTTGTTGTGTGTCACACACACAAACAAATAAAATGTTCCTACATTAGATTTTCAAGGTTTTATAGAGTGCATACGACCCTTATTTTATTTTATTTCATGAATACATTTTCATCATTCAATTTATTGTTTTCTATGAAATTATTCTTTAATGTGTTTTATAATTCAAATGTTAACATTAAATAATGTACTTCTTCTCAATTTCAATTTTTTGAGACATACTTTATTGGTGTGCACATAACTTATTGTATATGATTTATATAATAAAACATAGACATATAATATCATTATTCTATCATTAATCATGATATTTTTTACTACTAATTTGAATTACTGCACCTAGGGTCATTTTTACAAAATGATACCTAAGAGGTTAGGAAATTTCATAAAATAATTCATTTCATTGGGTTATATTACTTCTTTATTCTCCTAATTATTATATTATTATGGGTATAAATACGAGGAATATCTATTTACATAATTACACTTATTCTATTTCGAATTAAATATTTTTATCATAATCTATTCATTTGTTTATTCTTACTAGAATGTTATGGGTTTTCAATGGTTTACATCATAATCCCATTATATTCCAGATTTTTTTACACTTATATTCCTAATAGAGTAAATTATTTGATCATTGATTGTTAAAAATTTAATTGTATTCTCTTATTGTTATTTATCAATATTTTTAAGTAATATTATCATCTGATACTCTCTATAACATAAATTGTTTTTAAGAAAACCGGTACACATTTATATAATTGGTCTTAGATTTCTCTTCCCCCCAAACCATGTTTTATAAAAATTATTTCAAAAATATATTTAACCTTCTAAAAATCATTTCTCAAATTTATTTTCACCCTTAAAAAAATGATTTATTTCATTAATGTTTGTTTGCAACAGACAGGATTTTCAAAAGGATAATGAAATGATATCTTCCTCAAAAAAATTAAGAGATATTTTCTTATTATTTCACTTCATCAATGAAAAAAACTTTATTTTTTACTCAAAATGATATATGTTGTATTAGTTTAATCTGTATTATTTATTTGGATGGATTATAATTTATTTTGAATAGGATAGTATTCAAATTCACTAACTTGATTTCTTTTATTTCTCCCCATTAAATATTAATTTTCCTATGATCATTAGAAATTTAATTTCCCATAATTGTCCATATCTTTTATCATGTATATTTTTATTTCCTAAAATGTATATCATTTTTACCTATGGTGTTTACTTTGATAATAAATTGATTATTATGGGAAATATTGATATTTTTTTCCTATATTCAATATGGATATTTGATAACTCGTTTTGATTATTAAATAGTTGATTACATTATATGAGTAATCCCTTGGATATGAAGTGATGAGAGGTGAAAATAACTTATATTCCCCCTTGATCCATCGACGGGTTCTCAGGATACAAATTATTTTCACAAATTAAATTGGTTTCTACCTATATTCTTAAAACATCTTACTAATGGACCTCATGGTATAGGTTTTCAGGTGCCTCAACCAATACATCAAAAAATTAATCATTTCCTTTATTTTGATTCATTATTTACTATCCATGAGATTTTAACTTTGAAAAAGTCTAGAGATGCATTTCATTCTCAGTTGGGTGATTAAATGGAATTTGTATTCAATTTATTACACTTCCATATTGATTTTTTATATCCAGTTAGATAAAGGGAATGTTATTTTATTTATAAGACTTTTCATATTATTTACTCACCTCATTCTCTCTTTGTGATTACATAGTATGTTTTCTCAGTTATTTAACATTTTATACAGATTATTCACCTCAATTTATTATTTCATTCACAATAGATTACATTTATTGAGAATTTGATATCACCCTTATTTTTTCCCTTCCCCAGTATTCCACGAGGTGTACTAGTACTTTTATGGAAGGAAACACTAGAATGAATAAAGATATTATCCTTCAAAAAATTATGTAATTTTTTATATTATTTTGTAATAAAATACTCATGTGTGTATCGATTTTACCACCAATGATAAAATCTTTGGTCCTTTGGGATGTGATTTACATATATATTATACTAATTTAATTGTCGTGTTACATAAAATCCGGCCTTGATGGGGCCAGGTCAATTCAATTAGTATCATAAACGATTAGTAAAAACCTTGGAAACTAAATTTAGGAAAACAAATATTATAGAGAATATCCCTATAGTATAATATGAGTATATGTATTGAAGAACATAAAATATGTTTGTTAATGAATAGATTATTTGGGTCTTCCAAAAAATAAAACCTTATCTTGATACTAAATGTAGAAATTGTTCTAAAACATAAAAACCCATGTGTAATACCTCTGAAATTGTGTGTTAGGTCAGACACAAGCACAACCCGGTTTATGATAATGGTCCTTACCATGCACCTCGGTTGACACTCCTATGGATAATCTTATCATAATTAACATTTAATATAAAAACCAATATGATGGATTGTACTGGATAATGAAAATGAATGACCTAGTTTAAACCTGTGTAGTCATAGAAAAAAAATAATGTATAATGATTTTAACATTCAAAAAATGATTTTATTGTCATTCAACTATGATACATGATTCTCACATTATTATTTTTTATTTTAGTAAATTGATGGATTCCAACGAAAACCTGTAAATATTGAACATAAATGAAATAAATTTGGATATGATAAAAAAAATAGAATTTTGATAGGATTATATGATATTTTTTTTCATGTATAATTAGATATCCTGAAATATTATTAAAAACACATACCTAATCCAACTACCATACACACAAAGGAAGAGAATGATATTGTTTTCTAATAAAAATTATGGTGGATAACATGGATTGAACGAAATTTATTTCCATCAATCCTAGAATGTTTAAAGAAACACCCACGAATGTGGATCAATAGAATATAAAAATCGTTTATGTATGAGAAGGAATGACTTTATAAAATTAGTTACCATGGAAAATTAATAGTGTGGTAGAAGGAAACAAAACTCATCATATGGATCCATTTATAGTTAATTCATTTTATATGGGGAAACTGGGCTTTAATTGAGTCAATTCCCACTTCTATAGGATAAGCATTGACTATTGAGGTACCTATGGGAAAATGGATGTTTTATTTATGAATTGGGGTTTTATTGAAAACCATCGTTAAATGTATATTTAGTGATTATTTTTATTTCAAGGATGTCCTTGACATTTTATTATAAAATTACAATAATATGGATTTAAAAAATGAAAAAAACTATATTAAGGGAAAATCTAATTAAATATGGAAAGGCAGTGGGGCTTGGATCCATGTATAAAGGATGTTAAGGGTTTTATGCCTACAATTAGCCTACACGATGTGCTGTTTAAATAGTCATTGTTTATAGTTAAAAAGTCGACAATTAGATATTAATTATGAAATAGTATTGTAAATTTTTTTGTTTATTGTTTAATATATTGACCATATTGGCATTAAGGATTAGTTATTGAAAAATTGAAAGGTTTTCCACTATGATAGGGACCTCACGATCCATTAATTGGGTATTTTAGGGACTTAGTGATCAATGTTGATTTTTGGATATGTATTTCATGAAGTAAGTGATGAATTATAATTTAATTGATGAGAAATAAAATGTGAAATTATGAATTTTAGATTTAAATGTATCAAGTAATTTAATTCTTTTTCAGTAAAAGGATTATTCATCATTAGGAATATCATATTAAAAGAAAAATGTTGTCCTAAAACTAAATTTTTTGTTTAACCGATGGTCTTTTAAATCATCAAATATTTATGGAATTGAGTCCTTAAACATTAAATTGACCATTCAATTATATTTGATTGATATTCTCAATAAATCCCTATTAATATTTATGATTTTCCTCTAATTCAATATTTTAACTATCCACTAATGTTCTACAATGTATAAACCAACATATATGTTATTCCATGTGATCATTGCACCTCTCAAACTCTCTTATAATTTGGATATTTTATATAAAATTTTTTGATTTGGGGTTTTCAACACGGTAAATTTTAAATATAAAACCTTAAATTAATGTGTTCAGATTTAAATTTCAAGGATGTAATTTATTTATAGTGGATAGAATATTACACCACAAATTTTTTAAAATTGTAACATTTAATCAATAGCATATATGAAAAATAGTACCAAATATATAATGGTATATAACCTATCAAGTCATTATGATATAATAAATATCTTATATAACTCTATTTTGTAGATTTTAATTCTCGAGACATGGAGTAATATTGTCTTACAAGCAAGAATGTCTTTGTTTGGTAGTTTTTTACAAAGAAGAACTAGTTTTACAGAACAAAAAATATTATGAAGATATTATTATTTCATTTAAGAAGATTAAAAATAGTCATTTGATTTATTTTTATTAATTGGATTAACTATCCTATGAAAATTTATGGTTCATTTTTTTGGATACAAATTAATTTGAAATAACTCTAAGAACCAAATGAATATAAAGGGAACACTTTTTTAAGAAATTAATTTTATGCACCCAAATCCATTTTATAGTAATAAATTAAATTAATTACAATTAATGAGTTACATTTATGTAATTTCAATATTATATATTGAATAAAAAATTTATATTCATCCTACATATTTGATATGCATATTACCATAACAAACTCAACTGTCACACATAAAACCCTTTATTTTTATAATGTAATTTTTACCACCTTTTAATGATGAATCAATTTTAAATCATATTTTTATAAATTTTATATATTTTATAACTCAAAATAAATTTAATTTTCAATAAAATATAATCAAAATTAGGTTAGGTTGAATTTTTTATAATCGTTTGTGATGATTTATTTTTTAAAGAATTGGGAAAAATATTAAATTTTTCATCAAAATTGATTTCTGCTTCAAATTTATTTCTATATATATATATTTAATTTTAAATTTTTATAATGTAAGATTAGATCAATAATAAATCTTGTAATCCAGTTTAGTTAATTTTAATTAATTTTAATTAATTTTAATTTGAAAATTAATAATAAAAAATAATCAGCCTTTGGACATTTGTTTCTTTAATGACCGGCTTTGTCATCCCGTCTATAGATATAAATTTTAATTAATTTATGCCACTTATGTGAATAGAATTTGAAAAATTGTAATAAATATTTATAATTATAACAATTTATAATATCTAAAATGGTAAAATTTATTTTTTAATAAACATATTCATGATTTTAATTACATTTCTTTATAGTGATTTAGAAAACAAAATAGCTTAATAAGGTACTAAACTGTAAACATAAGGAACAAAATGACCAATAATCTTGTCTGAAAACCATTTAATGGAAACATATCGGCCATAACCTCCCTTATATATAATATGGATGATTATTAGAGGCACACATTGAATGAAAAACCTTTAAATAGTGTTTTCCTCTTGATATTTACAACAATTTCACTCCTCCACCAATATAAAATGATCTAACCACTCCAACTTATTCACACTTCTCAAGAAAATTATCTTAAAAAAATATGATGACATACGTTCCCAAAATATATATCATCATCCAAGAATCTTCATAATTTGATGAAATCCAACCAAGGAAGCGTTTTGGTATAAACCAAAAGGTGTTACTTAAAAACGAGGCAACACTATTCCATGTGCATTTATGGTTATTGGTTAATCCACCAGTAAATTTCTTATAATCTAATTAAAATTTAATAAAATAAATTTAATAAATTTATTTATATGTCGTTATGTTATGTTTTATAGACGTACCTATGAAAACATCCATCTAATGGGTATTGAACATACGGTTCGTGTTTGGCAAACTACCACCTTGCAAAACGTTATTATTCTTTTATCATTTAACACATTCCATGGATGACAATTAAGATGAATAATTTATTTTATGATATATATGATATTAATAATTCCTTAATAATTTATTATTTCTTATATAAACCTTACCTTCATACATTCCATTTTCTATAAATATAATAACATATTTTGTGGACATGTGGACTACCGCCTCCTCAAAGAGATGTGATACATTCACACAATACGTTGAATGTGTTAATGATGATTTTGATAATGAAATGTTACATTAATGACATAAATATGTTATTAGAATTAATATGTATATATATATCATATAATTTTAATTATTTTAAGATTAAAAAAGAATATAATTATCACTCCTTCATACGTACTACCTTCCATTATCATGAACAATGCCTTTATTTTCCAATATCTACATTTTAAGTATTATTATAGATTCATATAAATTGGATATATATTAAAAATAAATCAATTTTAAAATTCTTTATATAATTAATCTATGTTCTAATTAATATTAAAAAAAGTAATATGTCAAAACCTAGTAAAAATACTAGGTAATTAACACTAGAAATAGTGAAATTAATGAATGATTCCTAAAAAATAGGAAAAAAGATATTATAAGAAATCATATATTATATTAATTATATAATAATGTTTATTGAATATTTTATTAACATAATTATAACCATTATAAAGTAGGTTAAAGGATGTTCTCCCCAAAGAAAATGTAATATAAGGGATTCTTATCTTTCTTTTTTCATTCATGAGGCACATACCATTTTTACCAAAAATATATTTATTTTGATCTATATACCAAACATATTTTATTTTATATCATGAATAAAATAATATTAATGGTATTTAGAGTTTCATTTGAAATTATTTCTTTCATGGAGATTAAAAATGAAATGTTACCAAGTAGTAAGTTATTTTGTCTCAATATTCATTCTTTGATGAATTCTTTATTTTTGTGCATGTAATTTGTAATATATTGGGTACATAATTCCACCCTTAAATGTAATATCATTACTAATAAATTCTTATTTATATTTTAAGATTTAATTTTAGTTATTTCATTTAAATATTTTATCATATTAATTTACCCATCTGATTAAAAAATTTCATTACCCAATTCATTTTCATGGGGATATATTACATTTTCGTTGTTTTTAATATTTTAAGATTAATGATATAATTACTTTGAAAATATATTTATGTAATTAAAATTATTTTTTAAGGGATTATAATTTATACACATAATAAATTATTTGGATGATTCCCACTTCAATGTTATTGTATTTCCAAGGGTATACTTCACAATCGCATTTTATTTGGGATTATTTTCAAATAAGATTAAATTAGATGAAATTATTTGACAGTTGTTTTCGAAAACAATTTATTTTATACTCTAATAATAAATATTGAACATTTTAATGTAATATTACCATTTTTATATTATTTGGTATATAAAATGTTCCATAAAATGTTTGTTTGAAACAAAACTCATTTTATCTTTGGGGTCAAAGATCTGTTTTCCCTCAAAACCATGTTTTATAAAAATGTTTTCAGAAATGTTTTTAAATATTTAAATATGATTTATGCCAAGAATTTTCACCCTTTACTTATTATTTATTATTTTTAAAATGAATTTCAATAAAAAAAATTTGTCAAAATGAAATTAAAAAAAGAATATTTTCCTCAAAAAATGTTTTTAAGATGAATTTTAATAATATATATCTTTATTATTAAAAAAACAATTTATTTTATATTAAATTTGGATATTTTTTATTGATACCATCCATATTCTCGGTTTAGATGGTTTGTGATTCATTTTTCAATGGAAAGTATTGACATTCACTTCGTTGATTCCTTTGTTATTAGCCTTGAAATAATCATTTTTCCTATATGATTAGACTTTAAATTTCCCTTAATTATACTTATCATTTATCATGGATATGATTATTTCATAAACTATATAAGGATAAATAAAAATGGAAATTTATGCAACTAAGAACAAATTAAATTTAATAAATAAACTGATAATGAAATGCATCACTAGACATTTTAATAGCTAAAATTTCATGGATAATAAATAATGAATCAAAATTAAGACAACAATTAATTTTGTGATTACACTATTATAAAATTTAATAATCTATTTTCCTTACTATTTCAACAAAAATAATATTCCCCATGAAAAATGTTCCTTTTGATGCTTATTTTTGGTCCTTATAATTTCCATCCCAAACACCATGAGTTGTCCATGAATGTTCATTTCAGAACATATTCTGTATAATATCCCAACTAAATTTGTTCACATAACATATTAATTAGATCTCCTTACTTCCAATAGAATACTTGCTTCTCGATAACTATTATATATATCACATGTGGTTAAAAGATAAAAAATATCATTTCTCGAAGTTGTGAGATAATGAATGATTTTTGTCATCTTCTGAAGATATTTTTCCCACATTTTTTGGTTTCATTTTTTCTCAAATAGGTCTTCATTGAGATGGGAGTATAATCTTAGTTATATTATTTTATACCAAAATCCATTAACAATTTTAAAAAAATCTATATGATGTAGAATTAGTTTTCTTTTTTTTCACTTGAAAACCATGGAAGAAACATACTTCTCTAAACATTGAAATCTCAAAACTATTATTTGTTTCACTATATAATTATTTAAAATTTAATTAATAATGACTTTGAAAAATAATATCATTTATTTACAAATTTAAAAAAATGTTGTCAAACATAACACATTATACAAACTACATCTCTCTAATCTATTTTTAAAAGAATATATTCACCATTTATTGTCCTACCCATTTCAAGAATACTATTTTAAATTTTCTATCTTACTCAATTTTTTTATGATTATGGGGAAACATTTATAGATGATTATTTCCATGATTAATAATATATGATTCAAAATTTGTAAAAGTGAACTCCCCTCCAAAATCTTTTCTCGTTTTACTAATTTAAACTCTCATCTCATTCTCTACTTGTCTAGTAAAAATCGAGAACATTTAAATTTATTCTAAATGTTTCAAAATGAACATGAAATTTTTCATTATGGTAAAATAATTAATTAGTTTAATAAAATAGAGTTCCCCAATAGTCTATTGATGCCTCATAATCTAAAAACATTGGTGAATAAATATGTTTAGGTGGTTCAAAAGAATAAATATATACATATTTATGATTATTTTGAACCAGAATCCCTTTATAATAGGTTTCACAATAAATTTCTCTTTCTCCCTATAGATGGGTATGATATCTTACCACATTAATATTTATTATTTTACTAAAATTATTTTTAAAAATATTATAGAGTTGTTTATTCAAATGTTTTTTCCTCTTTCAAACTCAAATAAAAAAGAATTTATAGAATCTCCCATTTTGAATAGATTACCACTGATTTTATATCTATTGATTTTAATTCATCCCATCATCTTGTTTTTTTTCGTTACTCGATATTTACTGAAAATAACATTATTTACGTCATCACTATTTTCTCTAATTCTCAATAGATTGTGTTTAATCCCTTCAAATAAATTATATATTCATATTTTTGTCTCAAATATTTTACCTCAACATTAGTAATAGCATTGATTTCAAAATAATTTTTAATATCAAAACGAACTAATAATCCATTAAATTATTCAATTTTATTCATATTTTAGCATCACATTCTAAAAGATATAATGAATATTATCATGTATCCATTTCTTTCCATTATTCTATCATTCAATGAAACATTACAAAATAGATATTTTGATTCCATCATGGATTTATGAATTCATTGACCCTCTTCATAATTGTAAATATGTATAGAAATAATAACCATACATTCCTATGACTAATGACCCTTTTGATCAAATATTCTATAAATTTCCACTATACATTCAAACTTGTTTTTAATGTACCTATTTTATGTGTATTTCTTCATTTTTTCTTCACGGGTATTCCCTTTATCAATCTAGAGTTACTTCTTTTATTCATATTATTTCTCCCCTTAAACTTGTACCTTCCCCAAGGACGTGATTTGTTACAACAACAGGGGTTTGATTTCTTCCATAAACTTCTACATCACCAGAAATCCCTATTAAATTTGTATCTTTTATGCTATTGAGAATGTTGTTCAGGGAACTTTTTTTATTATACTACCACTTATTTTTCATCCTTTTGTATTAAGAATATATCTCACATATATGTTTCTAAATATCTTTTAAATTATGATAATTATTTCACATTGTTTTTATCTGCCCAAATTTTCCCATTGGATACCATAAAACGTACATTATTTTAAATATTAGATTTATATTGTGTTTTAGTTGTATAACATGTTATATATATAATTGGGAAAATATTCTTAGTGGTATGAGGAATTTAATCCTTATCTTATCTATATATTTTTTAATCCTAAATAATCATAATTACATAATATTCATTTTGAAGATACATTAATAATTTATAAATTTATTAGTCATCTTTTAGTCCCATTTTTTCAACAATATCTCTCACAATTTTCCCTTTTTCTGAAAATTATAGATTGTTTTTATTGATCTAATAAATATGATAATGTCTACTTTTAACAAATTATTCTTTCCCTTTAGTCTTATTTTCAATATCTAAATTTAGAAGTATTTTTAATGTCTTGAGTTTTCTATTTTTCTAAACACATGAATCAGGTTATAATTTCACCATTTTTTCTTGGTAAGACTCTTCACAATCCTCATATACACTTCATGATGTTTTAGTAGACTTCTGAATGATAGAAATAATGTTTCATAAAATTATTAGGATGATGTTATTTAGAATGACTACCTAAGTAAGATTAATCATCCTGCTTAGTCAAAAAAATTCTACATTTTATTTGTTGAATTTTTTATCTTGTTCTCAATATATATTTTACTATGCATTGAATTTTTACCCCTATTAATTTTCTATGGTATTTCATCTTGATCATTATACTTATAATATTTTCTTTTCCAATTTTCTAAATTTAATATAAAATGATTGATTCCTCCATAATTGAAAATTTTTAGTGTATATTTACACTTTTTTACTTTACCATTCCATTTTTATTATTTTTTTGAGATATGAGACATGATTTTATACACTAATCATCCACCACATATTCATATTTGGATTCACTAGATTCATCATCATCTTCATCCATTATATTTATTTTGCATATGGAAATCCATTTTATAACTTCCATGGACTTACTTGAAAAAATAAGCATTTTACATCTCATGGTTGACTAATGTATTGTTCAAATCAGCATGATATATTTCATTTTTTCTTCTATATTTGAGATCATTAGGTCAAATATATTTGGACAGTTTCTTCTTAATTTCATAAGCACTAAAAATCATCCATATGTTTTCCAAATCTCCTAATATAACAAAAAACAATTCATAAATATGGTAAAATTATTTTCTAAAATCCTATTTATACAATTATGATATAATAAAATTTTCCCATATAATTTTATAATTTTAATTCCTTTATCTCTAAATTCTCTTATATAGATTTGTTTTCAGTTTATCCCAAATTTACATATCTATTTTGAGTCCCGTATCATTGGAGAATACTTTATCAGATAGAGATGATAAAATTTCTTTTCTATAATTCCCATCAACATATACATTCTATTTTTCTACAATAGTTAGGGGAGAATATTTCTCTAGAGGATAAAATCTATCAATATCATCCTCATAATCCTCAAAAATATATGATATAATGTAAGGAATCATGTTGTTATTACATTAATGAAATTTCATTCCATGAATAGAATAAATATCTCAATTGTTAACTAAACTCAACTTCTCCATCACTTCTTGGGAAACGATCATTTAGAGGGAACCATCTCTAAGAACAATTGATGTACCCAAGAATGGGGTATACCAATAAGTGGTAGAATTTGAATCCAATATACTAAAATTTATGAAATTATTTTATATAAAATAAACTATTGAGACTTGTTATTGTATGCTCTAAATAAAACGGAAGATTT
This sequence comes from Viscum album, assembly GCA_963277665.1. Taxonomy (NCBI): domain Eukaryota; kingdom Viridiplantae; phylum Streptophyta; class Magnoliopsida; order Santalales; family Viscaceae; genus Viscum; species Viscum album. The sequence continues at coordinate 131,724,779 of OY728138.1, read as the reverse complement.
ATATTACGTTCTCCCTGAATATGGGAGACTGAATCCTTGTTGTGGTTAAGAAGATCTGAGTTACAAAATCTATACTAAATTTAGTTAACAATAAGAAGTTATTTTTCCATATATTTTATTGAATCGATTGAGGGTTGTTATCAACAAATTACAATAGAATGTATCATGAAAAAAAATTAATAAAGGCTTAAACCATCTTAAAAATGCAATTCCACTACATTAAAAAGATCACTCAATTTATAAGATATTGTTTCATTCAAAACAAAATATTCATATTCTTGACTTGGTAAAATTTTTATTCTAAATATGATAACTAATTGTAGATTAAATATGGATCAATATCACTATAAAACATCACAACAAATACTATAGAAACTAATTCACTTAAATTATTATTCTTGATAAACTACTTTCCATATATTATAATATATTAGTACTCAAAACCATTCAATATTCATGTTCTTAACAGTGTTAGTGTTACTTCATATTTATGACATTATGTTTATGGAAAAAATTCACTATATGGTATATATTCCCATTAAATACATTGTGTTTATATCATCTCACTTCATGTTTGTTTGAATTCATTAAACTATTTTCATTACATGAACATATTTCAAAATAGTCTAATGATCGTGTACCTTGTCATTATTACATCAAAGATCATTATGAATTAATATATATAAAACTTTATGTTTATATAATGTATCAACCATCATGTGCTCATGAAGGATAATTCTTAGCTCAGAAATTCATGAAATACTTCATGTGAAATCAAATCATTTCACTTTAGAAATATATTCAATTTCTAAAATATCACTTTCAGTTCAATCAATTGATACATTTAAAGAGAGTTCATTGGGTGATATTTTTATCCATGGATTAATTAAAATAATCCATTACCTAATATTCTATATTACCATGGACTTTCTTCGTGGAACACATATTCACCCTTCATACGAACTGACTTTCCTTATGAAACTTTGAAAAAAATACCATCATCATTTTGCAAAATGAATTTACCTTTGATGTGTCTTGGTTTTGAATTTGTTCTATTAATAAAAATAAATTTTCATATATCATTGTTAATTTTCTTATATTAATTCCATCATATGGATAAAAAATTAAAGTAGTCGATAATCATATGTATTAAAATGAATAACTCCAAGATGCATGAATAATTGTTCATGTACTATTCCTAAGACACCTTTATAAATAAAGAATTATTAATTGAAAATGGTCCTATATTATCATCCACCCATTGTTCACATATGATCAATATTAGTGGATTCATGGTTTTGTAATGATATCTTGATTCTTCTACATAATACTTCGACCCCTGTAAATGATTCAGGTGAGGCTACGTGATTGCGACAAAGCTGGCCTTGATCCAATAGTCTTAATCAAATACATAAAATGACTGATAGTATTTAGGAACCATTTTTAATGGATATATAGTGTAAAAAACAACTAATTAATATAAAATAATCATTTATATTAAATTATCTAAATAAAATTTAAAATTCCAACGTCCTCCTCTATTGGAACTAAGGTTGGTACTCTGAGACACTATACAACACATTCATTCGATTAAGTACACCATCCTCTCCCTTTCCCTCCATCATAAACCCACCTTCAATGAAATTAATTCACTATACACCTCATGATTCTATCCTTCCATATTATTTCTATGATATCTTCTATTAATTGAGTTACATGTGAAATCCACCCCTCATATTTAAACATTCTCTCATTGTGTGGTTGATGTGCTAGCCCTTTTGACTTGTAATATTGTACCTTTTTTATAATGTATTATCAATTCTATTATCAAAATAATATTCAATATCAAAATCAAAACTATAATCCTAAAACGGAGTTTAAATAAATTTCTTACAATGTAAGAACCCATAAAATTATTCATTAACCCAATTTTTAACATCTCAAATCATCAAAAAATGGTGATAAAACATCCAAGATCATAAAAATATGATCCATATCCACTTCTCTATATTATTTAAAATATATGATGATTGATATTAATTATAAGAATATATTCTTCAAATGAAATAAATTGTGAGAATTTTTATAATGAAATTGGAATTTTGGGGGACATTAATAATAGCTTTACAATCATCATATTTAATGTTTTAAAAATAAAAATACCACCATCAATTTCACAGGTTCATCACTCACATTCCTAAGCTAACATGGATGTTTCGGATGAAGAATCAATTGTTTTTTTTGATGTTTTGATGGATTAGGTTTAATAAATTTTGAGTAATTTTTAATATTTTGAGACACCCAAATTGAATGGTGAATTTAGGAATATATGTTTTGTGAATCCCAACTTACTTGAAGATGGATATTATGGTCCATATATATTAAAATGATAGGTTATCATGGATGTAATTTTAGAATTGTTTTAATTATAACATGTCTTTAAGGAAAATTTCGTAGGATTGTGCTTGAGTATTTATGGATAAATTCTAGAGAGGGATACATTTTATCTAGTGCATATTCCAATTTTCTATGATTCTATGGTTTCTCAAGATGTTATATTGAGATGATATATGTAGAGATAGATTATTTTAGGATGTTTTGAGATATTATATAGATATATATGTAAAATAATTACACCTACAATCATTATTAGTGGTTGTGTACATGGGACGTATATCTAAGATGTACTTGAATAATGGAAAGAGTTCATGTTAGATGTATTCTACCTTGGGAAGCAGTAGTGGGTCATCATGTATTTTGATGTGTTGGTAGAATAGTTAATCAAATAGAGGTAGTTAGTTGAGTAGTCGAAGTTTTATTCTATATCTTCATCATAATGTATATACTTGTCTGGATTGTTATCAGTGTGGTATGGTTAGTCATGTTCATTATCAGTGTAAATGAATTATAGTTGAGTGGAGTTTGTGTAGAAATACATGAAATCAATAGTGGTATTTCATGTGTATTTAGTAATAATCTAGTTGCAGGTGACCTGTATATATGTTTGGTTTTAGAGATAAATCACATATTCAACAATATAATCATATCTCGAGTTTCATTGACTATTCAATTTGGGGTGGAGGACATGGTGAATAGTGAAAGGGGAGGAAAAAACAAGGTTTCATATTTTAATGGATTCATGTAGGGGTTTAATGCTTTTGGCCAGATTTATATCTTTGATCTTACTCCAACTAATTGTGATATCATACCATCAACTATTCATGGTATGTTTTTTGTATAATCTAAATTGATATCTTCACTATTGTATATGTACAGAAAATTATTTAATATTTTCTCAAATTATTTATTCCATGGGGATAACCACATATTACAAATATGGGACAATATGAATTGATAAAATTTTATTACAGAAATATAAGGGTATTAATTAATTTTAGGACTCCTCTATAGTGACATGTGGCTATATATTCAATTATATTTTTTAGGTTGTCAATATTTGATGTTTTTAGATCACATTTAGGAGGGGTTATATTGTTCATTATCAACCCCATATCAATTGTAATTATCAACCAGGGTAATTTATATTTTTTTCGGGATACAACTGTGTTAATTTCAAGGATTGGTACATGTAGGTATGATTCTCATAGAGTAATTTTAAATAAATATATTGCATCATAAAAATGTTTTCTAGTACCATTTTGGATAATGAGAATATTTGACAGGTGGTATTTTCTCTCAAAATTTACATGTTTTGTGATAATTTTTATAAACATCATTGGTCATCCACCCAATAGAGTGAGAGATTGATTTTATAATTAATCAAATTATAGGAATAAATACCTTGTATATTATACCGAATTGTATTGATCCTATAGATCTTTGAGACATGAATGCTCTATTAGATGATTTAGAGTTCATGGGGTTAATCTGATTGATTATATCTACATTAGGGTGATCCAACCGTGCTCACAACAAATATGGATGGTTTTTTGTGGTTACTTGTGTATTATCATAGTACTGAATGAGTAATAGTCAATAAAAATATATATTTACTTTTATCAATTATTTTTTTTCCACATGATATGATCTATTATTCTCTCCATGATTGATTTTAAATCAAGATATCAATAGATGGGTATGAGCCAGATCACTAGACCTGACACAACATTATAGAGTACATAGGGCTTGTATTATTACCTTTTTCGATTGTTCAATTTCAAATATGTACTATTAGTATTTACGTCCCTAATGAATCATGTCTTCCAAAACATAATTAGACACTTTCATGGGTTTCATTTTCAATTATGCTCTAATGTACATTCAATTAGGTTTGGATCACGAATCACCTTTATATAATATTTTGGTTACACATTGAGAGAATCAGTTATATTGATTCCTACCTAGTGTCACTTTCTTATCAGTTATGTGCACATCATTGGCATGTGGAATTATATGATAGTGTTTCTATAGACATCATGAATATTGATTCATTATATTTTTTTAATTGGACAAATTTTTTATTAATAACTATATGCTGTTGGCAATTTATTACAAAATATTTGTACATAAATTTTATTGATGGGTAGTGTTTTTTGGGTCCTTACTAAAAATTTGATGAAGTTTCTTAGAATGAATTCTTGTGGTAGATCCTTTTTTTGAGATAAAATTGATGTTAATTAAAAAACTTATCCCAACATTACTATTTTTTGGGGAGGATTATAATATGTAATATAACACATTAGAATTTTGGTATGTGGTATTTTTTATTCAGTTTGGTCATATGGTTTCTTATGTTTCAAAGAAGTTAATGCCACATGACCTTGGGATGAATGTGGAGGTTCAGTCCCTATGATGTTGTAGTTACTATATTTCTATATATTTATATGGTTTATACACTAAACCCATGATTTTGAGAAAAATATTTTAGTAGAGAAACAATAAGTATCAACAATAATGGGGGTTGAGTAATTGTAGTCCTCTAATATCAAGTAGGAATAAAATCCTATGAAGAGAAATATAGTTCCTGTAGCACTAATTAGGTTGTATAAGATACATGTAATATGAGAATTAAGAAACAAATATCATATTATTTACCTTCTTATAGAGATATGTCATGATGATTAGTTGTATCAGGGACATGTGGTTAATATTCCCTTAATTATTAGTTCTTCACTCCCAAAGTGGTTGAAGTAGAGTCATATATTAGATTTATACTATCTAGTGATGGGGGATACTGAATATTTTTATGAAAACCCAATACATTAATATATTGAATATTTTGATCTCTTTTAATAATAATTTCTGGTCATTTTACATACGAGCAAACAAATTGGGACAATGATGGAGTCACAACCCTAAATATTAGTTAGTCACCCTAGATTGACCAAAATTCATGGAAATAAATACACTAAACACTAGTGACTCAATGTTACGTATAAAATTTTGATTTTTTCCACATTTTGCTCCACCTATCTTCAGGTGAAGACTGAGAACCAGTAGTACACTAAAATTCTATATAAATTACCCATTCATGGTTTGAAGAGAGATAATAAAAATATAGATTGTATGATGGGGTTACCCTGGTTGACCTAATTTAGTGATGTAATTTGAGTTATTATGTATTGGGTGATGAGGGTTTCTTATATCCTTTTAATATAAGAGATATTATGTATTGATGAATTGGATATAATCTATCTATTTGAGATTTTTTATGGGGTTCCTTAGAGTATTTTTTCTTTTATGTATTTCAATTTTTCAATGCTCTTATAATGAGGTTCATAAAAAGTTCTTGATATATAGGTTCATCTAAGTACTAATTATCATCATGAGATAGATGTCCAGTTTGAGTATACTATAGATATATTAAAATAAATGTTTTGGGTATCTATCATTGATTTTTAGGGTTTCTTTAGATAAAAGTGTATCATCTATATTTTACATACAAAAATATTTTTTATGAATAAACATAGATATATCTTTTTATGGATTTATATGGTATGCCATTTTGATCACCTATATTTTTTTGAATAAACTAGTTAGTTATTGGACATTGATACAAGTTTTATACCTGATATATCTGATAATGTATTGATGATCATGATTTTTCGGGGGACAACTAAGTCACTGAAGAGGTCATATGCTAACTGGTTATGTCATACTTTATATATTGAGAAAACTAATAATTTATTTCCATGAATTTCGCATATATTGGGATATCTTCCAATTTGGAGTGTAGTTAAATTCTCACCTATGTATGTTGGGATATTTTAGATCATTGAGAGGACAAGCTTGGTGGCATACATATTAGGTCATACTCAGTGTTTTAGTGTTATTAATGATGTGTTTGAATATCATAAATTAAATAATATAATATTGAACCATCCTATGTGGTTATTTTTTATGAGTTTGATTATTATAATGAAACAACATTTGGGGATCATGTGATCTTTATTGTGGATCAAAGAAATAATACTTTATACAAGAAAATAATATCTCTAGTATGAGCGTAGCTGAAGAATGATCATATTCAATATGAGATATGGAAATTGGAATATATGTGTGGTAATAAGTGGAACAATTGGTCACTAAATATGACATTTAATTTTTAGTAAAGAATTTATAGGATAATAAAATATATGGTGGGGAGGTTGTAATATCCCAAATCGAACAAGGTAAATTTTTTTCATTTTTCACTAGAAAATGTATGCATTTAATTTTTTTTTTAATTTTTTACATTTCACTATCTGAAAATATTGAATAATATTCTTGTATAAATAAATTATTCATTATTATATTATTTTATTGACCATGTTTATTGGTACCCATTACAGTCATCATTATTTTTATAAAATGTTAGGAATCAATAATTATAAGTCGGCTAATTACAAGGCTATATATAGTATTATTTTATAGAATTTTCATGATTGGTTGCATCTTGTATGTGATAATATTTATTGGGAATAATTTATCTAAATCAAATAATATGTTTGAGTTTTATTGATTATATATAAAAATATAACACCCACATATGAATGATTCCCCTATATAAGCATAACAATTTTACTCTTATATGTGGGTCACATCATATGTAAGATTATTTACTTTAGTCAGAAATGTTCTAAAGTGTTAAATATGAAATAGTTAATATTATATAGAATGAAATTTATATCATATGAATTGACTAATCATATGAAAACCCTTTATTTAAGTACATCACTAAAATAATAATAATGTTAGAGTTTGAAAGATATCACCAATTGTAGATAATGATAGTCATAAAACATTACCAAGGTATAGTATCCCAGATGTAGATCTACAATAAGTAGATCACCAAGAATGATATAAACCAAAATGTGATTTTTAGATGCATATCTACCAGAAGTATAAAAGACGAATATTATGGATTTTATTTATATTATATTTTCGTGTTTTAATATATTTTCATAAGTTTGGGTAGGCCATATATATAATGTTTTTTTTTAGTAAAGGTCTCCACATGTAAGAGTAACATTTTAAAAGGTTTTAGAAATGGTATAGTATTGAAATATGAGGTTAGATATATAAGGGTTAGAGACCTTGTACTTAATTTTTTATTTGTAGTTTCAATGCGATTTATTAATTCAACCCTTACTAATATGTTAGAGTAACTTTGATAATACTATTATTTGCAAGAATTGGCCCAGAATTCTAAACTGTATATAAGAATATATCTTTTTATGAGGGATTACATAAGAATAACTCCATAATAAATAAGAGTAATTTAATTTTTAAAATCATTTATGTATATGAAAAAACCATTATGATTTATGGTAAACCCTTTTTCATACACAATATCTATCGTTTTCTCTAAAGGAAGTACGTAATGGTCCTTCCATAGATCTATAAGTTTCATGGGGTTGAAAAATTTTACAATCTACCCAGGTCTTCCCAATGATGTGTTTGGGTAACTAGGATTATTCATTAGATTTTAGTAAAAATAAAAATTTTGTTGGTGATATGCAAAGGGGGTCCTATAAGAGTTTAACACTAGTGTATAGGTACCCCTAGATGCAAGATTATTCTTTTTTAAAAAACTATATATGGTTTGTATCCTATAGATACCACTAGTGTAGAAATGGATTTTTCATGTAATCTTTTTATGTTAAACAATTACTAAAAATTAATTTCTTAATATGATAAAATTGAAATACATTTTCCATGATGGTTATATTAAAAATTTCTGTAAATGGTTTTTTACATTAATTATTTCAAAAAATGTTGACAAAAGGCATTAATTATATCAATGGATGATGGATTTTAAACTTTAGAATTATAACCAAAGTTGAAATTAATTTTATATAAAAGATATTGAGTTACCATTATAGGAACTATGAAATAATAAAGATCATATATAAAACAAGTAACTCACAAAACCAAATAGTAGAAAACAATGATACAATTAAATAATAAAATTACAACCAATAAAATATATTTACATCAAAACATTCATAAAATTATATCAATTTTATAGTTTTAATATATACTTCTAAATATATATTATAAACTAAAATTTTCTCAAACATATAAAAAATTATACACATATCTCTTGAATTTTATTCATTTCTACTTATTTATAAGCCTGAGGGTCATAAAAATAAACAAATATAAATTAATTTATATTTAACATTTATTTCTTATATAATGATAAGATAAATTAACAAACTAGTTATTTTAAAATCAATTATTTGGGAAATTATTTATTTTTTTAGTTAAAATTTTTTCAAAAAAATTTCTCATAATGTAATATCCATAAATGTTTTCTCTTTTTTGATGATTAAAATTCCTTCTAAAATAAAATTTTAAATAGAAAATAAATATTGATATATATATATAATCATTTTAATTATAAATGAGTTTTCATTATCCTACAGATTTCTATTTTTTTATTTCATTATTACAATACATACTAATAATACAGAATATTTGAAACTAATATGTATGAAATAAAATTTAATGTCCTAAAAATAAAAAATCACTCATATAATAAAACATACACTTTAAAACATTCATTATGTTTTATTGGACACCCCTTTATAAGGAACATATGATAATAAATTAAATTTTTATTTTTAAAAAACTCCAAAAAATTAATGGATAATAATATAAAAAAAATTAATGTTAAATTTGGTGAAATTTTTTAAATCTATGTTATATACCTTTTGGAAAAATGAAACACTAGAAATTGAATATCATCATTCATTAATATTTTAAATATATATTATATTCATTTAGCATCTTTCATGATCTTTACTTATGAAGTATAAAATTTGATGTCCAAGAAAACATAGACTGGTTATGTATAATTTTTAATACCAGTTTATTAATTATATCGACTAAAAAATAATTATTATGGTGGATAAATAAAATTTAAAAAACTAAAAGAAATATTATAGTCAACTTACATGAGAAATATTTACAACAGTATGTGTCCCAATATATCTGAAGTAACAAAAGATCAATGATAACTCTTATATAAATCAATCCAATAATAATTCACCCAAATATATAATTATATATTATATTCTCACAAGCATCCAATAACTGAGATTCATTTCTTAAAAATTTATGGTGCTTACTTGTATTAAAATTATAATTTTCCTCATCCAATTTTAACGTTCCAATCGTGATTTATTTACCTTTCATGTATTTTTATAAATAAATAAATGTATATGTGTGTATATTAAAATGTTAAAACAATATTAACATCAATATGAATTTTTTTTTAATATATTCATACCTCAATTTAAGTTATCGAAAATGTCAATATGGTTGTGATAAAAAAATATCCAACACCATGTACAACTATCAAAGCCTCACATGTAAAACATTAACATTATATAATGCACCTATAATGTCATGTTCAGTTACCCAAAGATGATATATCACCATAAACATATGATATAAAGTATACATAGAATGATATAACATCTCATATTATTAAATATTATATTGGGGATCCTCAATATATAAGGTGTATTAGATGAGAAAATTTGGTTGAGGAGTAAAGGTTTTATTTACATGAAGAGGAATATGAATGGGATCATTATGTTGGATAGATAATTTGGATAAACATCCAGAGGTGGAGGAAAGATATATGTAGACTTAAACATTACCTACAAGTTAGTAAACATCAAATGTATTGAAATAGTGATCCTCTCCATAACTATAACTATGATCCCCTTATCCATCATCAATCCCATATCAGGAACCTAGACTTATATTGCCTCTATGTTTTTCATTATATACATAATCTCTTAAGAATTTTCCATAATTAATTTTTTTAATTGAAACACCTGCCACATAGCCTTGTACATGGAATACGTGTTCATTTTTTCCAATGTAGTAGATAAATTATTCTCTCTACCATCAAGTAAGATAGTTCTTTATGTTGTCTTATCCTCAAGGTATTACTGCGTATAATAATATAATAATTAAAGAGTGAACTGAAAAAACAATCTGTTTAAAAATAACAAGAATATATTATATAAATTAAACAAATACTTACATTCCCTTTACCTGCATCTCTTAATTCTTTAATAAGATATATCCACATTTTGTTCCCTTGGGAAATATTTCATTTTTCATGTCTAGATGGAAAATAAGGACTGTTATTCTGTGTTGAGGTTGAATACTCGGTTAAAAAGTTTTGAAGTATTTTAGTCATAATTTTCTATTCTAATAATAAATAACCTTTTTCGGATAAAATATCTTGGTATACATTTTTGGAATCAATATCCTGATGAGGTATTGTTATTACATGTTTATTAAAAAAAAAATTGTCATTATAATGATCTTATTTTTGGTACATTCAAATTTAAAAAAAAAATATAACACTTTCCAAAAAGGAATCATTCAATATAATTTGATTAATTTTATTCCATGTATATTTGTCTTAAAATAGATATATATGACATTGAATTTAATTATGATTCAAAAAAAATTGGAATCATGGGATGGGGTTGATTTTTAATCCCTCATATTACTTTAGATAGTATATAAACATATCTTCCTAACTTATTTAATGTTAGGTATATCATATATCATTTAATGAATGGAAATAATAACATGTATTAGTATGAAAATTTAATGATAAGTAAAATAGTACTAATTTTTTATACTAATTTTTCTTCTATTAATGAAGTTGTGTAATAATTAGGACATTAATCTAATATGAAGAGAAATGATATCTTTCCCAATCATTACACAGCATGAAATATTTAAATTGGGATGAATTATGACATTTTGGATTACAGTTATCATAAAAACTAATATAAATTATCTACATCGGGATACAAGAAACATATAATTTATGTAAACATTTAAAGGCATGTTTACCTACACAAGATTCCTTCTCTGACCTTATATAAATAATAGGAACATGTATAGTCGGATGTTTATCCATATCATTGGTATGTCTAGGCTCCTCAGCATCAGGTCTAGGAGAATAAAAAGTATGAAAAGAAATTATCCTATTAAAAAGAAACAAATAATCATTATAAGAATACAATAGTTACATATAAAGCTAAATAAAAAAATGAAAAATTATGAACAAAATAGAATATATCATAAATTACTTATATAGTATATAAGAATTGGAAAATTTTCACAACCCGTCCTTGGGGCCCGTGTCGTGGCTACCCCAATCTCCCCTTCCATAGGCCAGGGGCTGGCAACTAGCACAAAAGGCATATATCCCGATAAAAAGGGAAGGAATTGACTTTATGAAATGTAAACACACACAACCAGAGTAAATTTGAAAGAAAACACTAAGTAAAGAAAAATAACAACTGTGATGAAAGTACAAATGGGGCCGGAAATACAACCCCAACAGTAAAGTACAAGGAAAAGACAAAATAGCAGGAAGGTGTCAAGCTGCTCCTGCATCGTCCTCAGGAGTTCCTACCTAATGGTTAGGTACAGATGGCCACCTCAGCTCTCCACGTCCATCTGTCACCTCTAGGTACCATCTCGTAGTGAAGTACACATTCGGGTACCGTCTAGTCATGATGTCCACTGCCGGGTACCATCCAGCTCTACTAGCCTCAACCACGATCAATGTTGTCTGTCGTTTGCATCCAGCACAATGAGGTGAGGACATAGCCCATGTAGGGGTGAGTATAATGATACTCAGTAGGGACCGTGAGTCCCTCAAGGTCTCACTAAAACCAACAAAGATAAACCACACAAGAATATCTCAACAGATAACCTTTACATAGGTATATGCCCATACATATACCTAAGTTATCAAGTAACCCATCTCAATCATGAGGTAAACACAAAGGTCATTGAATCAGATCAAACTAGGATTTTTATTCATGATGATGAAAACACGACTACTGGGGAACTCCTCCTCTGTCGAGTGTAGTAGTCCTACCACAACTCTGAGGTGCCACTCACTAACCACACGCTGCTGAGGTACTCCTCCTATCGAGTATCGCAGGGCTCCCACCTCACAAAGTAGTGATCCTCTTCCATGGTTCTGCCACCTCACAAAGTAGTGCTCCAACTCATAGCATATAGAGTTACTCCTCCGGTCGAGTAATGCCGGTCTTCCACCTCACAATGTAGTTCTCCTCCGCTATGGGTCTGCCACCTCAAAAGTAATGCTCCCCACTGGGCTATATAAATCACTCTGAATCGGATAACCAGTCATTAAGTCGCAGCCAACTACACGATCACCGTACTTTATAGGCTCATCTCCAGGAGCATCCGCGCTACGAGCTACTAGTCGATACATCCAAGTGTCACATAATCTCACGTGGAAGTATCTCAAAGGACTGCCTCATCATATGGGTCCCAATGCAACAGACGGCGCGTCAATAGAATGCTCGGTCTATGAGTTATTAACATTTCTGTTCCAGGGGCCCGGTTGGATTTTGGGTACAATCCAACCCGTCCATACTCCCACAATGTCCAAACCTTAGGTGAAGTATGCAAAAAAACTGTCTCATCAAGAGGAATCCAACATAGTTGATGACACGTCATTCGGGCGTCCGATCCTCAAGTTATAAGTTTTTCCGCTCTAATGCCCCGCTTGGTTTCGAGTTAAAACCATCGTATCCATGCACAAACCTCGCCAAAACCATGAGTGTAATTTTCGGAAACTAACGTCTTGATCCGAGGAATCCTACGCAACTGACGGTGCGTCGATCGGAGGTCTGTAGCTCTAGATATGGTTGTTTAACCGAAAACGGTCCAGAAATAGGGGGTCTGGGCCCGGTCCGCCCGACCCAACACCCCCTGGGTCGGCCCGAACAGGGTCGACCTGACTCGGGTTGGGGTATACCCAGGTATGGCATGGCCTGGCCTGGCTTGGTGGCTGGTTGCGGCTCAGCCGGTTGGCCCAGTGCGTTATGCCGAGCCCCCCCCCCCCACTGTTGATTGATATCGGTAATGCCTGCTAGCGCCTCCATGCCTTTAGGATCCCATGTGGCTGTGGGGTTCGTTGCACTGCCTCCGTGGCTATTTCCATGGAGTGTTTCCTCCGCTGGATGCCGACACCACCGTGTCGGCGTGCCACGCCGGCAATAGCTTCCGCGGACCACCGGAAGCGCTCCGATTGTCTAATTCACCCGCCGTCAGTGCCTATGGCTCTCTCGGGGCATTCTATTCACAAAAATTGCTTCAAATTGCCATTGTGGCCCCGTTTCTTCATCGCCCATTATTCTGCGCACAAACGAACAACCAGTGGAGGGTCGTTGGGCTGTGTTTGTTCATCTTGCGCCCTCTACGTTAGGTGTTATCAATTGGAAATAATCTAACACTAGATTTCAACTATAAAAAGGGTATAATTTATTCAAGAATAAATTATACAAACATTATATAATTAAACGATCATGCTCGTGAGATAAAACCACTTATGTGAGAAATAAACAATATGGCCCTACCTCAAGGTTCGTCGTTCGTTGACGACATCCTGAAAGGGTGGACATCGGCACATTGACGATGTCGCAAGGGAGGAGATGATGGTGATGATGATCATTATAATTTGTCGCTTCTGCAAAGGCGTTCGATCCCAGATCGAGCGTCATTCGTTGCAGATCCATCGGAAGGAGAACTGTTCTTCGTGGAGGGAGGGAGCTCTTCTATTTCTCCAAGGATTCTCCACACAAAAATTTTCCCAACCCAATAATAAAATGGGTCTTTTCATCCATCTTAACAAACATTCCATCTCAATTAAAATTAATTTAAAGTCATTAATTAAGTGATATGTTGGAAAAAATTAAATGATGAGAGAGAGATGGAAGGTAGAGAGGCTCCACTCTAATAAATGCGTGGAGGTGTCATGTATTAAACAGGGGGTTAGTTATGGGGAGTTCAAGGGGTTTATGGGGGAGATGAGGAGTTAGGGTATTGTGTGGGCCCCACCACACTAAACTCTCTCATGAGAGGTTAGCTAGGTGTGGGACCCACCTCTAACTCCCCCTTTGTTGGATAATAACCACCCTCTACAAATAAAAATATCAAACACATATGTTTATTTATTCTTTAAAAACAAACCGAAAATTAACCTCTTCTCCTGTCAAAATGAAATTATGGTAAAGGTCTCGTTAAGAAATTATTGGTGCTGCGAGTGCATTGGTGCCCTCATATTTCAATTTAGAGCATTGGTTCAAAATATAGAAAAACTCGCTCGTTCGTTTACTGAATGTACCCGAGATAAACTTCGGAAATTGATTCTGGGTACACTGGGAATCAGAATAAGGTGCCGTCAGAAACTACGTACTTGTAAAATTCCAAAGAAATTATGAAACAAATTTCCTTGAAATTTCTTGGTCTTTAAATTACTCCCACCTCAGGGATTTATGTCCCAGTAAAGTTACAACACAAACTAGGGAAACTAAAGAAGGTAATGAGCACGCATATGAGCCTCCCGCTCCCATGTGATCTCCTAGAGGTTTCCCATGCTTCCAGTGAAAGCGCACAATAGGAATCGACCATTGATGTAGGACCGGCTCTTGTCAATCGTCAAACTTTTATGGAACCCCGTGAAAGTTTCCATGTCATTTTTGTTCAGATCTCTATGGTCAATGATGACAGATAGGCCGTGCACAAATCTCCTCAGCTGAGATATGTGGATGACGTCGTGCACCCGGTGCAACTGAGGTGGAAAGGACAAGCGGTAAGCCACCTCGCCTACCCTACTGAGGACCTGGAAAGGTCAGATGATCCTCAGAGATAACTTTCAACCCCGACCACATCTCTATAGACCTCGTCAAGGTGAGACTGGTAAGAAGACGTGGTCGTCACCCTAGATCTACAATGGTCTCGTCTCCTATCAGCATATGACTTATGATTGCTCTGTGCAGTCTCCATCTACTCCTGGATGATATGCACCTTCTCCATCGTAGACTGAACCATATATGATTTTACATATGCTGACTCCATCACTATGCACAAATGATATCTGAATTGTATCCAACTTCTTTCTCACCACTCTTAATAGCTGAATGCACGGTCTCCTACTAAGAGAATTTTCTACAACATTCCCCTCCCCAAGAGTATAAACTATCGCAATGTCATAGTCCAGGAGGAATTCAATCCATCACTGCTATCTCAGGTTCAGGTCTTTTTGAGAGAAGATACACCTAAGACTATTGAGTTCGAGGGAGCCGTAAACCGTTATTTCAATAAACAACGGGTGATATTAGACAAAAGTAAGAACTCATCTCCACCCTTCTTCATCTACGTTCTACCAAAGAGATTCTGGGATTTCCACTCTGCCGAAAAGATAAATCTGGTCTCATCCGCAGGATGAACCACGTTCTTTGCCTAATACAGCAATTCCTAACATGAACTGTACAATTCAGGTCTTGAATGACGTTGTAAGGCCTCAACGCTACTACTAAAAGATCCAACTGTTACTCTCTCCTCTAAGGGTTGAGTCACACTATCGACGTTAGTGCATGGTTACTGGGTCTCCTCTAGTAGGAATCTCTCAAATGAGGTTCAAGTCAACAATTTAAACCAGATCCAATTAGTACACTCAAAAAGGAAGGGCAGAAAACATCACAATGATAAGTGTCTTTTATTACTTAGGCTCAAGTACAAAGACATACAACAACCACAAACAACAACAACATGGAACTAGAAGCACCATGAACAAAGGACTCCATGCCTGGAACTAGTCTCGCTCATGCCCATCTACTTATGAAGCTCCATAGTCATATTCATTACCTATATCATGTTGTGCTCTCACATATCCACATGTTCCCAACGGTTGGGGTGGACCTCCTGGTAGTGTTGGTGGCAACACCTCAAAGTGTTATCCACCTCCAGCTGCACGTCCAGCTCCACTGCCTCAGTCTCCTACTCTTTGCAGTCCACCATGATCGAACCTCTACCTCTTACTAAGAGGTCCTTCATCTATCTGGTGGTCATCTGAGCGATATTTTGGATAGTCACGATCCATGTGACCCTGTCCCCAGAATTTGTAACACAGCATGGCAGGTCTGGCTCTGTCTCTTCCCTTGGTGCCTCGCACTACCAATGCTCAGTCATGCGGTCGACCACTTGTAGGTCTAGCCCTCTTGGACCCCAGCGTCATCTTTCTACTGCCAGGTGCCAAAGACTCTACTGTATGCCGGCTAGTGGTGGGTCCCGCTGCTGGAGACTTCTCAACAAAGAAACTCTCCACTAATAGGGCTAAATTTAACACCCCCGTCTGCGTTGGGATGTTATGGGATACAATTGATGCTCTAATCTATCGCCTGAGCCCCTGCTCGAAGGTCTGGTCCCTGAAGAACGGGTCTCGTACCATGTCTGTAGAGTAGTCTGAGAGGTCTATGAACCTTTCCAAGTACTATGCTATTGTCATGTTGCCCTACTGCAGATGAAATATCCCCTGTATCCCCACCACTAAAAGGGTGGCTGGAACAAACTCCTCCCAGAACAGGCTCTCGATATCTTCCCATAGGAGTGTCACCTCGTCATGCATCTAGAGCTTCTGGCTCAACCATTGGCCTGATGCTTCCTATAGGAGGCTGGCAACAAGGATCATCTTGAATTCGGCTGGTGTCCCTACCAGTCTAAAGACTCTCTCCATAGCCTATAGCCAATCCCCAGCTACCTGTGGTTCCGTCTCTCCCCGAAACCTGGGTGGCCTCTGGCGCTGGAACTCGTGAAGCATGTTCAAGCGGCGTGCACTCTCTGCTACTAGAAATGGTGTCATAGGTGGCCCAATGGGTGGTAGTACTGCTGGTGCCTCCTCTTAGTCCTCAATTGGAAGAGGACCTTTTACTGAGGCCTTGTCACTCGATGGGCTGTCAGTATGTACAACTCTCGGGCCTCTAGCTGGTCGTCCATGGGGAGGCATCCTGAAAGAAACAGATGTGACACGGTCAAAGACTATACTTGGTGAGCTGACCTCATTTGAGCTGACTTAAAAGAAAATGTTTAAAACACAAACGCAATCAGAGTTTTCATGCACCGAGTCAAAAATCAGAAGTCAACTTACTGGTGTATGGATACTTGGCCACCCGCACCAACACTGGACTCCCTGAACTAAATACCACACTTAGTACCCTTAAAACTATTGCTTCACAGAAAAGAAATATCAGAATCCTAATTTCTGTGGTAGAACCGACTCCTCTAATGCCAATTTATCACTTCTCATCCTCAGGCCCCGTGCCGTGACTACCCCAAACATGCCTTCCATAGTCCAGGGGCTGGCGACTAGAACCAAAGGCGTATATCCCGATAAAAAGATAAGGAATTGGATTTATGAAACGTAAACACACACAACCGGAGTACAAGTGGAAGAAAACACTATGTGAAGCCCGTGTAGGGGTGAGTATAACGATCCTCAGTAGGGACCCCAAGACCCTCATGGTCTCACTAAAACCAACAAGGATAAACCATAAAGAAATATCTCAATAGATATCCTTTACTTAGGTATATTCCCATACATATACCTACGTTATCAAGTAACCCATATCAATCATGAGGTAAACACAAAGGTCATTGACTCAGCTCAAACTAGGATTTGTATTCATGATGATGAAAACACGTCTACTAGAGAAATACTCCTCTGTCGAGCACAGTAGTCCTGCCACGACTATGAGGTGTCACTCACTAACCATTGACTGCCGAGGTACTCCTCTTGTCGAGTACCGCAGGTCTGCCACCTCACAAAGTAGTGCTCCTCCACCATGGGTCTGCCAACTATAAAAGTTGTGCACCCCCTCATAGCCTACAGAGGTACTCCTCCTATCGAGTACTGCGGGTCTGCCACATCACAAAGTAGTGCTCCTCCACTATGGGTCTTCCACCTCACAATGTAGTGCTACCCACTGAGCTATACAAGTCACTCCGAATCGAATCGGACAAGAAATCATCAAGTCTCACCCAACTACAAGGTCATCGTACTCCGTATTCTTGTCTTTGGGAGGATCCACGCCACGAGCTACTGGTAGATACTTCCAAGTGTCACTTAATCTTATGTGGAGTTATCTCAACGAACCACCTCGTCATAGGGGTCACAACGCAACAGACGGTGCGTCAATTGGATGCTCGGTCTGTGAGTTATTAGCTTTTCCATTCCAGGGGCCCGGTTGGATTTCGGGTACAGTCCAACCACTCCATACTCCAACATCATCCAAACCTCTGTTAAATTATGCCAAAAGAACTGTATCATCATGGAGAAACCAACATAGTTGACATCACATCATTCAGACTTCCAGTCCTCATGTTATAAGCATTTCTACTCTCAGGGCCCGTTTAGTTCTGAGTTCCAACCAACCAAGACATACCCAAACATCTCTTAAACCTTTAGTTTAATATACTTAAATGACCGTCTCGATCCAAGGAATCCTACGCAACTGACGGTGCGTCAATCGGAGGTCTGTAGCTCACGATATGGTTGTTTAACCAAAAATGGTCCGGAAATAGGGGGTCTTGGCCCAGTCCGACCCGGCCCAACACCCCCTAGGTTGGACGTAACCGGGTCATCCCGACTCGGGTCGGGGTCCTACCCGGTTGAGTGCGGCCCGGCCCAGGCCGACGCTGGTGGCCCATCCCGGCGGCCAGTTGCGGCCTGGCCAATTGGACGAGCGTGTTGCGACACCCCCCCCCCATTGATTGATACCGGCAGTGCCCGCTGGCGTCGCCCTGCCTTCCGGATCCCACGTGGACGCGGGATCCATCGCACCACTACTGTGGCGGGTTTCCTCGAGAGGCGTGTTTCCACCTCTAGGCGCTGGCACTGCCATGCTAGTGCGCTACACCGGTAGCGGCTTCAACTGACCACCTGACGCGCTCTTGTGGTTTGATTCACCCATCGTCAGCACCTGTGGCTCTCTCGGGCCCTGCCCTTCTCTGGGACTGCTTCAAATTTCCATTTCGGCCCCGTTTCATTGTCTCTTGTCATTTGGTACACAAACAAACTACCAGCGGAGGGTCGTCAGGCCATGTTTGTTCGTCTCACGCCTTCTGCATTAAGCGTTATCAATTGGCAATAATCAAACATTTACTTTCAACTATAATAATTGTATAATTTATTCAAGAATAAATTATAAAAACATTATATAATTAAACAGTCATGATCATGTGATAAAACCACATAAATTATAAATAAACAATATTCCCCTACCTCAAGGTTCATCGTTCGTTTACGATATCAAGAAATGGTGGACGTCGGCTCGTTGGCGTCGTCTCCTGGGAGGAGATGATGGTGATGACGATCATTAGCGTTTTTTGCTTCCTCAAAGGCCTTTGATCCCGTCTCGAGCATCGTTCATTGGAGATCCGATGGAAGGAGAACCATTCTTCATGGAGGGAAGGAGCTCTTCTATTTCTCGAGGAATTCTCCACACAAAAAATTTCCCAACCCAATAATAAAATGACAATTTCCCCCATCATAACAAACTTTCCATCTCAATTCAAATTAATTCAAACTCATTAATTAAATGGTTTGTTGGAAAAAATTAAATGATGAGAGAGAGATGGAATGTGGATAGGGTCCACTCCAATAAATGAGTGGAATTGTCATGTATTAAACAAGGGGTGAGTTATGGGGAGTTCATGGGGTTTATGGGGGAGGTGAAGAGTTAGGATCTTGTGTGGGCCCCACCCTAGTAAACTCTCCCATGGGAGGTTAGGTGGGTGTGGTTCCCAAATCTAACTACCACTTTGTAGGATAATAACCACCCTCCACAAATAAAAATATCAAACACATATTTTTATTTATTCCTTAAAAACAAACTGAAAATTAACCTCTTCTCCCATCAAAACGCAATTACGGTAAAGGTCTCCTTATGAAATTACTGGCGATGCGAGTTCATTGTTGCCCTCAGATTTCAATTCTGAGCACTGGATCAAAATATTGAAAAACCAGCTTGTTCGTTTACTAAACATACCCGAGCTAAACTTCATAAATTTATTCTGGGCACACCGGGCCTCAGAATCAGGTGCCATCAGAAACTGCGTACTCATAAAATTCCAAAGAATTTAAGAAAAAAAAATTCCTTCAAATTTATGAGTCTTTACAAAAAAAGTCAATATATTCTAAGTCATTGAATCTCAGTAATCAACATTGATATATTGGTTTAGGTGATTATTTTTTCCTTAATTCATATATCAGTTATTGTAATTCAATTAATCTCTATATTTTAAGAGAATAAAATCTATTGGTACTTTGGATTTTTTATTTCATCTCATTAAGGATGTATAAGTTGAATTTGTTTACATAAAATCGTTATGAGATAGTAAATTAGATGAATAGATAATCTCACATGATCACAAACATGAAAAACGCTTGAAAAACAAATCACAAAATATTAATTTAGCATCTCTTTTTTCTATATTTATCCACCACAAATAACTATTTTAATTTACATAAATAATATATAAACAAATGGTATCATAATCTCAAGCTATTAAATTAAAATTCATGCTATAATTTCAGGCGTGAGTTAAAGACTAATACATTTTTCAGTGTAATATCAATGTAAAGTTAACATGATTTGGCTGAGGATATGAAATATAAATTTTATATAAGTTATGTAAAAGGTAATATAATTTTTATATAGGTAACTAAGTGTAAAATGATAATTTTACATGTTATAAATGGGAAATTATTTTTTATTGGTTTTTAAGTGTAAAACAAGGTTATTTAAATGTAATACAATGTTAAGTAAGGGTGATGAAAAGATATATAATGGTGAAACAATGTTATTTAAGGTTAAAAAAATGTTAATTAAGGGTAATGAAAAGAATTGTATGGTTATAAAAATTTCTGTAAAGGTAAAAGAATGTTACATAAAGGTAAACCAATGTTATGTAATAGTTAATTGATATTATGTAAGGGTAAAACTAATGTAAAGGACATATGTGAGGATAATAAAAGCACCAATAGAAAATATAAGAACTTTATATATGTTATAAACAAACATATAATTACATAATAAATAAAATAAAAAATAATTAAAATTAATAACGTTAATAAATATAATAAAATATCAGAAATAAAAATATTTAGAGGATATTGTAATAAAAAATATTTTAAACACTCTAAAATTAGTGAAATAGTATCCAAGATGTAAAAACATAGAAAATCATTTTCATGAAAATATTACAACATGGAAAAATTGTTTTATCACTTTTCACTTGTTATACACATAAAAATAATCTTCATTTACATATAAATAATTTCAATAAAATATAATATTTACAATGTTTTAAGGAATTTTTAATAAATGGACAACTAAAATGATATTCCGAAAATAAATAAATGAAATTAAAAAATTACAAGTAATATATCTATTATTTCTAAAATTTTTAAATAAAACTTATATAAAAATAAATGATTCTTACTATATTAGATGATTAATAAAGAAATATTTTCTAATATTCATTACATATGGTCATTTTTATTAGAAATAACAATTTCTTTATCTTCATACCAAATATCCTTAGATAATCAATCCATGAAAGATGATATATCAAAAAATTCATCGTCATCATCTAGTTTCTCATTACTAAAATAGTTTTTTTCTCCTTGAAATATGGTAAAATACAAAAAATTTGATGGATCATCAACCTCGAAATTATTTTCATATGTTTCCATTGTAAAACGTTATTATATGTATTCTATTTATTAATATTTACTCGTTTAATTCCAAAATTCAACATGTTTAACACTATTTTTAATAAAAACCCATTTACCGTAAAACCTTGGAACTCAAAATTTCATGTAAACAATCACCTATTTTTCTTCAATATATTCATCATATAAAATTTATGTGGATATTGGGTTTTTGTATTTCAAAAAATAAATATATATTTTTCTATTGAACAATAATATATTTTTATTTTATATTACACTTATACATTCTTGTTATATGTTATTAAATGTATAGCCATTAATTTCACACCGCGAATGTGTTATGACAATTAATCATATCCCACCCATTAACCATTTCAATGTTTCTCTTTCATATGATCTAAAAGTAATAGAAAATATAATTTATAGTAAATTAGATTATTTATTCTCTTTAAATACCCATATATCATTCTTCATCAGAAAACAATATTTTAACCAACATATAAAAAATTTATATTTATCTTAGACTCGTCTATGTTTTTCAATATATGTAAATGTGATTTTTTTAACCTTCTAGGGATTTAATTTTAAATATATGGGTCCACTTTTCCCCAAAATTAACTCAATCAAGGTAAGAGGTAGAAAAAATGACATTCTCCCCTAGAGATAAGTATTTTTTTTAAATTATTGAAACCTCCTTAGACATATAATTCTCAATAATAGATCCTTGTAGTTGATATGAATTAATTACATAACCCTTAAATAACATAATATTTCATTCAAAAGGTTCATCCATTGAACATATAAAATACTAGATAACTTAATTTTTCACACCAAATGAACCACTAAATTCATAAATATACCAAAATAATTTGAGATAAATTAAATTACATGATGTCTAATTATGTATATTATACCATTCTATAACGTTTTCTATGATTTTATATCCATCACCTAATTACATATTGAATTGAAATACTTTCACTCGTTTTTGGTATCCATTTTGTCATAGATGGGTGGTATTCATCACAATGTAACTCATAATATTTGTTCAATAATAACATTATAATCATGAGATTTTAGGCCAATTCACTTTAAAGAAATCATTGAATGAATTTTGTTTTCCAATTGTTGAACAACTCTAAGTAACAATTATAATGATCCGGCCTTAAAATATTACATATTCTTGAATTTAATAAATAATTCACAATCATGATCTTTTTAAGTTTAGTGTTTTATAGAATTATGCCATAACTATTACATATAACCATGAAAATTATATGTAGAAACTAATTCTTAGTATCCATTTTTTCATAAAATAAAAACAATTAAAAAGAAACATGTCTAGTTTTATGATTTAGACAACTGACTTTTTTTTATCCCATCTATGACCCTATTCATCTTTAAGACCTATGAAAGACATTTCAAAAGTTGGGATAAGAATTAAAATCATAGTAAGGGTTATAAAATAAGGAAAGGAAACATTAACCCATCAATAAATACAAATCATTGAGACCATACTTTTCAATCATAACATATTTTATGAAATCGTAAGATTTTTCAATAACACATATAAATCATCAATAATAAAAGTAACTTATGGCATCCATATCATAATAACATTGTAGCTACCACTGCTATGTAGGGAGTTACGTTGTAATACCCATCACACTATATTACATAAATCACATGGGAGAAAAATTAATGTTTACCTCTGTCATGTTACCCAATGCATTGGAGAGCTATCTCGAGCTCATCCGCCCTAGGTTTATCACAGAACCACCCATATTCATAATCAATGATGAAGAACCATAACGTAGTCATAACACATAAAATAATCATAAATTAAAGATAACATTTCCACATTGATTTCACAATATAATATTTTACGATATTGACATAATCAATTCTTTATTAAACCATTTTCTAAAAAACATTTCAAACATTTCATAAATGTATTTTGAATCAAAGTGTCTCATACCACTTTGAAACTTTTAAATGAATTTTCATTTGAATTTATTTATGTCCATATAAATAAATCCTAAAACCATTCTAATAACATGTACACAATGATAAATATTTATAAGAATAAATCATTAAACGTTTGAAACATAATTTAAGTTAAAGAGTTTTTTTAACAAAATGAGAGATGCTTGAATTGAAATAAATAAGGAATAACATTTAATCAGAACTTTATAATATCATAAGAATAAAGGGATTCATTATATAATATGACAAAGGGAATTATATACACCATATAAGAGTGAATTCGTGTATAACAACAATGAAGTCTCAATGGAATGAAAATTGAAACGAAATCTCGTATAAAAACTATAACCTTAAATTAAACATAAATAAATTACATAATAATGTGTGACAAATATAAATACACTAAATATGATTGGATATATATTGTAAATTAATCAGAGAAAATTCTCAAATATTTTTTAAAAAACAACACCAATGAATTGGATTTTTTAACTCAATGAATGAAAATTGAGTTAAAATTACTATTATTAAGTTCATATTGATGACATGAGAATCTAGAAATGGAGTGATTGTATATATAAAATTTATATCCACAAAAAGGGTACTGGAAATTATAAAATAAATAAATAAATAGTGATTCCAGACATAATCATAGTAAGACATAATTATTAATTTGAATATTAACCCAATGAAAATAAATTCATTTAAAAAGATACCTTATCGATTTCGTGACTTACAAAACATACACCCTATGAAATAAGGATCATAGAATGAAAATTTAAGTACCCAAAATTTATAATATATTACACAATTAATACAATAATGGGCAGTACATACACCACATAAAATGAAATGGGGGAAAATATTGAATGAATCTCACAGGAATAAAAAACTGAGATGAAAACTCTTTACCACATAGAAATCAATTGAGTCGTGTGAAAAAAAGTTAATAACCACCAAATGAATCGTATAATAACTTGAAAATAAAGATAATCATGATAATATATTAAAAATTGTAGTACACAATACACCACATGCAATAAATATGTGCCGAAAAATTGAAATCTCACAGAATTAAATGTGAGTTTAGAAACCCCTTACCTCGTATCCGACTAGACCTGTTCGTTCTATAATTTCTTGAATTATAATATAAAGCTAATTTATAATTTCATAAGTACATTTTTAAATTTTATTATTCCTTTTATATCACTTATTACAATGTTATAAGCATTATTTAATCATTTAATTTAATAATGGTTGTTTTGTTGATATTTGGTACTTGAGTCCAAAATGGACTTCTTATAATTACAAGTTCTTCATGTGGTAAGAAGTTCATTATATAAAGAATTATATTCATGACCTAAATATCATATATATAAAATATACTCTATATTTATATATATATATATATATTCATAATTATTACTTGACATTTTATGATAATAAATGAAATGCACCATTCATGGAGACGGTAAGTTGTACATACTCATGAATGCTATTTTCATTTCTATTTATATTTAATGGATGAGAACAAAATGATAAATAGATATATTATAATTATACTATAATATCTAATGATATATATGTTACATAATTTCTTTAACTCCATCTATTATATGTTCCACATATGTCCTGAACGAATCATATCACCTTGAGGGGGTTGTAGTCCGCACTTCCTCAAATTAAATTATCGTGTTTACACATATTGGGAAGAAAAATGTGTGATTTTAAATATAAATTACCAAAGCCTAGAGAAAACATAAACATAATATATATACTATATAAATATATTGCTATCATAATGTCCACCATGAGAGGTGATAATCGATAATTGAATAATAATTTTTTCGTGAGGCGTTAGTTTTTTATCAACTGAAACATTATGTTCCTCACCCATTAGATGGAGGTGTGTGTAAGTGAAGTTCAAATAATTTTCATAAAAATATCCTAGTATATTTAGGTTAATTTATTTTATAAGATAAATTAAAAGAAGAGTTTAGGGGGTGAATAAGGAAAATAAAACAAAAGAACTTAAGAGAATGTGTTGCCTTTAAATCAGGTAACACCCTTTGGTTTGAACCAAAAAGGGTTTCTTGAAGTGCCTTATACCTAATGTAAAGATTCTAGGGGGAATATAGGGATCTTGAGAGTTTATTTGGATAGAGTTTGGATTAGACAAGGGGCTTGAGAGGAGTGATTAATGGGTTAGAGATGAGGGCATTTTATAAGGGGGAAGTGGGTCTCTTTAAAAGTGTGAAACTATTATTTTATTATATAATTATTTTCAGTTTCTAAAGGAAAAAAAAATATTAAAATCATAGATAAGAAGACTCATGGTCTAAAGAAAATCATCCAATAATAATTGGATAGGTTTTGAATATTTTTTAATCTTTATAATTTCATTTTTTAACTATTTATTAATTAGGTTAACACTACATCATTATTGTGTCATAAATAATTTTATTTATATGATTTTTAAAAATTATAAATAAACTACCATGATGTAGTAAAATTTTTTATCATTATAATTAATATTTATAGTATAATTCAGCAATTATATAACCCCACATTAAATTTATTTTAGCAATACAAAACATGTTTAGGAAATTTTGTTATTATAAATAAAAAGTTATTAATATCATTATCTTATCCAAGTGGCATTAAAAGGACAATAGTCTCTCCCAAGGATTTACATGGTCGGAAATTACTCATAAAAAATGGTTAGGAAAAGTTTTAATGTAATTTTTTATTATTGAAATATTGTTTTTACCTTGAATTACCATATTTACCATTAACTGCGGTAAATAAAATTCAAAAGTTACTATTCACAGAAAAAATTATTTTCATCTTATTGAACCAAATTTTACTTAAAAATAACAACCATGAATATCATATTTTAGAAATTAAATTCACATAAGGGGTAAAATGAAATTTAAATGGAAAAGTCATCTTTTCAACCACTACTTAGATTTTTCGCTATTCATCAAAAATTGATGTTTATCAGAAAAATACCAAAAACTCATCCTAAGATATATTTGATATTTCTAATTCATAAAAGATTAATATTTTACAAAATTCAATACATCTATGTTTCATTAATTAATTTAAAATTAATTCTCATAGTCAAAACAAAAAAACGTGTTTTTATGAAATAATATCTATCAAAAGATTGGCAATTGTTTTTTTCCAAATTCAAAGTGAAATTACATCCAATGAACCATATTGGATTAAATGGTAAAAATATAATCTAATTACACTTTAAAACCAATTAAAAATAGAATATAACAATTTAAATAAATTTTATTAAAAGATAGTTTTGAATTAAAATACATTATTTTTAAATATTCATAAAAAATGAATTTTATTAGAAAAAACCAAAAATTATCCTAAAGTAAATTTTGATGTCCTGATTCTAAAGAAAAATTTTATTATGTAAAATAGAACACATAGTAGTAACAAAAAAATATTTAAAGACGGTTCTCTATCAAAAGGTGGTAAATTGACCTTTTAAAGAATATTAGAGTATTTATGCTTAAAATTAGAATCATTTGCATTTTAAGATTCTAACATTTTATGGATAAATGTAAAAACATTTAAAAAAATATATATAATTATATTTTAGTTTGTTCTATTCATTTCTAATAATACAACAACTATTTGTTATCTAATATTTAAAATAATAATAATAATATTATATTATTTTTCCGTATAGATCAACGTTGTGTGCAATGTAAGATTTCAAAGAAATTAATTGTTGTGTAGCATGTACTCCATCAAACATAGCATCCCCATTAAAGTAAAATTAATAACTAAATAACAAATTTTAATAAATATGAAAATGTTATATTCTTTATTTACTTGGGATGTAACAATATTTATACCAGAGAGCCAAAGTAAAAAACTAATGACATATTCTAGAATAATTTATTATAATATTATGTAAAGAATGTTTGATTTAATTTAAGAGTTGGAGCTAACTCCAAACATATTCCCACTGATATTAAATCCTTTATAATATTAAAAATCATCAATTTCATTCTATTAATATATAAAAATGATCTATAAAACCATTAGAAATATTCATCTCACCATGAATAATATCAATACCATATTTGATCTCATGATATATATAATATAGAAGATATCAAATATTGATCATTACATATAAATATTTTTTTTCAAATACCAGTTCTTTGTGTCAGTATGAATATGACACTTGTATATTAACAATATAAAATTATTGATCAATTAACAAATTATTTACAGATATATGATATTTTTTTATTATATTGAATGACTTATTTAATCTTCAATGAGAGAGACCAATTGAAATAAAAATTCATAACTCCTGTGTACAATATTCTTAAGGATTATAGTAATAAACACTATATCTAAAAATACTTTTTTATGTTCATAATTACATTATATTAAACATTATAATTCTATTTAATTAAACATATTAATTTTTTAAGTGTCATAAACATTGATACCTTCCTCCCACGAGTGTTTTAAATCAAACAATAATGGTGATAAGTAAACATAAACATTGTTACCATGTTTTTTTGTTCCAGAAATCAATAATCTCAATATAATAAATATCCACTTCATACAAAACTAAATAGATATATTGTAAATTCAAAATAGAAAATTCCATAAAATATGTTTTCTACTAAGGATTAAATATTTATTCATTTTATCAATGCACAACCAATATATGATATTTTAACACTATTTAAAACATTATGAAATTATATAATAATTTTACTCCATTATGAAAAATCATTTTGAAATTAATTTTTTTTAGTAAATTCACTCTCATATTTATTCCATATAAACCTTTTTAAATCATTTAATTATAATATAAACAATTCAGGAATTGAATTAGAAGAAGAAAAAAAATTTCTTTAGAAGTAGATCTGGTACCTAGAATAATAGATGAATCATTTTTAGTTTTTCTCAAATTCTTTCATTGTTTCCTACATTTAAGGAATTTTTAAAGACCATCATATTCCTCATAATACAATACTCAATCATTACAGAGGACATGTATCATTTTATATTAAAATACAATCTGTTATTACATTTTTCTCATTATAAGTGGAGTACAAAGGATCACTTACCTTAGGGATAATGTCATTCAATAGATGTATCAATTATGTATCACTCAAGAAACTCCGTTCATTTTAGGGATTTCATTTTCATTAATATTGGTATCGTTGGTAAAACAGTAATGTATATACTATTGGGTTACAATTTTTTTCATAATTCCCAATGATTAACTTAGTCAAAAGTTTTTTCTCAATTTTTTATACTTCAATATCATTACTCAATTCCCTAAATTGACAATAACAATAAATTTGAAAATCATCATTATTTTCTATTGATCCCTTCCAAGTTTATCTTTAACAAAAATAAGTACCAAATTTCAGATTAAAATAATAAAAAATCAAATTCTCATGGATATCTTATCTTTACATGTTACTCATATATAAAATTTTTATGAATGGAGAAATGGGTATTTTTTGGAATATTACATTGGAAAACTATAAAAAATAATCAACCCCTTCATCATATTCTTAATTTTTTTTACATGATGTAATCCATTTGAAATCTATTATAGACTATAAAAAATAAATACATTAAATTATGATATTTTTTTAAAATTTAAATTTAAATTTACTTTTGAAAATGATATTCTAAATTAATGTGTAAATTTTTTTATCTTTATCAACATTATTTATATGTATTTAAATATTAATAAATCCATGTTGTTTAACAAAAAAGTGTTGAATAAAAAATAGTTACAAAATGATTAAATTATTAGAAAACATTTAAAATTTGAAAAATATATTAAAAATATACAATTTAAATAATTGTATTTTTTTATAATGAAAGGATACATTTAGAATATTGAATTTAAGTAAACATAAGGAAAAATAAACAGACATAGATTAAATCACATTTAAATTCTTAAATGAACGATAAACCCTATAATCTATGTATTTTTTAATTATAATAAATTACAAAAAATAAACCGTATTAAATGTATAATTTTTAGGTTTATTCCAGAAAAACACAAACATAAACATATTAAAAAACATGGATACATTGAACAAAAAAAATACAAATAAAAATATTCATAAAAATTATTTCTATATCAGGGATTCAATTACTTGAATAAATCTAAATCACACACATAATAAAAAAATATGACCATCATAAGATTTACCCTTTATAATAAAAAATTATTTATTAACCATACGAACTAATTATGAATCCAAACTTATACCAATTTATTTTGGATCAAATTAATATTTCTCTAAAAAAGGTATTTATATAATCATATATGAAAAATATATATCTCTTACTGATTTGTTTTAATTAAAACATAATAAAACATATTTTATAACCCATTTCCTTATTTCTATACACCGAACCAACTTCTAGTGTTTTGATACATTATTTATGCTCTGGTCAAACTCAGAGAATCATTTCATTGAATATTTATTTCAAAAATAAATTGGTTACTCTATTTCATCAATGAATAAGAAAATTAAATTAACTATAAACATTATAAAAAATATTTATTTCAATAGGGTATTCGTTTTTAAAACGCTTATTTCAATATTTTTCTCTCTCGGATTAGAGAAAATTATATAGCCACATTAGAGTAATCATAAAGTAATTCATCAGTAACCCCTAAGAAATAATAAAAAAGTAAATATAATAAAAAATCATTAAATAAATTAGAGAATAACTATTAACCTTTACCAAAACACCAAAAAATTATCTATGAATTAAAATACATTTAATGGTTGAGAAAAAAAAGTCCATGAAGAATTCATAGAAAGGTATGACATTGTAGTCAATAGTTACCAAGTGAGATAAATGGGGGTAAACTACAATTTATAATGTTGTATAATGGTTAAAGAAGACATATAAGTTAGATGATGGCATCATAATGTAATAATTAAGGTTTAGTCTTCTCTAGGAGGGAATACTAAAAGGCTAACATGCATAAAATGAAATAAAACATAATGATCCAAACATTTTATTAATATTTTAAAATGGGTTTTAATGTTAGATATTTGATTACAGAATTTGAAAAAAAAAATCATTGTTTACCAAATTCATGTTAAAATCAATGACATTGAAAAAAATATCATATTGGTTTTATAAAACATATGTGAAATAATATCCAACAACAATTCTTCTTTAAATAGAATACAAACTAATAATTTATATGTTATATATAGGGTTTTGGATTTTTCTAATAAATGAGTTTTGTTAATTTATTTATATCCTTCTAAAATATTAATAAAATTATTAATTCATGTATACAAAGTGATTTAGGATATTTTTTACATGGTATAATTAAAATATTTCCTATATTTCTATCTCACTATTCTCACCATTGATAAGTAAGATCTTCATAAAATCTCATGCATTATTTTTTCAATTTCAATATGATAGTAGTCATAGGTATGGATACTATTCATTGGGAATATTATCTTTAGTTTCCCACTCTATTTATTAGATATATTATTGTTATATCTATTATATATATTATTTAGTGATTAATTTTATTTTCATATTTATACCATTTAGGACCAAAAAAACATACATTATTCAATTTGATGATTCCGAAATGTATATGGTTGGTGGTTCATAAGTTATCCCTAATTAGTAACATATTTCCTCCGTCTTCTCATACATACCTAATGACTTTTTTTCTTATACATAAATAAGTGGATAATCCTTTTACATCAAACATCGATATTCTGATTCAGGCATTGGATGATCCTTTATTAATTTTAAAGAATTTAACTTGGACTTTATGTGATGAATTCCTTGTACTAATTCAATGGGAAATTTTAGGGAGAACCGTATGGGTATGATAAAAGGAATTGTTACAATGAATAAAGAGTGACACATTTTATAAGAATATGAAATGAAAAAATATATTAATGACATATTAATATACTATGACATAATGTGATGTGGTTCTTAGGTGATAAATCATTCCCCCTAGTATTAATTTGGGTG
This sequence comes from Viscum album, assembly GCA_963277665.1. Lineage (NCBI taxonomy): Eukaryota > Viridiplantae > Streptophyta > Magnoliopsida > Santalales > Viscaceae > Viscum > Viscum album. Next base: position 131,692,705 of record OY728138.1, on the reverse strand, counting down.
TAGTAGAGCAGTGAGGGCTGTAATTACCCATTGGTAATGATTTGGTCTTATTGTTCTAGGGAGGGGATCCATTACCTTAGGAATTGATGTAAATGTGGTGGGGTCTGAAGTGTTTCCCTTATCCATGGTATTGATATTGATATTATAGAGAATGGAGGGGTTCCATTCCCAGTCGTATTATTGTGGTTTTTGGGGACTATAGATGGGAACCATTCACCCAAATTTTAATTTGGAGGATGTGGTGTAGGGATTGCAATCATTCCTCCTCAGTGATGATTTTATTTTTTTGTAGTGAGGGGAGAAATTTCCTAGTCAGGATATGTTGTACTTTTTTATTGATTTTCTTGTTTAGATACATTTTAAACTGGATGAAGGATATATATTAAATCCTAGCTGTGGCCATTTGACCATAAGATCAATAGTTTTATTTAGTCAACTTATTCATTTAGAATATCAAAAATACTTACTAGATAGGATTTATATAAGAACATCATTGTTAGTAACCTATTGAGTTGTAATCACACATTTCATAGTTCATTATGGTCACTGTAGTAGTATTCATGGTATTAATACATGAAACGAATGAGGTACCTATGATTAATGAATGATATATGTAACTCATATAGACCATGGGAGATGAGACTCACCAGACCTTCAAGATAATATTTTTAGGATGCCTTTATTTTTATAAATATTTGATTATATTGGAAATTTATATAAATTATCCACCAAATTTAAATCCATGTTTTGTTTGTATAATTTGTGTGATATTTACGACCGTTATATTTTTATATTATTAATGATTTATTTTACCTTATAGAATTTAGAAGTGAGGCCTTTTTATTTATGATTTCTTTTGATGGTAAACATTTATTATAATTTTTATTTTTAATATGCTTATCTAATATAGTTGTATAGTATCCCAATCATTATTTTTATAAAATATGTTAGGTTGAATATTACTAGTATAGAGTGTTCCAATTTAATATGTTTCTGATTTGATTGGAGGAAATGATCAATGATCATGGGTTGTAGAGAAATGTTCAGTTTTGTTTGTTGAAGTAAATAATATGTAATTAGAGGAACAAATATCATAATGTTTTTTCATTATTTTATAGAGTAAAAAAATTTGGTTAGTCTATTTTTAGGTTATGTAGGTTGGTTATTATGAATAGTGATCATACTGGAATGATGCCCTTCAGGGATGTCGGTGTTGGTTCAGAACTGATATGAAAAAAAATTTATTGGGGAGAACCCAAAGTGTCTCAATTAATCTATCCAGTTGGAGGAATAAGTTGTTTATTAAAAGAATGTTTTTTCACTAAGTGTGCTTGGGTGACATGAGTAAGTATCTAGGAAGTGTGTTTAATTATGTTTCCATTATTCCCATGGATGAGAAAGAATGTTTCTATAAGGACAAAAAATATTAATTATTGACTATATAATCCAATGTTCAACAACCTATGAAATGATATTCTTGGGATATTTTATCATTAAAGGATCTAGAATAAACCCACATGGTTAATTTTTTATGGAAGAGGAAGGATTATGGTTTGTGATTCTGATGTGGTATTGTGAATCAATTGTGTAAATATAAGCCTGACCACAACCAAATCAATGCTATGGTGGGGGGTTTCCTACCAGCCTGTTGTCTTGAAATCCCTATATTTGATGATGTGGATATTTCTGTTGTTACAAAATGTACAAAGTCACATATTGAGTTAATCTATTCAATACATATTAAATTGTTTTGGTCATATTATATGTATCAAAATACAATGACACCCTAAGATTGATGGTCTACATCTTGGGGTGTATTTATTTAGTTTATTATTCAAATAAAGAGTGGTATTGTACACTGATATTCCCGATGTGGGTATCTTTTTTACATTTCATTCATGTATAAACATCTTGTTAAAGCTCATGATTCAAGATCATGGACTTCTATGAATGTATTTTGAGAAGATAGTGCATGGAGGATCCAATTTGATTAGATATTTACAATTTTGTATTTTAATGTGTTTTTTTCATTTTGTACTCTTTTTTAAAAATATAAAATGAATTTATAGGGTTAGTTTATATGTTTTTAGTGATAATTAGTCAAGATGTATTTGTTATTTATTCCTTAGGGTCATGTACAGTGTGCAATTAAGATACTTGTGGGGACGAATCCATATGGGTGGATTGGATTTCATGCAATTCACTTAGATTCTCTAGATGAACCATCCATAACATACACACATAATATGACATTATATATGAATATCTATTATATCCCATAATTAATTACACCAATAAAAACTATAGTATTATTATCTTTAGGTATTAGATACATAACCAATAAGATAGAAAATAGATCCATATAATATCAACCACAAATGATAAAATTCTAAAAATATTATACATAATACTATTATTCAATTACTATGGTATGGAAACATAAGAAATGTATGTCCTTAGACATTCAGTAAGGGTAATACAGAAGGGATATCAATCACCAAAACATTGGTGATTATTAATAAGATCATAAATGAGCATAATATGAACATGATTTTATGATAAAGTAATCATATACTCACATTGAAATGATTAATAAGAATATATCGTTACATATATCCTATTTTTATGTAGATAAATAACTAATTTATATGGCGTGATATAATAATCTATACATGGATTATAATGTAAGATCGTATCCTATGTCTAGTTTCACTACCAAGACCATTAGAATATTGTGGACAAGCATGGATCATTATATAGTCAACAAGGATATCCTTAAATTTCCCATAATTTAACATATCCTAATATGTGAATCTCACTCAATACATTTCAGGGATATGTAATTATATGAACACTCATCTCCTAATGATACTGAATGCATAGGTTTTCCACATGAACAAGACAACATTCAAAAATCAACTATAGAATAATAACACCATTTAAATTTATTTTATAAAAATTTCCACCGTAAATAAATAATTCACCAAGAACAATAAAAGAAATGATCTACTTAAAACACATCCCTAGTGAAACATGATAATAATTTAAGGATATTCACATTGATTAAAAACACTTTAGAATAATATTATAATAACATTTATAAAATAAGTTGAATTCTCTCTTACATATTGATATATTATATGATGAAATATGTTTTAATTAAATAGACTATAAATAATTATCATTTCAATAAGTACTATATTAAATAATCATATATACATGAAAGGTATGATTCATAAAAAAACTATAAAAATAGAGGGAGAAATTTACATGGTGAGAAACATAATAAATAATGGAAAAATAGATTTCATTAACACATAGTAAAACACAAAAAAAATATCCTTATGAAATTGTATAATTTAAGATAATGATAGATAATATATACATGACACAAAATATAAAACATATTCCTGTATAAAAATTATTCAAGTTAAAAATAAGAGGTAAAAACAATTACCATTATAAAAATCATTTCATCTACTTTATGAAGAAATTAATATTGAAAATGTAAGACAGAATTATATCTTTGAAAATAACTATAAGATCTGAAATAGTTGGTGTAATAGGAAATAGTAATACATATTCTACCAACGAAAACATCAAAAATATCATATAAGAAAACTGATTGAGACTAAGAACAATACATTTACTCAATACTCCCAATAAAAAACATTAAACACTTTTGTAATAATAATATTGATCTAAATAAATTTTCACATAACATTATTCTAATGTATATGATTATATATAATTATATTATAACAAGTTTTTAGAAATATATTGGTTTCATATTATTTATTTTCATATAAAAAATTAAATTTTATTGTTATATAGAATTCATTTAAGGGATATTTTGATACTTGATATTTGATAATAATTTAATCATTTAATATTTATTATGTTCATTTTAATAAATGTTTGTAAAAAAATATTCTCTTCCATGTTCATTTGATGGAATATATGGGTATAATAGGAGGATTGGAATTCATTATGACCATGTCTTGCATAATTTACTTATAAAATTGTGTTGCAATATAATAGAAGTTAATTTTTTTGTCTCTCTTTTAGAATTATACTGATAACATATAAATTATTTAATATAATATATTTGATTATTATTATCATTATAATCATTTATATTTGAGGTAACTAAAACCGTATAATAACATTCTTGTATGTTGTTGATCCATTTTAAATAATATCATGATATATTATTTAATAAATTAGTTCATAGACTTAAATAATAGAAACATCAACTTTAAAAAAGAATAATAATGTTAATTATACATCAATATAGTGGTATATTAGAATTATAAATATAAAATATGATATTGTAATTAAAATAATTTTTGAAGAATAAATTTACTTATATGAAATCACTACTCAAAGAATTATCCTTCTAAATGATCATTTCAAGCCATATTAATGAGACTAGAAGATAAAAAACATTTAACAATGATTTATTAGAGGTAAACTAAATATAAATTCCACTAAAAATATATAAAGGTGTAATTTGAATTGTGTAGATGATGAGCCCTTTTATAGGATATTTTGAGTGTAAATGCTTACTATATTGATTATTTAATGTGTAAGTATTTTGATGTTACATTTATTGTAAATCCAATGAAGAAATATTTTAGACATGGGTTTTCCTCTACTCATAAAAATGATTCAGATATATGGTTAGTGAAATTTTATATTTTTTCCTTTAATTTTATCCTTTTATCTCATTTAAGAATTGACATGGTAAATAATTTTTTTATATTGGTGAATTATATTATTTACTATATATAATATTAAACATGATACATAATTTCTAAATTTGGATTGTAAATATGAAATCCATTTCATTATCTTCAATTTATAAAATTTATTAAATACTATTCTATTCTACAAATATATATCAAATAAATTATTTCATAATTAACCTTCATATCATTAATTGATATTCATCTTATTCATAATAAATTGTAAATTTTTATATGAATGGTAATTAATTAGTGTAAACCCACACACACATTATATTTCATTAATTATATTATAGAAATATGAAAAATAATTCATTAATTAAAGGAATATAATTTATAATAAAATAATTTTTCGAGAAGAATAATATATTTCCTTAAACAAGATTCATTGACTTTTTATTCCCTATAACTATTTAATTATTTACCTAATGTTATTTAATTTTGTTAATATGGAATCTAATAATGTTTGAAAAAAATTTATCATTACATTGTTAATTTTAATAACAAAATTATTTTAAAGAATATTTCCTATAAAATAATAGATATTTGCAAAACATAATTAGTATAATTTTATTTTATTCAAAATATATTAATTATAAATTAACTATTTATAAAATATATTATCTTAATAAAAAAACTACTTAAATTTATAAAATATTCACTAGAACTATTTTAAATATAACATCCTGGCTTTCATAATATGTACAAACACTTATGATATTATTCAAAAACACTAATTTTATGTTAATAATGTGCTTTAGTGGCAATGGATGGGTTTAAGAGAGACTAGTTTTCATTTAGATCCGGAAGCTCTAGAAGTGGACAAATAGATTGGTCCACAATGATATAGAAGATTTAGTGCTAAATGTGTGAGTCAACCGAGTAGGGTTCCTAGTGCATAACAGGAGGCCACATAATTTCAATAAACCATATGACTTATTCTACACACTATTGTAGGAGGAAAAATCTTTTTGACATGGCCATTTTCAATTTATATGCATTATTATTCCAAAAAAACACATTGAATTTAGGAGGGGGTTTATTGAGATGTGTTGGGAAAATGGTTGGCGCATGGTTAGGAAACCGTGCTTCCAAACCATGTGGACCCTTATTGTTGGGATAAATTACTGTTTTCCACATGAGATATTTTTGACCCCTAACTATCCATCCTCTATCATGTTTCACCCATATAGTGTCCTCCTCCCATGGTGTGACGCTCCTTCTCAAACGAAGCAAGGATTTTCCATTGAACCTTCATCTAGACTCTATTTTCATCTGCATCTGATGTGTAAAATCCTTATTAGTATTCTCAATAATTCACCTTCATGAATTATTAGTTTATCTTCTAATATATTGTGCTATTTTAGTGTGAGATTATTTTTTATATTTTATGATCTTCTATCTATTCATCAAATGTTTCTCATGCTAGCTTTATTCAAGTGATGAAACTGGATGAGGGGTGTACTACAATATTACATTTTTTGGTCAAGTTTCTTTCACTCAATATCTAGTTATTGTTTATAATTTATTTTGATGCACATACCCAACATTATGATGTTTCCTCCAAAATGATTAATTATTTTAATTAATGGTTATTATAATGTATAATGAGACCCTAGATACCCACATATCAATTCCATGATGTATTTACCGCATCAGGATCCCTCTTATAGGTGTCCTGGTCTTTAAACATAAGATCCTTAAACTTTTGATATTATAATTATTATATTTTGATAAGGTGTATGATTTTATGTCTAACAAACACATTGAAATGAGATTTTATCTAATGAGTTATATTTTTCAATGAATTAGGCCCATTTTTTATTCTATAGTTTAATTTCATGAATTAAATGAATTAACCAACTTGTTATAAATTCCTTAGTTGTATGGTATGGGTTAGTGGCAAATGTAACTTTCACTTCAGTTAATATTAGATAGATATAGAGTTTCGTACATTAGTACTCTTTGGACAGGCTCACCATGATTCATAATTTTAAATGGCATTGATTAATATTTTTTTAGGGGTAATACTTAGATCTTTTTTATGGATTTCCATAGACAGTATAACCATGAATATTTTTTACAAACCCAATAATGATAACGATTACATATGGGAGAAATATTGGAGGGGATTAGTGGGGGATATGGTTATATTGTCCAAAAGAAAATGCATGGTCCCCTATGTCATACACTATAGATTGTATCATAGGTTCATGATTTATACCACATAGAGAGTAACGCATTGGATGAATTTATTCATAAACTTGGATTAACTATTATAGTGTTGGGTACATGTAGTTCCCCTGGTGCGATACCCATGTTCTATTATCCAGTTACCCTTGGATGGAATGAGGAAGATGTTTTATTAAATCTTAGAGATTCTTTATATGTAATTATAGTTTTTTAACCTATTAAATTAAATGATACATATGCTATGAAAAATCACAATCTTGCGATTAGTCATGTCTCGAAACATTATTTACAATGACCCTTTAGTACACACATATCGGACATATAACATTTCAATATGGATTCAAGACATTTGTCATTAGCTGATAAAGGTATTGTTAATTTATTATCCACAAGGAAATTTGACAAATATATACCATTTATTTATTTCTTATATTTTATTATTATTTACATTATGATCAATTTATGTTCATATATTGGATTGTTCTAGAAAAAATAATTGATGGCATACATAGTATATATCACACCCTTCTCAGGAATCCTTTGGAACATAAGTATAATTCCAAAAGATAGGTCTACACAATGGGATGTGAAAATATTCCAATGATTGATATTTTACACTAGGATGGATTATGGGAGTATAAGACTATACTTATTCCCGTGATTCGTTTAGAGGAAGCCTTCGGTATTGTCAATATTTTTTAGCAAGTATTATATTATTTTTTCTCTTGTATATTATTAAATCATTTTTTATAGCTACATGAAATCATAATCATTATATTATATATGATTATTATTGAGATTTCTCCATATTTTTTATCTAGATGTTAAATTATTATTATTCTAATCTATATTTCTTATTTATTCTTCCATTACTTCCTATTTATTTTTTAAAATTTTTATAAACTCTAACTTATGATGGAATAGGGTTCCCACGAACACACCCTAGGCCCTTACTACTACTCAGAATCTTCTGGAGTATGGGGAGGTGCACTTGAGGTCATGTTTCCTACCATCTTGAGGAACCACATAATGGATTCTGTGGTGGCATACTACAATGTGGTATGAGATCTCCTTTTTCTTGTTGTTGTACTATTTGGGTATTAGATGGGATACTATGATGTATTATCCAAACCCTGTATATGGTAACCCCAGATTATAGGTATGGTAAACTTTTATTATTGATGGTTTCCTATTATAGGTTAATTGATTTCCCTATTGGGCTAGGAACATGTTTTGAGATGCTGTAATTTTTTATATTATTATTTTTATTATTTTCAATTTATTTGGATAAATATGGTAAGGGTGTATGATATCATGCATTATATTGTTTACCTAAGAACTCACATGTCATTCATTATTCTAAATGAAAATTTTATTACATTATATATTACTTGTAATTCTAGTGATTTTTTTGACTTCCTTGATTATTACATATGAAAATGTGCTAGTGTTTCCTAAATATAAATATAATTCATTTAATAAAAGTGCCCACAAAAATTTAAATTGGGTATTCATACATAAGTTGATGATGACACCTTAATTAACCAATTATTCCCTATTTGAGCCATGGACCATTGATTATATAGAAGGAAATGTTATTTGATTTGAATAGATGCAATAAAATTTTTATTTATAAAGAATTTACTTTTATAAATTTGGAATGGACATTCATCTAGTAAAATAATTTTTCATGACATGTAACATCCTAATGTCAGATGCAAATGATAGCTTATAGTTACATGGGAAAATAAATAAATTTATAGAATATGAGACTTTATAAATTGGGAATTGTGACACATCTAACTGGAATGTGATTAATATATACATATAAAAATGTATAAACATAAAAAAATTAATGTGTTCCATGAAATCATTTATGATAAATGGGGATATGAATTGAAAAGTAAAAAATAATTTTCCTCTATACCTTGAAATTGATATTCCATATACAATGAACACTATTTCATTATTTGGGATCCTGAACCTGACCCGAACTTAGTAACGAGAAGTAATTAGGTTCTCCTATGACCCATTTTTACCATTCAACCCACATTGAATTGGATATTTGAGATGGAATAGAGGATTCTATCATTATTATAAGGTTTTATTACAACCCTATTCCATTATCATTGATCATATCTATTTCTAAAATATTATCAGAGGTGTTCATAAAGAAATTGTAATCTTTTGAGAACATTAAATCCTATAATCATATTACATGAGGGTGGAAATGACCATGTTGTGGTGGTAATGGTCCCTATGCCATTAGTATTACCTCCTATAGGGCCACCTGACGAACCCCCTTTTCATCATCTAGTAGGTTTCAATGATATGTTCTGAGATATATTATTATGATTTGTGTTGTTTGTAAAATGAGATATATGATCTACCCCTGTTATTCCATAATTGGCACAATAATTACATCAAATCCATCCTCCCATATTTTCATAGGATGGTGGTGGTCATGCAGTTAAAACATTTATAGATTATATTTTATTATTATAATAGGGTATGAAGTTTCCTCTAGATCATAGGGTAAATCACAAAAACTATATGATCTATGACTCAAACATGCATGTGTGGGATGTCATATCTTAGGAAGATTGTCAACTATATATGGTATGGGTATACATGGAAACTTCCTTATATTACTACTCCTTTATGTATATATTGAGAGTGTACCCTGATATAGAGTTTATGCACTTATATAAAGAACCCATGTTTATGGTGGATTACTCTGCACACTTCTCTGAGCATTTACATTTTGTACTGACATTGAATGGTGATGACCTAATGATCATGAGACAATTAAAGTATGTTATTTTTTACTCCATTATATTTTATGAGAAAATTTTAAGATAAAATCCATATCATAGATAGGGAAATATGACTTTATCACTGATTATAACATTATAGAAGATGATAATGTGATCATGGGTGGTTCAGCTTTATGGAAAGGAAAAAATTTGTATAGTAGTATGAAATTTCACTTCTAGTATTCACATGGTGGTTGTGCTAGCCAAATGACATGTACCGAAAATTCTGTGTTATGAAACTAGTGTGGTAGGTATGGATATAGGATGTCCCATTACAATATGATCTTGATTGATTGTTGAGAAAATTGGAGGAGGGGTCACAATCAGTGTATCTACTAAACATTCCCTCTTCATCCTAGTGAGAAGAGCCATGAATCGAAACATCATTTGTGTAGAGGATTAGTATCCTCACATCATTCAAGGATCTGATATATTATTATAAAATAATTCTATGGGGGTGGTAATTACAAAGGTATTCAAAATTTAGAGTTACATCACCAGTAATGAAGACACGCACAGGTTATTCAGGTTAAAACTCAATTTCGTGGATGTGGCTACATTTATGAAGTGCATCCTCACATGAGGTTCGTATTTCATGGCCTTACATAGAATGAGTTACTGTTATATTATATCCGACATTATTTTCTAAATTATTTGATATAGGTGGGTCACATTCATTTGTATATGTGGGAACTGTGGAATGACTATATAAAGAGATAGAGAACTTATGTTGCATTATGACTCTTGAGACACTGTTATGGTTCAAATCAGATAGTATCCTCTAGTGAAAGTTTAATCTCTTCTGAAAGCTGTTTATAATTTCATATGTACTTTTTTTCCTCAAGTTGATAGGATTAAACACCAATCATAGGATATATTGGCAAGTGCCATGTAATTCCCATGTTGAACAATATCACTAAATTGTTCCTTTAACATCACATGATTGTAGTTCCCACATTTTGAAGGAAGAATGGAATGTCCATGAAATTCAATTTATATATAATTATCATGGGTTGGGTGGACTAAAACCCTTAAGGCTGTTCACTTTTTGAGAAATAAAGGAATGCATTTTGTGGAAAGCCCTACCATGGTGGATCATTTCATAGATTTATTACATGAAAACTTCTCTATATTACCTCATATTAGAGAGGTGTATTCAACTATCACATTAGTGCTAGTACTAGAATCAATTCCCATTCCAAATTATTTGATGATACCAATAGATCCCAATGTAATCAAGAAGTAGTTTGAATACTTCTAATCAGAGGGTTTCATATGAATAGTACATCATCATGGGGTTCACCATTCCTTTTATTAATTAAGGAGGATGATACTCTTATCCTTTCAGGGATTACCATTGGTTTAAAAACATATGGTAAAGAACCAGTATCTTTTATATCATAAAGGTGGGTTCTTTTCCTAACTCTAAGGAGTAGTAATTTTATCTTTGATAAATTTGAATTTAGGTTATCATTAGTTGTGTGTGTGACCATCATGCATACCACGTACAATGTTTATAAGTATGTATGGATTAATTTAGAAAATTATTGTGAATTTGAGACTTAAAAATATGTCCACCATTTTCATTTAGTTCTTGAATTGGGTTTCAACACATATCTATATTCCTTTGTGGTAGAATTTTTGGATGTTATTTTGGTGTATTCCCAAACTCAACATGACCATTCCAAACATTTTTTATCATTATATATAAAATTAGATATAAATGAATATTTTATAAGTTTAAAAATTACACTTGTTGATTAATAAAGTTCACATCCTAAGAAATATCATTTTAGACAAAATATTATCTATTGAGTCGGGTGCAGTTACCATCGTGGTTTTTTAAGCGCAGCCTAGGAATGAATTTGGCATACATAGTTTCTTGGGGATAGTAAGCTATTGCGGTAATTTCATTCAGGACTTATTATGCATATAGGGTCATATAATGGGGTTGAATAATAATGGTGTGAAATGATTCTGGTTAGAATCAAGTGAGATATTCAAGAGTTGAACAGAAGACTTACATCATCACAATTCATGATTCTTCTACAGAATTGTTGGAACTACAATGTTTACTATGATTCTTTGGGAATCAGGATAAGAACTATTATGAGGTAATGATATCATCTGGTACTCTACTGGAATCTCTAGAAGAGACCTCGACTACAGAAATTCGATACATACAACCTCAACCAAGTAGTTACATATCATGATTTTTATTGTTGTGGAAACTACATGTTGATGGAATGGTTAGTTTTTTATAAAGATCAATAATGGAACAAATAAATTTCAACATGATTATATTTTTATGTCAGAAAGAATAGGAAAGTATCATATAATAATTTTTTTGACATTGTGATTTATTAAACTCATATGATGTGGAATACAGTAGATGATGACATGAGTTGGATGACTCAGACACAAGCCTTACTTTAGGCTAGTAATGAGTTCCAGTTGATGGGTCTATTTTCATATATGCACTTGGATATTCATGAAAGATAAGTGACACAATTTTTAGTATCATTAGCAGTTTCATCCTCTCTTCTGGAATAGATGAGTAAGAGATAACTTTTAGATATTGAGGGGCGAGTCTTATGGGAAAGTATTCCAATTGAGGACCTGCCTCCTGGTTAAGTTATCAGTGGGGATGATATTACACACCTCAATGGACATATCTAGGATCCTAATTTAATATCGAATGAATTGATGTGGGATTACCATTATTATATTTTGTAAATTCACCCTGGTCTTGCGAAGATGTACTGAGAAATATATCATGTGTATTTGTGGATGTGTATAAAGAGTTATATTATATTTAATATCATGATGTTTTCCACCTATTACTAGTTGAAGGAATTGAATAATAAATCTAATGGACTCTTAACACCCCTATCAATTTCATGAATGGAAATGGAATGTGTTCGCTATATATTTAATGATGGTGTTGTTATTATCTCCTCAAGGAAATTATGCAGTATGGGTGATCAACAATTGGTTGACCAAGGTCACAAACATCGTACCTTTTTGAGCAACCTTATTCATTAATGAGGTCTGGAGACTTTATCTTCATTAAATTTTAGTCCTTCACAGTGTTTCCCATTCCATCATATTAGACCCTGATTCTAGTTTCACATCATTGTTCTTAAAGGGGTAATATAAAAAACAAGTTTCACTTGTTTGATGGAGTGAAAAATATTTAACTTGGTATAACTGGATGTCTAAGAGGACGATTAGGTTGCTAGAGAAATTACACTAGGAACATCTCCTAAATTTCATAGGTTTATGAGAGAAACATATACGACTTATTGAGTGTAGATATAATAATATCTATTAGGTAAACATTCAGAAGGATCATTATGAGGTTCTAAATTCTATGTTATATCATTCACACTTGTACTAGTTAAAGGTAGGTGAGGAATCACTACATGGCCCTTTTCTAGTTCAAGAATCATCAACATGTGTATAACATATTCAAAATCATTTGGATAAAACATGGTGTAGTTATAATTATTCTATCAATCATCATCATTGGCCTCTAAGGTTCAAGGTGAGACATCGGGTCCTTCTTTGAGTATCACATAGATTGAGTCATAGACAGATTAAAAGACATATAAATTAATAACATCATTACATAGGAACTTTTTATAGCATGGAGATAGTTTTTATTGTATCCCCTAGTATTTAGTTTCATCATAAGTAAATTCTAGGGAACAAATCTTCCACATATCATAGATTTGTTGTTATCATTATGAAACATCCTATTTATTTGATCCTGGGGATATTGATATGGATCATGAAGCATCTTTTTAGGATAATCCAAAATTTATAATTGATCCAAGTTTGATGGCTCTCAAAAGAAGATATGTCCCTTCCGTATGGGTTCTATGTCAAAATAAATATGTCCAGGATGAGACATAGGAGAGAGAGTCTAACATTCAAGATAATTGGTCAAAAAATATATTATTTTATGATTTACCACCATTATATGGGAAACTCAATATGAGTAGTTTTATATAGTGTAGGATGTGACATCCCTTTATTACAAAGAGGTATAAAATCCTTTTCAAATAACTGGAGATTATATTTTAGTATTTATTAATGTGATTACAAGGATATGAAGGGGGTGAAGAGATGTTATTATATTATTAAAGCCTAATGATCTAGAATATGGGGATATATATTGAGCCCCACAGTTTGAGAATTGTTAGTGATAATTTTTCAACACAATAATACATGATTTTTAGAGAACAATGGAAGGCTACATGGTTTGAATGAACAATTCAACCCAATACACATGCACATTTGAGTGCTATATAATTTCTAAGATATCCATTTTACACAGACTATAAATGGTTTTTCAAACTGTGTTCCTAGTTTAGACTACTGGTTTCCTTTTTTTGTGTTGGGTTCATGGTTGATGCAAGGTTTGGAAAACCATGTTGCCAAACCATGTGACCGCTTAATTAAGGGGAATGTATAATTTTTTTCTTTTACATGTTTTAAATATTTTACTATCCTAAATCCCTCATTTTTTCATCACACAACAGCCTCCTCCTGATGACTAAATATCCTCCTCGAACAATGAAATGATTTTTATAGCACCCCCATCTGGACCTTGTTTTCTTCTTTATCGGGTGCATTGGATTATTAACAGTATGTACTCTAATAATCTTACTTATGTTCTGAGTTAATATTCCCATCCTCTATCCTATTTTGGGTAAGCTTATATATCCTATTTTACAGGTTTATAACTCTTCATTTCGTATCCACCATTTTAGGTAGATTGAAGTTATGAATCTGGGTGATGACAGTGTTATGGGTTAAGGTCGGTGGTCCCATTTGATTCCCTCAAAGTTTCACTATATTAAATAATTTTTCATTGTGAGGAATGGTATAATTTTTTTTCCATTCCTATACAATTATTATTTACTTAAATATTAGGTTATTATTATATATAGTGGGACCATACCTACCCACGAATCAATTCTTTGAGGTATTTTACTTGATGTGGTCATCCCAATGGTTGTGCCCCTCTTTAATAGTTTAAGATCATTATTCATAGACAATGAGAATCATTAAATTTAGATATGGTGTATGAGTTTCATTGGAGAATGTTTATTTCAATGTCAATTGATCTTATGAATGATATTTACCCTGAACACGACCCATTTGCTATATGCCATAGTGGAATTGCTTGAATTAAATAAATTGGACAACTTGTTTGGAATGTCTTGGGGGTATGGTATGAGTTTTGGCTAACTAAAACCTTCAATTCACCTATGTTGATATAGATAAAAGGGCATTGAATTGGGACACCTTAAAAGGGTTGATCCTGATTTAGAAATAAATTTTTTGATGATTAACTTCACACTGAGATCGATAATTGTAATTTTTTTACTAATTTTCTTAAATGGGATATCTAAGCAGATTAACAACTTATCCATGAACGATACCAATACCCTAGGGGAGATACATTGGATGGTCTTAGGGAGTGATAGGGTTACATTGTTCATGATTGATACTTGGTCCCCTATCTGTTAAACCTTGTATGAGTTTAGAGTTTTATGCTTTACATAACTCCAAGACCGGTACATAGGATTCTATTATGGATCACCATGTATGGAATATTATGTTTTTGGGTATTTGTAATCTTTCCAGCGAGATAATCATGTTCCTTTATATTTATCACCTTGGATAGAACAAGGTTGATATTTGATTAAATCCTAGATATTTCTTACATATAATTCATGTTTTTAACCAATTTGTTTAAATTATATTTCCACCAAATTTAATCACACACATGGACTAAAAATTGTTTTTTATTATTATGCAAACAATTTTAAGAGGAAAGAGAAAAAACATGCATTACTTCACCATTTCACCACTTCCCCATTACACCACTTCCACACTTCCCCACTTAAAACAATACAAGCCTTCAAAACAAACGAAATTCAAGCACAATGGATGGGCAATCCATTAATGCATTAAATCTAAAAAACCTTCCTATTTAGAGCCGACATCATCAAGAGAAGGCCGAGGTAGGTAGTATTGGTCTGGTATCCATGAATAAAATTAAATGATATGTATTATTTATGTATTAATTCAGATATATTATTATTGGAACACAACTTATTTTATATTCACATAATGGATTGTTCTAGTCATTGTTGGTGGTGGCGTACATAGTATATATCACACCCTTCTCAAGCCACCATTAGTACTTTAGAAGACTTTATGAATTCAGTTGTACACGAGTGGATGTGTCTAGAATTTGATTTTTTACATTTGGGGGTAGTATGGAGTACATGATAAGAGTACAATGACTATGTTGATGATTCTAGTAGAGGTAGGCTTTTGACTTATTTGTATTTTTCATTAGCATGTGTTTTTTTATTCATTTCACGTATATCACATGTATCTAATTTTTTATAGATTTATGAAATCATTATCATTATATTGTATCTATTTATGATTCATCTTCTTCATTATACATTTTATTTGAAGATATATTATTATTACTCTTTTGGATTCCTATTACATCTTCATTTTTCTTCTATTTATTATTTACCAATAAAAACACTCTAACTTATGAGGATGTATTCCACCCACAGACACGCAAAAGGCCCTCACTACTAGTCTGCAACCATTTTCATATATGTAGGTGGGCTTATGTTAATCTGTCCAAATGTCTCAAGGCACCACTTTGTTGAATCAATTGTAGGATGCTACATGATCCATGTATAAATGATAATCATATATCGATCAAAAATGCATCCAATGATTATATATCAAATGACCATATATCATTTATATTTATATTATAGATTTATATTCATATAAATCCTAAAAAAATTATATAAAATTAATTCATAACCATTAATTATTTCTTCCTCAAAATGCATAGTATATTTCTAATAATTTTTCTTCATTCTATATTTTTAATTTGTGTAATGATATTAAATTTAAACAATGATGATGAAGATTTCATATTCATGTTAAATTTATTAATTCGCAGAATTTTTAGTAATAATTTTCATATTGATATTTCATATTTATTCCTTATAATTTATTAATATTTATTATGTGTTTTATTGTTTTAACATAATAAAAAATATTTGTATTTTTTTAATATATTGTTCTATGTGGGAAATACAATTCAACATATTAAAGTAATAAAAACCATAGGTGTTAAACTCTACACCCCTTAAAAATAGTTCTCCCCCAAAATTTGTTTTAAAAAATATAAAGTGATTTCGGAAGATTTTCATTATTACATATCTGGGTTTACAACTTTCTTAAACAAATTTATGATCCCATAATATTATTTAAAAATGGTGACTGTTCATGTTTCTTAGACCATTATCCTAATGATCTAATTTCTCAACAGGTTTTTCATTATTTGATTGGTTGTTTTGTACTTTTAAAAACTATGAGTTCAATAAATGTGTTGTATTGTGTAGTTACATCCTCAAATGTGATACATGAAAAAAAAATCATGTTGTTTTAGAAGGTTCATGGAAATACATCGATGGATGATTTTATCCTTATTTAATAAAAAAATAAGTGTCTGATGTATCTTGAGCTCAAATATCCCGTATTTAGGAATCTCATAAGCCTCCTCTATCATGATATTAAATGAAATATAGTTTCTATAATATTAATATCAAAATCCCAAATATGATTTTCATTGTATCTTTTTTATAGACATGGTGAAACTTTAATATAATATTGGATCATTTCAAAAATCTGATACATTTCTTAAGAAAGTTGGCTGATACAACTAAGGCACAACAGTTTCATCTGAAAAAAGATTGTGTTCTTCCCATATTCCAAAAAATATACAAATATTCGGGAATACCAATGATATAATGTACAGTTTAATTATATGTGAACTCTACTAGTATTTGATTATAATCCCACACTTCTATGAAATTTACTGAACATAATATGTGTGTGTCTTTAAGAGTTTTAATGGTTCATTCTGATATATCATTAATATAAATATTATAAGTTATGTTAATCATCATATTAGTATTCAATGTCTGTGGATGTATCCACCAAAACATTGATCAAAAAATCTTATCTCCATTAGATATAACTGAATGTTGTACTCCATGTAGCCTTTCTACTTCATGTATAACAATGAAAGTAAATTATGTATGAAATAATCTCAAATAGAAATGACATGGGATGGATTGATAAGTATATCATCCAAAATGAAAATTACATTATATACCATAGAGACCATGGGATGACCTATGTAAAAATCAATGATGATGTTCACCCCTTTCTGTAGATGTATGGGTACTGTATATTCATTCCCTTTAGAATCTTACCACTCATCCTTGACATACTGGTCAGTGATGGACCATGATGAGTAATGAAAAAATTATGTCCAAATTTTGTACCACTAGATTGTATAAAGGAGATATTTATACATATTTTATTTCTTCAATATAGATAAAGTATGGCGATCTATGTGTCCCATCAATTTTTTTATTCTGATATTGAAGGGATACATATCATTTTTTTGAATCATATATTCCATTATGATTTCTGTTCTTTATTACTTATTTCAGGGTCTCTTGAATTCCTAATCATAGATAAGGTAACATAACCCTTTCTTCTCAAATAATCAATAATAAGTTTTACATTCCCAAGGATGTAACGTGTCGAGAAATCATTGTAATCGATGAAATAAAACCACATCCTTTTTTGTATGTTGAAATACATCTTTGATTCCTATGATATCATGTGGGTATACTAGGGTATTGGGTGCATTAGTGTACACAAGTTTGACCAAAACCCATATTATATTAGACCACTTTATATATTTAATCAATTGCCCAAATTATGATTCATATATATTTCTAATACCAAATAAAGTTCAAGACATGTGTTAGATAAAAATTAAATAAATAAAAACACATAGATGTTTTACAGGTTTTTCACCAAGATAGGTGACTAAAACCATGATGTATTCAATAACATCCAAAGAGAAATATTCTCCACTAATAATATTACATTAAATTACAAGTTGGTTAGGAAGGGTCTATACCCACATATAAAATGTACAAAATATTTCATTAGAGAATATTATATTATATTTTCTCCCACTATTGTGATTAATATTCATAAAATATGTGCTTTTTTTATAATAGATCCCACCAGTTCCTTAAATTTTCCTTTCTCAAAACTTTTGAACAAGATATTAGGCTAGCTCTGGATGTCCCTACAAAAATTGAATGATGCGTTTTATTAACTATAAGTCTTGAACATACACTATATATAATAAATTGACATTGTATAAAAGTAAGTACAGTACTCATGTGAATATAAAAATTTTGTGAATTAAAAATCAAGTCTTCATGAATTCCAAATAATATACTCAGGATTCTAAAAGTTGCAACATGTTTTCCCCTTCCATGATTTTAATGAATAAAATATTGATAGAACTTCCAGTTTAACCCTCTCAATAAAATTATAAAATATTATTGCTGATTCTTCTCAAATTCTAGAGAAATAAAAAATATAAATTCTAATTTTTTTTCAGAAAAATATTAATCATAGTATTTATTATTTAATTCATGTATATTTCTCAATCTTCATGTATATATATTATTTTTATTTTCATATCCTGAAATTAATATATGATGCATAGTCTTATATAACATTTTTTTGATACTCAAGTGTGTTCAGTATTGACTTATTCTTTAAATCACAAATTAAGAAAAAATACCCATCATTTAGGTGCACATTTTCCATCTCCGATATGTAAATATGTAATGAAAAAATTAATTAATCTACCAAAGAAAATTTCTTACACTTGTAATTCAATAATCCTAAATATTTTTTTAATTCTCGTCTTCCCTCAAACTCACCACTACTGCAGATTGATTTATTCTCACTGACTCAACTTAATGATTTAAAAAACACTATTATAGCTTCTTTCTATTATATCGCTATGAAAGTGAAACATTGTAAATGGGTTATTGTATCTTAATTCGATGTAAATTTTTTAGGGCTTCCCCACAATTCTATGTTTCTTCTCACATTAACTTATCAATACAAAAAATCGTGTAGTTAAAATTATACAATATTAGATATGTGGATATGTAGTAAACCACTTAGGATTAACTAAATACATAGTTAATCATTTAAGATTCCCAAGAGTGTCTTCTTCTTCGTATAACAAAATTGGTATGACGTACTCTATATTTTACAAGAAATCATAGATCTCTAAAAAACATCCATATCCAAGTTACATTTTCATTCAATTGATGAGCTATAAGTGACTTAGAGGAGGTATTTATTGACGAAATCTACCAACATAGCTTATTATACATGTATCATGCTTTGGGAACCATGTTACTTGCTTTTGTTTCACTTGCTCTGCATGTTCTCCTACATCAATAATATTATTTTTACTACCTTACCTTATTAGGTACATGTTGTTACACATTATTATTCATGAATTACATATATTAATCTTAGAATGAATATTATCTTCTATGGAATAACAATGAAATTATCTCAGTCTAAACTTCTTGAGCATCTCATGATCATTTGTGTGGAATCACATCCACATCGTTACCCTGATATGATTATAGTAATCATAGTAATATTCTTATATGTATACTAAAAAACATATATTAAAAGTTAAATATGATCTTTATGTTCTGATGTTTAATTAATCATGTATTGTGTCTATATATTATAGTGGAAGATAATTTTATCTTTATCATAAAACCCAAATTAAATAATAAAATAGGAATATTCTTCTCAATTATATTCCTTATGCTATAATATTTATATTGAAACCCATTGAAATTTTCTACACATGTTTTTTACCTTTTATACCCTAAATAGTCATAATAACCAACTTTATGTGTCACCATAGCAACCATTACATTAATATTATCAATAAGGGAAACACTGAATTTATGATACCCACTTGATTCTTCTATGGAGATTCAAATTTAGGCTTTTTCCAGAAGGATGCTTTAAAGGATGAATCTATTTTTCACTAATTTAATATGATATATATTTTTTCATTATTAACAATTCAGACACATCCCAAAATAAAGTGTAACAGCATGGTACTTTTTAATATATTTCTGTTAATTAAATATAATAATGATATATTAATCTATATGTAATAATATAATAAAATTGTCCAGGACATACTATATGAATAATATTAGGAAAAATTAAGAATAATAAAACCTTATAAGATGAAATTTGGTCAATAAATTATAAATTCATATGAATGAATATTAATAATACTTAATGTTTTAACAGATATATTTTTCATAAAAATATTTTTTCATTACATAGTGTGTATAAATCTATAAAATAAATTTATAAATTTTATAATTTAGTTTTTTTCAATTTATTATAATTTTTTATTTCATCATATAAAAACAATCATAAGTTTAATTTTATTTAATATTTACAAAAAAAATATTTTTATTTGAATATTAAAAAATACATTTATCACCAAAATGTTTAATTTTATTAATTTGTAAATTCACGAGAAAAATATAGTTTTATGAAAGAATAAAATTTATTAGTGGTTTATTTATGGAGTAAAACTATATATTTTAAAATATAAATTTGATCATAGAAAATCTATGTTTAACATTTTTAACATAACTATCTTTTTATTTTAATTTAAAACAATTTTTAATATTTTCTTTTAACTAAATATTTTAGCTGTAATATTTAGTTTGGGGTTTTATTAAAGAAATATAACTCTATTTTTTATACTAATCTAATTATAATCATAAATTTCAATTACATTGATGTATTTATACGATATAATTTTTAATCATAAAATGATTATTCTTTTAAAAAGGTTTTAATACAATAATATAAAAAATTAAATTCTATAACCATTTTTTATTTTATTTTATAATATTATATTCATATTTTATATCAAAATTATCATATTATATAATAATTTTAAATTTTTTATGAAATATATTAATTCAAGAAGAAAAATATATGTTACCTTGGTAAAAAAAATTATTTCATTATGGAATGATGCTTCTTTACATATTTTGATTTTAAATTTAATAAAATTTATTAAATTATAAAAATAAATATGATTTATAAGAATAAACAATAATAATTGAACACATATTTAGTTGGAAATAAATTTTAAATAATATTAGGAAACATGTAATGAATAAAACTAAATTTTCTACATAGACTATTTGACAACATGTTATTTGTTTAAATATAAAAGTTAATTTTATAAAATTTATTAATTTAATTCGATTAAATTTATTCAAAAATATGATTTATAATATATCTAGTTTTTATGAACTATCTTTTTATATTTTTTCTGATTAAATTAATAACATGGAAAAATTTTAATCAAGATGAATATTTGATAAAATGTAAAATCATTATGTGGATATAATTTTACAAAATAAATATGACATTTTGACATGGTATAATACCAATATTTGTATAAAATTACCACTCACATGTCTCACAAATATTTACCCACCAAAATCACATAACATTGATGTGATTAAATTCTTACCCATTTAATAACATTATGTTGTAATGATTTCTTCCTTTTTTTTAACCTATAAAATGAGATCACTGATAATATTTTCAAGCCACATTCATATAGGAATATTCCCATGAAAACCTTCAAAAAAAATTTATTATAGAGATAATATACAATTTTATACCCCTTAAACAAAACAAAGTGTCTCAATACCTTTATTTCTAAATAATAAATCAAGAGAAGATTCTAATTTCCAATATACATATTACATACACTTTTATGTTTTTTATTATTCATTCTCAACCACCCTCCTCCAAAAAATTATAATATTATATATAATTAAAAAAATATAGATAATACACAAAATTTTGATTATATATATGGTATAAAAATAATATTTTCCCCTCCTATTAAATCATTAAAATTTAAATGATATTCATTCCATTGTTTGGACTACCGCATCCATGAATGATAAATCTCATTTTTCATAACCACCCATATTATTCAGTGTATGAAAACGATTTGGGGAATTGATATGTAATTTATGTCATTATTTATATTATATAAATAAAAATTAGAAATTTTATAAGTAATATCACCAATGAGGGATCACGGTAAAACTAACAACCTAAACTAAAGGTACCAATAATAAAAAGATTTATTTATAAGTGAATTTTTTTATTTTATTTTAAAATAATAATTTCTATAAATTATGATTCATCACAACAATAAAATTTAATTTTTTAATTTTTTAATTTTTTATTATAATATTATAAAAACAATACATATTCAATGGATATACTAATAATTTAATTGTTGCGTATTCATGTTGGGTTTGTTTCACAACCAACAAAAAAATTATAAATTTATATCATGAATGGATTTGGAAAAATATTATTATTTATTATTATTTAAATAATTTATTTTCTGATCTAGTTTTGTAATATAAAAATGTATTTCATTAATTAATTCCCCATAGTTTATAAAGTAAAAAATTTCTGAAACATGATAGTTACTAATTTAATCTAAATGAATAGTTACAAAAAAATGAAATTATATGTTTATAATATATCCTAAAAAATAAATTAAGTTACCTTGTATGATTTGGTAGTCAATAATAATTTAATGAGAATGGAAAACAAAACCACTATTATAGAATTAGTTTAAAGTGATCATGTTTACTCACACGAGATATTGAAAATTGATAATTTGTAACTAATAAAAATTTAGAGAAAAAATAAATGTGACTGTTATTAAGAGTTTTATACAAGAATAAGTTTATAAATTATTTTACTAATATTTATATGTTTTCGAACATTTTTTTAGAGTGGGATCAAGTAAGAAGCAGTTCAAACAATGGTTTTCAAGTCACAAATTTAATTTCATCATATATATTTCCCGTTGTGATCCTTGAAATCATTGATATGGGGTGATTAATGCATGATGAATTTATATTACCATATTAATTTAATTAATGTTGTTTAAAAAGATATTTTGTGAACATTGCTTAAAATATCTTAGATTCAAAAGATAAAACATATTTATCTGTTTTTATTAACACAACACACTCTATTGAGTTATAATCTATATTTTTTAGCATACATATTCTAATATTGGTTTATTTTTAATTAAGATTTTATTTATATTTATTTTCATTTCAATATATGGAAATGAATATTTTGATTAAAATATTCTTCCTTGATAAATTTTTCCCCATAGAAGCAAATCATTTTTTATAATACTTCACTTATTAATTAATTAATGATTCCCCTTCTTTTCTATATTTTCCTTGTATTCCAATTTTCTACATTATACTTGGAAATATATCCATTTATTATATTAGGTTCCTATCATTTTTTCATTATAGTACTTTGATTAGGATGTTTTGGTTACTCTGGTATAATGTGGGTTTTCATCGAAGGTATTTTAAAATGTTCAATGAATCTTCATCTATACAAAATCAAATGATGTATATTTCATCCCACATTAAATTTTTTATATCCTTTATATATTTTCAAAGCTCTATTTATGAATTATCTTTTTAAATTTAAAAATTACAAAAACTTTCCCCCTTCACCTTTTTTAAACCATCATGTTTATTTTAGGGATCATTTATTGGATGTTCCCTTTTAAAAATTAATGTATTTTCAAATTATTTAACATGACCCTTTCATATATGACTTTTATAAGTGTATATAACTACAAATTTAGAGTAAACAAAAAAAAAATTAGTAAATCTTATGATTTCAACAGTATTTTAATATTTATCTATAATGGATTTATTTTTATGGAAATCATTTTCAATGAAACACCTTTTAAAAGATATTTTGAAATAATATATTGGAGTGATTAAATTATGAGTATCAAACCATTAAAATTTTAGTCGATTTTGGTGATAATATATTAGAATATTTTGAAACTAATTCTTCATTATATGAGTTATTTATAATGTGTTGGATGATGTTTTCTAGTGGAACACATATGTATGGATTATGAAATGTGGAATCATATACCACCCTCAAATTAATTTGTTATGGTTTTATATCTCACGTGAATTATGTGAGAATCATTTAAAGATTGTATATTCACTATTCATATGGGAATCAAGAAGTTTCACCCAATCCACTATGTTAATAGGAATAATGTAGTGATACCTTCTCAAAAATATTTAAGGGAATAAGGTTGTGATTCCTGATCAACTATGTTTCTTTTAATTTTATATTCATTAATTATCGATTAAATTTATGGGAATAAGTTAGTGATAAAAAATTCACTTTGTTTATGGGAATTATATAGTGAATTAGGCTAGACAATATTTTGGGAAATGTGTAATTATTAAAACTCTAAAATTTTAATATTTATATGGGTATCATAGTGTCACAGTTTACATTTATTTTCAAATTACCTAATATTACATATCCTTATGCCTATGATTATGAACCATAAATCATGATGATTGTCTCAATATTCCACACCTCTATGCAGTGGTACATATTGCTATTTTGAGAATAAATAACTTATTATCAAGTGTTATAGAAAAATATTATAATTTGATATAATTTTAATATTATATTTGAAGATGGTCATGTTTTATCATATTCATATAATCTTGATCTTGAGGAAAAGTTGATGTGTTTTTCCCTTAATGTTTTTTTTTCAAACATAATTCTTAATTTTTTATTTCCTATGGTTTTGAAGAAAATTACAAATTCAGGATCTTCAATAATGGAGTCTAGTGGGGATAAATTAATGAGAAAGTTTTATATGTGTTTCTTATATAGCTACTCCATGGTGATATTAAATATTAATTATGTGGGATCTGTGACTATTTGTGATATGTATTATCTAAATCATGAAATTTTTATATTATTTTAGCTATGTTTATCATGTGTAATTATTTATGTTAAAAATGTAAGGATTAATTTTTTAAGGATTAGTATATTTATTTTCTGGAATATGATAATATATATTTATTGAAACCCCAAGATAAACATTTAAGGTATATTTTAATTTATAATATAAAAACATGGAGTTTTAATAAATTATATATTATGTGGTTTCCTTAACAATTGTATACCTCTCTATATATAGAATACTGGATGCATATGTGAATTATATTCACCTATGGGTAACCACACTGAAAAAGGTTGTTTGGTCACTGACTCGGTCTTAGATTTGGTGCATTATGAGTGGTCTTAAGTCACCAAACATGGATAAAGACTATCAGATGAAATTCTTTGGTTAACCAATGTCCTTAAAAGTTATTATGATAGACTTATTATGTTTTGGAATTAGGTTACACTACTAGAAATAATATCTATACAGACAGTTTTTTTGAAAACTAATGGTATAGTACACATATGTCTTGACCCTTCCTCGGGGCCCGTGTCATGACTACCCCATGCTCGCCTTCCATAGGCCAGGGGTTGGAGACTAGCACCAATGGTTTAAATCCCAATAAAAGGTAAGGCATTGCCATTATATAAGAAAAAAACACCACATAGTATGCAAGTTGAAGTAAACACTACGTAAATTGAGTACAAATGTAAGTGAAGAAAAGTAAATGGGCCAGAATACAAACCCAACTGAAAGTGAAGTAAAACTGAAAAAAATTATAGCAGCAATAAAGTAAATTAGCAACAACCGAGTCATCCTCCATCTATCCCACCTAAAGGGTGGGTACAGATGGTCTCCTCTGCTCCTCGGGTCTGGCCGTCCACTCCGTGTACGTCCCGCCTAATAGTCCACCTATGGATACCGTCCCACTCCATAGTATCAGCCACGATCATCACTATCTGTTGTCTACAACCAACACAACTTAGTGTGGCATGGACCATGTAGGGGTGAGTATACAATACTCAGTAGGGACCCCGTGACCCCCGAAGGTCTCCTAGAATCCAAAAAGGATAAACCACATAGGAAGGACACAAATATGATGTATCAACAAACTCTACATAGTTATATTCCAATACATATACCTAAGACATCAATTCTAGTTCGGTTCCAACTCACGAGCCCATGTACAACCTAGTCCACACAGGACATCACAATCCAGTCCACACAAGAAAGCAAAACCCAGTCCACACAAGAAAGAAATCCAATCATATCGATGATATAGATTGATGTCAAGACTCAGCTAACACAGGTATACTACTCACGATGAGGGGTGTAGATGATTAGATATAGCCTCTGAATCATCTCCTCTGTCGATCCCATGTAGGATCCAAGTACAGAAGTCGTCACTGCTGAACCCACGTAGGGTCCAAGTATAGTAACCATAACTGTCAAACCCACATAGGATCCATGTACAGTCATCCTTGTTGCCAAACCCATTTAGGATCCATGTACAGTTTTCCTCACTGCCAAACCCAAGTAGGATCCCAGTACAGTAACCATCGTCGTTGCAGTCATAGCCAGCTCTAGGTTTCCCGCACATAGCACACTCGATTCCATGAGGGTCCACTCCATGATCCAAGGGAATCAATACATCAACTTAAATGATGTCCGGAGTTGATGTATCTCGTACTTTCATTCCATGTCAAAGGGGAAAAACCAAACAAATTGTTCCCAAGACATGGAGAACATGACAACCAAGCCATTTCTCTAAAAGTAAACAGTGTGTAGGTAAGCGATACACGCCATGTCATCATACACTGGGTACAGCACATGTCAAATGACTTGTGTCGCAGGGCTGGTCATGTAGATAAGTAAGTACAAAGCGTGTGGTATGGTTACATGTCGTGTCCAAACCTCTTGGGTCAGTTCCATGTGCGCTGGACATGCCTGGCTGTGTGATGGAGTACATTCCTGTGTACTCCACCCCGTGTCTGTGTACTCCCGGAATACACGCTGAGTCATCACAAAGACGCTTCTACCATGGTGAGGTTGTACAAGCTGTGCCCCTGGCCGTGTGGTTCTGCCTGTGTCCGTGTATATTCCAGATTACACGTCGAGTCATCACGAAGATGATTCTTCCATGGTGAGGTAGTACACATCGTTCCCCTGGTCGTGTGGTTCTGCTCGTGTTTATGTGTCTTCCAAATTACACGTGGAGCCTTGCGAAGCCTCTTCTTCCAAGGTGAGGTAGTACACGACGTGCCTCGGGCCGTGTGGTTCTGCTTGTGTCTGTGTATCTTCCAGATTACACGCTGAGCCTCATGAAGCCACATCTGCATTTCTATGATGTGAATACATGCCGTGTTACTTGGCCTAGTATTGCTATCTGTGTCTGTGTATTTTCCATGAATACATGCCATGTCCATCGAAGCCTCCTCTGACAAACAGTGTGAAGAGTACACGCCGTGTGTATAGAGTCACATGTCGTGTGTTACTTCTCTAACGTCTGAAATGGAAGCCACAGTACGCTTGTACTACACGGTGTGTGCTCTTGGAGCACACTTCGTGTATTCTATAATTTTCCATAAAACGACGCCTCTGGCCAACACACCTCCCAAGGTGTCCATTCTTCGTTAAAATGATCCATTTTCTATGAAACTTCCACTTCTATGTCTCCCAATGCTCTAAAGCCATTGACAATGTTTTCAGGCCTCCGATTGGCTCCAAAAACATAGCTTGATTCACCGCTCATGATTTCCCGAATAATTCCAGAATTTCACAAGAACTGCGGAGGAATCAGACTATGTTTGTTTGATCTGGTCCCTTCTGCATTAGTCTGATAACAAGTGGTTTAAGAGGAACAACAACATTGAAGGAAAACCAAGCATTACACAAACCAAACACACCCCTACCTCGATAAACAATGTCGTTTTCCAGCAACGAGGAAGATGGTGTCATGGGGTGAGGTTTCAAAGACGGTGTTGGCGTGCATCCAAGGAGGGGACGGCGTCTCACACTATCTGCGAATAGAGGAAAGAAAGACACATCTTCTCTCCTTGTGGTGACGATGTTCTTCATCGAAGGGTGTCGTTCTTCATGGGAGGATGATGTTCTTCATGGGTAATTAGTGCTCTCTCTCAAAATCCTCACTGAACAACCCACCAAAAAAAATAAGGCCTCCCCATATTTTATTATTTTTCCATGCATTTCAAAAACTGAAAATTCAAAAACAAGTTCACTGAATTAATTAAACATGATTTGTCTAATTAATTGGGTGTTATGATGGCACGTTTAATGAGGGGGAGAGAGAGGAGTTACTCACATAAAGGGGGAGTTAGGGAATGTGAAGGGTTGGGCTAATGTGGGACCCACCTCACCATAATCCTCTCATGGGTAGTTAGTAACTAGGGGATCCCACACCAACTCTCACACTTAGGATCTAACCAATTAGAAAAAAAACTATAACACAATTTTATTTTTCTTTTTATTTAATCCACATTTTTTATCAACTCCTCCCGAATAGTTGCATCTTCAGTAAAGGTCCTCTTAAGAAATTACTGGCGTTGTAGTTCCATCAGTGCCCTCAGATTTCAATTCCGAGCACCGGTTCAAATGATAGAAAAACCCGCTCGTTCGTTCACTGAACATACCCAAGCTAAACATCGGAAATAGATTTCGGGCACACCAGGCCTCAGAATCAGGTGTCATTAGAAACTGTGTACTCATAAAATTACAAGGAATTTAAGAAAAAAATTTCCTTGAAATTTACGGGTCTTTACATTACTCCCACATCAGGGCTTTACATCCCGGTAAAGCTACATCAAAAACTGGGAAAATAAATGAGTTTAATGTGCACAAATATGAGCCTCCCTCTCTCATGTGCTCTCATGGTGGTTCTCGTTCTTCCACCTGATTCATACCAGAGGAATCGACCAACCACGTAGGACCCGCTCCTATGGATCCTTGATCTCCACCGGGACCACTGCAAATTTTGCCCCATCATCGATGTCCAGCTCCCCATGATCAATGATATCTCTTGGGTCATGCATGTATCTCCTCAACGGGGATACGTGGAAGGCATCGTGCACATGATGCAACTGAGGTGGAAGAGACAGGTGATAATCCACCTCGCCTATCATGTTGAGAACCTAGAATAGTTCTATGAAGAATAGAGATAACTTTCTACCCCGGAAAAATCTCTACAACCCACATCGAGCTGAGACCCGTAAGAAAACATGGTCTCCATCGTCGAACTCTAGTGGTCTCTGCCTCCTATCAGCATAGGACTTCTGTCGGCTCTATGTAGTCCTCATCGGCTCCTGGATGATCTGAACCTTCTCTGTTGTGGCATGGACCACCACTAGTTTTACAACTGCTGACTCCCCAGGGTCTTTCCAACATAGAGGTGATCTGTAAGGTCGGTCATACAAAGCCTCATATTGTGCCATTTCGATGGTTGAGTGGTAGCTGTTGTATTATGCAAACTCCACCAAGGGTAGGTGATCCTCCTAGCTACGATCAAAGTCAAGGACACCTACATGGAGCATGTCCTCGAGTGTCTGAATGGTCCTCTCTTTCTGGCCATCCGTCTGAGGGTGAAAGGTAGTGCTCAGGCGTAGTTGCGTCCCAAATGCCTCCTGCAACCCCTTCCAAATCCAGGAATCAAAGAAAGCGTCTCGATCGGAGACAATAGACGATGGAACACCATGAAGCTGTACGATCTCCTGAACGTAGATGCATCTCAAGATCTCCACTGAGCCCTACTCTCTGATAGGTAAGAAGTGGGCCGACTTGGTGAGTCAGTCGAAAATAACCCAGATAGAGTTGTGTCTTCTAGAAGTACGTTGAAGTCCCATCACGAAATTCATAGATACCCCATCCCACTTCCACTTCGGTACCTCTAAGGGTTGTACCAAGCCTGCTGGTACCTGGTTCTCCGCTTAACCTATT
Source organism: Viscum album (assembly GCA_963277665.1). Taxonomy (NCBI): domain Eukaryota; kingdom Viridiplantae; phylum Streptophyta; class Magnoliopsida; order Santalales; family Viscaceae; genus Viscum; species Viscum album. Next base: position 131,662,139 of record OY728138.1, on the reverse strand, counting down.
GGCAGGTGTGGCATCATGAAATAAACTCTACCACAACCTTATTCATAGCCAGCCACCAGGGCTGTCGTCTGAGGCCCTGGTACATCTTTGCTACTCTAGGGTGTACTGCTAGAGGGGAAGTGTGAAACTCCCTCAGCACCACCTCCCGTAATGTAGCTGGAACCATGTTACGTCCCCTAAAAAGGATTATGTGCTCTCCTACTACAAAAAATCAATCAGGTGCATGTCCTGAGTATATATATGCAAGTCGCCTCTCACTGTCAACGTCCCCACGCTGTGCCTCTCTGAACCACTAAAGTAGTGGAATAGTTACTGTGATAGACTGTAGAAAGGCTGCTCTATCACTATCCACAATGGATATCTACAAAGCGGCTAACTGCTCTGTCTCCTCTCCAAGTAGCTGAATTCCAGGCCTCCTTCTGAGAGGATCAGATACTATGTTCCCCTTCCCAGGAGTATAGACTATCTCAAAGTCGTAGTCCTGGAGGAACTCGAGCCATCGTTGCTATCTCTGGTTCAGGTCCTCTTGTGAGAAGATGTACCTAAGACTCTGGTGGAAAAAGTAGATTATAAAGTGCTCTCCCATCAGATAGTGTCTCCACATCATCAAGGCGGATACCACTGCTGCTAACTCCAGGTCATTGGTAGCGTAGTTCTGCTCGTGCTGCCTCAACTGTCGTGAATCGTAAGAGATCAATGCCTGCACCTGCATCAGGACACTCCCAAGTCCGATCCCTGATGCGTCGTAGTAAACTAGGTACCCTCCTCCTTCCTCTGGTAGCCTCAAGATGGGTGCACTGACCAATATCTATCTTAGATCTTGGAAGCTCTGCTGACATCTATCTGACCACACGAAGGGTTTCCCCTTCTTCGTCAAAGTTGATAGTAGTGCTACAACTCTAGAGAAGTCTAGCACAAATCTCTGATAGTACCCAGCCAGACCAAGGAAACTCCGCACCTCCATCACGCTCCTGGGTCTACCGCAACCCCCACCTTTGAGATGATGTACCCCAAGAAGTGGACCTCTCGAATCCAGAACTGATACTTTGAGAGCATACCATAAAGCTGGTGCTCTCGGAGTGTGTCCTTCACAACCTGCAAGTGGTAGGTGTGCTCCTCCTCAGTAGTCGGGTAAATAAAAATGTCTTCGATGAAGACTATGACAAATCGATCGAGGTAAGGCAGGAAGATCTTGTTCATGAGACTCATGAACACTGTTGGAGCATTGGTTATGCTGAAAGGTATATCTAAGAACTCATAGTGGACATACCAAAACCTGAAGGTCGTATTCCGCACATCCTCATCTAAAACTCTGAGCTGATGATAGCATGACCTGAGGTCTATCTTCGAGATCTAGCATGCTCCCTTGAGCTGATGGAAGAGGTCGTCAATCCTCGGAAGTAGATACTTGTTCTCCACATTCACTTGATTCAGGCGACGATACTCTACACACAGTCACATGATCCTGTCCGCCTTCTTGGCAAACAAAATTGGGGAAGCCTAGGGTGAAACACTGGGTCGAATGAATCCCATTCCCTGCAAGTCCTCCAGCTAAACCCATTGCTCACGAAGCTCAGCGGGAGCCATCCGATATGTTGGAATAGATATCGGAGTTGTCCTGGGGTACAGGTCAATATAGAAGTCTACCTCTCTACGAGGAGGTGGTCCTGGAACGTCGTTAGGAAAAACTTCCTCATATTGATCCACCACCACAGGAAAACTCGGACTACGCACATCAACTGCTCCTAGGGTGAGACTAGACAACTAATGGGTGATCTGCAGCCCTCTCCTCTGCATGAGTCCATCCTGCACTAAAATGGCTCCCTTCTTGCTGGTAAAGGTGAACCTGCTCCCATCTATGCGGACACACCACACTTTGCGCCTAATATAGTCGATCTGAGCATGGACTCTAGATAACAAATCCAGACCCAAGATGACATCCTAAGGCCTTGACGCCGCTACAAGAAGATCCCAGCTGAAGCTCTCGCCTCCTAGAGTAAGCTCACACTGTCGGCACTAGTGCGTAATCATCGATTCTTCTCCCGTACGAGTCTCTAGCCATAAGGATCGAGCCAACATCTCCGTCGAAATATCCAAGCTCCGAACAAGGGAAGCGACAAAGAAATAATGACTCGCTTCTGTGTCTATAAGAACTCCAGCAAGGGAGGAGAAGACACAGATAGTACCTCAAATCATCCCAGGTGCACCATTGTTGTAGGTCTCCACTTCCTGAAGCTGTGCCTGCCTCTGTCCGCCCGCTCCTTGTGGTCGGGGTTGACCTCCTAGTGGTGGTGGTGGTGGAGCCTCAAAGCGTCACCCACCACCCATTGCTCAGCCATCTCCTCTACCTCATACACCTTCTCCCTGTGGACCGCCACGGTCGAACCTATCCCTCTGCATGGGTGGTCCCTAATCCATCTGCGGCCCCACTGTATGGCGGGTCAGCCAGTTCCGAGCCATGTGGCCCTGTCCGCCACATGCATAGAACTGTCTTCCTCTCATATGACTGGCTCTACTGCGTGTTCCCCGCACCTCCGAACCAGTATCCTGAGGTCGTCCACCTGATGGCATGGTCTGCTTGGACCTCTATGATGTATGACTACTGCAAGCTACAGAAGACTCAGCAACATGCCGCCCTGCCGTAGGTCTCGCTGCTGGTGAAGACTCAACAAGAAAGCTCTCCACAAGAAGGGTTCGCTCCAATACTCTCACCTGCATCGGAATACTGATGGAGATCATCGATGCCCTGATCTCATGCCTCAGTCCCTGCTCGAAGGTCCAAGCCCGGAAGAATGGTTCGCATACCGTGTCCATGGAGTAGCGTGAGAGATCGGTAAACCTCATTGAGTACTGGGCTAATGTCATGCTACCCTTCCGCAGTTGTATCAACTCCTGAATACGCACCGCATGGAGGGTGGTTAAAACGAACTCTGAGCATAAGAGGATCCCGAAGTCTGACCAAACTAATGATGCCTCATCGTGCACCTAGAGCATCAGGCTCGACCATATACCTTTTCTATGTGTAGTAGACTTGCCGTAAGGATCACCAAAAGATCTGCTGGTGTCCCTACTAATCTGAAGACTCGAACGATAGCCTCCAACCAATCCTCGGCTGCCTGAGGGTCCATCTCTCTGCAGAACCTTGGTGTCCTCTAACATTGAAACACGTGCAGTGCACTTAGGAGAAGTGTACGCTCAGCTGCTGGGGCTGGTGGCATCGGTGGCTCAGTGGGTAGAGGAACCGTCGGTACCTCCACTGTAATAGGGCCCTGCACCAAAGCCTCGTCGCTTGGTGGGCAGCCATCTCCCACAAAGCTCAGAACCCTAGCTGGCTTCCATCATGGGGCCATACTGAAATGAAGCAGGTGCACCACGGTTAATACAGTATACCTGGTGAGTTGACACAATGTAATCACAATGAAATCTTTTGAACACAGATGCAATCAATATTTTCGTTCATTGAGTCAGAAATTAGAAGTAAGGGTCTTATTGTATGGATACGTTGGTCGCCGCACGAACACTGGACTCCCTGGACTGATAAACACACTCAATACCCTTAACACTATTGCTTCACATAGATGAAATTATCAGAGTCTTGTGTTATACTGTAGAACTGAATCCACTGATACAAATTTTTCATGACCTGTCCTCGGGGCTCGTGTCGTGACTACCCCATGCCCGCCATCCCCAAAGGCGTAAACCCCGATCAAAGGGAATTCATTTCCTTTATATAAAAAAACAAACACCACAGAGTATGAAAGCTGAAGTAAACACTAGATAAACTGAATACAAAAGTAAGTGCTGAAAAGTAAATGGGCCAGAATACAAACCCAAATGAAAGTGAAGTACAACTAAAAATAAAGTACATCAGTAGAATAGAAAATCAGCAACCACTGAGTCGTCCTCCGGCTATCCCACCTGAAGGGTGGGTACGGATGGTTTCCTCATCTCCATGGGTCCGGTCGTCCACACTATGTACGTCTTTCCTGATAGTCCACCTCCGGATACTGTCCCGCTCCACAAGCCTCAACCATGATCTACGTTGTCTATCATCTGCAACCAACACAATGTAGTGCTGGCATGTCTCGTGCATGGGTGAGTATACGATTCTCAGTAGGGACCCCGAGACCCTTGAAGGTCTCCTAGAATCCACAAAGTATAAAACACAGAGGAAGGACACAAATACTAAGTATCAACCAAGTCTACTTTGGTATATTCCCATACATATACCTAAGTCATCAGTTCCAGTTCGGTTCCAACTCATGAGCCCATGTACAACCTAGTCCACACAAGAAAACATAATCTAGTCCACACCGGAAAGCACAAACCAGTCCACACAGGAAATCAAGTCAATCATATCAATGGTATAGATATAATTAAAGACTCATCTCACACAGGTATACTACTCATTAAGAGGGGTGGAGATGATTAGATGTAGCCTCAGAATCATCTCCCCTGCCGAACCCACGTAGGATCCAAGTACAGAAGCTGTCACTGCCGAACCCACATAGGGTCCAAGTACAGTAACCATCACCACTACACCCATGTAGGATCCAAGTAAATTCATCCTCACTATGGAACCCACATAGGATCAAAGTACAGTCACCATCATCGTCGCAGTCGCAGCTAGCTCTAGGGTTCCCACACATTGCACGCACGATTCCAGGAGGGTACGCTCCAAGAGACAAGGGAATCGATACATCAACTGACATGAATTCTAGAGTTGATGTATCATGTAGTTTGGTTCCACGTCATATGGGAAAAACCATACAAAACATTCCCACGACCCAGAGAACATGAAAACCAAGACATTTCCCAAAAAGTAAATGGCGTGTAGGTAAGTGATACACATCGTTTCATTAGACACCGGGTACTGCCCATGTGAAACGACCTGTGTTGCAGGGCTTGCCATATAGATAAGTAAGTACATAACATGTTGTATGGTTACACGCCATGTCCAAACCTCTACGGTCGGTTCCATGTGCGCTGGCCATGCCTGGCCGTGTGATGGAGTACATGCCCGTGTACTCCACCCCGTGTCTGTGTATACGCAGAATACATGCCGAGTCATAATGAAGCCACTTTTTCCATAGTGAGGTGGTACATGCCATGCCCCTGGCCGTTTGGTTCTTCCTGTGTCCGTGTATCTTCCAGATTACACGTCGATTCATCACAGAGCTGCTTCTGCCATGGTGAGGTAGTACATGTCATACCCCTGACCGTGTGGTTCTGCCTGTGTCTATGTATCTTCCATATTAAATGTTGAGCCTCGCGAAGCTGCTTCTTCCATGGTGAGGTAGTACACACCGTTCCCCTGGCCGTGTGGTTCTTCCTGTGTCCGTGTATCTTCCTGATTACACATCGAGCCTCATGAAGCCACTTCTTCTTTTCTATGATGTGAATACACACCATGTTACATGGTCATGTATTGTTGTCCATGTCCGTTTATTTTCTCTGAATACACTCTATGTCCATCGAATCCTCCTCTAACAAATAGTGTGGAGAGTACACGCCATGTGTATAGAGTCACGTGTCTTGTGTTACTATTATATCGTCTGAAACGGAAGCCACATGAGCACACGCCGTGTATTCTAAAATTTTATAGAAAATGATTCCTCTAGCCATCATGACTTTCAAGGAGATTTTTCTTCATTCCGATGATCCGTTTTCTACGAAACTTACGCTTCTAAGTCGCCCCGACTCTCTGAGGCCGTTTAATTAGTTTTCGGGCCTCCGATTGGCTCTGAAAATATAACTTGATTCACCACTCAAAAACGGACGAAGAATTCCATAATTTCACAAGAACGTCGGAGGAATCGGACTGTGCTAGTTTGATCTTGTCCCTTCCGCAATAGTCTGATAACAATTTGTTTAAGTGGAACAACAACATGGAAGGAAAACCAATAATTATACAAACCAAATAAACCCCTACCTCGATAAACAATGTCGTTTTCCAGCAACGCGGAAGATGGTGTCATGGGGTGAGGTTTCGAAGATGGCATTGGCATGCATTCAAAGAGGGGACGACGTCTCACACTAGCTTTGAAGAGAGGAAGGAATGGAAAATCTTCTCTCCTTGTGGTGACTACGTTCTTCGTCGAAGGGTCTCGTTCTTTGTGGGATGATGATGTTCTTCAAGGGGACTTAGAGCTCTCTCCCAAAATCCTCACACAACAACCAACCCAAATAAAATAAGGCCTCCCATTATTTTATTATTTTTCATTTCATTTCTAAAACTCAAAATTCAAAAAAAAGTTCACACAATTAATTAAACTTTAGTTGTCTAATTAATTGGGTGTTATGTTGATATGTTTAATGAGGGGGAGAAAGAGAAGTTACTCACATAAATGGGGATTTAGGGAATGTGAATTGTTGGGCTCGTGTGGGACCCACCTCACCTTAATCCTCTCATGGGTAGTTAGTAACTAGTGGATCTCACCCCAACTCTCACACCTTGGATCTAACCACTTAGAAAAAGAAATAAAATTGTAACATAGTTTTATTTTACATTTTATTTTATCCACATTTTTTATCTACTCCTCCCGAAGAGACACATCTTCGGTAAAGGTCCTCTTAAGAAATTATCAGCGCTGTGGTTCCATCAGTGCCCTCAAATTTCAATTCCTAGCACCGATTCAAAATATATAAAAACCCACTCGTTCATTTACTGAACGTACCTGAGCTAAACTTTGAAAATTAATTTTGCGCACACAGGGCCTCAGAATCAGGTTTTTTTAGAAACTACATACTAATAAAATCCAAAATAATTTAATAAAAACTTTTCCTTGAAATTTATAGGTCTTTACAACTTATTTTTCCTCATAACAATGGTTTGGCCAAAACTGATGTTATAGGTCACTAAATTGGACCTCTAGCAACAGTTTTCCCAAAATCGTTGGTATAATGGGGACTTATACAAACGATTTGTTGAAACTGTTTGTATAGGTCACTTATATGGTTCTATACCAGTGGTTTTTCTAAAATCATTGTTATAGGTTTGAAAGTAAAATAAATTATACCAACGGTTCAAAAAAGTGTCGGTGTAGGTCTATACCAACGGTTTTGAGAACCGTTGTTATAGTTAAATGTATTTTTTATGGAATCTTCTTATAGAGATCATCAAATAAATAAAAATTTAAAATATTTAAGATAATATATATATATATATATATATATATTGAGGAAATTATGTTCCTTTAAAGTCATGTTAGGTTAGTGTTTAGGTCATTCAATCATAAACCGGAGGTACTAGGATCAAAACCAATAGAATGATTTTTTTTGAAATACATATACCAATAGTTTTATGGAACTATTGGTATAGATTTTTCATATAAATAATACCAATGGTTTTGAAAATAGTTGGTATATGTCAATACAAACGGTTTTTTTAAAACTGTTGGTATAGACCTATCCCCACGACTTACTAGCCAACAGATTGAAGGCATATACCAATAGTTTAAAACCGTTGGTATAAGGTTTTTTTAGTACTGTTATGGAATAAAATATAAATAAACCCATGTTTAACCATGATTGGTTTATTTTGACTTTAATTCAAGTCTTATCTTCAAAGATTGATATATTTATATGATGATTTTTATATAACTATCTTACAATAATCATCTTATGCTTTTGATTGTTTATCACCCATAATTAACACATTTTTAATTTATATAAATGTCTTGATAGGGGATGAACTATGATAATAATCAACATGTTAGCAAATATAATAATTACCCTAATATAAAAACTAATTTAATTTAAGATAGTACTGAAAATTGTTTTTTATTATCAACTAACTATCTTCAATTTTCATTAATAACATGAGTCCTTACAAATATCTAAAAACAAAATAGAATAGAATGATAAATTTTAAAGAAATACCTGGTGATAAATATAATGACGGAAAGAATATTCACCTTTATTTATGTCAAAAATATTTGAAAATTCCCAAGGGAATGTCTCAATGGTAAAATTATGTGCTTCATTTGTGGATGGGTTCTCCATCATGCACCTTATTTTCAAAGGGAGATGCACTATTCAACCAATAAAATGGATGGTGTTGGAGACCCAACTAATACAACATTCATATATAAACAAATTAAATATAAGAAATTTTGTTACTATGTTAAAATATTCCCAAATCCAAGTTCTATCAAGGATTATAGGAACAAATAACCTATTAATCCAATATAATAATATAAATATTATCCAATTCGTACCACTGAAGTAGATTGTGATAATTAAGGATAACCTATTCTCCACTCTATGTAGTGAAAATATTGTTGGTTTTTTATTATAATAAATCTTGTATATTTTTAATACCCTTCAAGTGAATTAAATCAAAACATTAATGATTTCAATATTCTGGAAAAATCGTTGTTTAATATTTATTTTAATCCAAATTGGTGACTATGGGAAATTATCTTCTAAAAATCTAAATATACTTCCATTAGTTAAATTTAACCTGATTTTGGATATTGATTGATCCCCAATACTAATATTACAAATTATTTGTAATCACATTATCTATCAAACATTAGAAATATATCAATGTACTAATTTATATGAACACCATTTATAAGAAAAATATATAATATTGTTCTTGATACATACTAATAATAGAATCATGGATGAAATGGTTGGAAAAGAACTAAAGGATATGAATAAACCTATTAAAAGGAAGAATATATATTAAATATGTTTTTAAGGTTTATATCTCAGAAGAAATTATATCTTGAATCACATTTATATTTTAAATACGAATGAATATTTTCATTATTATGTTATAATTAAAATTACTAGGATTCAATTTATTTTAATATGGAGAATGGTACACCATGCAATTTTACAATATATTTTTTCTAAATTAATACTATGTTTTTTACCTTGGTCCCCACATAAAAAAAGTCTAAAATGATCTAAAATATATTAAATGAATATTACTAACAGAATATAATAATAATTAATACAATATTTTATTAAAATATTTTAATAAATTTTAAATTCTTATAAAATAGAATTAATAAAACCTAATGTTTTAAACGATTATTTTCAACAAAATTAGTTTATTCTTATATATATTATTTCGAACCGAAATTAAATTTTATAAATTTAAATTTTTTATTTTGTAAGATTAAATTTATTTATGAAATCATAAAATCAATATTATTTAATATTAATTTTTTTGGAATTTTCTAATATAATTGAATTTAATTAAAAAATAAAAATATAGTTTTTACAATAATTGTAATTTTTATGAAAATCAATATTTGAGAGACACATAAAATATTAAAAAGATTTAAATTATTTAATTATTTATTAAAAGAGTAAACCATATATGTTAAAATATTATATTGATCTTGGAAAACCTAGGTCAAATATTTTCAATCATTGGTAACATTTAATTCTAATTTAGAAACTGTTTCCAATATTTTCTTATAACTCATCATTTTAGTGGGGATATTAATTTTTTTAAATTTTTAATCAGTACTAATATAATTATTATAAAATACCGATTTATATAATGATAGTAAATAAAATTGATATGTTTATAGTAAAATAATTTTAGTTTTGAAAGCACACATAAAAAATGTTTTTTATGTTCTAATATTTGAATTTAATTTTATAACCATTCGAAATTTTATTTTTAAATATTATATTTCATATTTTCTAAAGAATTTATAATATTAAATATTATGATAAATTTAGTTTTTTGGCCAAAAGTTATGATACCAAGATAAATATTAGTTACCACGGTTGAATAATTATTTCTCAAGGAATGATAATTTTATAAATAAAATTATTTTATGTTAAATTTATCACTTTAAATATACTTACTCTTATATTTTATAGATTATATCTAAAATCAAATCAAATATCATATAGTTTTAAATAAATTTTAAAAAATATTTTGATCACATAAATATTAAAATAACATTTTCAATAAAAATATTTTTTCATCATATTATATTATTTAAATTATATTTTCATTTTCCTATAATTATAATTTGAAATATATTAAATGGATTCAAAATTTGCATTCATCACAGAAAATATCATTAATATGTTTCATCTTATATTTTCTTTGATAAAATAATCAATGTAGTTAAATTTTAATAAAGATTAATAAGTTCTAAATAAGAAATATAACATGGCTCAAATTTTAGTAAATAAATTTGATAACTATACCTTATATAATTAATCTTCATGGTGGTGATTTCATATCAAAATTTCTCAAAATAATTTACCCACCTATGTCCCCTAACTCCCATGAAATTCAATTCCTAACCCATACTTAACATTATTATCCAAATATATGTCCCTCTTTTCCCCTAAAAGAGGAGATCACATACACCTTTTTCAAGTTGCACCCCCTGTTATAAATTGCCATAAGAAATATCTAATTTAATAATTCTAAATTATATACTAATATTTGGTACCCCTTATCCTCAATAATGTACCTGTAGTATTTCATTTCCAAATGCTAAATTAAGAGAAGATCTAAATTTCAAATTTAAGTATGGCATACAATTTTACATACATTCCTTACACATCCCATAAGACCTCACCCAATACATTCTATCCATATATATATATATAATAAAATTTAAATGTTACTATATTTATGGTATAAACATTATCATCTACACTCCCATTCTTTACAAAAATGAAAATTTTACACATTCATGTATCCAGACTAAATCCTCCATGAACAACACATTGCATTTTTCATCCTCACCATTCAATGGTGGTTCTAGAAATGTGTTTACAGAATTTATATGATATTTATGTTTCTATTTATATTATATAAATATTTTTTATGAATTCTATAAGTAATATTTTATATAACTGATCATTGTAAAACTAACCATGTAAAATGATCATCCCAAGAAGAAAAATTATTTTTTTATAAGTGATAACTTTTTCATTTACCATATCCTCATAAGTACATTAAAATTTAATTCATCATCATGGTAAATTCAAGATAATTCGTTAATCAATATTTGATAATGATATTATAAAAATAATAATCTCTTCCATTTCAATACTCTCACATGGATTATAGCGTATTATTATTGTGTTTGTATAATTATCTACAAGAAAAATGCAATAAATTAATAACAAGTATGGAATTAGAATCATTATATTGGATATTAATAAAAATATATTGATTTTTATGGGTTTTTAATACATATATTTAAATCTAAAATTAATTATCTATCGTTTATTTGAATAAAATAACTACGACATGCTCATCTCTAATTTCTACTACAAGAATCGCATATTCAAATCTCATAGAACATAATTATATGTTTATAATATATAATTAATATAAATTATTGTAACTCTTATGTAATGTGAATGATGAAATTTTTGGTAAAAATAAATAACAACACCATTATTACAAAAAAAATTCAAAATGATCAAGACTAATAACACATGATATTAGAAAATAAATAAAAACTGACAATTATATAAGTTGAAAATAATTGTAAATTAATTTTAATAAGGTTCATATATATGAATAATTTTTGCAAATATCTGATTTAGATAGTTTTTATAAATGACGTTACAATGTGATCATCTATGAAAGAAATTATGTTAAGGACTTCTTATCTCAAATTTAATTTCACGAGGCATATTTTTTATTATGCACCATTAAATATATTAGGTGTTGTGATTACTACCAAAAAAATTTATTTTACCATATTCATATAATTCATTGGGTTTGATGAAAAATTTAACATTAATTTTTTAAATATAATATTCTTTAGTTGGTACAATATTTTAAGGACTATTGTTTCGGAAACACCCTTTATTGAGTCATAGTATGTTTTATTAAACTCATTTCTATAACATTGGTTTGTACCACATTATGAATTTATTTCATTGTATAATCACTTTATATATAAGGAAATGAATATTTGGTTTCAAATCTCCCACCTAGATAAATTTCATACCCTTAAAAATTAAATCATTGATGAGAATAATTCTAGTACACATCAATGATGATTTCCCTGCCTTATACATATTTTATATTTCCTCCAACATACCCCATTATTAATTAAAATAAAACAATGTGATATATCATGGGACATTAAAATATTATTTATACTATTATAAAATTTAATTTTTATAACAATTTTTTGTTCTGAGTTTACAAAAATTGTATTTGAAAAGGTATAAAAGGCTTTCCATCATTTCAAAATTAGATGATTTATATTCCCTTGTCTATTCCATTATGATAAAATATATTACCCTAAAAGTATCTATCATTGGGGAATATTTTTAAAATTATTGGTTTTTAAATTTTTTAAACTTCACTTTTTCTAAACCTCGTTGTTTTCATTAAGGATAAATAATTGGATATTCCATATTTAAAATTATTTTTTTAACCACATCACATTACCATATGAAAAAATAATTTTCCAATTGTTCATACCATATTATTTTATAACAAGGATTAAATTTACATCCATTTTTATTTATAATTTTTCCACTATTTTGCTTTTTATAACTAGAGCCTTTATTTATTATGCAATTATTTTTATTGATAACCTTTTGATGGTTATTTTGAAATAAACTTTTTAGGTGATTAAATTTTTCTTGCGGACCATTTACATTCTTGAGTTCAATTTTAGTGATACTGACTAGAACTGTTGTGGAAACCGTTTCTTGTTCCATGGGTTCTTTATTGTGTGATGAAAGATTGTTTCCAAATTTCAAGGATATTTATGAATAATGAAAGGTGGTGTATTATATCCCACTCTAATTCAATTATTAAAGTTTCATATCTCATGAGATGATTATGGGATTTAGGGATTAATAATCTATCCCAAATGGGAATCATGATGAGATGCATGTTCCATGATGTTTATGAGAATCTGGTTGGATACATGATCTAATTTATTTATGGTAATTCAGTTGTGACTCCTATTCCACTATGTCTATGGGAGTCATGTAGTGACACCATATTAATTGTTTTCATAATAATAGGGAAGCGATTACAACTATGATATATTAATGATAATACGGTACTAATGTCGACTCGCCTATGATAATACATTTGTGATGTATACTCAACCATATTATGGGAAGTATTTAGTCATTCCTACTCCAAAATTTTATGACTTATATGAAATGATAGTTTCATAGTTTATTTTTATTTTTTAATTCCCTAGTTTTCATATATTTATTCTAATGATTATTCACTATGGATCATGATTATTATCTTATTCTTCCTCACCATTATACAATGGGATTTATTTATCTTTTTATATTTCATGTTTTTCATTCATTGTTTATGGACAACAATTTTATTCCATGTTATTTTAATATGATATTTATCCCTACTCTTTATTTCTTGTATGCGTATAATATAAAAGATGATTCCATTTTGTTCATTTTTACGATTACTGGGCATTTTTACACACACATTTATTATGTTTTATTATTTTCTCAGGATATCAATATAAGTATACCTTTTTGGAAGTATAGAAAGGATTCTAGTGGACTTTGATTAGGATTAAATTTTCACATGTGTTTCAAATATTAAATTTTCTAAAATATACTAAACATTTTGTTCATTAGGTTGTGTGACTATTTTTTTAATTTATTGTCTGAATTATTAAATTCATGTATTAGTTCAATTATGTTTTTCTTAGGTCACTATATAACGATTCATAAAAAAAAGTCGTATTGTAAACATATTCCAACATATTTAAAATACTCATATTATAGTAGTACATGATGATTATGTTCTTTTTTACTCATTCTATATTTATCACTTCTCATAACTTTTTAAAAGAAATTTTCTTCACATAATATGATAATATTCAACATGATTAATAATTGAATGGATTAAAAATGGTTAATGATAATTGATCATTCTAAAATTATTGATATTGCATATTACAAATATAATAGCTAGATCTAGAATAATTATAACTAAATTATAATTTTTAAAAACTATGTTATTTAAACATCAAACACCTATTACAACATATGTATGATTTATAGAATAAAAATATTGTAATAAAAGAAACTCAATACTTCAATATTATGATTCAGTGTTATTTGTCATCAAAAATAGAGAACATTATTAAACCCATCAATATAATAAAAATTTATCTATCTAATTGAATTATTTTTTAACACAAAAAAAACATTATATGAGAATTTATATTTGTAACTAACACAATATAAAATTCATCATTCTATAAGGGATTTTAAATATCTTTATTGGATTTTTCTTCAATTCCCAATTAAATTTCATTATTATATAGATAATTGAATTATTATCCACATTATTGATGACAAATGAAATGTTTTAATGATAAGGTAAGTCTTCATGAATCACCTCCAAAACTAAAGTTCTCATATTATACCTTTTATTCCTTACGCCCATCTTGTTTTTCCACCATTCATAAGATAAAATATTTGAAAAATATAACTGTATATTCATGAGAGAATGATATAATAATAATTTACATAGTGATAAGGAATAAATTAATTCTCCCTACATCTACATGAAAAATGCCATGTTCAAAAGAAATGAGTTAGTATTCAAGGAAAAAATGTTTCCCATTATTTTTCAGAATGTGATTATAATAATAAAACCATGATTTAGGATATTCAAAAAATATACTCAACTAATAACATTCATTAATCTCAATAAACATTTTTAATCCAATAAAATGCATTACTGTTTTCCCCATTTAAGCCTAATTTATTTTTTTATAAAATTATTACTTTATATATCCTTCAGTTTTAGAAATGATATTTAACACTGGGATATGAAAACATAACTAATATATGTATTTAAAGAAAAGATTAAATTTATATAATTTCAACAAATAGAATCACCAAAAACAACCATATTATCACATCATATAGTTTTTATTGGAAAAAATGACCTTGAAATCTTGGTTATTCACCTTCACTCTCAATAGGTGTGTAATATTCATCCATATTCTTTATCATTGAAGGCTTTAATCAGGAATGGTCAATAAATATAATTTTTATAACAATTACATTGTTCCTAATAGGATATATTATACCAGTATATATAAATAATACATTTAAAATAGAATCCTATATGTTTTATGATATTTACTACATTAATTTCTCTATATATCCCATTAAATTCATTGCATACTTTCAATTTCCTATATATTTAAACAAACATAGTATATTTTGCATAGAAAAGTTGTTATATCCTTTAACTAATAGTTAAAAAAATAGTTTAAGATAGTTTTTTATCATCCCCAAAAAAAATTAAATTCCAATTTAGTTTTTGCAGGCTTTCACCCATGATTTTTTATAAAAATTAAATCCTTGGTATCATGGTCATCATTATTACATCAACATTATTCTAAGATTAAATAAACATCATTACATCATTAAGAAAATGGATTTCATTTATTTCTTCTAGTTATAACATCCCATATAATTACAATTGATCTATTAATGTTGTTATGAATTCATTAGGAATATATTCAACCATCATATTTTGTGTAGAATCCTTCATATATGATTTTTATAATAATTCACCTGTTATTTACCTTATTTATTCACTATTTTTTGTTATCTAGGAATAAACATCATGACTTTGTTAGTTATATACGAAGACATTTGGGACCATGCACAATACATTTCTATAATATTTGGGTCATCTATTTATAAAACATCTCAATATATATTTTTCATTCTTCTGGGAAACATTTAACAATTCAAATCCTCATATTCATTTGTCAGATGGATTCTATTAATTATATTATCTTTCTTCCTTCTTATGTGATTTCAATTGTTTATTTATTATATATTATTATGTATCATTTTATCCTATATTGAAAGCATATCTATATTAGTTTAACATCATTCTTAACAGTCTTATGTGGTGTATATTTTATGAATGTTTCTTAGAAAATTTTATTATATTTATTTCTCATGAAGGATATATTTAATGATCATATTTTCATATTAATAATTTTTGTTAATCTGTTCTAAGTACCATACTAACTGTACATGATTAATACATACACAACCATCATCACTCTGGCCACCATTATTTAGATTTCCATAAAAAAAATTAAGGCATTCAAATATCTAAACTATGGATATATTACACTATTTCTATGAACATTTATTATAAAAAATTTGATTTTCCTTCCCAAATGATATATTCCTAGGTAATTCACGTTTTATTAATTATTTTTAATTTAAAAATTATGTAACCAGTCAATAAAATTGTATCTAAAAAGTAAAAAACTTACTTTTTTGACAAAAAATCATTATTTTTTCTTTTGAGAAACAATATGACTAGATTTGAAACCTTATTGTCTATGGAAACTAATTCTATTAATTTGTTTTTACATTAAGGATAAATAATTCACACTTTTAACACCACAATATTTCATAGTATGTTATTTTATTTAAATCAATTCATTGGCTTGCGCTACACGCTACATCGAGTTCGAGCGCACCACGACTTACCAAACTAGCCATTCAAAAGAGCTTATGAATACTATTAACTGAATTTTGAATTTTATATACTCTATATAAATTTATAATCTATATTATTTGTTTCTTAAATATTATATAAGAACAAATTCATTTTTTTCAAATAAAAGATTTATTTTTCAAAAAAATACATTTTTACCACCTTTAAATTTAAACCCATGATTAAAACTAATATTTTACACTTTTATATACTAAATTTAATGAAATTAAATTATTCATTAGAAACAGAACATAAAAATTAATTTTGGATAATTTTTTGGATCTTTTCTAATAACTTTTATATTTTGATGAATAGTGAAAAATACTAAATTTTAATTGAAAACAACTTTTTATCGAAATTATTTATATTGTTAATTTATGTATTTGAATGGTTTGTAAGTATAATTAGATTTTATTTTTATTATTTAATACAATATAGGTTATTATAAGTAATTTCACATTTAAATTTGACATAAACACTTGTCAATCTTTTGATAGTTTTTTCTTTTTAAAAAACCTAATTTTCCGTTTTGACAACTAGAATTAATTTTAAATTAATTAATGAAACTTATTTGTTCTGAATTTTTTAAAAATTTATACATTGTTGAATTCGGAATATCAAAATTAGCATAGGGTAAATTTTGTGTATTTTTCAGAAAACAATCAATTTTTGATGAATACTGAAAGACACTATGTTATTGTTTAAAACTGGCTTTTTATTTAAATAAATAATTATTTTATTTATAATTGTATTAAGTAAAAATAGATGTATAATACCTATATAAGTTCAATTTAATTCATTTGTTTCATTTTATAATAAAATTAGATGTATAATATTTTAATGAACTTTTTACCTTCTTTTACCCACCAACTATGAGCATTTATAAATTTACATAAAACATAATTTTACCACTTAGTATAGTTGAATTTTAAAAATACGAGAGACACAGTTGATATAAGTATGTAAAATGTGGCTCAATAAGATGAAAATATTTTTTTTAATAGTAAATTTTTACTTTTATTTACCACAGTTTAAAGTAAATAGGGTAATTAAGGGTAAAAATGATATTATTATTACCCTAACACATGTCGTAATTCTATTGGATAAGTGTAATTCGACCACAAAATACCTTAGTAATAAAATATTATCTGTTAGGTCCACTTGAATTATATTAGGACATTTAGTATTATTTTATTTAATGAAGAGTTAAAAGAGTTATAATCAATGTTTAATAACTAAAATACTATTAATATAGGGTTATAAATAAGATAAATTAGAATAAAAATAATAATTATGATGATAAAAATATTTCCTACATAATGGTATTTTATTTATATTTTTTAGAAATTAAATAATTTAATTTATTTATGACACAATGATGATGATGTAATAACCTAATTAATGAAATATTAAAATAATTTATATTATAAATATCCAAATAAAAGTAATTTTGACTTTTTATTATTTCCACTAATTTTATAGGTTAATATAAAATTTTATAGTTGGTTAGATGAATTTTATTCAAAGTAATAATGCTGTTATGAATTTTTCAAAAACAAAATACCAAATACTGTCAAATTTGACTTAAAAGAGGTTTTTTTAAATATTATATTATTAATTGATATTATATTCCTAAAAATATAAGGTTGGTCCAAAGGTCTTAAATAATATTATATATTTTAATAATTACCCTCTTGAGGTTCTCTTGTATGTTTATAATATATTTATTAACCATATAATATAAAAATACAAAGAGACATGGTAAATGTCAAACTATATAAATAAGAGTTAAATCTAAAAGATAATGTTATCATAGTAACTAAAACCTGTCTAAAACCTATTTGTTGAGTGGTTTTCGACCCATACTCTCCTTATCCTACAAATAATTCATTTTGGATCCATTATAAACCGAATATTATTTTATTATAAAATTAGATTTCTAGCTTTTCCTAATGTGCCCCTCACCCCTCTTTTAAAATGGCACTTACCCTCCTCTATAATTCACACCATCAAAGACAATTGTATCAGCCAAAACCTATCCAAATACTATCTAAACTATCATATCATTATTCTATATGCCTTACTTTAGTCATTAACCCATCTTAAGGTGCCCTTTTGATCAAATAAAAAGGAAGAACCCGAAGAAGAGGTAAATATTTTATCACCTCTTTCAAGTTCCTTTCTTCTTCCACATCCTTTTTCTTTATTGTTTTCATTATAAAATATTAAATCTAGTATCCTATATATAATTTGATATTATTATAATTATTTTAGATCCATATTCATTATATTATTCATCCGTTGAATGAGCTCTCACTATACGTGTGTACGTACGGCTTACCGTATCAATGTTATGGTGTAATTGTTATTCAGTACATTATTATTTAGATGGTTAGAAAAATGATTTATAATTGATGTAAATAATTAATATAACATGATAATGATTCTATATATATGATATTCAATCAAATTCTATATTATTTTAATATCAAAAGAATGATATTGTCGCTCATGCATACATACAGATTACCGTCTTCGTGAACGCGATGAGATTCATTCCTCATCATAACCATTCAAGAATAATTTTTCATAGATGATTAAATATAATTTATAAAGACTTAATATCATTATTAATATTAATAAGATACATCCTATCCATAACAATCATTAGTTACGTAATAAAGCATATAAAGGAAAACGAATCAGTTAACACCCATAACGATGATAACACTAAAATATTATTAACAAAGAAATATTGAATGATCATATATGATATCTAATTAATTTATATGATTCTTTTATAATTTAATAAAAAATATTTCACCAATATATAAGAGGTCAACCTACCCTTGACGAAGTAAAATTACAAGGTAATGGGTTTCTTATCTCACTTTTAATTCAGTTAGATTTCCATTGTTTTCCACTTATTTATTATATGTGTTGTACTATGTACTTTCATTTGATATATATTATCATGATTCTCTTTATATTAATGGTATTATGTGATTAATTTCTTGGTTATTTACTTTTTCTCATATGACTCGATTGATTACAACGAAGTAAGTGTTTTTCATCTCACTTTTTATTCCCTTGAGATTCATGCAATATTGGTCACTATTCCCTTTTGTGTGGCATATGTATTGTCCATGACTGTATTCTTGGTGAAATATACCTTAATTTATGGGTATTTAGATCTTCATTTTATGAGCTTTCTTTCATGGGTTGAATGTTTCTTAAGTAACCAAATGGGTAAGGGAATTTCAATTTTCAATTTCCCTCAGTGGGCTTTACCCATACTTCATTGATTATTTTACACCAATATTTTCTGTGGAATCACTATTTATTATTTATGTGGTAATTTACACTCCACTTCATGTGGATATACATTTGATACACATAATCAATCCATTTATTATTTTTCAAGTCATTGATATAAACTTGATCTTAACTCAATTTCCATTTATTTTTTTAAACATCCAAGTCATTGGTGTTGTTATTACAAGAATATGTATGAATGTCCTCTAATTACTTAGACTGAATATCCAATCATATTGAATGTATTTATATTTTTCACACATAATTATGTCATTGCTTTATCCATTACCTAATGATAATGTCTTTATAAGGGATTTCATCTCAATTTATATTCCTTTGAGACTTCTTTGTTGTTATGCAACAATTCACTTTTATATGGTGTATATACTATCCTTTGACATAGTATATCATGAAATAATTTATTCTCATGATATTATAAAGTTATTATTACCTCAATTATTTGTATTCAAGCATCTCTCATTTTCTTAGGAACTCTAACTTAAATATCATTTTAAATGTTTTAAAATTTTATTCTTCTAAATCTTTCTCATTAATGCCCATGTTTTAAAAATGGTTTTAAGGATTTATCTATATGGACATTAATGTTTAAAAATTAAAATTCCTTTTAAATGTTTCAAATTTGTATGGGAACCTTTGATTCAAAAATATATTTTTAAATGCCTTCTTGAAAAATAGTCTGACTTTTAAATGATTTCAAGAAAAAGGGGGATATTTCACTCAATTAGTTTTGATGATTAGTTTCATCAATGTCAATATCCTTTATTATTCTCGATTGAGGTTAATTTATTACAATATAATATTCTATTTTGTATTGAATAAGTTATTTTTTACTGTAGATGTGCTATTTTTATACAATTCATGGTTATTCGATAAATTATTGACATTTCGTATGCCAGTTTTAATATGGATGTTTATGTTATGTTTCAAATAGTTCATATGAAGAATGAATTGGACTTCGTAAGTGACGGTTGGATCCCTCTATATCTCCATGATGCATCCGTAGGTCTCATGAGACAAACTAGTGTCTTGGCACAAGGCCTTGACAAAATCTTATTTGTAGTCATGGCATTAGGCCTTGACTATGTGGTTTTGAAAGTCTATCATTATGCATTCCATCATTATGAAAGTGGATATTGATATTGCATGTGATTATTTGACTAGTAGAATATCCATGTGAATAAGTAAATGGAATTATTTGATTTTATCTTTGCAAAATTATTCTGACGATCAGGTTTAAAAGTATTTTGTTTTAGTCTTATACATTTCCTTAAATGTTTATTTATAATAGTTTTCACTATATTTTTATCCTTACTGATCATCTAATCTCACCCCTTTCTATGTTTTATTTTTTCCAGGATGTGAAGAAGTATATTATGACTGACCTGTAGGGATAGTCTATGGGATCTCATTGCTGTCTATGGAAATAATGTTGTTGTAGTTTTCCATTTTATGTAGTAATATAAACCTTATGAATGTATCTGGTACTTCCAAGGTGACTAAACTAATCGGTATTTCGAAACATTATCTTTTGTGATCATTATAATGATATGTAATAATGCACTAATCTAGGATTCTAGGGATGGGGCATTGCAGTTGGTATCATAGGATGTTTAGTACAAAGCTTGGAAACTAGATTTATATAAACTCTGATTAGAGCACATATCCCTAAGATAGACTTTGAGGATTAGAATAAAATAACTTCCTAAAATTTTGGTATTATATATATTTTGTTATTTTTCCAAACAATACATCTATGTCTAGATATGAGCACGTAGAGGCGGCTCTGGCACAGATGTACATTAGGGTAAATCCCGAAAACACCGCTTTGAACTAAACTCGAATGGGAACTAGTACACGACAAGGGGCCTTGTTTCACTCCTAGTTATGACACTATGAGGAGATATTCTTAGGATAATTCACATTTTCGTTACTAAAATATTTTAAGTATTTTAATATAAGATGAGAATATATAACCATCGAAAATACTGAGGTGTTTTAGACTGAAAATAAGGTGTAATGATATTCTCTAAATAATTTTATGACTCACATTATTCGTTCTTATTTAAGTAAAAGGATGGATTCCAAGGAAGTCATAGTAACACTGAACATGGTGTACAAGGTGGGAATGACGAAGGAAATGTGAAAAAAAGGGAGTGTGGATAGGTGTAAAAGATATTGTGTTTATGCAGAATAAGTTTTCCAAAATTATGATCAACAACATATATATTAATCAACTCCCCAACTAAACAAAGAAGAGAAAGATGGTTAATGATAAGAGATATAGTAGTGGAGAACATGGTGAAAAGAAAGATCAATTTCCATCAGGGAGGAAATGTAGAAGGAGACACATAGGGATGTGTCTCAATAGAACAATGAAATGCCTTATGTGTGGGAAAGAAGGACATAATGTAAAAAATTGCCAACTAAAAATGAAAGGTACTATGGAAGAAAATAAAAATGATCCCCAGAATCTATTTACAGTCATTTTCCATAAATTTAAGGGACCAGGGCATTACCCGAGGGAATTACGTATTCTATAGGACAACCACTTGTTCAAGAAAGAACCTATGTGGAAATAAATGGATGGTGAAATATTTAAATGTATCAGTGCTCTTTGTTGATGGGATTACGTTGGAAGACTTTTCACTTATGTGTAACCATGCATTTTATTATGTGAAAATGCTATTTTAGGAAGAATTGTGTTTTCTCTTTCTGATATATTTTTAAATAACCATTTAGTATTATATGATCCTTGAATTTGAGGCAATTACACGTTATTAAATTTTTGGATAAAAATGCAAGGCATGAGATTACATTTTTTATGAAATTATGATATAGTTATTTTGAGGAATTTATGTCATTTTGGGAACGTTATAAAATATTGTTTTTGGAAAATGAAAACACGCAGACCATTGACACCCTGTCGCATCAGACATTGCTGCAGGAATCGAACCCAAAACCATAGTGCAATTGGTATTTATCATCTACCACTAGACTACGTGACATCCCTGGTTATTTTGACTAATTCTATTTAGTTAAATGATTTTATTGATCAATAATAAGATTATTTGGGATCTTATGTCTTATCAAATAGATATCCTTAGAATAGGAAAAATGATTTGGGGGTTAAGTGATCAATTTTATTTTGGATGATGTTCTATCTGTTGGGAATACTATATGCCTATGGAAAATAGAATACAATGGGATTCCATTTGAGGAGTAATAGTAGATTTTTATTTATGTTTTTATTGTGGATTTATAGTGATTTGTGAAATTTAAGGAAATGATTAACATATCATAGAGAACATGTGATTAGGTTAATTAATATTAAGTATATGATTTTAAGAGTAGCAGATGTTATTTGGAAATACAATTTATCGTGGAAGACTATGTAATCAATTTATTTTATGTTTTGGGTTTTAATTTTAGTTTGGATTATGTTGATGGATTTTAAGGAAATTTGTTTATTGAATCGTATTTATTTAACTTTGGGTATTTTTGGTTTATTTTATGAAATTAAGATAAGTATTTCTTTCTCTAAAGGATTATACTTTTTGGGGATCATCTGATATTGTACTAACCATTTTGGTTTTGGTTAATCTCTAAAGGCAAGGAAAATATATATAGTTTATCCTTTGTGGATTATGTGATTCTTTAGAAGTTGATTCTAGCACTTCAGGTGTGACCAAGTAATCTTGAATACTAATAATTTTAAAAAAAAGATGAGTTAGTGGTAGATATTTATTAACGGATGAAACTCTACATAAAAGGTAAGTATGTCCCTTTATGTTCTTAGTCAATATCATTAATAAATTCCTCAACATTATGAAATGGAACTTAAAATAGAAAAACAATATCCATTTACTTTTTCTACTAGGAATCTAATTAACATTAATCTCATCACAAGTTTGTGGTTTTCTTGTTGTAAAATTTCTCTTAATCAAGTTTTCTATCACTCTTCACCAGAACATGACCCATATTTTATCTTCCATATCCATGTTTTCTTACATGGAATCCTAGTGTGGGCTATCTCGGGAGACCTTTGTACTTCTCTTTCTTTCTTTTAAAGAGATAGTTTAATTGACCCTTTTCTGATGTTGGAATTTTAATGATGTTCCCATGCCCAATTTTTAAATTTTGAGGATGCAAATTCCAAAGGGGGGAAGAATGTAACACCCCAATAATTTATAGTAAGTTATTTTCTTTAAATTAATTCAATAGCTTTCTCTACACTCAACACTGAGTTCGAGTGCACCATGACTTACCAAACATGTCGTTAAAAAGAAGTTATGAATAGTATTAACTGAATATTGAATTTTATATACTCCTTATAATTTTATAATCCATATTATGTGTTTCTTAGAAATAATATAAGAACAAATTCATTTTTTCAGATAAATGAATTATTTTTCTAAAAAATACAATTTTACCACCTTTTAATGGAAAACTCTTATTAAAACCAATATTTGACACTATTATATAATCAATTTAATGAAATTAAATTCTTATTTATAATGAGGACATAAAAATTTATTTTGGAGAAATTTTTGGTACTTTTCTAATAACTTCTATATTTTGATGAATACTGAAAAATACTAAATTTTAATTGAATGAAAACTTTTTTAATCGAAATAATTTATAATGGTAAATTATGTATATGAATTATTTTTATGTTTAATTAGATTATATTTTTATCATTTAATACAATTTAGGTGATTATAAGTAATTTTAAATTTAAATTTGACATAAACACATGTCAATCTTTTCATATTTGTTACTTTTTAAAAAACACGCTTTTCAGTTTTGACAACGGAAATTAATTTTATATTAATTCATTCAACTTCTATGTTTTGAATTTGGTAAAATACAATTCATTTTTGAATTCCGAATATCAAAATTATCTTGTTGTAAATTTTAACTATTTGTCAGAAAACATTCAATTTTTGACTAATAGTGAAAATCACTACGTTATAGTTTAAAACAGACATTTTATTTAAATAATTATTTATTTTATTTAAATTTATTTTATGTAAAAATAGATTTATAATACCTATATATTTTCAATGTAATTTATTGGTGTCATTTTATAATAAAATTATATGTATGAAAGTTTATTGAACTTTTTACCATCTTTTACCCACCTCTTAGGAGCATTTTCAAATTTACATAAAACATATTTTTACTGCTTATGTGAGTTGAATTTCAAAACTCTGAGAGACACAGTTGATATCAATAAGTAAAATATGGTTCAATAGGATGAAAATAATTTTTGTTGAATGGTAACTTTTTACTTTTATTTACCACAGTTAAAAGTAAATAGGGTAATTAAGTGTAAAAATGATAGTATTATTACCCTAAAACATGTCCTAATTATATTGGATAAGCTTAATTAGACCAAAAATAATTCTTATGAGTAATTTATTGTCCTTTTGGATCACTTGGATTAGATTAGTACATTTATTATTATTTAATTTAAAGAAGAGTTAAAAGAGTTAAAATCCATGTTTAATATCTAAAACATATTTAATATACAGTTATACATAAGATAAATTTGACTAGAAATATTCATTAGAAATATATTGTCCATTAGGATCACTTGGATTAGATTAGTACATTTATTATTATTTAATTTAAAGAAGAGTTAAAAGAGTTAAAATCCATGTTTAATAACTAAAACATATTTAATATATGGTTATACATAAGATAAATTTGACTAGAAGTATTCACTAGAAATATGAAAATATTTAATACATAATGGAATTTTATTTATATTTTTTAGATATTAAATAATTTAATTTATTTATGACATAATGATGATACAATAATTACCTAATTAATGCAATATTAAAATAATTGATAATATAAATATCCAAATAAAATTATTTTGGGACTTTTAATGAATTACACTAATTTTATAGGTTAATAAGACATGTTGGGGTTGGTTTTAGGAATTTTTTTCAGAATAATAATGTTGTTATGAATTTAGCAAAAACAAAATACCAAATAGTGTCAAAATTGACACAAACGAGTTATTAAAACAAATATTATATTATTAATTGATATTCTATTCTTAAAAATATAAGGTTCAAAAAAAGTACATAAATAATATTATATATGTCATTAATGACCAACTTGAGGTTCTCCTGGAGGTTTATAGTATGTTTATTAACCATATAATATAAAAATACAAAGAGACATGGTAAATGTCATACTATTTAACTATAAGATAAATCTAAAAGATAAAGTTAATATAGTAACCCTAACCTATCTATAATCTAATTGGTGAGTGGGTTTTGACCCGTCCCAACCTTAGACTTTAAATAATTCATTTTTTAGCCACTAGAAACTGAATATTATTTTATTATAAAATAATATTTCTATCTTTTCCCAAGGTTCCCCTCACCCCTCTTATAAAATGGAACTTCTCATCCTCTCTAATTAACACCTTCAATGCCATTTGGCTCAGACAAACCCTGCCCAAATACCC
The DNA here is from genome assembly GCA_963277665.1 of Viscum album. Classification (NCBI taxonomy): domain Eukaryota; kingdom Viridiplantae; phylum Streptophyta; class Magnoliopsida; order Santalales; family Viscaceae; genus Viscum; species Viscum album. Next base: position 131,635,815 of record OY728138.1, on the reverse strand, counting down.
TCTAAATTATCCTCACTTCATCATACATGCCTTCATTTATTCATAAATCAAACCAATGTAGCCCTTTTGATCAAATCAAAAATATGAACCCAAAGAAGACGTAAATATTTCATCACCTCTTTCAAGTTTCATCCTTCTTCTACTTCTTATTTCATTGTTGTTTCCATTATAAGATAATAAATCTATTATATTCTTTATTCTATGATGTTTTTATAAATTTTTTACATCTGTATTCATTATTATAACCTTCCTTTTAATGACATTTCCCCATACGTGTGTATGTACGGCTTACTGTCTCCACGTCATGTTGTAATTGTTATTCAATACATTATTATTTGTATGGGTATAATAATGATGTATAATTGATGTAAATAATAAATATAACAAGATAATGACTCTGTATATATGATATAAAATCCAATTATATATTATTTTAATATCAAAAGAATGATATTGTCCCTTGTCCGTACGTACGGATTACCGTCTCCGTGAACGCGATGAGATTCTTTCCCCATTGTATCCATTCAAGAATAATTTTCATTAGATGATTAAAACTAATTTTTAAAGACATTATATCATTATGAATATGAATAAGATACATCCTATCCATAACAAACATTACTTACATAACAAAGCATATAAATGAAAATGAATCAGTTAACACCAAAAATGACGATAATACTAAAATATTATTAACAAATAAATATTGAATGATCGCAAGTGATATTGTATTAGTGTATATTATTCTTGTAAAATTTAATAAAAATTATTTCTCCATTATACAAGATTTTAACCTACCCTCTACCAAGGAAAAGTACAAGTTAAGGGGTTTATTATCTCACATTTAATTCTGTGAGATTTCCATTGTTCGCCACTTATTTATTGGATGTGTTGTATTTTGTACTTCGATAGGATATATATTATCTTGATTCTCTTTATATTCAGGGTATTATGTGATTTATTTGGTGGTTATTAACTTTTTTTCTAACAGCGTGATTGATTACAATGAAGTAAGGGTTTTTCATCTCACTTTTTATTCCCATGAGATTCATGCTATATTGGACACTATTTCCTTTTATGTAGCTTATGTATTGTCCGTGATTGTATTCTTAGTGTAATATACATTAATTTATGGGTATTTACATTTTCATTGTATGATCCTTCTATCATGGGTTGTATGTTTCATAAGTTACCAAATCGGTAAGGGAATTTCAAATTTCAATTTCTACTTAGTGGGCCCTATGCATACTTCATTTATTATTTTACTCCATGATTCTGTGTGGAATCACTATTTATTATTTATATAGAAATTTCCACCCCCCATAGTGTGGATATAAGTTTGATACACATAATCACTCCATTGATAATTTCTCAAGTCATTGATATAAACTTGATCTTAACTCAATTTCCATTCATTGAGTTAAACATCCCAGTCATTGGTGTTTTTATTACAAGAATATGGGTGAATGTCCGCTGATTGATTTACACTAAATATCCAATAATATTCAGTGTATTTATATTTTAAACAAATTATTATTTCTTTGATTTATCCTCTAACTAATAATATTGTCTTTATATGGGATTTCATCTCAATTTATATTCCTTTGAGACATCTATGTTGTTATGCACCAATTCACTTTTATATAGTGTATATACTATCCTTTGACATAGTATATCATGAAATCCTTTATTCTAAAGATATTATAAAATTTTTATTACCTCAATAATTTGTATTCAATTGTCTCTCATTTGGTAAGAAACTCTAACTAAAATATCATTTTAAATGTTTTAAAATTTTATTCTTCAAAATCTTTCTCAATAATGTCCATGTTTTAGAAATAGTTTTAAGGATTTATTTATATGGACATTAATGTTTTAAAATAAAAATTATGTTTAAATGTTTCAAAGTGGTATAGGACACTTTGATTCAAAAATCAACTTTTAAACTACTTCATGAAAAATAGTATGGCTTTTAAATGATTTCAAGAAAAAGGTGGATATTTATCTCAATTAGTTTTGATGATTATTTTCACTAATGCCAATATCTTTAATTATTCCCAATTGAGGATAATCTGTTATAATAAAATCTTCCATGTTGTATTTAATGAGTTATGTTTGACTGTGGATGTTCTATTTTTATACAATTCATGGTTTGTGGATAAAGTATTGACATTTCATATTCTAGTTTTAATATGATAGTTTATGTTATGTTTCTGACATTTCAAATGAGGATTTAATTGGACATAGTATGTGATGTTTGGATCCCGTAATAGCACATTGATGCATTGGTAGGTCTCATGAGACAGACTAGTGTCTTGGCACAGGGCCGTGAAAAAATATTACCTATAGTATTGGCACAAGGCCTTAAATATGTTGTTATGAAAGTATGTCATTATGCATTCCATAATTATGAAAGTGGATATTGATTTTTCATGTGAATATTATACTACTAGAATATCCATGTGAATAAGTAAATGTCATTATTTGATTTTATATTTTCCATATTATGCTGAAGTTCATGTTCAAAAGGCTTTTGTTGTAGTCTTATACATTGCCTTAAATGTTTATTAATGAAAGTTTCCACTATATTGTTATCCTTATTGAGCATCTGAGCTCACCGATTTTTATGTTTAATTTTTCCAAGGATGAAAAGAAGTATATTATGACTGAACTATAGGGATTTTCTATCTAATCTTAGTGTTGTCTATGGAAACAATGTTGTTACATATTTCAATTTTATGAAGTAATAAAAACCTTATGAAGGTATCTAGTACATCCAATGCGACTAAACTAATCTGTATTTTGAGACCTGATATTTTGTGATCATGCCAATGATAAGTAATAATGCACCAAATCTGGGCTTCTAAGGTCGAGGTGTTGCAAAAATATTACTTACATGTTTTTTTGATGATGTGGTGGATTTCGTAGAATTTTTATTCTTCTATATTTTTCTATAATTGTATTTATAAGATATAATATTATAAAAAACAAAATCAATACATAGAACAAGGTAAACCATTTTTTAAGAAATAATAGTACATTTATCTGTAGATAAATTCAAACATTCTAATCACATCAATGTGGAATTATTAAAAGAAATACACTTATTGAAGATGTTCTTGGTATCCATTCTATTATCAATATATTTGGATATATTCTATTATTTCAATTATTATTTTTTTATTTCAATTCTTTTTTAACACTACTCTAAATATGATTTATACCAACGGTTGTAGGAAAAACGTTTGTATAGTTTACTAATTTGGACCTATACTAATGGTTTTAGACAAACCGTTAGTATAGGGGAGACGTATACCAACAGTTTTTCCAAACCCTTGGTATAGGTCCCCCCTATACCAGCAGTTTTTCCAAAACCGTTGGTATAGGTCACAAAATCAATGATCCTATACCAACGGTTCTCAAAACCGTTGGTATAGGTACATGTATTTTTAATGGAATCTTCTTACATAGGGAATTAAATAAAACAAAATTTAAAATACTTATGATAATACATATATATATTTATGAAATTATGTTCACAAAATTAAGTTAGGTTAGTGGTTAGGTCGTTCAATCAGAAACGGGAGGTGCTGGGATCAAAACCAACTGAATGATTATTTATTGAATTACATATACAAACAGTTTATCGAACTATTGATATATATTTTCATATGACTTATACCAATAGATTTCAAAACTGTTGGTATAGTTCTATGTCAGGGGTTTTCCCAAAACCGTTGGTATAGACCTATCCCCATGGATTACTTGTATACAGTTCTCCAAAACATCGGTATAGCCTCTACCAATGGTTTGGAGGCCTATACAAACAGTTACAAACCACCGGTATAGGGTAGTTTTCTATTATTGTAACAAAACATAAATTGAGTGAAATCAAATAATTTTGAAATGATTTCAATATTTCATCCCATAAGTTTTTCAGCTGCTGAATCCAGTCCTTATGAAAAGTATACTTCCCTTATAATAAATTTTAAATAACATTCAATTATATTGATTTATTTACAAATAATAAATTATTTAAATCTATTGTATCCTTATGATATTCTTCCAGTGCATGAATCATATTTTTTGGCCTTACAAAAAAATCAATTAAATTAATTTTTATTTGTTCTTCATTCTGAAAAAAATAATTAATAAAAAGTGATATAAATTCTTAATTATCCTTAATAGGTTGGGTGACGATGTTTCATCATATAATTCTATGTTCAAACAATTCTTCATACCTACATACTCCATTGTATATGGTGTTTTTTTCAATGGTCAAACACTAAAATAAAAATAAATAACTAAGTGAAAAAATCAATCAGAATATTATTCATTTGATATTTGACATCATAGTAAATGTATTAAAATATATAAATGGAATCACCCTATACATATTCTCCATACCATGATCGTATTTGTTCAAAAAATTTACTTCAGATAAATTTATCCCAAGAAGAATTACCAAATTATTAACATCAGGTAAGGGTATATCATTTTTCTCCATTGATTTATTCAAAAATTTATTATCCACATTATTCTATATATTCTCAATGGTATTAGTTGAAACCTAAATTTTAGTATTTAAAGACATGGGAACTGAATATTCATTTTTTTGAAAATCTTATTCATATTCCTATTCAAATATTCACTTTATATATGAATAATATATACAATTTTGGAAAATAATATATATACAATCATAGTTGGAACCATGTTCATGGATAATAATTGGGAAACATAGTGGATCACCAATGTATGATTACATGGTGGGTGAATTATTTTTTAAATGTGGTAATAAATTATATTCCTTTTTACTATTTTATAATAATGAGTCAACACCTATTATTATGGTTTCATATTTTCTTTTAACAAAAAATGTTAAAATCATGTGTAAGGAAAAAGTAAAATGAATCACAACATTGGTTATTTTCACATGGTTATCCCCCTAGATGGGTGAATATGTCCTTATTGTTTTGAGGATAAGTTGAACTAATAGTTTCTTCACTAATACTCTTGATAATGATTATATCTGAGTTATGAATGATTTATAAAAACACACCAAATTCATTCAATTTTATTAATGTGAACAATTAATTATATTTTCTCACACGAGTGTAATAATTGTTTTTGAAATGTTATGATTAATTTATATTGGATCCCACCTATTACACAAGGGTTATTTTCTAATATTTACATGACATTATCTTCTAACCTCTATGGATGTCTCTTTATAAAGTAAAAAAATAATGTTCCACAACTATATTTCACCTATTAATTCTAATTGTAATCAATCAACGTTACATGAAATTCATATGTAATATCCCCAATTTCTAATGAGATTAAAACCCCTATTTTTTATAATTTATCTGAATTTTTATATCAAAATGTAATTTTCAATAATAACAACTTACTAAAAGAATTCAAAACATTATATAAGGGTAAAAATTCTATTTAAAACATTGAAATTTTCTATGAAATATTTTCTATGTTAGGTACTGAGATAGAATGGGATTTCAAGGCTTGTAGAGCCTCAACACTGAAAGAATATAAATATCAATGTTTTTAAGACAATTATGATTTTTTCTAAAATAATGGAATATATTCTTAATGGTGTCTTATAATGGAAATATGAGATGGTTATTAGGTTCAGGATTAAGGGTTTTCCTTAGGAATGAAATAAATATTATTCATATTGATTCATTTTTAACATCACATGTGGGGGTAGTTTATTAAAGAAATATCATAATTGTTTTACAAAAAAATGTATCTTCTAAATGGTTTTTCATATGAGAAATATGACACCACAATTATGTCTGGAATGCTTGTATTACCAAACACTTGACCTAAAATTATTGTTCATTGATAGTTTGGTTTAATATCATTTATGGTTAATGAAAAAATAAATTATTATTATTATTGTCTATGTCTAAGAAAAATCATGAAAATATTCTTGTTTAAATAGATAACATTGAATTCAATAAATTATTCAGTAAGGTTCTATCCTAGGTGAATATTAATTAGAAGTTTGGGTAAAATAGTTATATTATTAATTATTCCATATAAATCAAATGTTCTAGATAATTAAAAATAAATTAAATTTTATGATAATTTAATGTATGTTAAATTTAAAACTTTAAAGAGGTGAGATATTTAATTATAATAATACTATTATTTTTATTATTATTATTACTATTATTATTTTTATTATTAAATTGGGAATATTTTATTTGGGAATTATAAAATTAAAATTTCTATATATATGTGCATCAAATTTATATGTATATATATATTTGGTGGTGTTTATGTATATATATATTATACATATAATATATATGTATGTAATTATGTATATGTGAGTGTGTGTAAATAAATATAATTACTAAAAATAAATAAATACATACGTACATATTTGTATATACATATATATGAATGAACGTTAAATATATATTAATGGATTATCTAATATATTTTAAATGGGGGGATTTAAAGAAGAATATCATGATGTGGGTGTCACATGGTTTAGGATGAGGGAAAAAGAAATAAATAAAAAAAGTATTAATGAAAAAAATAATAAATGTAAAAAGTGGAATTTGGGGGGATATAAGGAATGATACACATGATAAATTCCTCTATCACACCTCCATATCTTCTCTACCTATCCGTTTTAATGTTTTTAATTTTTTCTATTTATTATCTTCAAACACCACTCTTTGTAATCTAATATAATACTTATCAGATTGATATGCCATCAATGCAGTTGGGTATGCCTCGATGGGATGAAACTTAAATCTGAATTTTATCAAAGGAAGAAAGATAATTTATTCATATTTAATTTAATATTTTTATTAGTTAAAGATATATGTCTTCCAAAATCATGTCCAAAAGGAAATGGTTCTAGGTTTAGATGGTGTGATTAAACTCATACCTTAACCCATGTCATCAATAATATGTTTAACTAGGGTAGGATGTTCCTTATCATTTTGTTCTTTTTCATAAAATTGTTACAGTGAGAATTATTTTCATTGGATTTTGATGACCATACTTGATTATGATTCCACATGGGGTTGTGTAGCCCTCAGATCCTTTGTGTTGTATAATTCCATGAGTGAATTTCATGTAGCAAGAATCCAATATTTATTTTGATCACATAATATTGTCTTATGTTACATTATCATCATGTTATGTTTTAAATGTTTTCTTTATCCTGTATATGTTTTAGTCCATTGAGTAATTTTTAATGGAGCTCATAATAGGTGTTCATTCATTACCTCTTATCACTTAGAGAAAGACTAATCGTGACTAGAGATGATTATAATGATGGACCTAAGAACATGGTGTAGATATGATAATATAATAGAACAACATTTATTGGGTGTTCCCTTGAGTTGAATGTTTTATATCGTCACTTAAAACTTCCTTCTATATAAGGGGAACTCATTTGAGTCACATTCCATTTGACAAGTACCCTAGTGGGGTGCTTCCCACATATTGAGCGCTCTTATAGGTTGAATGCCACATATCGACTTCTCATGTGAGATGCATGATATATATTCGGATCTACTTTGAGTTTCTTTCAATACACCCTGAATGATACCATAAAGTTTTCTAAAGAATGATACACTATCCCGGAGGATATTTTTTTTACTATTGGCATATTTAATTAGTATTCTAACATGCTGCTAAAGGAGCTACATCCTAGTTTTTTTGTGGCTTGGAAAAAAATAACTAATTGGTTTTTGGTTGTATTTTTATAATATTTAGACATTAATTATTATTTCAAAAACTGATATAAATGATATTTTCAAGTTAAGGACTCTTTTTTGGTGTCCAACTGAGTCTTTTACTCACACCCCATTCAAGAAATCCAGTGCACTATTAGATTTTCTTAGAGACCTAGTGAAGTGAAAGGACTATGAGATGTATTTAAAGATATAATGAGAATATAAATAGTAGTGGATAGGGAAAAACATAAGTTTACATTTTTATTTATCTTCATTACACTCTGTATTGTCTTTCCACATCTGAATCTCATTTTTTATATGACAGGTATTCCATTTTTTCATTTTCAATATATTTACACCGATAGCATGATATATTGTTTATTATTTATTATTATTGATCCGATGACATAATTTTTAGGTTATAGTCTCCAAACATATGGAATTAGACCCTCGGTGAAAGTAAACAGCCTCTTGAGTAAGGAGAGGTGCACATTAGCACATGTGAAATTCTATAATGGACACGATGGTTTGGTTTGTGATGACAAAAATTGTATGAGATGATTTTGGTTTACTAAATTGTTGTTATCCTTTCCTTATATATGGTTAGTATATGAAATAGATATTACAAATGGGACTGTGGTTGATGAAATATGGCAGTGCATGACCATCACTAGATAGGGGACCCCATACTAACCATAATGTGGGGGAAATTGTGTTTACTATTACCATTGATTTAAATCAACATGGATGATGCACATGATTTTTGAAATGTGATTTACGATATTTTGGTTGTATTCATGCATCATGACTAGGAAAATAGGTACATATTGCATATTTATATATACTTTTTTTTGTGTTACACTGTAGTTATTCAATTAAATGACTTGATTATATGCTATTTTTTTGGGATATTTTCTCTCTTTATGATAAAGAAGTAATTTCATTATATTGTGATATATATTTATTATAATAAATTGTTATAATCAATCATGTTTTTGTGTTATTGTACATACAGGGAATATAAATAACATGTAATGATGGGGACCTAGTTTAATACTCAGAGAGTTATACCATGGATTATGGGTAAACACGTAGGATACCCTAGTGTGATTCCATAGACCATACATGGTCTAGTTATGTTGTCAATGTTCCAATTATTATGGAGATATGAAAGAGGGAGTATGATATTCAATCCTAGTGGAATGATTAGTTTGAAAATACTTCAATACATACTTCATATGATTGCTAAGTCAATATAGGTGTAGAATTTGAAAATTTTGAAATTTTAAACTAAAATGAAACCTACCTTTTTAATAATTTATGTTTATTTTAATCCATTTTCTTGAACATAAAAAACCATAATAATATAAATATTGACATGTATAAATTCTATTTAAAAAAACACATAACACAAAATATATATATGTTGCACCTAAGGTAAAACACTAATTTCAGACCTAATAGTGGTCTCAGATTTCTCAAAAGATACACTATAAGAGATATCAATCAATTTTTTTGGGAAATAATTAATAAAAATATTAAATATAATTACCTATAATTTGATGTTATCAAACACTTGATGTAAAAAAATGGATTGCTTCACATTTGGTAAACCCCACATATTTGACCTAACAGTGGTCTTATATTTTTCCTTTGACAGACCTTTAGTATATATTCTATTATTTTGGATATGGTATCATGCATGTGATAAAATATATTTAATATTATTTTCTATCAACATTGAGGCTATACATGCCGATTAATCCCATGCAAACCCATTCCCTGACTATAAAAATTTTTTGTTGAATATTCCTAATTTTTATTGGTGTATTTTACCTTTTGTAAAGAATTCAAATCATATATTAAGTTAGTTTTACTGAATAATTACATTTTCACATAAAAATAAACATAAATAATTATATGAAATTCATTTTATTACCATTTAAAATTTATGATATTATAATTCTCACCACTATCCACATCTCAACCCCATAATGAAACTATAGATGTATTATTCGAATAACACTGCCAACCGAGCATTACTATCAGACTCTCACTCTCGTGTGTTAATGAAGTGAGGAAAATATATTTTTAGTATAATATTTTAATGTGATAAAATTAATATATATATATATATACATATATGGGGAAAATATATATGTGTATCTATATTTATATTATTTTGTTTATACATATATATATATATATATATATCTGGGTTTAATAGAGATATATATACACACACATATTCTGGTGAATATATATGTGTGTAACTATATATACGTATATAATGAATATATATATATATACATGGATGAGATTTTAATATATATAAATGGGTGACCCAATACATTTAAAAAGGGAAATTTAATGAAGAAACTCATGATGTAGGTAGAACACAATTTAATTTGATAGAGAAGGAAATAAATAAAATAAGTCATAAATGATATTTATAATAAATGAAGATAATGAAAAAATGTTAAAAGGTATTTTAGGGAGGATCCTAAGGCACGTTTCACATAAGGTAATCCCCCTTAACACATCCCATTATTCTCCCTTACACTCTTATATTTTTTATTCATTATCATCATACTTCACTTTTCCCTATATCCAATAATTCTGATCATATTGATGTGTTATCAATGGCATTTTGTTTTTCTCTATGTGTACATATTTAATCCAAAACATTTTTTTGATGATAATGAGGTTTTTTATTAAAACATAATTTATAAATTTTAATATTTCAATGATAATTATATTTCTATACTATGTTGAAATAATAATGGTACAGTGATTTGGTGGTGTTATGAAACATGGACACCAACCCTTATCATTGGCCATGTTTATACCATAGGATGTATGTTATCTAACTTCTAGGATTCACATTTACACTTGTTTCCATGATAATTATTTCTTAATTTAAATTTATGGCCATGCAGTATTATGATATCATGGGGGTGTGTTTATCCTAAGATATCCTCTGTTACATATGTTTCCTTGAGTCATATAAGGGTACCTAGTTTCCATTTTTTATTATGATCTCATATTTTCGTGTTATGTTATATTCTAATGATAGTCTGTTCTCCATGAATTCTATACCTCCATGATGTATCCTTAAATGGATGTTTTATTTTAGGGGATCAGAAAATGAGGAGCATCATGAAATGTTATCCCTTAGATGGGGGTATGGTTTAATAGCGATGATTATGATAATAAACCTAAGCTTATGGAGGAGATATTATAAAACCATGTAACACCATGTATCAGGTGGTTCGTTGAGTTTTTTGAAAATATATTAGAACTAAAAGATACATTTCATATGATGGGTACTTCTCCTTTGTGTTTCATACTATACCATTGGTGCCCCAGTGAGGTGCATTACACATATCAGATGATTTTATGACAATCATGTTGTATATCGAGTGTGTGTGAGATGTATTCCATATATCGAGGTTCTCCTAAAATTTTAATTCCTTTCAATATGAATGATATAAAAAAAATTCTTGTGTAATAAATAAACAATATTAGAGGCTTGGTTGTTTACTACATTCATCTTCCATTAATCATCTAATATGGAGCTGAGACGGGAACAATCAGAGTTTTTGGTAGCATGGTTTTCACATTATATCTCCATTTTTTATTGTATGTTTTTTCATGTCACACATTTTTTATTATAGAATAAATTGTTATATACGATAATTATATGTTAAGAATTCATTTTTGTTTTCATAATGTGTCTTTAACTGAAACCATACTCAATCATTTCACTGTGCTTGTATATTTCATGTGGGATCCGATGAAGGGATGGAGAGATGTCATGGATGACTATGTGAATGAGGATAGAGCTAGTAGTGGACCAGGACATGTACAAAATTCTTAATTTTTATTTATATTCTTTATACTTTATTTTGGTTTTCCATATTTGGAGATGATTTTATTATATGAAATATATGAATTATATTTTAAATTTTCACATGATCACTATGATGAATGGTTATATCATTTACTATAACTTATTATATATATTATTAAATGATTCCAATGGTATTTTCTATCAACTAAAAAAATTAGACCCTTAGTTCTAGTCAGCAACCTATTCAATACATGGAGGAGAACATGAGTTCACGTGACCTTTTTAATAATACTCTGTAGTTTAGGTAAGGATGTCACATCATCCAAAAAGTCATTAGAATAAAGAATGGTGTTCAATTTTAATAAACTCAGTGAATAATTAGTATAATCATTTCATGAATCTATAAATCCTTACACATTGATTTCATCACCTTATTTTTGGAGTAAATGAATGATAAAAATATCTAATTAAATAAACACAATATGATAAACCCCACTCTATTATTAGTTATTTTTATTGTGGAAATATAAATTTGTAAAATTATTGAGGATGTCACTTTGTAAAATGAGGGATGTTTTAAATGTCATTGATATAATCTTATATGTATAAATATACTCAATATGTGTTCAAAGTTCTCAAATTAATATAATGGTGTCACTTTGTGTCATTGCTTTTGGTTTTGATATTGGTTCCCCACTACAGGGAGCACCATGGTGTACAGCTCACTATCGTTTGAGTCTTAAAAGACTTGAAATAATTTTTTTGGTTGGGAATTATATCTTGGGGGAATCAACCATATAATTTTTCCCATGTTATAAACGTTTATAAAACAACAAATTAATAGTCATTTATGTTTGAGGGGTTATTTTATAGGAAACTTGGGCCACAAAAATATTTGTGTTGGGAGTTTTAATAGCCATTATGTGTGGTATGTTGGGTCTATGTACTAAAAAGAAAATACATAAATGATAGGTGTTTTTTGAAATATTTGTGGGAGATTGGGGGTTTTTGGACTAAAACAAAGTCACATAAAACATGCTATGTGGTTTTAGGTAATTTTCATATAGTCACATACTTTATAAGACATTGGTACTAGGTATTTTGGTTCACAATGATATTGGGGGAATCATGGTGTCAATTTCCAAAATGGTAGGGGGATATGCCATATTCCATTTTCATTAGCATGTTGTGATTCTCAGTGGATACGTGTTGGTACACCATGAAGTAGTCTATGTTATGATTGTCCGAACATGGGTTTGAATTTTGGTTTCTTTACCATCATTCTTAGGACTATTTTAATTCCCCATTTCCCACTTTTTTTCTCCTTCATGCATGGATGGGACAGAGAGGCCCCCAACCATGTCTGCTATGATTTCCCATGTCTTGGAGTGTCCAATGGTGGCATCTTGATGGTGGTTCTAGGTGTGTTCTCCTCACTTCATTCCTGGACTATTATTATTTTTGTCTCTCATTTGATTTGGTTTGAAATAGTTAGGGATTTCAGTAATGATTCAATAGGACCATGGAAGAATCATCCTATCACGATGGATCATTCATGTCATTGAGATAGAGGATGATAATATAGGATTTTGACACACAATATTTTACTATTTGGATGATGTTAAGAAACTGGGAGTTTTCAAACGGTTTTTACGAAGTTAAATTAAACATAGGGTTGAATGGGAACATAATGTTTGTTATTTTTTATCAAATGGTATTTGGAGTAATACAAATATCTATATATGAGTGTTTTTTCCTTGTTTTGGGGTAAGATATCTATGGGTGAGTTACTAAGAAAATATACTTATTTATTTTGAATTTAAATTTAATTATATCTCTTTTTAATAATTTTTTTGGAAAATTAATAGATATTCATATTAATTTTTTTAAATTATAAATCTTGATCTATGGGTTTTTGGTGATGGGTGATAACTAGTTGAACATGGATTAGATATGGTGGGAGTCATCATTTTATGCATAAAAGTAAGTAACATCAAGAATGAGGTATGTGTAATTGAATTTACTATGTATCTTATTCATATGATACTTTATGATCATTTTTCCTCATAATTATCTCTACTACTATGTTTCATGGTCTATATATTTCATATATATATTGGGTTAGCCTCACATCATCTAATAATTATCATGGTCCGCATTTCTTCCAAAATGGGTTGATGGTGGTGCCCTATTAGAAAAGGTAAAAGTGGACCTATTTATTTATTTCATGGGGTAATTTTCATTATTTCAAAGTGGTTTCCATTATTGATTTTTTTTAATTTGGATTTGTCTAAAATATGATTTCAATAAAAAAGTAGGGATGTGGAAACCGTATTTTGAAATATTATTTCACAAAAAAAATGTGTTTTTTCATAAAAATTTTATGGTTTTTTGTCCAAGGAACTTATATGAGTAAAAAACAATTGACTAAATTATTAAATGAATTTAAAATATGATTTTTATTAGTTTTTCAAGGGAAATACAATTTTTTGTTGTTTTTCTGTCTGTTGGACCTCATGAGGGTGATGACTTTTCTTCCAAATCATGTGTTCTTGTTTTTCATCATTTTATGATTTCATGTGAACTATGTAGTTTTTTTGTGATTCACATAAATTCCATCACTTTCATATGTTGGTTTTTATATCATATCCCAGGTTGGGGCATGATAAGGTATTTTGGTAGAAATTGTTTTGTATGGCCCTAATGGATACCCATATGGGTGAGATGAGTACATATAATGGTATGAAAAATTTCATGTGTATAAATGACTTATTTGAGAGAGATATCCTATTAGAATATATGGATAATGATATACATGAGCCTAAATATCAAGGAACTAGTTTTCTAGTGGCGAGTTTTTGAGTTGTGAGATGGGATGGGTGAATTCCCAACCCTTATGAGATTTGTTTATTTTGAGATGATCATATAGGAGAACTAACCAGAAAAAGCTATGATTATGAGAAATTACAGTATGGATTCATTAACCTAATTTTCCATTTTTATGATATTATTAGGGATGTACACATACGACATTGTCATTGGGTTTGTTCTCTTTTGATATGATCCATGGGAGAACACAAGCCCCCTAATCACTATTGTATTACCTAATATTTTTTTCATATGAATTATTAATTGAGTCTAATAATATTAAATTATATTAAAAATTATCTATAGGATTGTTATAAAAGTATATATGAATGCTTAGGGAAATCCATTTGTATTTATACTTTAGTTTTATATGGAATGGTTAGGAAACAGGGATTCTGTTTAGTGTTTTTTATCTCTTTTATGGTTTCCCAAGAATCAGCCTATATATTTATTTAAATTTCCTAGTACATTCTTAGAGGATTCAACATCTATCTATGACATTTTTCATAGTATTTTATTATAGAAATCAATTAATTGACCTAAAACTATATGGATATTGAGAATGATAAATTAGCATCACTATTTATATCACTTTGAGACACATTGATCATAGACAAAGTTGGTTTGTGTAACTCCCAAACCAAAACCACCAGATTTGATTTTGAATTCCATATGACATAATGTGTACATCCCTATATTAGATATTTTTTCATATAATAGTGAGGGAAAAAGGAAAATAATGGGGTGATTATACCTCTCGTACTAGGAAAACATTAGTGTATAATAGTATAAGTAAATCAAAAAATAAATAAACAATGAATAAATAATTAATTATCATAGTAGTAATATCATAAAATAAATAGAAACCCATAAATTATCAATATCTAATGTCATACATGTATACTCAAACCAATAATAGAGTCCCCCACAACTGGTTGATCAATGTATTAGTTAATGTAACTAAATAAATATAAAAACAACCATCTAGACATGTTTAATCGTGAATTTCTCCAAATATCCTAATATGAATTACTAAACATCCATCGTAGGTCCCTTTACATACTCCAAAATACTATCCATGAAATCCACATGCACATAAAAATTCTTGTGTAGGGCGTGAGTACAAGTATCTATTGGAATCCAACAAAGATCCTTAAAATTATTAAACCAAATATACTAATACATTATTGGAAAGAAATAATGTATATATAGGAAGAAATATATCAAATGTGCACAAATACACAACCCTAGACCACAAATATTGACTCTAGCTTATTTTGATCCATGTATAAAAGAAATATCAATGTCATGATTTGACCCAATGGCGCTCAAGATGAAATTACTACATGCCCACCTCCAATATGCAATGGGTTGATGACAATAATCATGGGGAAATATCAAACAAATGGGGGGAAAATTCATTAATAAACTATATGGAAACACACATATACAAGAACATACACTGTTTAAATGTTAAAAAACTAAAAAAATGTAGGTATGCATCTATAATACCATAACTAGAGTAAATATAAATGTTCTGGAAAGTTTAAAAAGGGTGAAAATACAACCTGAATCAAAACTGGATTTAAAGTCCCACTTGATCAAATGGATGGATCTGCTATCGAATTCAACACTGGTGTACACCTAGGTCTATCTAGCCTAAACATTATCCAAATCCACCTAGTACAAAAAGGACTAAAAAAGGAATGCAATCTACAAAATACATGTCATATTTTGGGAATCCCATGCAAGGGTGGGTATAACAATACCCTGTAGGAAACTATGAAATACACCAAGAAACAGGCATCAACAGTAACAATAGTCTCTAAACATGTATAAATATACACTAAAAAACATGAAAATACATATACAGTAAACAATTGACACACATTATCAATGTAGATAGACTACCATAATTCGAACAATGGAATCCCGCATAAATGATTTATAAGGCACTCATCTAGGAGAACACTCTCCAAAATGTATATAGTATATATGAATTTTATCCAAGAGTTAGTGCTATATATTTCTCTCCATGAGATTTTTATGATGGAATTATGATAATATATGATACATAGATAAGGATAAGACCTATAGAAATGGGGAATAACGAAAACACAATTTTGAATAATCATATAAGTAGAGGATTGGAACCAGTATTTTTTCCCAGGATGATACTACGAAATCCACCAAGTGAAAGATGGTGATAGTGCATCTTAGTATGGCCCTCATGTAAGGATTACAAAAATTCTATCCAAGAAGTCATCTTGAAGGGATCTGTGTCCTATATGTAAGAGGACATTCCATACAATCCCATACAGAAAGGATATATGAAAGACATCCTAATGAATCATGTCCCAGATATAGAGTAAAAGGGTACTATGACAACTTTCATGGATCACCTGATTTGTACTAGTGGTACACACTATGTCAAATAGAGCATGAGTCCTACCCATGTAAACGGACCATCCCCATGTCCATGTAACATTACACGATGTGTGGTATCTTATGTACTTATTCCCACGTACAAGTAAAATTTTTATCCCATGTATACCCAAACGTTCCATATCTGTATAAGAGGAGATGGTGTGATCATGCCTTTTTTCCCTAGTTATTTATGTGTACCCTACAATGTACACACTGAGCCATCGAGGAGGGGTTACACACCGTGTGAAATTTTCACATGTTTTGTGATACTTAGCTTTCTCCCAAAACCAAATCCCTCACTAAGAGGGTCCCATAGGGCATGTAGATACTCTATACATTCCATTTTCTTCAAAAAAAATATAGAATTAAATATCAAGAATCTGTGTGTCTTCTTCACTTCAAAAACAATCAATATATATGTTCCTCATGAAAAATTGGAAGAGTATCCTCAGACATGACATTACATCATCAAATCATTGATATTCATACATGAAAAACATTCGTAAAATCTATCGAACATTTTTATTTGTTGTACATCTATGAACACTGAAATCTGGTGTCCACAATATCTGATCTGCTATAACTTCCATCATTGCACCACTACCATGTCATACCAAGACCAAATCTAATGTATTTAATAGTTTAACTATGAAACTGGTTCAAAATTATTTATTTCCTCAATATATGTGGACCACAGGCCAACAGAGAACACCAAAAATGAGTGATGAATTGGGGGAGAGAAGAAAATGGAATAAGCATGATGAATGTACCTTTTTAAATGTCTGTATCGACCACGATTTGTTTCCGTTAGAATAATTAATTAGGATATGTCATAATATCAGAAATAAACTCTCCAAATTCTTGAATAAAATCCATCCATCCGGCAATATGCATAATATTAGGATCAATTTGTTGGTTGACTGATCCATGTTCATCCTAAATAAAATAATAGAGAAATAAATCCAATCATAACAAATGTTCTACCTGGATTTGGATCATTCACTGATGAAGAAAGAATTCTATCATTGTCATTAGAGAGATACTCATGATTTATTAGTACATGATCCCTAGCCCGATCTTGGTCTATCATCTTTCACCAATAACACTCCCCTCTAATTTTTCATAGGTCTCCATGTATTAGTGGCCAAACCCATGAAAAACTCATTAGACCTTAAATTTATTGAGAAATTTTTTCACTGCATAACAAATAAATAAATAAATAAAATTAATTTATTTATGATATTCATTTATCCTTGCAATGTTTTTTTCAAAAATTGCCAATGAAGATAATTTTTATGTCATGTGTAGAGTAAATTGCCAGGTTTTTAACATAATGGTGCCCCCATATTTTTTATATGTTCCCCCATTTATGAGTAATTATGAATTTTTTAGAAAAAAAATTGTGCTTGATATATAATATATTTAATATATTTAAAAAATAAATCATGTTAACATTGAACCATATAATATCAAGAAGTGTGGATGATTGGGTCTGAAAGTATTCATAGAAATATTCCAAGGTCATACACATCTAAAACTAATGTGGTACACTATTCCCTCCATCAAATATTTCCATCAATACAAATAAAAACATATAAGAGGTGGGAAGTTGAACTCTCAACTAGGTCTCCCACTCCCATGAGCCCTTCTAATGATTTTTGTGTTTTTAACAAACACTCATCCAAGTAAAAAACAATACCAAAATCATTAATTACCCTATATGTTATCATTGTTACCATGTCATGAAACATAAATATCAACTCCCATGGTATAGATTACCTAGGTCAATATCATACAATGATTAGTGCACATACCTCCTTAGTTGAGACATCTGGAGAGACCGATGAAAAACCAAAAATAGATAGGTCTTGGGGTTAACCAATGTACCACCTTTCTATCCTATAATAATAGTAAGAAATGAAAGTTCTAATATTAGTAGTGATATCAAACCATCATTGATAAGAAATTGTAACTCTCAAGCTACACATTCCATGAATATAATTCTAAAAAGGAATCTTAATGTGCTTTTTATAGTCCTTATACTCCCATGGATGAATTTAACCACTAAACCCATTATAAGAAAATAAAATATGACATAACAAATGATACCCACTATGTTCGACTAGTATAACAATGTCTTACACGTTAACTTATTCCTAGCCTCTAAAAAGTTATTCTCTAGTGGCCATGTGGTGATCGTCGTTTTACCAAAACAACTCCAATGGTAAATTATCCTTCCTATTGTGGCTCAAAATAGATTGAAATACCCAAATTGTGTTCACTATAACCTAAGGAGTTCATTTTATCTAGCCAGCTAGCTTGGTGGAGGGTGACAAAGTTCCAAACTAAAATTGAGTCCCAAAAGGTGCATCTCATACTCTACCAATTTTTTTCACGAAGTTAGAATCACTATAATCAATTTTAATCAAGATAATTCAAAAAATATAGAAATCGTCCAACTTAGAGAAGTGTCTTGACCTCTCCAAAAATCATTGTTGTTCATTACCCACAAACAACCAAAACACATTAGATTAACATAGAATTTCACTACAAATCCCTTGAATTCCCAACCAATTTCAAGTGATCTCGGTACATCCTCACCACCTCTAGGTGGATGGATAATGGAAAATTCATATTTAGCACCTATTCTCAAATTGTGACTATAATCACCATCTTTCCCTAGAGAGAAGATGACATGATTCCCTCCTTCTATGAATTCACATTAAAATCATATCCCATTGATACCTGATCAAACAATATCTCTTAATTTACACTACCAATTTATACCTCCCTAACTCCATGAATAATTGAAATGGTATCTACCATTTAATAGAGTTTTACTCCATCATACTCACCCTAAAATGTCCAAATACAATGAGGTCAGATTCTATGACACCTCTTCAATAATTGAGATCAATATTTATTACATTGAGTGTCTTATACCATGTTCCCCTTCATAGAAGTATAGAAAACCTTGTTTTAATTGTTGTGGAAGAAATTTATCCATAGCCTCCTTCCCAATTTAAGATCCTTCTATGAAAAATAAATTCTTGTGACTCTTGTGGTAAGAAAAAATGATAAACTGCACACCCATCAGGTAGTGTCTGCACATCTTCAGTTTGAATACCTCCACTACTAGCACAAGATCATTGGTCCCAAAGATCATCTCAAGTCATCTAAGTATGCATGATCCATAAGAAATAAACCCATTAAACTACAAAACGACACCACCAAATCAATACCCTGATGCATCGAATAACACTATGTACTTGACACCCTCCTATGGAAATATCAATATCGGAGGGAACTCATAAATCTTTTACGTGGATCATGATAACACTAATAAAACATTTTCATCCACTTGAATGGAATTCCCATTTCAGTCTTTGTAGTCAAGGGTGATTCCACTATGGAGAAATTAGGTTAAACCCTCTAATTGTACCCTCCCAACTTAGGGGATCTTTGGTCCTGGTTAACACTCAAATATGGCTCCTAAAAAAGAATTTTATCATCCTTCACTAAGATAACTACTACTCCTACCTCTGAGATGACATATCTGAGGAAATGAAAATGTGAATATATAATTCGTGACTATATATATTCCATGATAGTATCACTCCGACCACTTGTCTAGAACCGTCCTCATATATCTTATGTTCTCCAAATCGAACACGAAGGACACATGGAATAAACTAATGAAGACTACCCTGAACTGATCCATGTAGGGTTAAATATATAGTTCACAATACACTCAATTCATTAATGGCATAAAACTCTCCCAATGGTTTCACCACTAACTCAAAATAATCATAGTATCTTTAGAAAGATTCATATGGTATATCCTTATACACAATAAGAGCTGATGATTACCTGTCTCAAGGAAAAATATATGATCCAGTTTTCCTCCATCCTTTGTGTGAAAGGGTTATCAATTAACAATGGTGGATATTTATCCTCGTGTAACAAGGACCATGTGACACCAATCTAAATCAAACCATAGGATCTCTTACACCTCCATATTGAACCACACATGGTTACCATTGAACACACACTAGGTCTTTAGAATACCCTACTCTACAAAACCCTCCCACGACACCTCAATATCTTATATCTACACAGGGTAATCCAATAAGAAAGCCTAGATATTGTGACATCCATAGTGAAATTTTTTATGGAAATCATAATCTTGATGGTTAGGTAAACGTGAAATAGACTTCTAAAGGATTATCTTATACTCCTTCTCAGTCACATGAATTGAAATAATATATCATCAACTACTCCAAGGGTAATAACAGCCGACCGATAAGGAAGTGGGTGTAACCTACAAAAAATGAGATTATCCTAACATTCATGGGATTAGTCCATTTCAATGGTATACAACTCCATCCCAACCACTAAAATAATTATTTCTCTAAACATTAGTAGATATCTATGAATGGTTGCTATGGAAAAATTAATAAATAGGAAACATCATAGGTTAAAAAAACCACTACATCAAATTTTACACATGGGTATGTCTATCTCCCACTTCGGTCATGGAAAAATGTGATAGATTTATGTAATACAATATCCTCTATACAAGAGAATATATCACAATGGTCAAGAAAAAATGGCTTCAATAGTGATACTAGGTCTCAAATAGGGAATGCAGGAAGGTAAACGTGGCTGATAACATTGTCAAAAAACTACATCAGGGGAAGTGAAGGAATATGTAATACATAAAACTATAGTGAGGTCTACATGATATCCCACAACATTCAAATAATTCCTTCTATATCCCACTTGTTTAATAGCAACATGGATTTCACTTACAAAATACCAAAACCAAAACCTCAAAAACACATGTTAGAGAAACGCTTTTACCACACCTCAATGTTATCCATCTTACAGTGATACTAACAATCCCACATGGTTTTTGGATTGTCTCCTAGGGATGAATATTAGTAGGGGAATTTTACCTCTTCCTTATATATCCCAATTCACATCAAGCATAACTGAAATTTGGTTCTAACAATTTCATGTGTCACCAAGTAGGTTTCATACACCGAGAACAGCATCAGATAGGCGTATCATCCATGTGGGACATCTACACTACGAGTTCATACCAGTACTCCCCCATCCAGGAAGGGTGTATCACCCTATATTCAACCTAACAGATCTGTAAACTCTTAAGCCCACAATATAAACTCAGCATAGGTGCTTCAAATTCTGGTACCACCACATCCATCTAATTTACCAATGAGAAAATTGGATTGAATAGAAACCCTATGATTTTTCGTGGTCTGTGCTTTTCAGAAATCGGGACAACTGCCTCAAGTGAACCCTCTACCACCTGAGGGATTGTCTCGTCATATATCATAAGTGACCCCCATCACTGAAACATGAATAACATTTTAGACCATAAATTGAGGTAATTATTCCCTATTGGGTCTATCAACTTCTCAAGTCATAGAAGATAATGTACATGATCCATCAAAGTACCCATACAGAGCTCAAAATGTTATAGTACTGCTTGATACCCACTAAAAAATTACTACATCAATGGGTCCCTTATCAAAAACCTCATCATTAATATAGTCATCAACACAACACTATCACGGAATATTAGGTATCATTCGACATAGATGAACCTTGAAATTTATCAGAACATACAATGTCCATTGTTTCTATCTATAGAGTTCACACATTAAGTACATTGAAAACAAAACCATTTTCTATAGGATGCATGTTCCCAAGTTTTCCTTGTAACTTAGATCTATATATACCGAGATAAATACTAGTTTATCATGGTCCTGGAGAATGGATGAATTAACCACCACAACAACAATTGAACCCCTATTCTAAGATACATACTCATAATAATTTAACATTATTTCCACAATTCCCAAACCAAGCCTCACAGAATGAAAAATGGAACTCCAAACTGGTATCCTAATCCCAGAAAGTTTAATGAATCTTAATGCTAGTTCTACAATGATATCATTCTTTCATGAACAAACCTGACTGCGCTCGAGACATACCTAGCCCAATCCCACCTCCAATAGGCCAGGGTCTGAATACTTATTCCAAGAAGGAATATCACTCACATGGGAGGCATTTTCCATATGTACCTTTATGACATTGACATATCAATGGCCATAAAAAGATAAAATGTAATACAACTGAAAACAATTCATGCATAAAACTATAATCCCATAAATAATGTATGATAATGTAATCAGAGAATAAAAAAATGATCCAAATATAATACTAAGAAATACTAGAACGTAAAGTATTACTTTCTTAAATAGATGAGACTTCTGTCAAATTAAACACTAATATACCCGTCAATATATCTAGCCTGAATGAAATCCACCTGCTTCTAGTCAACAATGGTCTCCAGAAAAATGTTTTTTATCTTCATGAGACATGACACGTGTGGGATGAGCCCATGCTGGGGTGAGTATCATAATTACTAGTAGGAAGCATCAAAATAACCATGAACAAAGAATCAAGAGAAACAGGTATCTCTACATGGGAATTTATATAGAACATATTATAATAATATCCAAATATTCTCAAAAAGGCATAGAGTCTTAGCATATGGTCACAAATATAATGGAATACTTGAAATCAATATAGATTTTTCCACAATTCACTAATCTAGGAGAACACACTCCACATGATAAATATCACTGATGACATCCATCAGGGAGGTAGTACTAACTGGGTCTCATTAATAAAATTATACAGGGCTAGTGTAAAGAGATATGATGAACAAATGATTGTAACACCATGATCCATGATGGTACAAACAAATCAATATTAATAACCTACTAATTATAGGATTGAAAACCATATAGTGTCTTTCACTATAATAATAGGATCTCCATCTAGGGAAAGAAGATGACATAGGATCTAACTCTGGGCCTCAGAAATGGATTCCAACAATTATATCCAAGACGTCCTACTGAAGGGATTATTTCCCTATGTGTAGGAGGGGATTCAATACTGACCTTAATTGTAAGGATATGGGGAATACATCATATGGAAAATAGTCCAATTTATAAAGGAAAATGGATCTAAGACAATTTTGAGGGAGTAAACAACATATAGTAGTGGTACACGCTAAGTCCCATCGACCCTGGGTCCTACCAATTTAAATGAACTGTGTTTGAGTTTGTTTAATAGTACATGGTGGGTGACAACCTATGTAGTTCATATAGTGTACAAGTACATGGATTAACTGCTATATTTATGACTTTCCATGTTCTATGTAGTAGTACAAGACATATCGAGGACCGTTTACTCATTGGATGTGTCATTGTACCCTTTAAGGTGTACACAAAATTAGCCGGGATGGTTTACCTAATGTGTTACCTTAGAATATGTCGTGTGATACTTATCTTTCTCCTGAAAACCTAGAAACCATTTAAGGGGACACCTGAAAAAATTATATCTATAATAAACTCTTTCTTCTTCATAAAATTATAGAAATCATGATCTGGAATCCATGTATCTTAGTTGCTTATACATATATCTATTGACCTGCACCTCAAGATGGAATCAAGTAGTATCATTAATCTGGATATTCTATTGACGGATAATTTAAATTTTTCCAAAAAATACATTCATAAAATTCATTCAAATATTTTTCATCATTGCATGATGAAGAAAACCAAAATTGGTGATCCACACGGTCTGAACCGCTGCTTCTTCCATCGTCACAACACCAACACATCGTGTCAATCTAGGATAATTAATATCGAATTATTGCACCATGAAACGGGTGTGAAATGTCCAATTTAAACACTTTATTTTGAACCATGTGATAATGGATATTTCTTGAGATGAATGAAGAATCATGGGATAAAATAAAAGGAACAATCAGGGGGGACATACCTTGGTCGATGTTTGGGGTTACCTTGATTAATTTTTATTATAATAATGAATGATGTGATAACAAATAATCATAATTAAATTCTCCCAATTCATGAATGAAAATAACCCCTCCTATAAATATCATCATATATGGATCAATATTTTTTTATTGAGCCACATTCATTATAAAAAAGAAAAGGGAAAAATTCAATCAAAACAAATTTCCGAATTTCATTAAGAAAAATCTCTAATAAACAAAAAATATATGGTGTTGTCATTACAATGATCCTCAAGCTACAATGTTTTTTGATAATCAACTTGAAATCAATAAATATTCATTATTCAATAATTATCTCCTCTTGTGGCTCCTTGGACTCTTGAATTTAGAATCCAACCCAAAGACAAACTCAATAGACATATATATGTTGAGGAATTTGGTTAATATGTCTAAAATAAATGAAATTTATTTTTTTCTTGTTTTATTAATTTAAAAAAGTGACAAATGTTTCCCAAATGGCTCAAGCTGATAAAGATTATGTCTCTCCTCGGGTTATACCCACCTTTTTAACTCATTGAATTCCTCATATTTCTAATCATGTCACCCTTGTAAGAGATATTCCAATTTTTTTAAAAAATTATATGATTTTGATTATTTATATATTTAATTTATTTCAAAAATTAATTCCATGAATATTAGGCCTCAAAATAACATGGTGTCTCTACACCTAGAAATAGAAATATTTCATGAAATATTCTAAATAATTCTTTGGAAAAAACTAAAACATTGAAATCATCAAACATCCTGACACATCCACATCAATGGGATAGTCACAAAACATGTTTGTTACACCACATTAATGATCTAGTATAATACATATTGAATTATCATTGAATAAACCCCTCACAGGTGATAAACTAATAGGCTCCGCCTAAATAATAAATTGAAAAATAATGAAAAAACACACATATGATATAAGACACAAATTAATAATCAAACATGACATCAAATTAAGAATGTATCATAATCATCATAACCCACATTCTAGTAATATAAGAATAAATCTTAGAGATACAAGCACACCTCATATGATAATGAATAAATAATAGGACTCATGGGGCTAAAACACACACTAATTAATTCCCAAAAACCATATAAAACATTTTATATTGTTATGGAACTCCAAACACAGAAACAAAACAATTTTATGTCAAGGGTGAGAGCCCGAATCCAATTTCAACACCAAAAACTAGTGCTATTTTTTATTCAACAATAATAGAAAAAAAGAATCAATTTTGAAGATAAAAAGTAACCACAAAATATTTTAAGTCCATAGATAACTATGAAATATTTTTTATTACCATGATCATGCTCTAACCATTGTGCATATTTAAATACCTTGCATTTGGATGATGATTATATATACAATCATCAAATAACCTACTATAGCATATCAATATATATATATATATATATATATATCTTATCATGAAATAAATGATCTAATTAATTTATATCAATGATAAGATAATATGATTTTTCCATAACAAGCGTGAACTTTTTGGATTGGAATCACATGAATAAACCACTATTTGAACATCAAACGGTGGGGATGGAATGGGAGAAGAGATCCAATAATCCTTATTGAGGGATCAATGGACTTTGGAATTCAAGAGATAACTAAGATAATGAGAAAATTTTAGTTGAGGTTAGGTTAAAAAAATTATTACGAACATAGAGAGCCCTTTGGGCTCCCATAGACAGCACAAACAATCTACTATCCTCTAATGGAAATTCAATGGCCCCTGGGTAGATTGAAATCATTACAGGAGCCCCACTGACTACAATATGTATTTGGTAATGTAATAACTATTCTTATGAAACTCACTAGCTCATCGGTGGGAATTCTATAGTTTGTGAAGCTACAAGAATTCCACTAGCACTACCTCAGTCTGGTTCAAACATTCCAAATTATACTCTCAAAACTAAAAACATATAATTTTTATTCAAAAAATAATTGTAATATTTGGAGTGTGGTGTACCTTAAAATTGTGGTGACACATTATGGTCGAGTTCGATGTGGTATATTTGACAACCAATAACCCGATGTGTATGTTTCAAATGCATTGTGTGTGATGTTTCAAGGTGGCTGTATTTTATAGATAGATATTCAATTATATATATTTATTTCATGTATATTAACTTTATTAAAACCAAAATTAGTATGGTTGAGGCATTGGAGATTCCTACTTCATCATTGGACTCACCCCTACCCATATACATAACATTGAATTAATTGTGCACAGTAATAAAATCATGTTTACTCTCATGACATAGTTATTACTAAGACATGGATATGGTTAATGTTTAGAATGTTATATAGGATGAGGAATTGAAATTTTGAATTAATTTTTTAGGAAATCATACAAATTTAGTTTCAATTTTTTTCATCATTTATTGGAATTTAAAAAAAAATTATTCATATATAAGATATATTTTATTCAATATTTATATTCAATGAATCAATTTTTTAATTTTTTTCATCACATAGAAAGATTTACTACATTCTATTCCATATTACGGGGGAACATGGTGATCCAGTTTTATACCAATAGGATTTTAGAATATACATTATACAACCATGTAATGATGAATTTATGAACGATTTAGAAATAAACAGAAGTTTTTACATTAGAGGTTGTAGCTTCACCCAATATATATTAGGTCCAATTTACTAATTAATAGCCTATAATGTATTTGGAGGTGAAACTAAGGACTCATAACATCCCAGTGTGGATGCTGTTTAGGTGGCCTAATCCAAGACATTAAAAAGATTCATTTGAATTTGTTATGGGATAAAATAATGTGGAAAAGTTATGAAGGTAATTTATTAGTATATGATAGGTAGAAAAAATAAGATTCTGATCCAATAAGACATTTCATGAGTCCCAATTTTGTATATGATGTATTGTGTTCTCACTATGTAACAATGGATGTGTGTTATATTGGATTGTTCTGAAATCCTTATATGGTATGGATGAGACTAAGTATGAGTCATACAGATAAACACAGATCCAATAAGTTATCAATGAATCATGATAGATAATTTATTTGGGAATGATTCATGTTCCCATGGGTTGTGTGTTTTAAAAATTACCTCATCAGAATCTATTTTAAATTTAAAAAATTTATAAAAAATTGATCCTTTATTAAATTTAAATTTACGGGTGATAAGAAAAATATGCATTCATTTTCCATTTTTTTATTGCGTTTTTAATTTTTCTTGAAGCTATGATTAACTGTTTTTAAATTTTTTTTATGAAAATGTAGTTTTGAAATAGAATCCCATCTAATGGAAAAATCCATGCATGAAATGGATTTACATATTGTTTTTAAATGAAATTTATCGTAGAGCTAATGATTTTGAAACTAGATTTATTAAATATTTTTATGGAGGTAGAATAAATTTTTTTTGATATGGGATATCAAAATATATTTTTAAAATTATATTAGTTTTTATGAATTTGATTGTGTAGGATAAGTTTTTTTTATACAATTTTGGCTAAAACCCCTTTGATTCCAAGTCATCATTTGGGAAATTTTGTTGTGTTTTATAGTGTGTTGATTGGTAAATATGAAACTAAAACCAATGTAAACATGGTTTCTTCCTTTTTCTTTAGGGGTATCTAAGGAGAATTAATTTTTTTCTATGATAATGTGTTGTGCTTGATTGGAAACTGAATAGTGAGTTCAGAAGGTGTGTTTAGATATTTTTTCCTTTATTTATAGAGTCAATAAGATGCCTATAAAGTCATGTTTTCAGTATTTTCAATGTTATCCAACGATTTACTTAGTTACTTTAAACTTGTTTTCCTTGCGTGTACATTTTTTGTTTCGATATAGTTGTGTGTAAAGGGATTATGAAATGGGAATACTTAGTGGGATCGAGTAGTAGTATTTGATTTTGGGGGTTTAGGGATTATAACACCTAATGTGTATCTTCCTGATATCTTGTATTGGACTTCTTGATGTATATATTTAGTGGGAGAGTAGGATTTTGGGGTGTTTCATTACTTTCATTTGGCCATTGGAAGTGGTTTATTTTCTTAGGGTGCACCATAAAGAGCATGTTGAATAAATTATTGGATATTTAGTGTTTTATATTAAATTTCATGTTGTAACAATATCACTATTCTTAGTGATTTGATGTTTTTATGTAGTGAATAGATGATAAAAATATTCATATAGTATGGATTATCTTATCAGCCGTTGGTATAAGAACTGTGCATCAGTAGGGTTACAATTTTTTTGAATCTATTTAATAAATATAAATATTTTAATATGATTCTTCTAATATGATAAAATTTATTTTCTAATCTGGGTGTATTATTAAATATGATTTCTTTTTTGTGACAAACTGTAGAGGGTAGTTTCATGATACAAATATGAGAAAATCAATAGTTTACTTGTTCTTCAGGTGATATTATGATTATGAATATTGTAGGTTGAGGATTAAACAATGAAATTTCATATATAATTGGGTTTGAAATAAACTTTGATAGTGTGGATGATCGTAAGAGGTCTTCATAAGTAATGGAATTGAGGTTGGGTAATGGGAGAGGACATATGTTGGTATGAACAAGTGTTTTTATAAAAATTCTTTATAAGTAGTTTTGACTATTTTTCTATAGTTGTGTGCATTGAGATATAAATCGAATCAATAGTTTTGGATGACTAAAATTTTAATTTCGTTATGTGATACAGTTGTTGGGGAATATAATGACTCAAAATCATAATTCAAATATTAATTATTATGATGTGGACAATAATAATGTTAGTTGTATATAAATTTATGACACCATAGTTTCATAGTACATATGTGTTACATTAAGAACCTTCTTGGTTTTTTTGATCTTGGTGATTGGGTTTCAAGAATTTTGATGAATGGTGATCCTTCTGTTTAAAATTTCACAAAAAAAATATCATTCGCCATTATGGGATAGAAAATGACTAATTTACTGTGATTTTTTGACCTGAATAAAATGATATTAATAGTAAAGTTCCATTGAGGAATAAATGGAAAAATAAGTTTTATTATGTGTAGGTTTTAAATCACCACACTTTTAAGATTTTTGAATCGTAATGGAAATTAGTGTTTTCAATTTTATTGAGGGGTCCACTTTGAAAACTGGGGCTCATATTGATATTCTTGGTGTTTGTACATCTCAAGGGGATTATTTTTAACTTTTAATGACCAATGTGATGTGTTTAATGTTATTAGGTGAACATATATGTATGTTTGGGTGTCCATGACCATCGTTTTGATGTTGGTTCCTCACTATGGGGATCACTGTTGTCTAGATATTTCCAATTTGAAGGGTAAAATACTTGGGAACCAAACATTTTTTTCTATATTATGTATGTGTGACCCATGGGGTTCATTTATCATATATAGGATGAAAAATTAAAATATATTTTGTAGTTTTATGTTGTGAGTTTAACATATTTGAAATGGAGGTAGATGAAACACCCCTTATTGGTGTTTTTCTAGTTCTTGTGTATGGTGTGAGGGGTGTTGGTAACATTATCCAAAACTCATAGATTCTATGAATTTTAAGAAATCATGGTGGGATATTGAAGCTCCTGAGAAGAAAATAAGAGACTGTATATTGTTCCATGTGGTCTCTTGGAGATTTGGTAGGGCTATAGGGACCACTACACAACGATGTGGAGAATACTGATCCACATAGATCCATGGGAATTCATTATGTTATTATCCCAAAATAAATTCTGAATATATAGTAATACATGGCCCTCAACATGTTAAGATATATAGTAAGACAAGGTCCTCAACATGTTAGGATCTTAAAGAGTTTCATGGGGGTGAACAATTGTGTACCTCATTCAATGTTATATTCTATGGTGGTTTTCCCAGGTGTTTTATTTTGGGTTGTTTGATCATCATGTTCCCATAATTTTTATAACCGATCTTCTTAATTTATTCTCTCTCACACATGAATGGGCTAAAGATAACCCCTTCCTTTTTTTCATTGTTCCCCATGGGTTGGGTGGATTTTTGTGCACTTTTTTGCTAGTACTTGGTGATTGATTACTCATTTATTATTTCATTATTCTTATAGGGTTCTCCCATTTGATATGGTTTGACTAGGATATGTATTTTAGCGATGATACCACCAGATCATGATGGAATCATCCATTTATAATGTTACTTTTGAATGCTTTGGATATATAATTTAATGAGAATATTATCAAATTTCATTATGTTATATATTAGTAATGGTATATTACTCAGTGTTTTTATAGGTATTTCCCAAAATTATATTAATCAACTGGTTGAAAACATTCCAAATGATAAATATTTTTGTAGAATATAACCACAAATATTAAATAGACGATTAAAAAGTGGTTGGTCATTTTTGGTTCAATATGGTCACTTGATGCGATATTCTAAATTTATTATAATTTAATTTCATTTGAAATATAATTATTAATTTTTATAATTAAATTTAATGGTCAAATAAAATATATTAGAATTAACTTTTTAAAATGTTATTGAAATATTTAGGGCCCCAAAGTTACCATCATGACCAATTAAACATAGATTTTTTTGTAAATAATTATTAATTTATTCTTAAAAGGTATTATTATTGTGAATGAGATAGGTGGACTTGAATTTATTATGACTATTTATCATTTGATATTTTGTACTTTTGTCTCCTCATTACTGTAACTGTATGAATGATTTATAACATATATGATTCATCTATAAACTAGAATATGTTCTTGTTAGCATAATAGTTCACATATTCCCCCAAAAGATTGTAAATTGTTTTGCGGTAGCACCCTGGTCAACTGAGATTCATGATCATGTTTATGAATTATAAAGTGGTTTGTTTTCAATTTCAATGAGTATTACATTTTAAAAATTGTTTTAAAAAGGGTTTTCCCTCAAATGAAATTTCAATGGAAACATAGTGATTTTGTAACGCGTTTTAAAATTGTATTTCAAATCTAAAACAATTTTTCTCTTAATAATTGGATGATATTTAAAACAAGGGTCACGTTGAGTATGAAAAGTGTATAAAATTTATTAGATGACATTAATAGGTGAATTCGAATTGTTTTCCAATGTATGTCTTGTAGTGACTTCTAGATTCATTTGGGTTTATTTGACAACAAGAGGGTGGTACCTAATTTTTTAATGTTTTTATAGTTATTATGATATTGATTTTTATTGACTATGGATTGAATTGATTAATGGTGATGAATAAAATGTGTGTTGGTTTATGTTGTTGGTTTCAGTTTCAAATACTTATTTAGGTCATGAAATTGCTATTTTTTAGACATAGGAATGGAGAGAAATAGTGGATTTCCATGGGGTATCATGTGAATGTTTAGATATTTGGAACGTTGTATGTGTGTCACTAATGAATTTTGTGTGGTCAACCTATAATTATTAATGGATGATGAGATGAGCAGTCCATGTTCCCAAGGGACTGGTGATATATTTGTGAGTTTGGGAGTAGTGATATGGGTTGGGTCAATTTACAATAATTATTTGATATTATTATTAGGATGTATTTCAAACATAAATTTATAGTTGTGACATATTATTAAGGGAATCGACTTCCCTCTTTTTCTATTCATTGATTATATATAGGGCTTGTCTCCCAGTATTTGTCCAGTGATTTTATTTTATTTTGATGATATTCTATGGTGATAGATTACCCTTAATTCTTAATAGATTGTCTTCGACTGTCTCATATGAATGAGCTACTGAGTATTATATAATTGAATTTCCATAGATTTGATCCTTCTACTGAGCGTATGGTTCTATGTTAATTTCTTATGATGTCCACATTGATTTTACTCTAGGTCTATATGGAATTACCAATACATTATGATTCAACTAACCTGTCAATGTGATTTCTTGTGTGGTAACTTGAGAATTGGTATATGGGTTCATCAGGATTTTCAAAAACTCAATCCTATGAATTTAATTTTATTTAATATGATGGAATTGATTGGATTTTCTCTTAATGATTTTATATGTCAATAGTTACTGTATTTTATTAACCATGATATAATTACAATGTTATATGATGTTCTAAGAGACACTCCATGATTGGGGAGAGCATGTATAGTCTAGTTTAAAGTGGTTAGTATGACACTTGATGAACAAAAATATATGTTTTACAAGAACTAAATGAAACTTTTCTATATTCAATCATTTAATGGAGATAAATATAATCAAATATATGTATTTCATAAAAATCCACTTGATCATATTATCACAAATTATTGTTTATGCATTTGGGATTTCTACTAGTTATTTAGACTCACCCATACTCACACACACTGTATGAGATTCAATTTATATGGGTAGAACATCACATTATCTCTTAGAAAACTATTATAGGTTGGAGTTTGAAATAGTAAGAGTCTAGTTGGTTTTGAGGACATGGACATGGAGGGTTGGATGAATTGATTTGTGTCAGGGGACAGTTTACTTTTAATGTTGATCAAAGTGTAAGGTCGAGTGATTCATTACTTATTCAGATATCTAACACATTTTATGTAGTATTTATTTTATACTTCTTGGTTATGAGTTGATACATCATATAGACATATTTACTTTGTCATATTTTAGAATTTGGGGATTTATGGGGATATCTATTATATATATAGGTTTCATAGAATGTTCATAATATGGATGTGTAATGTTGAATTTTATTCTATATTCAAGCATAAACCTCTGGCTATATATTTGAGTGAATAGTATCCAAAACTATTTTTCCAACACCACTATATTGAATACTTTCCTATATGGGTTGGCATGAATGGGTTTTCATAGATTCCCCACATGGGTGTTGTTTCGGTGGCTCGAGTATGGATTATACCAAATATATTCAGAAAATAACATTTCCAATTATACTCAAATTGTATATAAATACTCTATATAATCTATACTTCCACATAATTTAATAAAATATACATTAAAATGTTTTTATCATTTCATGAATTCATATTTCATAAAATTCAAAATTTAAAATTTTGTGATTTTATTCTCCTGTCAATAATATTTCATTCGTGGCACCCTAAAACAGTTTAGCGTAACTTAAGTCTATTTAGTTTTGGATTCTTCTTCGCATTAACATATGTGCATAGAACATCCTTTATGGATTTTTCATATAAATTTTTATAATAAATGAAGAAAAATTTATCCATACTACAACAAATTTATTTCATCTCTGTTCATCTTCATAAAGCCTCAGGCATTTTCACATTGATATTTATTAAAAAACACTCTATTGGTTTGTGTGCCTTTAAGATCATGATCTAAATTTCATATGGGTATTTATATTTTTATGATTAAACCACTTTTAATGCACAAAAATTATATCATTTGAATTTACCTTTATATAATTAATTCATAAAACACATAAATCACATAAAGAACCCAATAAAAAGTGTATAAAGACTAAAATAATTAGTATTTGTAATGTTTAAGGAACCTATACCATTGGAATTATAAATTTCAAATTAGAATAGTAGTATGACAATTAAGAATACAAATCTAGTCGTTAAAATTTTATCATAACCAATTAATGTATAAATAAAAATTTGGTCTCCTATAAATGAAAATGGTATATAATTATTTCATGATATATGTAAATAAATGAAAAATTAATTGTTCATATTTCTTTAAGATAGAAATTTTTATTTACAATTTTATAATTAAAATAACTATTTAAAAGAAAATTAATTTCCTTAAAATAGTTTTATAATTTAATATTTTGTTTCATTACACTTATATGAAAACTTTTGAGACATTAATTAATATTTCAATGGTTCATAAAATCGAATATAATATTTAAATATGTATTTTTAGAATAAATAACCATTATTTTTTAAAATTAAATATCTCTTATTTAGAAAAATAATGTTAGAGAATGGTTTTTATTTTTTAAATATTAATGTCGAGAAATTGATTGGGTAAATTTTGGGAATTCATAAAAAGATAAATTTTTGGTGAATAGTACATCATAAAGTTTTACAAAAAAATGTGAACTTTTTTTATTTTTTCAATACATAAATATGATATAAAATGTAATTTAAAATTTTTGAATAATTATTTATGATAATATAATTCCAATATCATTAAAATGAATCCATGACATATAAATTATAAATTATTTCCTGAAAAATATGAACACATTCTTAGGGCCAAATCAGTTCCTCTACAAATTTAGAAATGAAAAATTATGCGCCTTTAATTATTAATTTATCAGTAACAAGTATTTTTAGAAAATTAATATTAAATAAAATTCAAATATAATGATTATTACTAATAATTTATAATTTCATTCATATATTAAATGAATATTGTCCAAATGATTCTAAAATGCTTGTGTAAGAATAGACAAATTAAATTAGAAAATAAAATGATTTGAGTAAATATACAAAATGAATAAATCTAAAGTATTGTATTGAACATCATTTATTTATTTTTATGATTGAATTTTTTATATTTTTAATAACAAACATTAATTTT
The DNA here is from genome assembly GCA_963277665.1 of Viscum album. NCBI lineage: Eukaryota > Viridiplantae > Streptophyta > Magnoliopsida > Santalales > Viscaceae > Viscum > Viscum album. The sequence goes on along the minus strand of OY728138.1, from coordinate 131,600,509 downwards.
TATGAAATGCTGACATAGTGCTTTTTCAAGATGAAGAAAAATAAAAAGTATGATTTTAATTAAAATTAATGGGACCGTTAAATGGGACAAACCTTTGACTATATATTTTATGATGCATAATTTTCTACCATAATATTCCTTTAGTAGAATTCAAAACTAGTTTTCTCCACTTTTTTGACATTTGGTCCCTTGTAACGCCCCGACCCCAGTTACCCAGAGTCGGTGCATTATTGCGTAACATTGGCATGATCACAAAATATCAAGTCTCGATAGACCGATTAGTTTAGTAGCCTTGGAAGCACTAGATACATTCATAACTCTTTCATTAAATCATAAAGTGAAAAATCACAATAACGTAGTATCCATTTTCCACACTAATATCCCTTTCAGACTATCCCTACAGGTCATTCCTAAAATACTTCTTCACATCCTGGAAAAATTAAAACATTGAAATGGGTGAGCTCAGATGCTCAGTAAGGATAACAATATAGCGGAAGCTTTTATAAATAAACATAAACATTTAAGGCAATGTATAACTAAAACAAAAGTATTTTAAACATGAAATTCAACATAATATAGAAAAAGTAAAATAAGATAATGCCATTTACTTATTCACATGGATATTCTAGTGGTCGAATAATCACATGCAATATCAATAACCACTTTCATAATGATGGAATGCATAATTCCAGACTATCATAACCATGTAGCCAAGGCCTCGGGCCAAGACAACAAATAATATTTTTTTCAGGGCCTCGTTCCAAGACACTAGTTTGTCTCATGAGACCTGCCGATGCATCGAGGAGCTATAGCGGGCTCCACCCGTCACTTATTAAGTCCAATTCATTCCTCATATGAACAGGTTTAAACATATCATAAACCATAACATAATCGTATCACCTAAAACATGCATAAAGGAAACATAACATTTCCAAATTTCAATCAAAAGATATCAATACAACACATTGATATAATAAAAAAACATTCAAAACCATTTTCAATACCAAAATAAATGAAAATAAAAACTTGGTATTTATTTTTCATTTAAAAAAATTATGGCTTGTAGAGGAAGCCGAAACTCAAATGATGGTCACTGTGGCGGAGAAGTCGTTGTCACCGCATACGTACAATAAGAAAAAAAATTCCTTTTTGTTGTTTAGTAAAACGCTTCGTATAAAAAGATTATTTTTGAATAAACATAAAAGTAAAATAGATTTATACACCGTATAAAAGAAATTTCTGTATAAAACAAAATATGTCTCCATGAATGGAGATTGAGAATAAGTCCCTTAAAAAGGTAATTTTTAAAATAATATAGATATATTATGTGTATTCACTATAAGTACATATAAGGAAAGTACAAATACAAGATAGGAAATAATAATATCATGACATAAATTGAAAGTAGGAGATTAACACAAAGAAAGGAAATTGGTTTAGGAAGTTCCCTTACAAAGATATTTTTTTAAATAAAATAGATCTATTGTGTGTATTCACTATAAGTACACATAAATAAAGTACAAATACAAGATAGGACATAATAATATCATGACATAATTTTAAAGTAGGAGATTAACCCAAAGATTGGAAATTGGGTTAAGAAATTCCCTTACCTCATGTCCGACATGACTCAACCGTTCATTAACCTCCTAAATAATAAACTAGAGTTAATTTATAATTTCTTAAGAACCTTTTTCACTTTATTATTAATTTTATATCACTTATTACCATGTTATGAACATTATGTAATCATTTATGATAATAACGGTCGTTTTGTCGATCTTTGGTACTTGAGTCAAAAATAAACTTATTAAAATTACAAGTATTTCATGTGGTAAAATATCTATTATATTCATGATGTAGATATCATATACATCACATATATCCAGTATATACATTCATTTATAATATTACATAACATTTATAGGTATGAAATGAAATGCACTATTCATGGAGACGGTAAGTCGTACGTACGCATGAACACTGCTTTCATTTCTATTTCATATTTAATGGAATGAAGTTGTAATTATATAAAGGTATAATATAATTATAGTACAATATAATGTATAATACCATTTACTCTATCCTTTATACATCCCACATATGGCATTAACGATTCAAATCACTTTGAGGGGGTGGTAGTCCGCACTTCCTAAAATGAAAATATCGTGTTTACCCATAATGGAAACCATAAAGGTATACCATAAATGAAAAATAAAGAAGATTAAGGAAAACATAAAAATATTATATATCATATATAAATATAGTTACATCTTACTGGCCACCTTTTAAGGTGTTATATGAGTGTTGAATAATCATCGTTTCGTGAGGCAGAAATTCACCATCCACAGAAACATTATGTTCTTTAACCATTAGATGTAGGTGTGTGTATGTGTAGCTAGAATACTTAATAGAATGACATCCTAGTATATTTAATATACTATTGTTGTTACAAAAGAAAAGAATAAAAAGAGTTTAGAGGTTTGGAGAATCAAAATAAAACAAAACAACATTAGGGAAGACATTACTTTAAAATCGGGTAACTCTATTTGATTTGAGCCAAAGACATCCTTGGAAAGACTTCTGTCCAATGTGAGGATTCTAGGAGTAAGAGAGGGAAGTTGGAAGTGTATTTGGGTAGAGTTTGGCCGAGCCAAATGGCTTGAATGTGTGAATAAGGTGGTAGTGGTGGGGGCCTTTTATAAGAGGAGAGGAGGGGCACTCTTGGAAAGATTGGAATGATACATTATTATGAAATGATCTTAGGATTATAAAGGTCCCACAATGATATATTTCGAGGATAAGGTGATAAGGGTTAAAAATATACTCATCCAATATGTTTTTGACATGTGTAAGTCTTAGATTTTACATTATCGTTTCATTTTATTTAAATCATTAATTAATGAGGTAATCAGTTCATCATCATGGTGTCATAAAAAGTTTAATTTATTTAATGTATAAAAATTATAAAAAATATCATGATGTAGGAAATCTTTTTATATTTCTAATGAATATTTATAGTAAAAAATATGACTTGTATAACCCCATTTAAAAATTGTTTTAGTAAAACAACTCATGTTTGTGACATTTTTATTTTAACATTAAATAAAAAGTTTTTAATGTCATTTTCCTACCAATGTGTATCCATGGGGTCCCCAAGATGACCCATGGATTACCTTGGTCGTACATGACTAATAAAATATGGTTAGGACAAGTGTAAATGTATTTTCATATTTTTATAAAATCATCTTTACCTTAACTTTCACTAATTACCTTTAATCGCGATTAATTAAACTTAAAAATTACTATTCACCAAAAAATTATTTTTATCCCATTGAACAAAATTGTACTTCATAATGAAAACCATGTATGTCAGATTTTTAAAAATCAAATCACAGTAGTGGTAATGTTTAATTTAAATGAAAAATCATTTTTTTAACTACCACTTAGTGGTTTTACTATTAATCAAAAATTGATGTTTTTCAGAAGAATGCCAAAATTTCACCGTAAGATATAATTGGTATTCCGAATTCAAAAACGATGTCTATTTTAAAAAATTTCAAGCATATAAGTTTCATTAATTAATTTTATAATTAATTCCCGCTATCACAACAAATAGAGTGTTTTTTAGAAACAATATATATCAAAAGATTGACAATCGTTTATGTCCAATTTCAAAGTTAAATTAATTCTAATGAACACCATTTGATAAAATGGTAAAAATATATTCTAATTATAATTTAAAACCACTCAATAATATAATTTATCACTATAAATTATTGTGATTAATAAAGTTGTTTTAAGTATTTTTCACTATTTATAAAAAAAATGGAAGTTCTCAGAAAATTACAAAAAATTCAACTTAGGATAATTTCGATTTTATGAATAAAAAAATGAATTCCATTTTGAAATATGAAATTTCTATAATTTTAAAATGTGGGTATTACTATCCATAACGGCTACTTTTATTAGTCGCGATGTGTTAGAACTTGAACTTGCGTACAATGCAAGCTATTGCATTATTGAAAGAGAAGTTTATTCATGGAAGCTCGGGGTGTTACATTCTACCCTCCTTCAATAAATTGTTCCTCGCAATTTGAAATTTTTCTTTAAAATAAATGGTTGAAAATAGAAAATACCTTTGTGTAAAACCCACATTGGAAATAGGGTTAATAAAAATATAACATTAAAAGAATGAAAGAGAAGTACAAAGGTCACCCGAGATAGCCCATACTAGGATTATATTAAAATATGGATATGGAGGAGAAACAAACCATCAGGGTCTGATGGATAGTTATAGAAAACAGGATTAGGAGAAAGTTAACCATAAGAAAATCAAAAACATGTGATTTGTTAAACGATCATTGAATCCCCATTTAGAAAAGTTAACGGACAACGTTTTTGTTTTTTGTTGCCTTTTATAAAGTTGAAGACTTTATTTAAGAGATTTTCTAAGAATGTAAGGAAATATACTTACTTGTCATGTAGGATTTGATTCATTAATAAATTTTTACCACGAACCCATCTTTCACTCCAAATGGTAACAGAACTCAAAAATATTCTATTTATCCTAATTATATAAGGTTCCAAATATTACCACATACCATTTAGATTTGGAAAACTATTTTGTAATAACCAGGGACATCATGTAGGCTAGTGGTAGATAATAAAGGCCCGCCAAACTATGGTTGTGGGTTCAATTCCTGCAGCTTTGTCCGATGCGACGGGTTATGCCCCACGCTGCAGGTTGTCCTTTTCCTAAAACTATATTATTATAATATTCCAAAAATAATCTTCATAAATGTTTTAACCTTAAAAAATCTAACTAAAGTTCATCTTAATCCATTCGAACCTTTATAGTTATCCAAAATACCCATATCTAGACTTTCTCTAAAAGGTCGTTAAATGCCAAAACCAATTGTATCATCAGATTCCTCAAACAATGTAATGTTTTTCATATTTTCACATATAAAAATATGATTACCTTCATCATATTAAAACCTTAATGAAAACAACAAGTATTGCAGTATAATCCTTGTACATATATATCACATTATCCTTATAACCAGAATATAATCCTTATATACAAAAGCACCAATACATTAAATATTCTACTTCAACTGTAGTAATAGCATAAGATTGGCCTTGATCCCTTGGCCTTTTCTAAGGTAAGTTTCCCTGACGCTTAGGACATTCATTTGCATAATTCCCTATTTCCCTACAATTGTAGCATTCAACATTGATAGCCTCTTTCTTTCCCTTGCAATCACGAGCCTGGTGACCTTTTTCTCTACATTTATAACAAACTCCCATTTTTTTTTGGCAAGTACCGGGGTGATTCTTCCCACAATTATCGCATAATGGAAAATCCTTCTTTCCCTTTTTCCCTTTATCTGTCTCTTGTTCAACCGTTCTTTTCTTCTCTTGCTTTACTTTGTTGTCATAAGACGTAGATAATTCATTTTCTGTCTTGATAGCACACGAGACTATATCTTCGTATGTTGAGAAAGATTTTGATACTAAAGCTCAACGGAGAAATGGTTTTAACCCATCAATGAAACGATCAATAATAATTCATGGGTTACGAATATAATCTGCTGCATGCCTTGCTAACCTTGTAATGTTAGCCTCATACTTTGCGACATTCTCATCCTCCTTTTTCCTCAGACTCGGAAATTGACTTTCCATATCTGCTCGATGGTCACAAGGGAAGTATTTTTCTATGAAAATATCTTTGAACTCCCACCATTCCATATTTGATACTTCATCATCTTCCTTTGTATTTTGAATCAACGACCACCATTAATCAACATCTCCAGTGAGGTGGTAAACTGCCATGACAACCTTCTCCATTTCGCTACTCCCCAAGGCGTGGAATATTTTCTCTAAAGAGTATACCCATTGCTCATCTAATAATGGATTTTTACCCCCATTAAATGATGGCAGTTTCTGCATCATGAAGAGGTCTAACATTGATCCTCCACGTTGCGGATCAGGGTTCTCCATACGAGTAAAGTTATTATTCATAACCTGAGTGAGTTGTCCGAGTATGGTAATAAGTTGATCAACACCAGTTGATTCTCCATCTCCACAACAATTATCTTGAGCAGGAGGGAAATCCCTACATGGAGTGTGTGCATTGATACGGTTTCCATTCCTCCCACTAGGCGCCATTTCTAAACAATGGCATAAACTAGATTAGTTTATGAATTAAAATACATAATTCCATACTTGTAAAACAGTTAATATAAATTGAACTATTTATGGATATAATCTATAATCATAAAATGAAATGTTTTCTTTGAGGATGTATATCCTCATAAACCCATTATATTGGTTTGTAAAGAAAATGAGAATTATCCTAATCATATCCCACAGGAGTGTCGTAACCAAGAGTGCAGCAAGGCCCGTTGTCGTGCACAAGTTTCTGTTCAAGTCTAGCTCAAAGCGGTGTTTTCGGGTTTTACCCCTAGGTACATCTGTGCCAGAGCCACCTCTACCTGCTCGTATCGAGATAGGGATGTATTTCTCAGAAAACTCACAAAATCTCTACAATACCAAAATTTTAGGAAGTCCTTCTATACTAATCCTCAAAGTCTATCATAGGGCTATGTGATCTAATCAGAGTTTATCTAAATATAGCGTCCATGGTTAGTACTAAACTGCCTCTGATACCAACTATAATGCCCCGACCCTTGTTACCCAGAGTCGGTGCTATATTGCATAACATTGGCATGATCACAAAAGATCAAGTCTCGAAAGACCGATTAGTTTAGTAGCCTTGGAAACACTAGATACATTAATGAGTCTTTCATTACATCATAACGTGAAAAATCACAATAATAGAGTGTCCATTTTCCACACTCATATCCCCTTCAGACTATCCATGCAGGTCATTCCTAAAATACTTTTTCACATCCTGGAAAAATTAAAACATTGAAAGGGGTGAGCTCAGATGCTCAGTAAGGATAACAAGATAGAGGAAGCTTTTATAAATAAACATAAAAATTTAAGGCAATGTATAACTAAAACAAAAGCCTTTTAAACATGAAATTCAACATAATATGGCAAAAGTAAAATGAGATAATTCCATTTACTTATTCACATGGATATTCTACTGGTCGTATAATCACATGCAATATCGATAACCACTTTCATAATGATGGAATTCATAATGTGAGACTATCATAACCACGTAGCCTAGGCCTCGTGCCAAAACTACAAATAATATTTTGTCAAGGCCTTGTGCCAAGACACTAGTTTGTCTCATGAGACCTACCGATGCATCGAGGAGCTATAGCGGGCTCCACCTGTCACTTATTAAGTCCAATGCATTCCTCATATGAACAGGTTTAAACATATCATAAACCATAACATAATCGTATCACATAAAACATGCATAAAGGAAACATAACATTTCCACATTTCAATCACAATATATCAATACAACACATTGATATAATAAAAAAACTTTCATAACCATTTTCAATATAAAAATAAAAGAAAATTAAAACTTGGTATTTATTTTTCATTTAAAAAAATTATGGCCTGTAGAGGAAGCCGAAACTCAAATAATGGTCATGGTGGAAGAGAATTCATTGTCACTGCATACGTACAACAAGAAAAACATTCCTTTTTTCGTTTAGTAAAACGCTTCGTATAAAAAGATTCCTTTTGAATAAACGTAAAAGTCAAAGGAATTTATAAACCGTATAAATGAAATTTGTGTATAAAAAAAATATGTCTCCATGAATGGAGATTAATAAGAAGTCCCTTAAAATGGCCATTTATTAAATAAAATATATCTATTATGTGTATTCACTATATGTACACATAAATAAAGTACAAATACAAGATAGGACATAATAATATCATGACATAATTTAAATGTAGGAGATTAACCCAAAGAAAGGAAATTGGGTTAAGAAGTTCCTTTAAAAGGATCATTTTTTTAAATAAAAATAGATCTATTATGTGTATTCACTATAAATACACATAAATAATATACAAATACAAGATAAGACAAAATAATATCATGACATAACTTGAAAGTTGGAGATTAACCCAAAGATTGGAAATTGGGTTAAGAAATTCCCTTACCTCCTGTCCGACTTGACTTGACTGTTCTTTAACCTCATGAATAACAAACTAGAGTTAATTTATAATTTCATAAGAACAGTTTTCATGTTTATTATTCCTTTTATATCACTTATTACCATGTTATGAACATTATGTAATTATTTATGTTAATAACGGTCGTTTTGTCAATCTTTGGTACTTGAGTCAAAAATAAACTTCTTAAAATTACAAGTAGTTCATTTGATAAAATATCCATTATATTCATGATTTAGATATCATATAAATCATATATATCCATTATATACATACATTTATAATATTACATAGCATTTAGAGGTAAGAAATGAAATGCACCATTTATGGAGACGGTAAGTCGTACGTACGCATGAACGCTGCTTTCATTTCTATTTCATATTTAATAGAATGAAGTTATAATTATATTAAATTATAATATAATTCCATTATAATATAATGTATAATACCATTTACTCCATCCTTTATACATCCCACATATGTCATTAACGATTCAAATCACTTTGAGGGGTCGGTAGTCCGCACTTCCTATAATGAAAATATCGCGTTTACCAATAATGGAAACCATAAAGGTATGCCATAAATGAAAAATACAGAATCTTAAAGAAAACATAAACATATTATATATCATATTTAAATATAGTGACATCTTAATAGCCACCTTTGAAGGTGTTATATGAGTGATGAACAATCATCGTTTCGTGAGGCAGAAATTCGCCATCCACAGAAAGGGTATGTTATTTAACCATTAGATGTAGGTGTGTGTAAGTGTAGCTCTAATACTTCATATAACAACCTCCTAGTATATTTAATGTACTGGTTTTTTTACAAAATAAAAGAATAAAAAGAGTTTAGGGGGTTGGAGAAGCAAAATAATACAAAACAACATTAGGGAAGACATTACCTTAAAATCGGGTAACTCTATTTGATTTGAGCCAAAGGCTTCTTTGGGAAGACTTCTGCCCAAAGTGAGGCTTCTAAGAGTAATATAGGGAAGTTGGGAGTGTATTTGGCCAGAGTTTGGCCAAGTCAAATGGCTTGAATGAGTGAATAAGGTGGTAGTGGTGGGAGCCTTTTATAAGATGAGAGGAGGGTACTCTTGGAATGATTGAAATGTTACATTATTATGAAATTATTTTCGGATTATAAAGGTCCCACAATGATATATTTAGAGGCTAAGGTGATAAGGGTTCAATATATACTCATCCAATAGGTTTTTGACATGTTTAAGTCTTATATTTTACATTATCGTTTCATTTTATTTAAATCATTAATTAATGAGGTAATCGCTACATCATCATGGTGTCATAAAAAGTTTAATTTATTTAATGTCTAAAAATTATAAAAAAATTATCATGATTTATGAAATATTTTTATCTTTCTAATGAATATTTATAGTAAAAAATGTGACTTGTATAGCCCAAATTAAAAATTGTTTTAGTAAAACAACTCATGTTTGTGACATTTTTATTTTAACATTAAATAAAAAGTTTTTTATGTCATTTTCCTACAAAAGTGGCTCCATGGGGTCCCCAAGTTGACCCATGGATTGTCTTGGTCGTACATGACTCATATAATAGGGTTAGTACAAGTGTAAAGGTATTTTAATATTTTTATAATATCATTTTCACCTTAAATTTCACTAATTACCATTAATCGTGATTAATTAAACTTAAAAGTTACTATTCACCAAAAAATTATTTTAATCCCATTGAACAAAATTTTACTCCCTAATGACAACCATGTATGTTGGATTTTTGAAAATCAAATCATAGAAGTTGTAATGTTTCATTTAAATGAAAAATCTGTTTTTTAACTACCACTTAGTGGTTTCACTATTCATCAAAAATTGATGTTTTTCAGAACAATTCCAAAATTTCACCCTAAGCTACAATTGATATTCCAAATTCAAAAATGATGTCTATATTAAAAAATTCCAAGCATATATGTTGCATTAATTAATTTTATAATTAATTACTGTTGTCACAACAAATAGCGTGTTTTTTAGAAACAATATATATCAAAAGATTGACAATTTGTTTATGTCCAATTTAAAAGTGAAATTAATTCTAATAAACACCATTGGATAAAATGGTAAAAATATAATATAATTATACTTTAAAACCACTCAATAGTATAATTTATCACTATAAATTATTTTGAGTAAAAAATTTGTTTGAATTATTTTTCATTATTCATAAAAAAATTAGAAGTTCTCAGAAAATTACAAAAAATTCAAATTAGGATAATTTCGATATTACGAATACAAAAATGAAGTCCATTTTGAAATATAAAATTTCACTAATTTTAAAAAGTGGGTATTACTATTCATAACAGTTACTTTGATTAATCGCGGTGTGTTAGAACTTGAACTTGCGTACAATGCAACATATTGCATTATTGAAAGAGAAGCGTATTCATGGAAGCTCAGAATGTTACATCCCTTATAGTGTATTATTTGAAAGGCAGTTAAACTGTTCACAATATTATTTTTAATAAGTAAAAAATTTCTAATAAATTGTATTCTAGAAGAGATGTTCGACCATAAATATTTTTTCAGAAATAAAAATACTTTACTCTTCATTAAAATTTAATTTAATTTTTTAAGGAAAAAAATAACTAATATTAATACATAATGATGATTCCTTAATTATTAAATTAATGAAAAAATAAAATAAATGATATTAAAAAATTCTAATAAGTATAATTTTTGATAATTAATATGATCCAAGAATTATATTAACTAATATGACATTATTAAGATATAATAAAATAATTGTTTTTAGTTTTACTCTCTGTTTTGATGTTTTTAATGTAACAGTATTGAATATTTTAACAATTTCAAATAATAATATTTCATAAATATAACAGTTTTTTATTTATTTAATTATAAAAAGAATTAAATATGGAAAAATAGACTAATATATAATATAAACTATAAACCCGTTTACATTTTGAGGAATTTTGGAAGCATTTTACTCTATAATAGTTTTTTTATACATTAATATTTTATGAAATTCCAAACATGTATCCCGCATCAATTATAAAATGGTGCTTCTTCCATCACTTTATTTTACAACCATCTGCGTTTTTTCTCCAATATACCTAGAAAAATTATTTTCCCCTTATCCCTATCCATATCATAGTGTATTTATCTAATAAAATACCAATTCCAAATTCCATAATATGTTTCCCAAAGAGACAATATTAATGAGGTAAAATCCTCAATACTTATCTTTAGATTTCATTGATTTTATTATTCTTCAGTCACAAACCCCATGTAATGTGTAATGATAATTGTAATATCGTATATATACTGTTATTTTATTTTCCAAATTGGATGTTAACTTCAAATATCTTCCATTCTATTTTTATTCTCAAAATGAAAACATCATGACTGATTTTTCAGTTCACCACCATCATGGAAAACCAAATTTCATTTTCCATTAACACATACAATGATGGTCCTGAAACCATTAATATAGTTAAAATATATTTTAATATGTAAATAATGTATTTTTTTATTTTTTTTTGAAATAATTTATATCCATAATATTAAATAAAATTAAACTTATTCTTCAGGGTTATAGAAACCTGTCAAAACAAACTAAAAATTTATCAATGAAATTTTATAAAATTAATCATCATCATAAGATAAAACAAAATTATATATGAGAAATTTTAAATTAATTTAATTTCATTAATAGTTTGTAATTTCACATCAAGAAATTTGATCAAATTTGAAAAGAAATTTTGTAATTATATACGAGTAAATTGATGATGAAACCAAGAAAAGGAACACTCCTCAAATAAAAAAATAACTCTATAAATCATAAAAATGTACATAAATAAACTTAATAAAATTATAATAAATAAAATAGATGTTTATTTTTTTAGAAATAATATAAATAAAAAATTTAAATTGATTATCGAAGATATTATATTTAATTTGATAACATATTCAGACAAAATTTAGGTGGACTCTCAAACCTAGCTCTTTTTTTTAGGTTATACATATTTAATGAAATATTTAGTATGGAAACTTCTATAATGTTACTTAAATACCATTTCATTGTTTTTTACTTTTTATTTTTTGGGATGTACATATTTCTAAACATATTCTTGGATTAATACAATGATTTTATGAAATAAATATCCATTCCAAAACAAAAATTTAAATCCTCTTAAGTTGTTTCTTCTTCACTCATGAATGACCATTCCTATACCAAAAAAGTTTTCCATTTTTAATTACAATCCCATGTTTATTCACAAAAAAAAATTCGATTAAATCCTTATAAACCCATTCATTTCCATGGGTTAATTCATAAATATGATTGTAATGCATTTTATATCAAATGCATTATTATGTATATATTATAATGGGGTATCTGGAAACAAAAAATTTATATCCCTATAATGAATTTGGAAATGAGATGTCTTTAATGCAATAATGTTTAATTTTAAGGAAAATGACCCAATATTTTTTCATTATTCTGATGTTATTATTATGCACATATGTTAAGAGAGAACATGATTGTAGACATTTTAACAACTTGTAGTGGTATTTGACCAATAATGCATGATGTTTCATTCTAATGAATTGAAATACTACATGCCCTTATCACTTATTTCCTTCACGACATGGTGATGATCTTATGATTATGATATTATGATGATGATTATGCATAGACAAGTCATTTTGATTCATTCATTATATTTATTATCTTCATGAACATTTATATCACCCCATTTATTTAATGTATATCCTAAGGTGAATATAGGAACTTAGTGGAACTTGATAATTATAAGGATAAATAAGAATATGTTAAATAAATGTCTATTTTTCTTGTACACATTATTTATATGTCTAATTTTCTCAAGACAATAATCCTTGGATCATAGATAATATAACTATTATGTTTTGTATCATAAAAAATTATGTGAATAGAGATGTAAGAAAAAATAGGTTCATTATAGTTGGCACAGAAAATATAATTTATTTAATTTGAGAATTAGTATTGGATAATGTTTGTGAAACCCTAAGGATAAGACAAAAAATATGTAAAAAACCAAGAATATTGGATTTACAATAATGATAGACATAGGGATCCCTTAAGATATTATTTAAGAAAATGGTGCAAAATAATAAATTATTCCCAACTTGTTGACATATATTTTAGTTCAAACCATCAAAATTATATAAACTAGTGGGATCCTAGAGAAGCTAGGCCAATATCATATTGGTTGGAACATAAAATGATTTATTGAAATATGTCTCTAATTTCATGTAAGTGATTTGAAAACATCATGGAATTTTACACCTAGTTTCCCCACCATCGCGACTTACCTTCCTGCACCTTGTTTTGGCTAAAACTATTCCTTCTCAGCAATTTATCCACACATTGTTGTTGTAAGAGTATTCCACTTTCATTGGAAGCATCATCGACATAGTGGGCTCGGCCGTCCAGATGATTCTCTTTGTCAGCTGGCTGGCTTCCTTTGGCGGTGCGGTGAGGCACATCGGTCGAGATCCAGTTGCGTTGAGGTTTTTTCCCCGTTTATTTCGTTGGTTGGGAGTGCACGGGGTGGTATGGTGTTGTCTCTACGAGCAGTCATATAGAGAAAAAGTTATATTATATGGCATTTGATGATCATTGCTGATCAATGTGAGATTTTGATTTTTGGTTGATTAAAGACATGAGGGTTTTGCAGAATCACCTTCGTTGAGGTATCATGTACCTTAATACTGGTACCTTTTCCCCTTGTTTGTTCATTTTTCTCTTTGGGATTGTACGACCAGGACATTGTAGGATTCTTATGGAGGTGTCAGGGTTTCTTTGGGCTTTGTCTAGCGACCAAGATGATAATTCGGTAGAGGAACAAAATGAGGATTGGTCTGATTGCTCATTTTAGATAGTTTGTAATGGTTTCTAATGTTTAGATGCAACATGGTATAGGTTTTTAATTTTCTTTTATCTTTTTTTGCTTTTATAAGGCATTGAAGATAGTCTGTATGGTGGAATTGGTATCAGTGGGAGATGACTTCACCTAGGTTTAATTTCATCACATGTTTGATTCCACTACTCAATGTGAATGTTTTTTGTCTATGACCTACTTTTCAAGGATTAATTAAGCATGATTTTCCTTAGAGAATACGCCAGATGAGGTTTAGAGGTGCATGTTTTCACCAGACTTTTGCAATTTGGTTTTGGATGTTAGAGTGGGCATGGCCTTGGCCATCTGTACTAGCTTATCTTTGTACGGGACAACTTTTTGTGCCACGTTAGAATGGTGGAAATAGGGCATAATTTTCTATGTGCTAGGGAGGGTCCTTACATTTTTTTGACCTAGTTTTTGAATTTAGTATAGTTGGGGCTTGATTTGATGTCTTAAGATGTCAAAATAATGTTTCTTGATTTCTCACTTTTTCCTTAACATTGTTTTCTAACTAACGGTTATTCTTCAGTCAATCTGAACCATATTGAACTCAAAATTCCCCTAATAATGATAAACTATACATTTAATATGTTATATAGGCATAATGATATAAATTTATTTCATCATATGATCTAATTGTTAAAGACTAGTGGGTTTACTAAATGGTGAAGATTTTATTCTCAACTATTTTAAGATGGATAGGGTGGCTTTATCCATATATCTTTTACTCGAAGAATCTGAAAATTGGTGGGATTGAAACGGAATATTAATCCAAAATATGAAATATAATAAATTGAGTTGTAATAATTTAAAAAAATATATCCTAACATGCATTTACATGAAACAATTCATAAAAAAATTGATGGAGAATATATATATATATATATTATAAAAAAGTATGGTCAATCTATCATGTATTATAAATAAAATAGAAAAGGGATTTTAAGATAAACCTTGATTTTTGTAAACAATAATGATAGAAAATTGATAGATTATTTAGTAGTTTACAACCACACATTAAAAATTCTCTAGATATCATAGAATTTGGGAGTTACTAAGAAGTGGTTTAATGTTCTCTCAAAGTATAGATGGAGTTTGTAGAATGGCGCCAGGGTTATATATATAATATGTTATTAATGGAGTTTAATAGTTGTGGGTAAAATTTTGATGGGGAAAAGAGGATCCGACCAATCATGTGTCAAATATTTTGGAAGACGTATCATGGGAACTACCTCAATAGAATGGGTAAATTCTTCTTGTTTAGGATAGAAATCCACTAAGGTCGTAAATGATGAAGATTCATGAACTAGTAGAAAAACATGGTGGTTGAAATGATGTACCCTCTTAATGAACCACATTTTGTTCAATGGTTGTATGCTTTAGAGATAGAAAACTATGTCAGCTAGTACAATATACCTCTATTCCTTGAGTGTAATCAACATTTACAACCACAAAATGAAAAGGAGAAATTTAAGTCTTATTCCATCACTACTTATGAAGTGGAGTATGAAAAGAATTGTCGAATGTTAAACATGTTATTCAATCATGATATGAAAAAATATTTTTTGATTTTGGTTCTACAAAGTCATTTAGATCATTAGTGTTTTCAATAATTATTAAATCAATTCCCCAAAACATTGAACTATAGATATAAAAAAATTACATTGTGGTTTGATCAATGAAACCCATGTGTTTTTCGCTAATCCTATGGTAATGTATGGGAAAATTATTCCAATAAATGTAGTAGTACTTCCCTTGTTGGAATTTGAAGTTATATTGGGAATTGATTGGTTCTTATTATATATATCACACATCAATACTAGGGAAAGGAAATATTTTTTCATATTCTAAACCACCCCATGATCCTCTAAAAATAAATGAACTCCATGAATATCTTTTGGAAATCCCAAAATGGCATGGGTGTTGATTCCATATGAATAAGAATACATCACCCAAATGGTTGAGTCATAGGAAGGTGTCAACCTAGAAAAAATTCACAATGTGAGGGAATAAAATAATTTATTACTCTAATGTTTATATACGATTAAATTGGATATTGAGGTAGAGTACTCAATAGAACATATACTTGTATCCACTCCTATCTATGAATTTTTCTACAAGATGGACCATATGGATTATGAGAATTTTAAAATGAAGTTGTAAGAGTATTTTGAAAAAGGGTTAATATGCTCTAGTGAATCACCTTGGGGTGTTCTTGATCTCATATAAAAATCTTAGGATCATTGATTGTTATAAATCACTTAATATAATCTGAATAAGATCACCATAAATAAAAAAGAATCAACTTCCATTGATTGATGACTTATTTGATCAACTTAAAGTAGTTAAATTATTCTCAAAGCTGGGTCTTCATTCTGGATATCAAGAAATAAAGGTGAATAAGGAAGGTATTCAAGAGAATAATTATTTTAAATGGAATGAGATTTATGAGATCTTTGTTGTAAACTTAAGTCTTACAAATTCCCCTTAAATATTTATATATTTGATTAATAGAGTCTTTAGATAATTTTTCGAAAAATTTGTGGATGTTTTTATTGATGATATTTCCATATTTTCTATGATCAAGGAGGTATATTAATAACATATAAAGACTATGGTAGAGACATTAATAAAAGATGAATTGCATTCAATGTTTAATAAATTTTAATACTAGATATGAACGGTCACATTCTTGGGGCACATGATCCCAATTGATGATATTTTTTTGAATACAATAAAAATAAAAGCAATTAATGAATTGACCAAAACCAATAGAGTCGTATAAATTATTAGTTTTCCTTCATTATGAATGGAGTACTAAAATTTTGGGATAAATTTTTCACAATTTTATATCCCAATAACTATGTTAATATTGAATGGGTTAAATTATGTTTGGATAGAAGAATGTGATGATTTCTTTGGGTATCTCAAGAAGAGAAAAATTACTGAACTTATACTCAAACTACAAACGAGTAAATATGGTTTTTGTGATATAAAATGAATATTAAAATAAATTTTTTGGTTTTATAATCATTCATAATGATAACATGATGGACTACAGCTCCATAAAGTTGATTATCCATGAAAAAAACAACCCAACACTAGATCTTAAGCTAGTGGTTGTGAATCTTTCCTTGAAAATCAAGTAAAACTACCTCAACATTGAGTAGTGTAACATATATATTGATAATAAGAGTTTAAATTATATTTTTGCATACAAAAAAGTAACACAAAAATAGTTAAAAAGTATTTTTAGAGTTAATTGAGGACATTGATTTCCCTATTCATGGCCATATGGAAAAAGAAAATAGGGTCATTGTTGATCTTAGAAGAAAAGAACTGGCTACCTTTTACATTATGAAATTTGAGAATGACTCTATCTTAACATACATGAAGATGATATATTTTTAAATCATAATGGTAGAGATTACATACTACCTTTCCAACATTATTTCCCATCCATCTATCCAAAAAATGATCCAGGGGAACAAACGGATGATGTGAAACGTTAAAGGAGGGTGAAAGTGGTAAAGGAAATGAAGCCACACGAGTTCAAAATTAATAATGGCTGTGTGGTTTGATTTGGAATGAGGATTTATCTTCCATAATCACCTAAAATAAAGGATATCTTTACTAATGAACCTAGGTCACCATTATTTATCCATCATATAATTCCAAATATGAATAGTTATTTTGGAGATCCCTTTTGGATGTAAAACATGAAGAATGAGATTGATGAGTATATCCCAAGATATTTTGAAATAAATCATCTTATGTTAGAGTTATATAATTTCAAATGAAAAAAAACATTTCTTATAACATTGTGGATGTTGGAAAATTTATCTGTGGGATTTCCCACTTGTCACCCTAAATCATCCCAACTATTGAATGAGATATTGTTTTGGAGGATATATTAACCAATATTCCTACATCATTTCTAATTGTATATTTTCTTGCATGAACAACATATAATGGGTTATATGAATTATGTTTTTAGTATTCATGGTGTTTCATTTTCAATCATATCTAATCAAGATCCAATGATTACATAGAAATTATAGAGAAGTCTTCAACATTTATTGAGTACTGAATTCAATTTCACCATGTCCTACAACATCCAAATAAATTCCCAATATGAAAAGAATATACATGAACTATGGAAATAAAAATACATGTCCCAATAGAATTCAAAAGAGTATGGGATATACATATCCCATTAGTGGGTTTATATACAACAACATATTTCACTCAAATATTCAAATGGGTCCATATAATGCACTATTTGGGAAGCGATATAGATCAAAAACATGTTGGGATGAAGTTAGAGAATGAAATCTAATTTAAACTGGTCTTCAATAAGAGCTGGATGAGAGGGTTTAATCTAACCCGAAATAAATAAAATCTTGATAGACTCAAAAGAATATCTATTTTTAAAACCATCAATGGGACATGGATTTTGATGTTGAAAGAAATGTTCACCTTTAAATATCTCCAGGGAATAGAGTCTTGCAGTCTAGAAAGATCATGATCCATAGCCCAACGTACATAGGACCTGCTTATATCCTTGATCACATCGGTGCAGTATCATATGGTTTTTAAATTCCACTAACCTTTCCTCATGTACCTAATGAATTAAATATGTCCCTCCTGAGGAAGTAAATACTAGTTCCTCACATGTACTGAACTCTGAGGTGGTATATCTGGAATGTGATATCTCTTGTGAGGTGAAAGATGTGAAGATTGTTTACATGAGAGACACTGTTTTACCTAATAATACCACTCACTTTTCAATTTTAATAAAGAGAACCCGTAAGTATGAAGAAGAAACAAGGGGACCTGAAGAATAAATAATGAATAAACACCCCCACATTTTTCACCCTTATATGTAAAATAAAAATTTAAGGATGAAATTTCATAAGGTTGAAGAATGTATTGACCCAAAATTTGAACAATGGAATTTCGATTTTTATAGTTAATTCATGAAAAAAATAATCACATATATAACCCCACAAAAACACATAATTATCATCAATAAAGATTCAAATAAGTGGTGTTTATAGAAATTAAAGAACTCATTGTGTTGGAATTGTTACTAAACCCATTATATAGTAATATAAATATTAGGAATAGTAATATGGAGTTTAGAATAGAAACCTAACATATGAAAGTATAGATAAAATTTAGTTATTCTATAAATGAAAATATTATATAATTATATCATGGAATTAGTTAGTGAATATTTTAAAAATGATAAATTAAGTGTTTGTATTTTTACAAAACATAAATATTTATTTACGGGTTTTTAATATAAATAATGATTTAAATGAAATAATATTTCCATAAAATAGATTCGTAAATTTTTAAATTATTTTATTGTAATTAAATGATTTTATTATGATAGTATATTTTATTTTTCAATGGGTCATAAAATGAATGATAATATTTAATTCGGTATCATTTGAATAAGGGATTATTTTAATTGAAACATAATTTTCACATATATATAATATTATTTTCAAAAAATGGTGTCTATTTTTTTAAATAAATACATCTACAAATGGTTTGGGTGAATTTTGATAATTATAGGAAAATTTCAATGTTGGGTGAATAGTTAAAAATACAGTTTTTTTAAAACACGTTATATTCATCAGCTTCATAAAAATAAAAATATATTTTAACAATTTATTAAACTAATGTAAAATCTTTTTTTATATAATATGAAAAAATATAACATAACATTCATATAGGACATAAAAATTGTAAAATTATTTCATGATTGATATAAAAAAAATTAGTGTCAATGGAGTACCTACACAAAATTGAAAATTTGGTTCCTTATATATCTTAATTTTGAAGTTAAAAAGTATTTTAATGGATTTATTTTTATAAATCACTCAAAAAATTATTTTTATAATATTTTTTTATTTTTTTATTTTATTACATGGGTCATATAAAAATGACTATGTAATGATTTCAAAAGGCTAGAAAAGTAAAATTTACAAATTAAATATATTAAAGTGAAAAGGATATGAGAAACTATACATAAGTAAAGGATATAAAGTATTTAATTAAGGATAATAAATTTATTTTTATGATACTATTTTTTTATTTTTATATATGAAATAATTATCTTTAATTCTTATGCAACGCTCGCTCAATGCTTGTGAAGGCATATGAAAAATCAATAATGAATTTTGTTTTAAAATATATGAGAAACTAAGTTTCCCATGAATTAGAATAAATCTAATGGGATGGGTAAGTTTTTATCATTACAATCCAGAGGATTAATTTATGACCTTCAGGATCTACATAGTTGAAATTAGTTCCCTTATATTATTTTAATTAATAGAAATTAAAACTCTTCACACTATGATTTTAAATATGTATAAACTTTTAATATGTAGTTTTCAAGATGAGATTTTGGACCATAAGTTGTAACATGAAATTAAAAAGTTATATATTATTATTGAATATTTATTTTATATTTTTAGAAAACAAATAAATATTATAAATGCTTACACAACAAAGATGTAGTACTTAATATATTATTATGAAAATAAAATAAATTATATAAAAATATTTAAATAAATAAATTTTTTTATAATTAAGATTATACATGAATTATATAGATTCATAATAAATTTATAGGATATAATAAAATAATTTTTTTAGATTTGAATCTATTTTGATATTTTTAATGTCATATTAATGAATAATTTCAAATTTGACCAACTTTTTTTTCATGAATATAATTTTTATTAATTTATTTGTATTTAATAATATTATTAGATAACTAAAGGGGGATATAAATAGTCTAAAATTAAATCCCCTATACATTTAGAATCAATTTTTAAGAATTTTATTAAAAAATTGTGTTATAAAATTTTAGTATTTTATGAATTTCTAAACATGCCCCTCACCTTCGTTATAAAATGGTGCCCCGTAATTTATTTCATTTTCCCACCAAGACCCTTCTTTGTCAATAATAATCTAAAAAATTTAATTCTCCTTGTATCTATAAACATTATAGTTGTTTTCGCTCATCAAAATTTCATTTCGAATTTCTTTATGAAGATTCATAATGAGACGATATTCAAGAGGTAAAATCCTCAATCCAACTCTTTAAATTTCATTTATTTTCCAATCCTTTCCTCACCAACCCTATACATGGTGGAATGATATCAGCATTATCATATAAATTATTGAATGTTATTATTTAATGGAAAATGCTTTATGAAATCTCTTCTCTTATCCATTAATTTAGGAAAATAAAACATCATCTATCATTAGACGGTTCAGCACAGTCATGGATGAAAAGCTTCTATTTTGAATTTTTTCCTTTAAATCCCGTCATAAAATAATAATTATGTTTATAAAATATTTCATTTTCCACATTATAACTTATTTAATATTTTGGAACTAATTTATAAACATTATATTAAATAAAATGAAACTAGATTTTGATGGTCGAAAAAACCATCAAAATAAACTAAACATTTAACATTAATGTTTTATCAAATGAATGAACATCAAAAGAGAAAAAAAATATATATGGGACCACATAATATTATCTATGTCCATTAATAAAATATTATATCACTTATAAAGAATTATTCCCATTATAAAATGACTTCTATAATTATATAAAATAAAACCGACCATTGAACCATGAAAAATATTTCTCCCTGGATGAAAATTTTAAAATTAGAACTAAAAAAATGGCTATAAATTATCTTCAAAAAATGATAATAAATCATAAAAATATATAATGTTTTTTAATTGAGTAGTTAATGAGTATAATTTCTTTTTACAAGATATTAAGTTCAATTGGAGAACACATTTCGAAATAATATAAAGGGATTATCGAACTGAACTACCTTCCTTTTGGCTATCCATATTTCATTATATCTTTGCTATGAATACTTATCTAATGATCCATAAATACCATTTCATTATTCTTAAATTTTATTTATAATTATAAAAATATTTCCTACTTTATTTTATTACACATAAAAAATTTATCCAAAAGAAATATTCTTTCAGAAATACATTATATAATCCTAAAGAGTTGTTTCTTCTTTGATATATAATTTTGATCCGTATAACAAATATCTATTCATATTTATTATGGAAATACGATTTTTATTCATTAAATAATTATTGATTAAATATTAAAGAAATTCCCTTCATTAGCATAATTAAATTGATTATTGCCATTTTAATACATTCTTTATGCATGCATGATTATGTAAATATTAAGATCTGATGGGTGGGAATGAAATTATATATCTTTAAAATGTAATAGTTAATGGGATTTATATTATGAGAAAACTAATAAAATGGATGAACATGATGGTATATTTGTCAATAATTCTGAGGTTATGATTATGAACTTATGTTAAGGGTGAACATGATGCTAGATTTGATAAGAAATAGGTGTGGTATTTGACCACTAAGACACGATATTTTATTTTTTATGCATTTCCAAATTCTATGAATTTATCAGTTTTTCCTTAATTATGTTGATTATGATACAATTCTTATGATATGGTGATGATTATTTTTATCACCCACAGTATTTTGATTCATTACCCTTACATTTCCACTTATCAGGCTTCTAAATCACCCATTTTTATTGATATATATCATTAGTTGACTATAAGTACCAAAGGATACATAATCATTAGAAGGTTAAAAAAGTAGAATGAAAATAACATTTTCTTTTTTACATTGTATATGTTATTTATATTATTTATTTTTTCTAGGAACTATGATTTTAATCCTATATTGAAACATTATGAAGTTGCTTATCATAAAAAATTATGTGAATAATAATGTATGAAAAAATAAGTTTTTTTATAGTTGTTATCAAATAAGGGTTTAGTTTTTTTTGGAATTTTGATTAGATATTGTTAGTTAAAACACTTATGATAAGTCGTTGTAACTGTAAGCATCCTAGAATCATTTTTATTAGAATAATTCCAAACATATGGGCCCCAAAATATATTTTATTTAAGTAAATTGCTCAAAAAAATAAATTATTCAGGACTTGATGGCATAAATTTTCATCAAACCATTTATATATTATAAAATCTTGGGAACTAAGAGAAACCATGAAAACATCCTGACTGAGGAATAGTGCAATTTGTCCTTGATTGATATGCCTAATATCATAGTTTTGGAGTTAAAAACTTATTGGTAACATTTACCAAACTTTTGGGATATGAATAATAACAAGAAACCTATAGAACATCCACCTTCACCCAAGAAGTAGAAACCAAGCATTGATCCCTTTATAAGGAAATAACCAAATGAATTTATTGGATAATCTGATTCAATTATTTTATAATAGTG
Organism: Viscum album; assembly: GCA_963277665.1. Taxonomy (NCBI): domain Eukaryota; kingdom Viridiplantae; phylum Streptophyta; class Magnoliopsida; order Santalales; family Viscaceae; genus Viscum; species Viscum album. The sequence continues at coordinate 131,577,106 of OY728138.1, read as the reverse complement.
GGTAAACTCAATGGGGAAGGTCTTTTTTGTGCTCCAATATTCTATGAAGGATAAATAAACTTTATATGTCTATCATTTAGAATCATATGATAAAAATGGTGGGAACTTATAACGATATATAAGAGGATGGATGAAATTGATGATATTTAGTTGAAAGAATTTATGAAAGTATTACTTAAAATGTGTTTACCTATAAAAAATCATGAAAATTTTAAGAGATCATTTATATCTATGATGAAAATGGTAGGTCAATATATCATGGACTACAAATAAATATTCAAAATTATTTCCAGATAAACCTCATGGTTATTCATTAAATTTGATAAAAAAATAGATATATTCTTTATTGTCTTTAAACCACACCTTCATCAGGTTCTAGATATTCAAGAAATTAAGATTTATGAAATTTTGGTTTGATGTGCTCTTAATTTAGAGATGGAGTTCAATGAATTGTCACATGCTTATGTTTCTAAGAATATAATAATGGCGTATAAACTGGTGGGTTAAATGAAAAAAATAAGGAATGGGGGGTCTAACCACAAACTAGACAAAAATCTAGGAATAATCATTCTAGGAACATCCTTAAATGAATTTGTAAGTGATTCAAGTGTGGGATAGAAGGACCAAAATACTATGAATGTTAATGAGACATGAAGAAGATGACCAAAAATATAGTAGAGTGGAATATTCTAATAAAAAACCTATGGTTGAAAGAATCAATTATAGGTCATAGGGGAAATATGAAAGACAATTCACTAGACCTTAATTTCTTGAGGATAATCAATGATAGTATTCACTAAATCGAAAGGTGAATGGGAAATAATATTCTATCACTAAATCTAACATGGAGAATGAAAATTATGTAGTATAATGGACATTTCTTATTCACTCATGAATGGAAAACATTATTTTATTCTTATTAAATTATTTCTATTATAATTTTTATGTATTCTAGAACTATTTAATGGATTCCCTAATCACTTGAAGTAAATATATCCATAAAAATTCTTTTTGTTGGAATCCATAGAGTCCATGTATTGGACTCTTCTCTTATTTGTGTATATGGGAACATTCTTTGATTAAATCACATAAGAAATACCTTTGTTGAGTTTGATTCTATACTATAAATGGATGGTATCACCATATATAGATATCACAAAAACTATTAGGAAAACAAAATATATTTTTATATTTAGAACCATCTCATGATCCTTTATAAACGCAAGGAAGACAATAAGTATCCATTGGAAAATACCTCAACGCTGTAAGTGGAAATGCATTGTGAAGAAGCATACCGTACTAAAATATATTAAGTCAAAAAAAGGATCCAAATTAGAGGAATGTACCATTGTGAGGGAATAAAGTAATGTATTTATGGAATAGATACCTATACTTCTTTAAAATTGTGAGGTAGCATTCTCAACAGAACTTATACCCATAGCCACTCATACCTCATAATGTTCCTATAAGATTTACCCTATCAAACTGGAGGATTAAATGAAGCCACTGAAAGAGAATTTGGAAAAAGGTTTTATAATCCCTAGAAAAATACTATGGGGAGTGCCAATGTGCTTCATAAAGAAAAATAATATATCAATGTGGTTGTATATAAATTAAAAAGAGCTCAATAAGATCACAAAAATTAAAAATTATCATCTTCCAAAGATTTATGACTTGCTTGATAAACTATGATTTGTTGATTACTTCTCAAAGGTGCATCTTTATTTTTTATATAATCATATAATGGTGATAAAGGTATGTATTCATAAGAAAGATTTTGTACAATGTATATTCATCATGAGTTACTAGTGATTCACTTCAAACTAACTAGTTCCCCTAAAATATTCTTGTAGTTGATTAATATATATTATTGAGAATACCTTGAATAATTTGTGGTAGTGTTTTTCATTGATATTAACATATACTCTAAAATAATGGAAGACCATGAGGAACATTTATTGTTTGGAATGATGAAATAATGTAAGTAGAAATTGTATTCCACATTCAAAAAGTGAGAATTTCGGATGTATAAAGTCACAATATTGGGGCATGGGAACACAACTGATGGATTTTATATTGACCCTTAAAAACTAAAATCAATTTAGGAATGTATTAGTGCCACTAGTTTCACTAAAAAACATATTTTTGTTATTAGTTGGGTACTCCTAACACACTGTGTTAACATTATCATGATTTTCTATCCTACTATCTGGGATTAAATAGAAATGGTTAAGGAATTCCTATATGGATGAATGTGGGGGATGATTTATGGATTTAGGAGGAGGATAATCACTACACATGTAATCACGCAACCAATAAATGGAAATGGTTATGTGATCTACTATGATGCTTCCATGAAATGATTGGGTTGTTTACTCTTTATGAATGATAATGTGACAGCATATGCCTCACAATAGTTTAAGATCCATAAATAAAACAACATAACACAAGCTCTGGAGTTTGTAAATCTAATTTTTTCTTTGAATATTTGAAACCACTACATCTATGGTGAGGAGTGCCACATATATGCTTCTCCAAAGAGACTATATTATATTTTCTCACTGAAAGAACTCAACATGAATCAATTAGGACGGTTATAATTAATAAAGGAATATGATTTATATATTCATTACAATTCAAAAATGGAGAATAGGTTGGCATATTTTCTTCGCATAACAGAACATTCAACCATATCATTGATAGAAATTGAGAAAGTCCATGTCGACATATCTCTTGAAAGGATAGATTTGGAAATCATAATGATAGGGAATACATCTAACATTTGTTAAATTATTTCCCAATAATCTATCAATGAAAATATCATGGAGGAACAAATGGGGGATCTATAACTAAAAATTAATGTTAATGCGGTAATCAGATGGGAGTTCTATGAGTACCCCGTCGATGATGATGGGGTGTTTTGATTTGGAAAAAGGATGTATGCACCTTCATCACTAGAAATAATGAATGAGATATCAAATAATTCATAAATCACCCCTTTCTATATCCATCATGGATGTTCCAAGATGTTCCATAATATTTGTGATCACTTATTCTAGGAACAAATTAATAAAGATATTGTGGGGTATATATCAAGATGTTTGGTATGTCATGAAGTAAAATTATTGAAAAAAAGTCCAGAGGGATGATGCAACCATTTACTATACCCAAATGGAAACAGAATAATTTAACTATAGAAATTTTCACTTGTATCCTGAAAAAATCAAAAGGAAATTATGAGATTTCTGTTATGGTGGATGGACACACCATGACTACCCACTTTATAACTATTCAGTGGTATTTATCTCTTTAGAAAAATTTCAATATATTTATGAAGGAAGTGGTGATGCTATTTTGGGTTCCATTGTAAATCATATTTGCAATTAATCCATGTTTCACATCTAAATTATAGATATTTATTAAAGAGACTTTGTAAACTAAATTGAATTTCATCAAGACCCATTTCCCTATAATTGATGGCCAATATGAGATGAATTTTTAGATTCTTGGGAACGTGATAAGATCCTTCTCATGGGAATTAAATTCATAATGGGATAAACATCTCAATTTTTTTAAGTTCACATACCAAAAACATTCTCCAATCAAGTATTCAAATTTCTTTATAAGAAGATTCTTATATGAATCAATTTTGAAATCCAAATATTTTTGATGAAGTTGGAAAATGAATACTAATTTTACTTAAACTTTTAAAAAAATTACAAGGAATATTCAAACCATCCAATGATACATAAAACATTTTCATGGTCAAAAAAAGTTATATTATATCAAATGTTGAAGGGGATTATATTTTGATGTTGGATACAAACTATTCCTTTGAATATCACCATATAATATAATTGTGCCATGTGGAAAGAAATGTAAGATTATTCCAAGGTACATTGGTCACTTTGATATCCTTAATTGGATAGGGTAAGTAGCCTATTGTCTTATACATCCACCAACCATGTCTCAAGTGTATGATGTATTCCCTCAATCCTGCATGAGGATGTTCAGACCAGCTCTTTCACATGTACTAAAATCATCAGTGGAATAACTTGAAAATGATATGTCTTGTGAGGAGTAGTCGATGATAATTTTGGATTATTAAGAAAAGGTTCAACATAGCAGTACCACTCACTTAATCATGTTATTATGGATAAACCATAAGTAAAACTAAAAAACATGGGAACTAGAAGAAGTAATTAAAGAGAAATTGTCTCACATATTTTCACAAATATATGTAAAATGAAATTTAGAGGACATAATTTTCTAATGGGGGAGGAATGAAATGACCCAAAATTTAATCAATTTAATTTCTATTTTTATAACTATGTCCTAAACACATGAATCATATAGGGAAGCCAATAAAAACGTTATGAATAATTATGAATGTGGTATTTAGATAAATTAAGGAACCTATATCATTGGAATAGTAACCCAAACATCGGAATAGTAATATGACCCTTAAGAATAGTAATATGGAATTTAAAATAGTAAATTAACCTATGAATGTATAATTAAAAATTATGTATCATATAAATAAAAATATGATATAATTATATCACAGTGTATGTAAATATATGATAATGTATGTGTTCGAAATTTTTATACAACATATATGTTTATTTATAATTTTATAATTAATATAGTGAATTAATTAGAATTTTTTTATTATAAATAGATTATAAATTAGTATTCTTTTTTATAATAGTTGTCACAAAATTTTATGAGACCATAATTAATTTTTTATAGCATAATGGAATCGATTATAATATATAGACCAATATTTTTCAAATAAATTATGGTTTATTTTAGAAATTATTTTTTTGATATTTGTAATTTAAAAAAATGTATTCCATTTTCAAAATATATGCATAAAAAATGTTGATAATTTTATGATTTTTTTAAAAATGATAATTTTTATGTGAATAGTCAAAAAATTACAATTATTATTTAGAAAACTGTATTTTTTGTGATAGCATAAAATAATTAATATTTTATAAGAATTTATTAGAACAATATAATCTCTCATCTAGGATATTATAATAAAAATACTCCAAAACTATTTTAATTTATAAATTATTTCTTAATAAATATAAAAACTATTTTCAGTACCAACATAGTTCCATCATATCAACAAAAAATTAAATATGGGTGCCTCTTTGATTTTAATCTAGATGTAAAAAATATTTACATGACATTACTAGTAATTTCCATTCATAAATTATGATTTATCTGATACCTTTGATATTTTCACATATATGACATGAATCTTAACCAAATTCTTGTGCAATTCTTGCACAAGGCACGAATAGTAAAACAAACAAATTAAATAAAGAGTACTTAGATGAAAATTAGTTAATATATAAAATCAAAGAGTATAAAGAAATATATTGAGCCTATTTTTTTTTAAATTTAGATAATTGTTATTAATATTTATATATGAAATAATTATCTTTAATTGTTATGAAACACTTACACAATTTCTGTAAAAGATGAATACAAATCAATAAAAGGATTTTAATAGAAATTATAACAACAACTAAATTACCCAAAAACTTGACTAAGTCTCATGGGATGACTAATTTTAGACCATAATCATTATTACGTCGAATTATGGATCTTTAGAATCAACATAGTTTATATTAGCTCCCTTGTATTAATTTATTTAAAATAAATTCATACTTTTCACACTATAATTTTGCATAAGTATAACATTTCTAATATATGGTTCTTCAGAATAGATTATTAATAGAAAATAGTATTTGAAAATATATAAGATTTCAATATTTCATGGAAATTTATTTTTTAATTAGTATAAAATAAATAAATAACAGAAATTCATACACAATGAAGATACATTAATTCCCAAAATAATCAGAAACAAATTATATGATATAAAAAATTTAAAAATAAATAAAAAATTATTTTAGATATTAAAAGTTTTAAATATAGTTCTATGACATGTTTAGTATAAAATAAAATAAATGTCTCTAATTCTACTCCCTCTTTTTATGTTTATATTGTCATAGTAATGAATGATAGAAATTTTTCCGGAAATGATACTGCATGCATATAGTATTTTATTAATTTATTTAATATCATAATAATATTAAATTAATCCAAATGGGGTAATATATATTTTTATATATCATCCCCAATACAATAGATTCTATTTATAAGAATTCCCCTATATAATAGTCTTATTATACATTAACATTTTAAGAAGTTCCAAAATTATCCCTTAATTCATTAATAAAAAGGCCCCACATACAACACCACGTTTCACCATTATAAGCCTTCTAGAATAATTATCCTATTCATAATTATATTATCCTCATAAATAACTACATTCTAGTGTTTTTTGTGTCACCAAATTTCCAATTATAAGTGCCTTAATGATATTTTCATGGAGATGATATTCCAAAGGTAACATCCGCAATCCTTATATTTCAATTTCTTTTCATTTCTTATTGTCCAAAAAAATAAATTATCAATGTTTGAATAATAAATCCAATATAATATTTATACTATAATGTTATTTTTATAATGGAATATCCATAATAAAAAAATGAGCTTTATCATTTTATTCTAAAAATTAAAACATCATTTATGATATGACGTTTAAACACCTTCCAGGATAATGAGTTTTTGTTTTCTATTACCTCTTTCATGGATGGGCATAAAACAATTATTAATGTCAAAATGGATTTCTAATATGTTTAATTTTACTTTTTTAATGTTTTACAAATAATTTATATATATAATATTAAACGAAATGAATCCAGTGCACGATGCTCAGAAAAAGAAACAAAAAGAATAAATATTTATCAATATTGTTTTGTTAATTGAATCATCCAAATAATAGAAAAATTAAATATAATTAAGACTATATAACATCGTTTATGTTCATTTATAACATATAATTTTACTTTTTAAGATTAATTTTTTTTCCAATACTTCAATAATTGTATACATGTAGTCTAACCATGAAACCATGAAAACGAACGTTCCTGGAATGGAAAAATTGAACTCTATAACTCAGAAAAATGGACGAATATGAATTTAATAAAATTATAATAAATAAAAAAAATGTATAATTGGGTATAAATTAATTATAAAATTAATCTAAATTAATTATTTTGGATATTAAGTGTATGTGAATAACACATTGAGGCAAAACGCCATGGTATTATTTAACCTAGATCCTTTTTCGGTTATCCCTACTAAAAGAAATATTTTGTATCAATACTTTTATAATTTTACTTAAATATATTTTAATTATTATTTGTTTTATCTTTTCTGGGATATATATGTTTACACTATGATTTTATGAAAAATAAACTGAGTTTACATAAGAAATATTCGTTCCATAACATATCTTTGAATCCTCTTTAGTAGTTTCCTCTTCGCTAAATAATGATGATTTATATAAAATATATGTTCTTACAACTATTTAGGAATACCAAATTTATTCATTAAATCACAATTTATGTGTTATGTATGAAACACATTTATTTCCAAGGGTTAATTCATTACTGTGGTTCTAATTTATTCGTTGTGGCATGCTTGATTATGAAAATATTATAATGTGATGGGTTGGATCAAAATTATATATTCCTCCAATGCATTGGGTAATGTGATTTATATAATGGGATAATGTGTTATATCTACGAAAATGATACTATATTTTTTCAAAATTATGAGTTAATGATTACAAAAATTATTTTCATCATGAACATGATGCTAGCTTTTTACACAACCATGCATGTTATTCAGACCACTAATATATGATGTTTCAATCTTATGAATGGCCACATTCCAAGACTTTACGACTTGTTTAATTTATGAACATAATTATTATCCTATTATTATGATATTATGATTATTATTATGTTCACCCATGTTATTTTGATTCATCCCCATTATTTATCCTCTTATGGGAATTTTAAATCACCCATTTTAATTAATGTAAATTATAAATAACCGACCCTAGATTCCCAAAGCTGGTTTCTTTTTAAATTGCATTGTTATGATTAAAGAAGTTTATTTCCTGAAGGTAAAAAATAGTTTAGTGTATTTTCAAATCCATATACATAGATATTTTTATCATTACAAAATAGAATGAAAAATAAAATAAAAGTTCCATTGGGGACATCAACCACTCTAAGATTATCCCTGCAATTCAATCATAATATACCTCATCATGTCTTAGGGAAAATGAAATATAATATGGGGTGAGCTCAAATTCTCAGTAATGGTAAACACGACAGTGGGAAATAACATATAAATTTTGCATGGTGAATAATTTAAAACAATTTCCGTAAAAATAAACTTAAACATAATATGGCTAGATTATGAGTTGTGTAAATATATCTATAATAAAACATAATCTGGGGTATTCTACTAGTCATATAATCTCATGAACTATGAATTTATAGATTTATAATTAGGTAAATTCATAATCTATAAATTCTCAAATATACCTTCAATGCCTTGGTGAAGTCATCTAAAACTGACTAAGTTATCCACCAAAACCATATCTAAAAATGGGCAAGGCCTCATCCAAGAAAATATCTATTTTAATATGAGACCATCCAAGGTATCTAGGGTATATAATGGGCCCCATCCATCACATAATAATTTAAATTCATTCCATAATTTAATCATTGTATTTATAAAAAATAGTTTCTTAAAACAGATTATAAATTTCCCTTGAAAATAGGATTCAATTTTGTAAATTTTATTGAAACGGGCATGTATTTCGGAATGAACTTTCGAAATATAATTTTAAAACAAATAAAACTTAATAAATTAATGTATGATTGTGGTTGGTAATAATATATTAAACATTAAAACATAAATTATGAGGATTACATATGAATGAATAATAATTTAATTGAGGTAAGTAGATAATAAAAGTAACCCGAATGAAAATGGAGGTTTAGGTGGAAAACCCTTACCTTATGTCTGAAGGAGATCATGACATGATGTTAATGACATTAATAACAACATTTAGGTTAATAAATAAATTATTAAGGAACCTATTATTCATTTAATTGATATAGTATAACCTTATTATGTTTATTCAAGGCCTTTTTATGGGTGAATAGATTCAATTTCATTGATGGGGAGTGTTTTCTTCCTTGGTTTTTAGGATTTGTTTACTTATATTCATGTATAGATAAACCAGAAGAATGAAAATTGTTTTTCCAAATAGAATTTGTATGTTATTATTGAACAACCATAAGATTACATGTACATAAAATTCATTTGGTTATTTGTAGTGAAGATGAATCATTATATAAAATAGCCATGACAATTTTTTGGGTATATTGGTGATTTTTATAACAATGAACTCATTTTGATTTATAAATTAATGTCACATGTAAAAAATGAGTCTAGAACCTTAAATAAGATCTAATAAGTATATAATTGTCTAGTTCTACCATCAAAATATCTTCATGACTATAATTAAAGATTGTAATATAAATTGAAAACATGTGATCCTTGAAAGTGATAGATTAACACATCACAGATGGTGTTTTATTTTCAAGTATAAATGACGGGTAAATGATAAATCATGATGAAATATTATATTATCTTGAAAACATTCCAGTACATGTAAGTTAATGGATTCATCACAACATTTGGATTAAAGGAGGTGAGGATATAAAATTATAATAAATGAAGTTGGAAATACAAGAAAAGTTGATAATTCCTTATGAAAACTCAACAGAAAAACGACGTCTATTAAAAATCCATAAAATATTCTGATTAGATAAAAAGGGTTCTCTAATGATTCTTAAATAATATGGATAGTAAGGGGGATATGGAATGACATATCCCAACAAAATCTAATTGAAATAAAAAACAATAACATAAAATGAAATCTTGAAAAAAAACAAGGGCGATAGATTCCCTTACCTTATATATTAACTCCTGAAACAATAATCAAGGGAACATTGGGGATTTGGGACACCATAGAATTACTCCTAGAAATATAAAACTAAGAAATAATCAATGATTATAAATTTCAAATGAAGGAAAACTAAATAATGAGTGGATAAATCAAGTAAAAGAGAGGGAGTTTTTTATAAATTTCAAAGGACACCCCATTAGTGGTTTTTTAAAAACCATGGCCTTTCCCATGGTATTGGGCACTTCGTACACCTCATATCATATTTTTGTACAAAAACATACCAGCATTTTATATTAATTATTACATCATTATGATGTCATTAAACAAACTGGAAACTCTAATTTTTATTTTTTCAATTTAAAAAAATTCAAGTATTTTAGAAAAATCACAAAAATCACCCCTAACCATTTTTTGATGTGTAAAATTCAAAAATAAACTCTGTTTTATGAAAATAATGATCTATATATGATTAATTTAATTTAAAAATAATGTCATAATTTATTCAAAAAATAAAAAATTTAAAACTATAAATTGTTTTATATCACATTGAAAATTTAATCATGATCTCATTATCTTATAACTATAAAAAATTAAAAAAATTATGTTTTTTATTCATAAGGGCCATATTACTATTTATAAGGGTACGTTACAATTCACCAAAAATTATGTTTGTCTCATCAGACTCTAAATATCCTACTGATTGCAACCATGTATATCATTTTTTCAGAAATCAAATCATAGATGTGGTGAAATCATGTTTACCACCCAGGTTAAAATAAAGTGATGTGTTGTAGAGACAGAGTTTTTCATGCATTCAATATTTAATTTATCTTCAAAATCATGGTTGTTTACACACATTCCTCCATAAAAATATTTTTTTCTTGAAATTACCATAACGTTACCTCACAAAAAAATGGGTAGTTCATCATCAAAAGATTCTTAGGTTCCAATGTTGCCTTTGCGATTTGAGGATTTTTCTAAAGTATCTTTAACAGTCGAGAAATCTGATTCCCCAACACCAGTTCTTTATTGTTCATCATTCGGATAGTCCCTTCACAGTATGATAGTCCACGTTCCAATTATATACCTTGATAAGTGAGGACCCACATTGGGTCTTCCATGTACTTTATCAGCAATGATACATAGAACACATTGTGTACATTATACAAGATTAGTAGAATTTCTTAATGATATGAAATAGATCCAATTCACACAATAATTTCTATAGGGCCTATGTACCTATGGTGTGGTTTCCTTTTCATCAAAAATCTAATAACACCCTTCCACAGAGAAACTTTTATGAAAACATGATCTCTCACTTCAAATTCCAAATCCTTCCTTCGATTGTTAGCATAGATATTTTATCTGCTTTGAGATGCTTTGATATGGGCTAGAATAGTGTATAGTATTTTTTTTGTTTCCTCCACTAGCCCTATGCCCACTAGCTTCCTTTCACTGACATAATCCCAACAAGTTTTTGTACAAAACCTCTTTCCATAAAATGATTTATATGGTTCCATTTGAATATTTGAATGGAAACTATTATTGTAGGAAAACTACACTAAGGGGAAATAGTAACCCCACAATCCTTTAAATTCAAGAGAGCATTATCTCAACATGTCTTCTAGAGTTTTTATAGTCCTTTCAGTTTGAGGATGACAAGCAGTACACAAATAATGATCAGTATCCAATGATTTTTGAAGATATTTCTAGAATTTCAATATAAATTTAGGATCATTATCAGACACTATTGGAAGAGGTACTCCATAATGTCTTACAACATCATTGATATAGAGTCGTGCAAAGCCCCCTAGTGGAAAATCATCCCCTACAGTGATGAAATGTGTATATTTTTTATGTTTTAAAATAATTATCCATATTACTTCATTGTTTTCGATATTTTTTGGTAATCCAGAGAAAAAAACCCATGGTGATTTCATCCCATTTCTATTTAGGAATAGTTATAGGTTGTATGAAACCTCTAGGATGTTGTCATTTGACCGTCAGTTTTTGACAGACTAAACATCTTGATACATGATCAACATTTCCTTCCTCATGTTTTCCCACATGAAATATTCCTTCAAATATATATTCAATTTATTGCTACAATGACGTATATAGAAATTAGATCTATGGGAATCATCCAATAACTAATTTTTCACCTTAGGAATAGATGGAACAGATAGCATCTTCCCAAATTTAAAAATTCCATCTTCACATATTAATTCATCCAACTTCCCATGTTTCATGGTATTAATTTAATTTTTTTGGTTCTCATCATCAGGTTGAGATCTTTTGATCCTTTCTAATAAGTATGGATGGGAAACCAATTGAAATTGTAATGATGTTTCACTTTCTTTAATAATTCCCATATCCATCCATATTAGATCAATAAAAATTGGATTCCTTTCAATACAAATTTTGTTTAAAACATCATGATCCATCTTACTCAAATCATCAACTACCTTATTTTCATTTCCTAGATGGCAGTGTATGGAACAATCATAATACTTGAGTAGTTTCAGCATCTCATTTGCCTTATGTTACGTTATTTCTATGTGAAGATATATTTTAGACACTTGTGATAATTATATATCTCACATATTTCACCATATAGATAGTGTCTCAAAATTTTTAGAGAATATATCACAGATCCTAACTCAAGATCATGAGTAGGAATGTTTTATTCCAACATTTTTAACTTATTTGACGCGTAGTAACTCTATAATTATTCATAAGAACACAACAAATCCCTTTATTTGATGCATCACTCTATATCACAAATGAATTAATCACAAATAGTATATTTAAGGTTGGAGCATTCACTAATATTCTCTTAAATTCATCAAAACAGTCCTCAAATTAATTTTTCCATAGGAATTGCACCCCTTTACATGTAATCTTGGTCATTGGGTTAGCTAAATGGGAAAAATATTGAATGAAGAGCTGATAACAACCTTCAAAACCAACAAAACTATGTACCTTAGATATGAATGTTGGATTATTTCATTCTTTGACATCCATTGTATTCACATGATCAATAGATAATCCATCCTTAGAATCAATGTGTTCAAGAAAGGAAACTGATTAAAGCCAAAATTCACAATTTCAAAACTTCCCATATATTTCGTTTCTTCTAAGAGTCACGAGAATAGTGCGCAAGTGATTTTCCAGATCTTAGTATCTTTTAGATTATACCAAGATATCATAAATAAATACAACCACAAATTCATCATGATATTCCTTGAAAATTGTATTCATTAGATCCAAGAAGACATAGAGTGCATTTGTCAGTCCAAAAGAAATTACAATAAAACGGTAATAACCATACGTAGTTCAAAATGTTTTCTTTGAAATATATTCCCTATTTACTCCAAAATTTTGATACCCAAATTGAAGTTTAATCTTCCAAAAATATTTCTCTCCATGAGTTTTATCAAATAATTCATCAATGTGATGTAGGTGATACTTCTTTTTATTGGTATTTCTTTGATCTCCCTATAGTTAATGAACAACATCATAGATCCATATTTTTCGTAAAAATAAACATGGGTGCCCCATGAAGAGACAATAGGGAAAATATGTCCTTTATCACTCAATTAATTTAGTTGTTTTTTTATTTTTACTAATTACATAGTGAAAATTATATATGTAATATTTGATATAGTCCAAGAACTAGGAATTAAATCAATTGAAAACTGAATTTCTCACTGTAGAGTGTGTCCAGGTAAATCTTTTGGAAAAATATCAACATACTTTTTTTCACAATATGTACATCGTCTATTAGAAAATTTCTTTCATAACTTATAGATATTGTTTTCCATTAGTCCCCAATAATTGTATTCAATAGAGAAACTGGGGGTGGAACCAGATAAGAATCAGTTGGCATGGTTTCTGCTCTAATGATAATGGATTAAACACTTTTTTCAAAAATCATAACATCCATCTTCATGCAATAGATCATAACAACATAACATGAAAGACAAATCATACCAAATATTATATCAATTCCAATTGTGGGTCTGATGATAAGGTTTGTAGATAAAGAATGTTTCTATGTCAGGAGGGGGATTGAGGGACACATCTTTTTTGCTAGGATACATTCCCTATGAGTTTTGACTGACAACTCCATTATTAAATCTAATTGAACATTTCTAATTTTCATGGAAAATAGGGAATATATAAAAAAAATTATCTTCCAGAATGAAATAAAGCATTGGATATGTTATAGGAAATGATTAAAGTCCATGTCACCACGTCACTAAGAACATCAATATCTATATTTGTGATCACATAATCTTTTCCCTGATTCCTTGGCCCATATAGTGTCATATCTCCTTAACTCTTTATAAAATCATTAGAATAGGGCCCCATTTCCCAAATATTATAGCTTTGAATAGTAATAGATTCTTTCACACCCTTGAAATCGCTGGCATTATCTCCATTCAGTCCACACTTCTAGAACAACCATTTTCCTTTTAAGAAGGCACATGGGTGTTTCCATTCCCAATTTTCATAGGGTGTAAAGTCAACTCTTCCCTTTTACCCATTTACTTATTTTATTTTATAGTGTTTTCAACATCCATCTTTTTCTATTGATTTCCTTTAACGGCATAAGATATTGAGAACAACTTTACTACCTCGATAGCCTAAGATATTGTGTCTTCATATGATGAGAAAGTTTTCCAGACCATTTCACATCGGAGGAATGGATTTATGCCATCAATGAATTGATCAATCTCACAACTTGGAATATGTATATATTCCACATCATGCCTTTTATTTATTGTGAAGTTATCTTCATACTTTTCAATATTCTCATCATCCTTTTACCTAAAATTCCGAAATTGTCATTCCATATCCACTCGTTGTTCATTAAGAAAGTATTTCTCTAATAAAATATAATTAAACTCAATCCATTACATGTTTTCTATTTCTTATTCCTCTTTTTTATTTTCAATTAGTGACAACCATTGTTGATCATCTATTGGTAGAAGATAAACTTCCATGAAAACCATCCAACATTCATTACTCCCCAAGGCAGGAAATACCTTCACTAAGGAACTCATCAACTGATCTACTATGAATGGGTTTGTACTCCCAATAAAAAATAGAGGCTATTTTTGTGTAAAGCGATCTATCATAGCTCCTCCACGTTATGGATCTGAATGTTCCATTTGGGTGAGGTTATTGTTCATAACCAAAGAAACTTGTCCCAATATATTTATAAGTTTCTCCTCACCATTCTATGATCTATAGAAAAAATCATTATCTTGCATAGGAAGTAAATCTCTATAGGGGATATGCATGTTTAAATGGTTTGCATTCATTCCACAAGGTTCCATTTCTAAATAATGGAATACATTTGATTAGGTTATGAATCATAATATACTAACTCACATGTGAAAAATACTTAACATAAATTGAAATCCCATGGATGGCTAATCCCATAATAAAGAAACATGGTATCTTTGAGGAAAATTATACATTTAAATCATTCGTAATGTCTTGAAATGAAAATGGGTGTTATCCAAAGCATATCCCTTAGTTGTTTCAAACTAGGTGCACAATATTTCCTCTTTTTGTGTACATGGATTCCCTTGGTCATGACCTAAACTCCTTGTCAGAGTTTTCACTCATAGGTATGTCTGTTCCAGAACCACATCCACTTGTAGTGTCCAAATAAGGTGGTATTTTCAATAAAGAAACACATAATATATTCCTTACCCGAATTCTAGATGTTATTCTATATTTATTATAAAATAATGTCTTAGGGGGTTTTCCCAAAACTACATTTTCTAAATCATGTTTCCAAGTTTTCAAATAAAATTCCATTGATTACAACTATTAAGACCCGACCCATGTTTCTCGGAGTGGGTGCCTTATTAGATTAAATTTTCATGATTACAAGAAGGTCATATCCATAGAAATGAATAGTTTGTAGATTATTAAATCTGGATACACACATAAGATCAACATTACAACATGAAATGAAAATAACATAAATGTTACATTGGGAACATCCACAACTATAATATTATCCATACAAGTCAATCATAATATACCTATTCATCACCTAGGAAAAATGAAACATATGAAGGGTGATTTCAGATGATTAGTATGGAAAAACATTACAGTAGAATATAAAATGAAAATTAGGCTTGGAGAATAATTGAAAACATGTGCCTTTAATAATAAATATAGACATAAAATGGTAGGAATATGAGGTGAGAAAATATTTCCATAATAAAACATAATCATGGGTATTAAAAAGTCAAATAACCTCATTAACTATGAATTTATATCTTCATAATAAGGTTAATTCATATGCCAGAAAATATAAAACGTATTGTTAAGGCCTTGAAAATACATCTGAAAATATTATGGCTTAGCCATAACCATTTCTAAAAATTTTCAAGGCCTCACCCAAGCCCATATCTATTTGTCTCATGAAACCTACCAATGCATTGTGGGGCTATAGAAATCTCCACCAGTCACATAATAAGTACAATTCATTCCTCATATAAATGTGGATAAACATAAATGACATATACATTCATATTGAATGTAACATATGAAATTTAAATAAATTTCCCCGAACATTAAGTATAAACACTAACCATTCGAAGTAATATGGTGAATAATTTCAAGATAGAAAATCCATAGTTAAAATAATTAAAAACCATTAAAATAAATATGGTATATGATATCATAAAATATTGATCCCATTTATACGTATGAATCAAGATGAGTTTTGAGACAAATCAAAATAATCTTATATAATAATCAAGTAATTCTTGAGAAAAATACTCTTTTACTTTGAATAGATGAGTTAGTTTTGAAAAAAATAATTTTCTAAAATGAGAAGATATATAATATAGTTTAATTTTAATAAAAGGTGTGGTTTTTTAGAAAAAAAAGTGGTTTCTTAAATACTAATATATATTTTCTTTGAACATATGTAATAATTAGGGAAATTCCATTGAAATAGGCTTGTATTTCGGGAAAAACTTTTGAGTGATCATTTTAAAACATATAACTACCCATAAATGAATGATTTTTTTAGTTAGTACACATATATATCAAAATCACACATAAATTACAAGGATTCAATATAAATGAATAAGAATTTAATTTAAGTATGTAAATACTAAAAATAACACGAATGAAAATTGATGTTTGGGTGGAAAACCCTTACCTTAAGTCCAATGGTGTTCCTCAATTGATCATAATGCCATAAATAATCAAATTTATGTTCATAAATTAATGAATTCAGAACCTACACTAAATTTAATATATTTATTATAACCATATTTGGTTCATTCATGCCCATATTATGGGTCAAGAGATTCAATTTCATTTTTAGGGAGTGTTTTCTTCCTTGGTTTTCATGATCGGTTTACATATATTCATGTACGAATAAACATGCCGAATGAAAATAGATGTATAGAATAAGAGTTATATCATAATAGTGAAAAGAATAATATTTCATGGTCAAAAAATTGTATTTTAAATTGGAGTGAAGATGAGTCATTATATAAAACATTAATGACTATTATTTGCGTTAAATCGCGGTTTTTGATCACAACAGATACATTTTGATTTAAAAATTAATATCAATAATAAAATAGGATTATATTACCTTAATACACTATAATAAAAAATTTATAGTCTGTTTAAACCGTAAATATGGTTTCATGACCAGAATTGAAGATGTTAATAGAAATTGAAAACCCATCGTCCTTGAATGTGCTATATTAACACATCTCAATTGGTGTTTTCATTTCTAGTATAAAAGATGGGGAAAGGAGAGATGATGATAAAATATCCATTTATCATGATAGAATTATAATAAATTTAAGGTACTGGATTTATCATTCCATTTGGATGAAAGGATGTGAGGAATTAAAAAGAAAAGAATCTAACTTGAAAATAAAAGAAAAGTTGATAAATCCCTTACAAAAATTCAGAAGCGTAACGACATCGCATAAAAAATTCATAAATATATTGATGAGTGAAAAGTGCTAATCTCATAATATTACATAATATTGATAATAAGGGGTTATATAATTACATATCCAAATATAATTGTATTGAAATTAAAAATACTAACATAAAACAAAATATATAAAAACAGAAGGGTGGTAGATTCCTTACCTTGTTACGTAACTCCTAAATCATTATGGTTGGGACCTGGAAGAATTTGGGGAACATTGTGAGGAATCTTATGGAGGTAAAAATACTAGATAATAGAGTATAATGAATTTGGAATAAATTAAAATTATGGAATGGGTGGGGGAAATATAGTAAATGAGAGAGAGTTTTTTTCATTTTAAAGGACACCTCATTAGTGTTTTTTTCAAAACCATGGGCTTTCCAATGGTATTAGACACATGGGACACCTCATATCATACTTAAATGTAAAAAAGTAGATCATAATTTTATCTTAATTATTACATCATTATGATGTCCTTAAACATTCTGAAAACTCAATACTGTATTTTTACTATTAACAATAATTAAAGTAGTAAAATCCCAAAAATTCACCCCAACCATTTTTCAATGTGTAAAATTCAAATATGAAATCCATTTTTTGAAAATAATTCTCAAAATATTGATAATTTAATTTTTAATTAGAATCATAATTAATTTAAAAAATAACAAATTTAAAAGTATAATTCGTTTTATATTACATTGAAGAATTAATCTGGATAGCATAATATTATAAAATTTATAAAATAAAATAATAACGTGATTTACCTTTTGTAAGGTTCATATTATTATTCATATTAATATACATAATGGCATGTATCTATTAAAAAAATATTATTTTGGTCTTATCAGACTCAAAAGTTCCTATTTAATGCAGTTGTGTATGTCAATTTTTTAAAATTCAAATCACAAAGGTGGTAAGATTATTTTTACTGGAAAGGTTATAACAAATGGGTGTTTTTTAGAGACTTAGTGTTTCATGAATTCAATATTAAATTTAGATTCAAACTCATGGGATGTTACATAAATCCTCATGTGACTACATGTACTATGGAGAATCGGTTGGAAGAAGTATAATGATGAATTTTCTAAATGAATGGTTATGTTTTATTATGTTTAGGTTATTCATATTCCTAATTTTTACAAGGATCCAAACCATTGATCCATGATCGTAATTCTATTATCTTGTTAATCATAAAAATAGTCATGCTATAAAATAAAAATAATGTTTTTATATCATTGTTATATCTTCATGATAGTGAAACACATTACATTGATTTCTCTAAAATTGTGATATTTACACACGTATCTAGGTTTTTTCACACTCATGTGTTTCATCATATATTCACTTCTCAATAAAAATATTCTCATAAGTAAGAGAGAATAATATCATCATCATGAAATTGAATTGTTTTCTAGAATTATCATACTTTTTTGGAAATCCTATCATCTCTGTGAGATTTCCAACTTCTTCATGCTGGTAAATATGTGTAGGTGTATCTATAATACTGTGAACGAAATATCTCTTGAGAAATTTTCCCTTTGAGGGAAATCATATTTATCATGATATATTATAAATAAGCTGGTGGTGTTTTTTATAAGTGAACTCCACTGAATTAACACACAGTTGCATTAACATGTTTTTACACCTCCTTACTCACACTTTTTCTTTATAGAATCAAATTAAGTAAAATATTTAAAAAAACAAAAAACATGAAATTTCATTATCATTCACACCCTTCTTCATGCATAATCTACTTCATACATCTTTTCTAATGGATTTTTTGGAATCAAAATTTTTAAATCATGAATGAATTATGATAACATCAGTATAAATATTATATTCTATTTTTTAAAAAATACATTATCTTAGTCTAGACTTCCCAAGAATCTCATGATTAGTTAAAATGAATCATATTACTTTTATGAGACGTGGATAATCAAAACTTTCACAATGAAATTCTTTTATGCCTATTGAATCCCCTACATCTCGAGGTTAAATATAATCATCACATAGATTCATTTACTCAAACATGAGGTGTGTTAATATATTAAATAGAATTATTTTTATCACTTTACTATCCATCCCACAATATATACAACGATGGGATCAAAAATATTAATTATATTATATTTTCTACCACATCCTCTTTTAAAACCATTAGAGATGTCAACTCTAGTGGTTTACTTATTCTTCCTTGCACATTAATCTCTAAATACATTATGTTTTTCTAGATAAACCATTAATATATTCTCCAAAAACATAAAAACCCTTCCCCCATGAACTATTCCCATTTTATCCGTGGATGGTTTCCATTAATCTTTTACAATAATGCCTCTTGGGTGGGAAGATATAGTTTTCAATAAATTTTTATTATATTTTTTTATCCCTTAACTACTATCATAATTCCGTCCATAAATCGGCCTCTAATAAATTAACTATCCTCAAAATATTCCACAATATATTAAATACTCCTATTTAAGTATTCCATGTGGATTAACAACATTTATTTACTAATACTATTATTTTCATTTTAAAAATGTCCATGTAATAAATTATCCTCACATAATATAGAAATTTTTCTATTGACTCGTCTATGAATGGATTAAAACATATTGAATATAATAGTGAAATATCCAATTAACATCATAATATGTCATTAATATAAATATAATATCTATAATTATCATATAAAAATGATTCCCTTATAAAGTATATTCTATTTAATATCAACCAACATTTATAACTTATGAATGATTTAAAAGAATAAGAATATTCTAATGTAAACAACTCAATATGTCAATATTCCATTTCAATTATATTCATTATCAAACATGGAGAACATCATTTAACTCATCTTCTTAAAAACCTTAACACACAAATTTAATTTCCTTTAAATATGCACAAAAATTCTCAAAAACCAACCCATTGAAAAAACACAATATCAACTTCATCTGTCCAACAAGGTAATTCCATTTCATTATGAATGTATGCTCTAATATCATTGATCAATATATATATATAAAATTTCACAATAGACATAATTTTTCTATTTTTATGATTAAAATACTACAACCACTCACCCCAATTAGGTCATAAAAATGTTTTCTACATGGAACATTAATTGATGAATGTTATAATAAAATAAATTTTTATTTTTTATAAGGAACCACCCTAATATTTCATTTGACATATTTCCATATATCTAAAACTATTCTAAAATTAATGGCAGTGAAGCTATATGTACAAAAACTAACAGTCTCATAATCTCTTGGAAAGTATCTACATATTCATCTACATAGAGGATCATGAATCCATTCTCATCATTCTGTATCAATTTATTTTGTAATCATGATAAATCTCTTAAAAATCATTGGTAACATCTTATAATATAAAAAACTGTGAATATCTGTAATTGTGCTTACGATGGTCCATTTCCCAAAAATACCCCTATTTGAAGGATGGAATTATATACCCATTCAATGGATGTCATGAACCAAGAATAATAAATTTTAAAACATGAATTTAGTCATTTTTAATGTTGGTATACATAATATAATTTTATCTGTTCATAAGTATAATCATAAAATATTATTCATGTTCTCAATATCCCATTGAACATATTAAAATATCATATATAAAGTTTAAAAAAATTGTTAAATATGATATTTATAGATTATTTTAATTATATATATTAATATAAGAAATACAATTTATGTTTGAATGGTATCACTAGGAATTCCTAGCATACATATAATTTGAGGAAGCCTTTCATAGATATATCATCCCTCTTCACCCTCATTTCATGTTACTCGGATTAAGGATCCAGTATAGAGAGTTAATTTTCCCTTATAAAATGATCAATGAAATAATAAAAATAAAGTATATGAAACATATTCATAGTCTATATTTTGATACATTCATGGTAATCTAGAATATAATTCATTGATTTTTCATTATTCTTATAAGGATAGTGATTACTCCACATAGTTAAGCATGTTGGCATATAAAACCCTTATAAGGATTCTCTTATATATATTTCTTTAAAACTACTTGAATTCAATTGGTAAATTATTCAAAGATTCTATGATATTATAAAAACACCATACATAATTTTAATTAAAAACTCAACCTTGTGACTTGGGAAAATACTATATATCTCCTTGGGAAATACATTAACATTCTCCTTTGTTATTTTTATGTCTTCATTATACTGATCCCATATCTATTTAATCTAAATACTCCAAATTATATGGTATAATGACACATAAAATGGATCCTAGATTGTAGTACCTTTCCAAATTACAGAACAATTTAATTATTGATATCTCAAAGGGAGAGAATTTATAGTTTAGGCTATGTTCTTCATCACTATTCCATTATATTTAAAAAAATTTGGGTGTAATAAATATATTTTGGCCTATTTTCTTGATTAAAATATTTCAAAAAATAAAAAATGGGATTTGTAGATAAAACGTATTAACCCTTATAAGACAAAATTTGGTTATTCTGTTAATATTTTACCATACATTTCATGTATTCTAGTGATGTCCATGTGCATTATTGGGGTTGTGGGATGCAAAATTGACTAAAGTAGAATAATGGGTTCTAAATTCTACGTTAGACTATATTAGGGTGTCCTAGAAGTGGAGTGGACACATTGTGCATGGTATAATGACTTTAGAAATTCCTAGTGGCCATACACATAAGGGGTTCCAAATGGAATTCTGTTCATTGGAGTCTAAAAAGGGTCCTGGACCATGTGATTAGTCCTACAATGATATAGAAACACATTATTCTATATTTTTTCAATATCTTTATTAGTAAGTATATCAGGAATGGACTTTTTTTAGTATAATAGTTTTGTAGAAATGAGGGATGTACCCATAGGATTGTCTGTAGGTCTAGAAAAAAATGATCATAGACTCTAGCTAGTGATGTGATCTCTCTTCCATTCATGTGAGACGTTATTATATTTTAAATTTTTTTATAAATTGTTTTGGCTAGGTTAGATTTTTATGGTACTATTCCATGGGTTCGAAAATTTAATGGTGGTGTCAGTTTCAAATTGATCTTAACTCAGGGTGTTTTAAATATAAAGGATGTGTGGTTGAACATAAGGCTGAGTACTTCCCTATATAAAGAACATGGTTTGTGTTTTAGGATTCCATCGAATACCTATTGAATGGATATAAGTAGTTTTTCACATGGGTATTATAGTGGGGGAATATTATCTATAGCTTGATTAATGTGATCTATAGGTCACTTTTTTAGCATTAAAATGAGACTATAGTATATTTAGGTGTTTATAAAAGCCAATATTTCATGAAAAGAGAATTTTGGTAATATGTAGGCAATAAAAAAATTCTAGTGGTATGAGAAGTGTTGGGGTGTATCTCTTGATACCCCATGGAGTGATGTATAGCAATAGAGAGTAATAGTGCACTTGCATGGATGAGTGTGAATAGTAATTAATGCATGTATATATGAATGGCCTGGTATGACTACTGAATTTGATTTATTGACCAGTGATGGATTATATGCCCCAAAATAATCTTTAGTTTTAGTTCCCCAATGAATCTAATGAGATGATTGTGTATAAAATGATGGGTCGCGATGGATTATGTGTGTGTTTTAAATATGTTCTAACATTAAAAGAGTTCTAGGTGTGTTTATTTACATTGTTTAGGAGTATATTATAGGGGATATGATCTATGTTTTTTATTAAATGCTTACAATGTTCCAGATTTAAAAATGTGGTTATATGCTAGATACATGTGGATAATTATGTAGAGGTACACCACTCAGGTGGTCGTAGTTTACATCTTATATGTGATCATATTAAGAAATATTGTATGGGTTTTATGAGATCTAGAAATGGGTTCTATCAAAATATTTGTGGTTTGGATCATGAAAGAGATTGGATTCATTATTTCCCTATATAGTATTATCATCTCATTTTATGAGATCTATCTATGGGACCTATCGAGAGTGGTATAATTATTATCATGTGAGAGGTTGTCTCTGTTAATAGCATAATCAAGATATAAATTCTGTTTTAATAGATATATCTATCGGAATTATCCAATGAGGCTATTATTTGTCTCATGTGGGTGGCCAGTAATGTATCCCCCT
The DNA here is from genome assembly GCA_963277665.1 of Viscum album. Classification (NCBI taxonomy): domain Eukaryota; kingdom Viridiplantae; phylum Streptophyta; class Magnoliopsida; order Santalales; family Viscaceae; genus Viscum; species Viscum album. The sequence goes on along the minus strand of OY728138.1, from coordinate 131,553,056 downwards.
CTTCATGATCTATATCCTCTATAAACTCTTGATCATGTGACATGCCCAAAGGGGAATTCCCTGAAGGGATGGTTTGACTTGTATGAGTGGAAGATAATGATATTTCTCTATTTATGTAAAGACCCGCAAATTTCAAGGAAATTTTTTTCTTAATTTTCTTTGGAATTTTACAAGAGCGCAGCTTCAGACGGCACCTGATTCCGAGGCCCGGTGTGCCCGGAATCAATTTCTGAAGTTTGGCTCGGGTACGTTCAGTGAACGGACGAGCGGGCTTTTCTATCTTTTGAACCGGTGCCCGGAATCAAATTCTGAGGGCACCGATGAAATCGCAGCGCCGGTATTTGCTTAGAAACGCCTCTTCCAGAGTTGCGTTTGCTCAGACGTGGTTTTTAAATTTTGCGGCTTTAAGTCAGAAATAAAATAAAGTTTGTGCGACAACTTTATTTTATTTCACTTAAGCTGCTTGGAAGCCACTTGAAGTCACTTAAAGACGGCTTGAACTGAGTTGAACTGGATAGGATGCTATCCAGAAATATCCTACCCTCTTGGTAGGATATTTGTGAGGCAGGGCCCGCACGAGCCCCGCCGTTTCTTTCGCTAAGTAACGCACCCGCGAAAACCCGTCAAAGTAACTGAAAAGTCAACCGACGCGTTTTCTTTAATTCTTAACAGACCATTTAATTGGGCGGTTTATTTCGTGAATTAAATGGACTGTTTCTTCGTGAATTAATTGGGTCGTTACTTATGCGTTTTACGTTTGTTGGCAAAATAATAAAATAGACAAACTTGTCTATTTTGGAGGATTGCTATCGTTGTGCAATTCCTCTGAGCCTCCACTCTCCCCGCGAAGAACGCGAAGAACGCGAAGAACGCGAAGAACGCGAAGAACGCCGGAACCAGAATTCGACGACGCACACCGAGATCTGCGACGTCGACGAGCTTTACCCGCGACGTTCTTCGGCGACGCCTCTTCTTCCGCGGCCGATCCTCGTTCGGCAACTAAGGTGAGAATCGGATCGTTAATTCTCCCTTTTTAAATTTCATTACAACGGATTTAATTAATTAAACCGTTTGATCTTGATCCGGAGATTGGCGACGCGACGCCGGATACCGCGACGACGCGACGATCTCCTTCTTCCGCGACGAGCAATCCCGCGACGATCCCCCGTTCGGCAACAACAGCTGCGAGGTAGGGATTTATTTTGGAAAAGTTACCCCTTTTTAAATTTTCTCGTGAACGTTCTTGAAAATTTAAAAAGCTGGTTTCAAACGAATAATTTTATCTTTAAATAAAATTGTTGGATCATGTGTTGATCATCTTTTTGTTTTCTCCCGTTGATTATGGCTAACGCGGAGGGTGCGGGTCTAACGAACAAGACCCGGCAACCCCTCGCCGATCTCTTTTGTTGTGCGGATATGGCGGACGACGACAAACCGCGCGGCAGGGGCGATCCGTTGTTTCCGCAGTGAAGGTCGGCATCCGGGAGGGGTATCGGCGCAGACGGGAGGCAAATCGGGCCACCGGAGCATCTCCGGCGGCCCGCGGAAGGAGGCGGCGGCGCGGGTCGCCGGCGCGGCGGCGCCGGCGACCGGGGGCGGCGGCGCCCGGCGCGCCGCCGGAGGAATCCGCCGCGGCTCGGCCGCGTCGGCGGCGAACCAGCGGACCCGCGGTCCGCGGGTCCGGTCCACCCGGACGGGACGCGGCAATGCGCCGCGTCCGCTGACCACCCGCGCGGCCCGCATGCGGGCCGCGGCTCCCTCGACCGCGGGCTGCGCCCGCGGCCTTCCACCCGCGCGGCTGGCCAAGCCGCGCCGGCCGAGCCGGCCGGTCCGGTCGGCCGGGCCGCGCCCGGGCCGGACCGGACCCGGCCTAGCTGGGCCGGGCCGGGTCGGGCCGACCCGGTTCGGCCGACCCCAGGGGGGGTTCGGGCCGGGTCGCCCCGGGCCCAGAACCCCCGTTTCGGGCCCTCTTCGGTCTTTCGCCCATATCTTGGGCCTGGGACCTCCGATTGACGAACCGTCAGCGGCTACGCGATCCTTGGATCGAGACGGTCGTTTCAGTATATTATACTCAAGGTTTCGGAAGACTTTGGGTTCGGCCGGGTTGGTTCGTACACGAAACCAACCGGGCCCTCGGAGCAGAAACGCTCATAACTTGAGCTACGGACGTCCGAACGACGTACCGTCAGCTGTGGTAGTTTCCTCTAAGTGAGACGGAACTTTTGGCATACTCCGCCCGAGGATCGGATACAGGCGGAGTACGGTCGGGTTGGTTTTGCCCTAAAAACCAACCGGGCCCCTGGGACGAAAATGCCAATAACTCTCAGACCGGGCGTCCGTTTGACGCGCCGTCTGTCGCGTTGAGATCCTGTTGTCGATACGGAACTTTTGGATACATCAACTTCGGACTACGTGTCAGTTGATGTATCAGCCTCTCGGCTCGTGGAGCGGACCCTCCTAAACGAGCTCGCTTTTTGCGGGAACCCTAGCGCTGGCTGTGACTTCGACGACAGAGCAGAGATCCTTCGTGGACTGCGACGACGACAGAGCAGAGATCCTTCGTGGACTGCGACGACGGCAGAGCAGAGATCCTTCGTGGACTGCGGCGACGACTGTGCAGAGATCCTCAGTGGACTGCGTCGACTACTGCACTCAGCGATCCCATGTGGATCAGTGCCTACAGGTTCTGTGTGAGCCCGATCCTACGTGGGTCCTTACTACCGGTTCTGTGTGAGCCACTGCCTACAGGTTCTGTGTGAGCCCGATCCTGTGTGGGTCTTCTGCGGGGGTTAGTACCTATCGATCCTTCGTGGGTCCGACGACTTAGATGGATCAGTGATCATCTTTGACGTCATCTGAAAAAGTATACCTGGTTGAGATGAATCTTATGTTACTCTCCTTTGTGGATTGTGTTGAACTATCCTTTGTGGATTTACTGTTTACTCTCCTTTGTGGATTTGAGTCTTGCTTTCCTATGTGGATTGAGTTGTTCTTGAGCTCGTGAGCAGAGCTAGAAGTGGGGACTTAGGTATATGTATGGGCATATACCTAAGTCAAGTCAGATGTTACTTCGTGATTGCATCTTTCTTTTGTGCTATATCCTTTGTGGATTTCGGGAGACCTTCGGGGGTCTCGGGGTCCTTACTGAGTAGCTTGTACTCACCCCTGCACGGGCTATGCCCGCACCTTGTTGTGTTGGTTGCAGACGACGGACAGCGCTGATCACGGTTGGGGCGTGGAGCAGGACGGTACCTGGAGGTGGACCACTGGGCGGAACGTACTCGGAGCGGACGTTGGACCCGAGGAGCCTGGAGGCTATCTGTACCCACCCTTCAGGTGGGATTGCCAGTGGACGACACGAGGCCGCCGTCTTTTCTTCAGTTGCTGTACTTTACTTTTCAGTTGTACTTTACAGTTGGGCTTGTATTTCCGGCCCCTTTTCTTTTCTGCACTTTACTTTCCGCTTGCTGACTCTGTGTGGTTGTTACTTATAAAGGTAATGCCTTCCCTGTTTACTGGGATTTTACGCCTTGGTGCTAGTCGCCAGCCCCTGGCCTATGGAAGGCGGGCTTGGGGTAGTCACGGCACGTGCCCCGAGGACGGGTCGTGACAAATTGGTATCAGAGGTGGTCGGTTCTACCGCGGACTCTGATCGTCCTTTCTTTCTATGTGAAGCAATAATGTTTAGTGTATTGAGTGTGGTTATCAGTTCAGGGAGCCCAGTGTTGGTGCGGCGGCCGACGTATCCGTACACCAGGACCCTGACTCCTGATTTCCGACTTAATACATGAAAACATTGATTGCGTGTGTGTTTCAAGTTTTTCTTTGTGATTACTTGTGTCAGCTCACCGGGTATACTGATCTGCTTTATGAAAGTCTCAAGTTTTCCTTGTGATTACTTGTGCCAGCTCACCAGGTATACTGTTCTGACTGTGGTGCTCTTGTTCTCCTTTTCAGGATGGCCCCTCGACGACTGCCAGCTAGGGTTCCGAGTGTAGGGCACGACGGCAGCCCACCGAGCGACGAGGCCTCGGTGCAGGGCCCTTTGCCAGCTGTGGCACCGGCGGTAGCTTTACCCGCCGAGCCACCGATGCTACCAGTACCAGACGCTGACGATGCACGTCGCCTCAGGGGACTTCATGAGTTTCAGAGCTAGCGACCGCCCAGGTTTCGCGGTGAGGCGGACCCCCAGGCCGCCGAGGACTGGCTAGAGGCAGTGGTACGGATCTTTAGGCTAGTGAGGACACCAGCGGATCTCATGGTGATTCTCGCAGCGAGCCTCCTGCAGGAGGCGGCAGGACGATGGTGGAGCCTGATGCTCCAGGTTCACGATGAGGCATCCCTGCTCTAGACGGACTTCGAGAGCCTCTTCCGCTCTGAGTTCGTCCCGGCCACCCTCCGAGCGGTGTGCATCTAGGAGCTTCTCCAGCTGCGCCAGGGCAGCATGACGGTCGCTCAGTACGCGGCGAGGTTCACGGACCTATCTCGCTACTCGACCGACATGGTACGGGACCCCTTCTTCCGGGCCCGGACCTTCGAGCAGGGCTTGCGACAGGAGATTCGGGCGTCGCTGATCTCCCTCAGCATTCCGACCCAGGCGGGAGTGCTGGAGCGAGCCCTCCTGATCGAGAGCTTCCTGGCAGAGCCTTCTTCAGCGGCGAGACCTAGCGCAGGGCGGCAGGTAGCTGAGTCTTCGGCAGCAGGTAGCCGACGGATGACTCACGGGTCCAGGCAGACCAGACCCCCACGCAGACGGCCTCAGGACACCGGCTCAGCAGTACGAGGCACACAGCGGAGTGCCAGCCTTTCGAGAGGCAGGCTGTGCTACTCTTGCGGCGGGCAGGGTCACATGGCTCGTGACTGCCCGACTCGCCGATCAGAGGAGCAGCAGACGGTGGAGGGGCCACCCAGGCAGAGGCAGAGGGTCGACCGTGGCGGTCCGCAGGGAGGAGGCGGACGAGGCAGAGGAGCTGGCCGAGCAGCGGGTGGTGGGCGACGCTTCCAGGCTCTACCCCCACCGCCACCAGGAGGGCCACCTCGACCACATGGAGCTGGCAGGCAGGGACAGGCCCAGCTCCAGGCAGTGGAGGCCTACGACCCCGACATGCCAGAGATGATTCGAGGTACGATCTGTGTCTATTCCACCCTTGCTACAGTACTTATAGACACAGGAGCGAGTCACTCTTTCATAGCCTCTGCCCTTGTTCGGAGCTCGGAGATTCCGACTGAGCCGTTGGCTCGATCCTTATGGCTAGAGACTCCTACGGGAGCAGACTCGACGATTACGCACTGGTGCCGGCAGTGTGAGCTTACTCTAGGAGGCGAGAGCTTCGGCTGGGATCTCCTTGTAGCGGCGTCGAGGCCTTACGACGTCATCTTGGGCATGGATTGGCTATCCACGGTTCATGCCCAAATCGACTGTTTTAGGCGCAAGGTGCGATGTGTTCGTACCGACGGGAGCAGGTTTACCTTCACCGGCTAGAAGGGAACCTTTGCAGCACAGGATGGACTTCCGCGGAGGAGAGTGCAGCCCATCTCTCATCAGTTGGCTAGCCTCATCCTAGGAGCAGTGGACGTGCGGAGTCCGGCTTTTCCTGCAGTGGTGGACCAGTACGTGGACGTCTTTCCCGACGACGTTCCAGGGCTACCTCCTCGTAGAGAGGTAGACTTTTACATCGACTTGTACCCCGGGACAGCCCCGATATCTACTCCAGCATATCGGATGGCCCCCGCCGAGCTTCGAGAGCTGCGGGTACAGTTGGAGGACTTGCAGAGCAAGGGGTTTATCCGACCCAGTGTTTCACCCTGGGCTTCCCCGATTTTGTTCGCCAAGAAGGCGGACGGGAGCTTGAGACTATGTGTCGACTATCGTCGCCTGAACCAGGTGACAGTGAGGAACATGTATCCGCTGCCACGGATTGATGACCTCTTCGATCAGCTCAAGGGAGCGCGGTGGTTCTCGAAGATAGACCTCCGGTCAGGCTATCATCAGCTCAGAGTTCGAGACGAGGACGTACAGAAGACGGCCTTCAGGTGTCGGTATGGCCATTATGAGTTCTTGGTTATGCCGTTCGGCGTAACCAATGCTCCAGCAGTGTTCATTAGCCTCATGAACAGGATCTTCCAGCCCTACCTCGACCGATTTGTCGTTGTCTTCATTGACGACATTTTGGTATACTCGACGACTGAGGAGGAGCATGCCTACCACCTGCGAGTTGTGCTAGACACGCTCCGAGAGCACCAGCTTTATGGCAAGCTCTCAAAATTCTAGTTCTGGTTACGTGAGGTCCATTTCTTGGGACACGTCATCTCTGAGGCGGGAGTTGCAGTGGATCCCGCGAAGATCGAGGCAGTGCTAGCTTGGGAGCCACCCAGGAGCGTGACAGAGTTGCGGAGCTTCTTGGGCCTAGCGGGATACTATCGGAGATTCGTGCCAGACTTCTCCAGAGTTGCGGCACCACTCTCAGCCTTGACGAAGAAGGGGAAACCCTTCGTGTGGTCAGACAGATGTCAGCAGATCTTCCAGGAGCTGAGACAGAGATTGACCAGCGCACCTATCTTGAGGTTGCCTGAGGAGGGAGTTGGATACGTAGTTTACTGCGACGCATTAGGGACTGGACTCAGGTGCGTCCTGATGCAGGAGCGGGCCGTGATCGCCTACGGATCACGTCAGTTGAGGCCGCATGAGCAGAACTACGCCACTCATGACCTGGAGTTAGCAGCAGTGGTCTTCGCTCTGAAGACTTGGCGGCACTATCTGATGGGCGAGCGCTTCACTGTCTTTTCTGACCACCAGAGTCTCAGGTATATCTTCTCTCAGAAGGACCTGAACCTGAGACAGCGGAGATGGCTTGAGTTCCTCCAGGACTATGACTTTGAGATAGTCTATACTCCTGGGAAGGGGAACGTGGTAGCCGATGCCCTCAGCAGGAGGACGGGCATTCAGCTGCTTGAGGAGGCGACGGAGCAGCTAGACTCCTTGCAGATATCCTTCGTGGATAGAGACGGAGCAGCCTTTCTTCAGTCTCTCACAGTCTCTCCTCCACTTCTACAGCGGGTCAGAGAGGCTCAGCGTGGGGATGCTGACTGTGAGACCCGGCGTGCACTGATATCCTCAGGTCAGGCGCCTGATGGTTTCTCCCTTGGAGCAGAGCACGACATCCTTTTCAGAGGGCGTACCTTCGTACCAGTTGCTTTACGAGAGGAGGTGCTGAGAGAGTTTCACACTTCTCCCTTGGCGGTACATCCCGGAGTGGCGAAGATGTACCAGGATCTCAGACGACAGCACTGGTGGCCGGGCATGAAGAAAGCTGTGGCAGAGTTCGTTTCACGATTCCTCACCTGCCAGCAGGTGAAGGCAGAGCATCAGGTACCAGCAGGTTTGGTACAGCCCTTGGAGGTCCCGGAGTGGAAGTGGGATAGCATATCTATGGACTTCGTGACTGGACTTCCACGTACTTCCAGAGGTCACGACTCCATTTGGGTGATTGTCGACCGACTCACCAAGTCGGCACACTTCTTACCCATCAGAGAGCAGGGCTCAGTGGAGAGCTTGGGACGTATTTACGTCCAGGAGATCGTACGGCTTCACGGTGTGCCATCGTCTATCGTCTCCGATCGAGATGCTCGTTTCACTTCCCGGCTCTGGAAGGGGTTGCAGGAGGCGTTCGGGACGCGGCTCCATCTGAGCACAGCCTTCCACCCTCAGACGGATGGTCAGACGGAGAGGACCATACAGACACTCGAGGACATGCTCCGTGCATGTGTTCTCGACTTTGGTCGCAGCTGGGAGGACCACCTACCCTTGGTGGAGTTCGCGTACAACAACAGCTACCACTCCACCATCGGGATGGCACCATACGAGGCGTTGTACGGTAGACCCTGCAGATCACCGTTGTGCTGGACAGACCCTGGGGAGTCAGCACTCGTGGGACCAGAGATGGTCCGAGCCACGACAGAGAAGGTCCAGATCATCCAGGAGAGGATGAGGACAGCTCAGAGCCGGCAGAAGTCATATGCTGACAGGAGGCGGAGGCCACTAGAGTTCGAGGATGGCGACCACGTCTTTTTGCGTGTCTCACCTCGACGTGGTTTACGGAGATTTGGCCGAGGCGGCAAGTTGTCTCCACGCTTCATCGGGCCTTTCCAGGTCCTCAGCAGGATAGGAGAGGTGGCTTATCGCCTGGCTCTACCACCTCAGTTGCACCGGGTGCACGACGTCTTTCACGTGTCTCAGCTGAGGAGATACATGCACGACCCGACGCACATCATCGTCTTTGGGGAGCTGGACGTGGACGATGGGGTGACTTTTGCGGAGGTCCCAGTGGAGATCGAGGATCGACAGGAGCGGGTCCTACGTGGGCGGTCGATTCCTCTTGTGCGCGTCAGATGGCAGCACGGGAACCTCCAAGAGAGCACTTGGGAGCGGGAGGCTCAGATGCGTGCTCAGTACCCCCATTTGTTCCCCTAGTTTTTGATGTATTTTTACGGGGACGTAAAGCCCTGAGGTGGGAGTAATGTAAAGACCCGCAAATTTCAAGGAAATTTTTTTCTTAATTTTCTTTGGAATTTTACAAGAGCGCAGCTTCAGACGGCACCTGATTCCGAGGCCCGGTGTGCCCGCAATCAATTTCCGAAGTTTGGCTCGGGTACGTTCAGTGAACGGACGAGCGGGCTTTTCTATCTTTTGAACCGGTGCCCGGAATCAAATTCTGAGGGCACCGATGAAATCGCAGCGCCGGTATTTGCTTAGAAACGCCTCTTCCGGAGTTGCGTTTGCTCAGACGTGGTTTTTAAATTTTGCGGCTTTAAGTCAGAAATAAAATAAAGTTTGTGCGACAACTTTATTTTATTTCACTTAAGCTGCTTGGAAGCCACTTGAAGTCACTTAAAGACGGCTTGAACTGAGTTGAACTGGATAGGATTCTATCCAGAAATATCCTACCCTCTTGGTAGGATATTTGTGAGGCAGGGCCCGCACGAGCCCCGCCGTTTCTTTCGCTAAGTAACGCACCCGCGAAAACCCGTCAAAGTAACTGAAAAGTCAACCGACGCGTTTTCTTTAATTCTTAACAGACCATTTAATTGGGCGGTTTATTTCGTGAATTAAATGGACTGTTTCTTCGTGAATTAATTGGGTCGTTACTTATGCGTTTTACGTTTGTTGGCAAAATAATAAAATAGACAAACTTGTCTATTTTGGAGGATTGCTATCGTTGTGCAATTCCTCTGAGCCTCCACTCTCCCCGCGAAGAACGCGAAGAACGTGAAGAACGCGAAGAACGCCGGAACCGGAATTCGACGACGCACACCGAGATCTGCGACGTCGACGAGCTTTACCCGCGACGTTCTTCGGCGACGCCTCTTCTTCCGCGGCCGATCCTCGTTCGGCAACTAAGGTGAGAATCGGATCGTTAATTCTCCCTTTTTAAATTTCATAACAACGGATTTAATTAATTAAACCGTTTGATCTTGATCCGGAGATTGGCGACGCGACGCCGGATACCGCGACGACGCGACGATCTCCTTCTTCCGCGACGAGCAATCCCGCGACGATCCCCCGTTCGGCAACAACAGCTGCGAGGTAGGGATTTATTTTGGAAAAGTTACCCCTTTTTAAATTTTCTCGTGAACGTTCTTGAAAATTTAAAAAGCTGGTTTCAAACGAACAATTTTATCTTTAAATAAAATTGTTGGATCATGTGTTGATCATCTTTTTGTTTTCTCCCGTTGATTATGGCTAACGCGGAGGGTGCGGGTCTAACGAACAAGACCCGGCAACCCCCCGCCGATCTCTTTTGTTGTGCGGATATGGCGGACGACGACAAACCGCGCGGCAGGGGCGATCCGTTGTTTCCGCAGTGAAGGTCGGCATCCGGGAGGGGCATCGGCGCAGACGGGAGGCAAATCGGGCCACCGGAGCATCTCCGGCGGCCCGCGGAAGAAGGCGGCGGCGCGGGTCGCCGGCGCGGCGGCGCCGGCGACCGGGGGCGGCGGCGCCCGGCGCGCCGCCGGAGGAATCCGCCGCGGCTCGGCCGCGGCGGCGGCGAACCAGCGGACCCGCGGTCCGCGGGTCCGGTCCACCCGGTCGGGACGCGGCAATGCGCCGCGTCCGCTGACCACCCGCGCGGCCCGCATGCGGGCCGCGGCTCCCTCGACCGCGGGCTGCGCCCGCGGCCTTCCACCCGCACGGCTGGCCAGGCCGCGCCGGCCGAGCCGGCCGGTCCGGTCGGCCGGGCCGCGCCCCGGCCGGACCGGACCCGGCCTCGCTGGGCCGGGCCGGGTCGGGCCGACCCGGTTCGGCCGACCCCAGGGGGGGTTCGGGCCGGGTCGCCCCGGGCCCAGAACCCCCGTTTCAGGCCCTCTACGGTCTTTCGCCCATATCTTGGACCTGGGACCTCCGATTGACGAACCGTCAGCGGCTACGTGATCCTTGGATCGAGACGGTCGTTTCAGTATATTATACTCAAGGTTTCGGAAGACTTTGGGTTCGGCCGGGTTGGTTCGTACACGAAACCAACCGGGCCCTCGGAGCAGAAACGCTCATAACTTGAGCTACGGACGTCCGAACGACGTACCGTCAGCTGTGGTAGTTTCCTCTAAGTGAGACGGAACTTTTGGCATACTCCGCCCGAGGATTGGATACAGGCGGAGTACGGTCGGGTTGGTTTTGCCCTAAAAACCAACCGGGCCCCTGGGACGAAAATGCCAATAACTCTCAGACCGGGCGTCCGTTGGACGCGCCGTCTGTCGCGTTGAGATCCTGTTGTCGATACGGAACTTTTGGATACATCAACTTCGGACTACGTGTCAGTTGATGTATCAGCCTCTCGGCTCGTGGAGCGGACCCTCCTAAACGAGCTCGCTTTGTGCGGGAACCCTAGCGCTGGCTGTGACTTCGACGACAGAGCATAGATCCTTCGTGGACTGCGACGACGACAGAGCAGAGATCCTTCGTGGACTGCGACGACGGCAGAGCAGAGATCCTTCGTGGACTGCGGCGACGACTGTGCAGAGATCCTCAGTGGACTGCGTCGACTACTGCACTCAGCGATCCCATGTGGATCAGTGCCTACAGGTTCTGTGTGAGCCCGATCCTACGTGGGTCCTTACTACCGGTTCTGTGTGAGCCACTGCCTACAGGTTCTGTGTGAGCCCGATCCTGTGTGGGTCTTCTGCGTGGGTTAGTACCTATCGATCCTTCGTGGGTCCGACGACTTAGATGGATCAGTGATCATCTTTGACGTCATCTGAAAAAGTATACCTGGTTGAGCTGAATCTTATGTTACTCTCCTTTGTGGATTGTGTTGAACTATCCTTTGTGGATTTACTGTTTACTCTCCTTTGTGGATTTGAGTCTTGCTTTCCTATGTGGATTGAGTTGTTCTTGAGCTCGTGAGCAGAGCTAGAAGTGGGGACTTAGGTATATGTATGGGCATATACCTAAGTCAAGTCAGATGTTACTTCGTGATTGCATCTTTCTTTTGTGCTATATCCTTTGTGGATTTCGGGAGACCTTCGGGGGTCTCGGGGTCCTTACTGAGTAGCTTGTACTCACCCCTGCACGGGCTATGCCCGCACCTTGTTGTGTTGGTTGCAGACGACGGACAGCGCTGATCACGGTTGGGGCGTGGAGCAGGACGGTACCTGGAGGTGGACCACTGGGCGGAACGTACTCGGAGCGGACGTGGGACCCGAGGAGCCTGGAGGCTATCTGTACCCACCCTTCAGGTGGGATTTCCAGTGGACGACACGAGGCCGCCGTCTTTTCTTCAGTTGCTGTACTTTACTTTTCAGTTGTACTTTACAGTTGGGCTTGTATTTCCGGCCCCTTTTCTTTTCTGCACTTTACTTTCCGCTTGCTGACTCTGTGTGGTTGTTACTTATAAAGGCAATGCCTTCCCTGTTTACTGGGATTTTACGCCTTGGTGCTAGTCGCCAGCCCCTGGCCTATGGAAGGCGGGCTTGGGGTAGTCACGGCACGGGCCCCGAGGACGGGTCGTGACAATTTAAACCTATTTATAAGATATTTTTTATTATATCCAACTTATGGGTAATGAATTATTTATATTGGGTGATCAAATTAATTTGACATTGATAACATCTTGCATGGATAGTTTTCATTGTATCCTATTTGGAACATGATGACCTAATATTTTTTTAAAATGTTTCAAAATTATTTCCTATATATTCATATGATATATATTTTCGAATTTGTGAGTAACCTATTGGTGATATCTTAATATGATTATTTCTCACATGTTGTATGGGTACCCCACTAAATATGCATATCTTATGTTTCACCATTAGGTAATAAGTTATATATCAGTCCATATTCTGGTATTTGTATTTTTTTTGTCAACATGATAAAGGAGTAATTCATGTTTATCAATATGTATTAACTAGTTATATATCTTATTTTTATTTTAAAAATGAGATACCCAATGATTATTCATTGTCTTTTGATTTATATGGTCTAGTATAGGTCAAATTAGATATTTCATACTGATAGATTTTGATATTTCTAGTTAAAACATTAATATGTTTCCACGAATTACAATTATTTAAAGTATAAATTAAATTATATATATGTTATTTGTTGTAATGTATCAAGTATTACAACCACTTTACAATGGATATAATGTTTTATCTTTATTTATATTCCTCTCACATATGTGTAACCATTCTTAAGGTAATGTGAATACCTTGGTTCATACTGGTGTAAAATATATAGTTTATGATATTACATTATGGTTACTCAATTTATTGAGAAATATATTATGATAAGATAATTTGATAAAAAAATAAAATTAATATAGCGGAATGGAATGATTGAGATCCCTCCAGTTGAATTCAAACATAATGATTTCATAAATATTGAATTTATAAGTAGGACAGTGGTTGTTTCTAAAAAAACAATGGTCATCAATGAAATTTAGAATTGATGTTTTAGGATTTTGATCTATAAAATCCACAATGGATGTGTTTTTAGAGACTATAGAACATAATAATGGAAGGAAATCTCCTAAATGATCTCAATTTTGATCAGTATACATGATGTATGATTTTAATGGGATATTTTTCATATTTTATAATCATAAATATATTGAAATATATTGAAATCAAAAAACCAATAGAGGTTCTATGTGGTATTCCCAATTAATATTTCAAGGGGATTGATTTTATTGAAGGAAGAAAAACATGTAACTTTGAAAATAGTATTAATAACAATAATAAAATATTGGTAAATACATAAATTAATTGGGCATAATACACTACAAACTATGTTCAAGTAATATAATTTAAAAATTGACATTTCATATACAATTTTAATATAAATACTGGTCTATTTAATATAAATATCAATGTTAAAATATTCTAAATAAGAATACATTTATTTTTTATAATAAAACATGAGGTTAATACAAATATGGAATATTTTTACTTTTTTATTATTTTTATTATTCCTTAAGTAGTATATAACATTGAATACCTACGAAATTGCTTTTTAGTAGAAACATGGGTTCACATAAAAAATATTCACACTGAGATGTTTTCAAATGGAAAATATCAAGATAATATCACAAGACTACGTGAACCTCATGTCCCATCATAAGAATATTAAAAAAATTATATTTTTGCATTCCCTATCATAAGGTTTCATCTACTACCCAATAAATATTAAGTTAACACACTAGGGATTCACAAACCTCAATATAAAATGGTATAAACACCCCAGATTTCATAACTTCCAACAATATCTTAAGGAATATAATGTTGAATTGGTCAATGAAATAATATATTGTGGTGGTAAACTGATAGAAAAACTCTAAAGAATGGTTTGTAGCATTATGAAACTCGTTTTTAAAACAAAACATTATGGGATAAATGAGGATATGCTATGATATTTCAAAAACCACGTCATGTGTTGAGGAATTATGAGAATACAATGTGACATGGTTTACGTATTGGGGATATAAAAAACTCCTAATTCAATAATAGGATTTAACACCTTGTTAGTCAACACATTTGAGGAATACGACATGAGAATAAATTTCAAATATTTTGAAATATTAGGAACAAAAACAAAAAACATTAAATACTATATACATATATATCATAATCACAATATTTAATAAATGTTTTATAGACTACTAAAAATGTAAATTTAGAAACACTCGATTGATCAATAATACTCTTGAGGAATGTTTTTCAATCAAATAAAGTATTTTGAAACACCATGATCCCTTAAATAACATCATAGATATTCAGAGAAAAAAATTATATAGGGACTAATGGAATATTCCATTTCCCATATATGTTTTTTTACGAAATGATAAATAATGTTGAAAAAATGTTTTTATGTTCTTTCATAAGGAATCAAATACTTAAAAGGATATAGAACATGATACTAGTGGACTTTGGGAAGATGGTACATAATGGTTTGGAATGTCTTAGAAGCTTGATATATTGATTAAGTATAGAATTTCACATGGTTTGTTATTGAGGAATGGAGTAGATAATGTTTTAAATATTTTTATTTCAATATGAAAAGAATAATATTACTCTAGACAGAGTTTGGATGTTTTAGATTAGTATATTGTATTTTTTCTAAATTTCTTGAGTATTGAAGTGATATTCATTATAATATTCTTATACAAAAAATAAAATTTGAAGTCATGGGATGATGAGTTTATTATTTACTGAATATGTGGAATTTATTTTATCTTGTTCAATACATATTTATATTATGATTAGCATCGAGTTTTAGTGAACAGTGAAATGTTTTTCTACTCGATCTCTAGAAATCACTATGACGGTGAGAGTATGATTTAAGAGGAGGTGGTTTTCAATATATATCCATAATTTACACCTAATTAATTTCATTATAATATTCAAGAACCTATTATTTAATTATAATACATGCCACACCTTTGACTGAGTGAGGTTTGTGAGATGAGGGTTTCATACAGAGTTTTAGCTGTTAGAGGAGGCATGACATTGTGTTGGAATATAGAGTTGTGTGTGTTAAATAATATATTCTATTGATAACAAGGTTTTATCTATATTAGTGGGATTTAATTTGGCCAATTTTTGAGTATATAATCCTTTTTAAATGGAATTTGATTCATGAATCAAGAGGATCCAGTTTTTATCTTCCTCACACCCCCTAATGCTGTTATATTTACATTTTATTTTATTTCATTCTATTAGGAAATAATATTTTTATTTGGTTCCAATCATTTAAATCATTTAAAAAAGCAAAATAAAAAAGGGTTAAATTACTATGGACCCACTTATAAAGAATAATGACATTAGGATATATGACCCATATTTACACTATACTATATTAAAATAGTTTTTTAATATAATATACATAGTTTTTTTGGAAAAAATCAGTCCTTGGATTTCATGTAATTTAAATGTAAATATATATAGGATGAAAAAATATGATAACCAATTTGAATAAAATTAGATGACGATTCGATGATATTAATTTCCCAGATAAATAAATCTATGTTAGTCTTAAGGGAAATATTTGAGGATGTCCTAAAACATGCATAATAGGTTTCTCATATACAACTATAAATACATAAGGGAAGACTAGTTAAATACCCCTATAATGTAGAATGAAGAATAAAGAATGATTCTTCCATGTTTCTTCAATGAAGGGAATGCTCAAAAGTGTGCTTATTATTATAATCTTGATGGATGTTATTATTATAACGATGTGGGAAGAAAAATAAATTTTTTGGAATGTTATATTAAAAATTTATTTGATATAATTAATATCTACATGGAATAATTGGAAGGAAGTTCCAAGAAAAGGTTTGGATCAACATGACTGACCAAATTTAAAAAATCGATTATAATAAAGAAGTAACCATCTACCAATTATAATATATCTGATAAATATTAATAAAGTCGTAAAACATTAAGAGGTAGATATAATAAATTGGGTGAGTACACTATGATGTAAAATGAATCCATAAACCATTTAATGACTAGAAGAAGATGAATTTTTGGAATCATGAAATATAATGTGTGATAAAGACCTACATAGTATTATAATGTGATGTAAAATCCTAATAAAAAATTTAATGTTGTATCTAGAATTTATAAAATGGTGTTATATACTCAGGATGATGAATAACCACCTAAAATTAATATTATTTTAAAAAATTAATTTACTGATAGTTTTTATAGGTAATAAATGATGTCTGATAGTCTCTTTAAAAAAGAAGATATGTTTTATAGAAGCAAAAATTATTTCATCATGCGTTATGTATAACACTATTTTGTGCTTCATTATTATTTTTTGGTTTTTTTGTGTGTGTCTGATTGGGTTCACATGGAGAATATTAATATGTTTAAATTATCATGTTGTATTCTATTATAGGATTAATTTGAGAGGTATTGACAATAATAATTTTCTCATATTATATTTTTCATACATAATGTTTTGAATAAAATCAAATTATAATATATATATTGAAGGATCATTGGAAATTATTCTCATTTGTGAAAATTCCTTCAGAATGGTATTGTTGATCTATATTAAAAATTATAAATATGATCAAAATAAGTAGTGTTAGAGATTTAGGATCATTGTTTTATAATTTTATATCAATCAAAAATGATATATACATCATTGATACCTTTATGTGGTATAAATCAGAATAATATATACATTTAATTTTATTATCTAATGGGGATATATTAAAACCACATACACATATTATTTTAGAGAATGTAATTATGATTATTAAAGATTGATAAATTTCTTTAAAATGAAAGAGTTAGACTATATTAATGGATTTATATAAAAATTGACAAAAAAAAATACAAAGGGGGGTAATGCTTAAACTAATTGATTCATGATGGATTTGATTTCAATTGATGATAGATTAATATTAACGAGAAATATGTATACAATAATAGAATTGGATGACAGAGGATAATATGGAAAAAAATTCTCCAAGTTAAGGAAATAAAGATATACATTTTTAGAAGTTAATTGTAATGCATCAAAGGCTATGAGAGAAAGTACATGAGGTAAAAAATGACAACATAAAAAATATATTAATAGATAGTGAAGGATAATGAAGTCGTGAGAATATAAAACTTATATGATTTGGAATAATTTTTATGTAATATTTTTACAGTTTAACATAAATAATCATGAAACAATTTATTTGAATCATTGTAGATTATGTGTTCTTTGAAGTCATGAAATTGCATGCTTTAAATGATAAAGGATAGGACATTATGATTCTAACCATGATAAGAAACATAAGTTTTTTATTACATTGTAATCCTCTCTGTCTAGATATATACCTATTGGAATCTTGATTCTAATATATATTAGAGAGCTATTTATTATGTTAATAGAAATAAATTAGATCTGGTTCTTAGAAGTTTGTTATGAAAATAGTGGAATGTGAAACATGGAGGTCAAAATAACAATTTTATTTGGTTAGACTTATAATTAAAATGATGGTATTCCTAGGAAAATTACATGTAAATATAATTGAAGATATAAGATTCAACATGGTATAACACATATTGTGGTGAATTTTTTATGATAGAGAGAAACAATATTGTAATGATTCATCATGTATCATATTATAAAAAATTAATTGGTCTTTTTGAATATCAATATATGTTAATTAAATTATGAAACATGAACAAATTTATTAATAGTGCCCCTTGTGTATGATTAACCAAACTAAATAGATCATTATTTTCAATGATTTAATAGATTGAAATTTTTATTTCATTATTTTTTTGATGAATTAGAATAATTTTTCAAACCATGGAGGATTTATTTAGGTTAATAATTTCACATGGAGAAGAATTACTATATATAGATGATATTTTTATACAATTATGTTTCATGATATGAATACATTTGATATTTAAAATGACCATATATTTTAATGGAATAATGTATGGATGTCACAGTTAGTGGCATAAACATGTTGTGTAGCCATGACCACACAATGGATAAAGAGAACGATATCATGATCTAAATGATATATTTGGGTAAGTAAAGGTTGGTCTAAATATATTTTATAATAGAAATTAGTGATTTTTATTCGGGGTTTTACTTGACATATTTTTATAGTTTGGGAGACCCGTTTAGGGGTGGTACATTTTGTCGTGAATGGTATAAATTGACATCAATAATTTTTAAATAATTTTTCACATTAATAAGGGATAATTTTTCAATTGAAATTATTAGTTGTATAAATTAAACAAGAGTGGTTCCTTGATTTATTGGATATGTAAATAGATTATATAGATAAATATTTTAGTTTCAAATAATTAAAGAGAATTTTTTGGTCATTTATGGAAATTAATGGTGTGTAATTAGAATGGAATTAATTTGTACAAGTTAATGGAGGAGATGTTGAGAAATTATTATTTCTATAATGAATATGACACATGGAATGATGATATTATAGAAATATTCC
Source organism: Viscum album (assembly GCA_963277665.1). Classification (NCBI taxonomy): domain Eukaryota; kingdom Viridiplantae; phylum Streptophyta; class Magnoliopsida; order Santalales; family Viscaceae; genus Viscum; species Viscum album. Next base: position 131,534,580 of record OY728138.1, on the reverse strand, counting down.
CATTTATTCATGATATTGATGGAAATTATACCTTAAATGTATGAATATAATTCCTTTAATAGAGAACCAATGAGATAAATTGCCGAACTCAAACTTATAATATCACCTTATCATTGAGAGGGAGTGAGCAGATCATTCATGGATACTCACTGAACTATTAAATAGTGATTAAATTATATAATAGTAAAGGGATTGAGATACAAAATTCCATTAACAAGGAATTGATATAATCTAGACATTTTTTTATGAAAGGCAATCACATTATCCATATCATGTTGAGGAAATTGATTTATCTCCCTTCATGAATAGTTCATTAAATCATTGTTAAAGTTTTTTGAGATATAATTTGAGATGATATAATTTTATCAAATATGATCATTTTTATATCATTATGTAATTTTCACATATTGAAAGTATCATGAAAAAATTTCTAAAAAATGATCCAGTATTTCATGATGCACCGCATGGAGTAGGAAAAGGTGGATTTTATCCTTATGTGAGTGGTGAGAAAACCCAAAATTTATTCTATGTGTATTGAAGCTTGTCAAATAGTGACCATAAAATTAAAATTATAGCCATCATATAATTCATCATAGTTGATTTTAGTACAACAATACATTCCCAAGTGTATATCCCAAGATGTAGTTCTTTTGTTGAAACATGTAAAATCCATGTGTACTTTTTTTATCATTTACATTTTTTGGTTTATTCAAGATAACTATATATTGAAAAAAATACTTCTAATATAATAAAATTATCATATAATTGTAGAGGGTTGTATTTTTTTTAAAATTTTTCATTACCATAATCTACTCCCCTCAGGGGGAATTTGGTTTGATGTCCTAAATTCGTTATCCCAACATACAATAACATAGATTCCCTATGTATTAATATAAGGCCCCAGCCTTAAACCTTACTTAATTTTGAGTTATTACAAGATTACACATTGGGGATCTTTTCAGGTTTAGAGTTTTAGATAATTATATCATAAAACATGCATTACATTCCACATTTAAACAAAGTGGTTATATAAAAGATAGTATTCATTTTTCCCATCAAATATTTAAAATAACACATGGATTCTTTCTTAACACTTTCTTGACACTATCATCATATCATGTACCATTCCCTTGACCTGTGAAAAACATTTCAAAAACATGGGATGAGCATAAAAATCTTAGTAAGGGTTATAAAAATATGGAAAGGAAACATAAGTTTATATATACATAATAATGATATCATAATTTACCCATAATACATAAACACTTTAACATACCTCATCAAATCATGAATAAATCATAGAATTCATAAGACATAAAGGTAACTTGAGACATTCATAACATTCTTACGTTGGGAGTAACCCTCTTGGTTATGTTTGGAATACCCATCACAGTATATTCCATAAATCTCTTCGGTGAAACCTTAACGTTTAACTCCTTTGTGTTACCCAATGCATTAAAGAGCTGTATCGGGCTCACCCGCCGCTTAGTTTATCACGGAACCCCCCATCTTCCTAAAAATTCCCAAGAACCATAACATAATCGTATCACATAACTTAAGCATAAATTAAAGATAACATTCCCTTATTGCAATGACAATATAACATTTTAAGATATTGAAATAATGAATCCATTCTAAAAACCATTTTCAAAACCATTTAAAATATTTAATAAAGAGATTTTTAAATCAAAGTGTCCCATACCACTTTGAAGAATTTAAAATTTTAAACCATTAATATCCATATAAATATATCCTTAAAACCATTTTATAAACATGGATATTAATGATAAATATTTATAAGAAAAAATCATTAAAACATTTAAGATGATATTTTATTTAAAGGGTTTTTAACAAAATGAGAGACACTTGAATACAATAATTGAGAAATAACATTTAATCAGAACTTTATAATATCATGAGAATAAAGGGATTCATGATATAATATTCTAAGGGACAGTATATACACCATATAAGACTGAATTGGTTCATAACAACAATGAAGTCTCAATAGAAATTTAAAATGAGATGAAATCCCGTATAAAGAATGTATCCTTAAATTAAGGATAAATAAATCTCATAATTATGTGTGAAAAATATAAATACACTAAATATAAGTGGATATTAAGTATAAAACAATAAAATTTCATTCACACATATTCAAAGTCTGACATATTCCATAACTACATGTTGAACCCAGAGAAATCAAAATTGTGTTAAGAAGTTCCCTTGGTAAAATTCGACAGCCTAATGGCGTCACATTAAAATTCATAAAATTATTTTATGAGAGAGAAAATGGTATCTCATAAAATGGACACAAAATTTACAACAATAAGGATATAGAAGAATATATCCCAAAATAATAAGATGTAAAATCACAAAATAAGTCTTTTAAAAAGAAGAGTGTGAAAGGTTCCCTTACCTATTTGGGCAATATTCAAAACGTACACCCCATGAAAGAAGGGTCATACAATAAAGATGTAAATACCCATAAATGAGATTATATAGTATAAAAATGGGAAGTACATACACCACACAAAATGAAATAGTGGAAAATGTAGCATGAATCTCACGGGAATAAAACGTGAGATGAAAATCCCCTTATGAAAATTCGGTTGCCTAACGGCGCCACATAGAACTTCCAAAAATGGATTGATCAGATCAAATACGGTCTCTCATCACATGAACATAAAAAAATACAGAAATAGTAATATAAAATAACATCCTCCAACATAATAACATGGATCATAAAATAAATGACAAAAAACAGAGTACTTGACAAGAAAGAGAGAGGTAGGATCTCTTACGAAAATTCAGTAGCCTAACAGCGCCACTCTAAACTTCCCAAATGGATTGATGAGAGAAAATACGGTCTCTAATAATATGAAAATAAAAAGTACAGAATGATTAATATAAAATAACATCCTAATAATAAGAAATATGAGCTTAAAAGGAAAGACATAAAAGAGTGTAGTTAAAAAGAAAGAAAGGGGTAGGATCCCTTACCTCAAGTCTGACTTGTCTTGTTCGTTTCATTATATTCCTGAATAATAAACTTTCGTCAATTTATAATTGCTTAAGGACCTCCTTTAAAGATTATTATTCAGTTTATATCACATATTATAATGTTATAATAATTTGTTAATAATGTGATTTCATATCAGATGTTTTTGTCGATGTTCGGTACATGAGTCAAAATTGAACTTGTTGGAAAAATAATTTCAATGTAGTTATAGGTACATCATATCCAGAATAGTATTGATGATTTAAATATCATATATATCCAGTATATATTTATTTTATACTATTCCATATAATTTGGAGATAAAAAAATTAAAAGCACCGTTCATGGAGACGGTAGGTCGTACGTACGCATGGATGCTACATTCATTTTTTTGTCATATTAATGGAATTAAAACAAAATGAGAGATATATATATTATAATTCAAGAATTATATCCATCATTTAGATGTAATATATTACATATATATCAATTATATATATGTACTTATAATAGTACATAACATTTGGAGATAAAAAATGAAATGTACCGTTCATGGAGACGGTAAGCCGTACGTACACATGAATGCTAGTTTCATTTCTTTTTTTTTTGTATTCAATGGAATGAAATAATAATGATATAAAGGTATATTATAATTAAAATACGATATCATATGTAATACCATAAATTACTTCCTTTATAGGACCCACATATGGCATTAACGAATCAAATCACTATGAGGGGGCGGTAGTCCGCACTGCCTAAAATGAAGATATCGCGTTTACCCATAATGGAAACCATAAAGTTATTCCATAAATGAAAAATACCAAAGATTAAGGAAAACATAAACATATTATATATCATATATATATATAGTGACATCTTAATGGCCACCTTTGAAGGTGTTAAAAGAATATTGAACAATCATCGTTTCGTGAGGCAGTAATTCGCCATCCACAGAAACAGTATGTTCTTTAACCATTATACGGAGGTGTGTGAAAGTTTTGATCCAATAAATATTGTAAAAACATCCTAGTATATTTATGATAATTTTTTTGTTACAAAAAAAAGTAATAAAAAGATTTTAGGGGTTTGGAGAAGCAAAATAAAACAAAAGAACACAAGGGAAGACATTACATTTAAATCAGGTAACTCTCTTTGATTTGAGCTGAAAGGCTTCCTTGGAAAGGATTCTTCCCAAAGTTAGGCTTCAATGATTAATATAGGGACTTTAGAGATGAAATTGGCAGGGGTTGGCTGATCCAATGGCTTGAGAGGTGTGTGCAAGGTGGTAGAGTTGGGGGCCTTTTATAGAGGAGAGGAGGGGCACTATTGGAAAGTTATAAAAGGTTACTTTATTATAAAATGATTTTAGGATTTTAAAGGTCCCCAAAATTATATATTTCTAGTATAAGGTTATAGGAGTTTTAAATACACCCATCCAATAGGTATTTTACATGTTTAGTTCTTATATTTTACATTATCTTTTCGTTTTATTTAAATCGTTAAATAATTAGGTAATCGCTGTATGATCATGGTGTCATAAATAATTTAATTGATTTAATGTCTAAAAATTATAAAAAAATATCTTGATGTAGGAAATATTTTTAGATTTATAATTAATATTTATAGTCAAAAATATGACTTGTATAACCCCATTTAAAATTTTTTTAGTAGAACAACTCATGTTTGTGACATTTTTATTTTAACTTTAAATAAAAAGTTATTTATGTAATTTTCCTACCAAAGTGGCTCCATAGGGTCCCCAAGTTGACCCATGGATTTTATTGGTCGGCCATGACACATCCAATGATGGTAGGACATGTGTCTAGGTCATTTCATATTATTAAAAAATTATTTTTACCTTAAATTACACTAATTACTTTTAATCGCGATTAATAAAACATAAAAGTTACGATTCACCAAAAATTATTCTGATCTCATTGAATCAGATTTTACTTCTTAATGACAACCATGTATTTTGGATTTTTGAAAATAAAATCACACATTTGGAAAAGTTTCATTTAAACGAAAAATCAGTTTCTTTAACTACGACTTAGTGGTTTCACTATTCATCAAAAATTGATGTTTTTCAGAAAAATACCAAAAATTAACCTTAAGATATATTTGATATTATGAATTCAAAAATGATGTCTATTTTAAAAAATTCAAAACATATAAGTTTCATTAATTAATTTAATAATTAATTCCCGCTATCAAAACAAATAGCGTGTTTTTAAGAAACAATATCTATTAAAAGATTGACACTAGGTTAAGTCCAATTTCAAAGTGAAATTAATTCCAATGACCACTATTGGATTAAATGGTAAAAATATATTCTAATTTCACTTCAAAAACAATTAAAAATACAATCTAATCATATAAATAAATTAGATTAAAAATAGGTTTCGAATTAAAATACAACATTTTTCACTATTCATTAAAAATGAACTTTATCGTAAAAATACCAAAAATTTACACAAAGTAAATTTTGATGTCCCGATTCTAAAGAAAAATTTCATTTTGTCAAATATAACACATAAAATTGTAAAAAGTGGATTTATAAGAGGTTCTCTATCAAAAGGCGGTTAATCGACCTTTTAAAGAATATTAGACTGTTTACGCCTAAAATTGGATTCATTCGCATTTTTAATCCTCTAACATTTATTTTAAATAGTAAAAATATTTGAAAAACATATATAATAATTTTGTAGTTAGTTCTGTTCATTCCTGCCATTACAATTTCTAGGCATTAACTACCATTTAAAATAATATTATTTTATTATTGGAGTGCAACGTAAGATTCCAAGAAACTCATTGTCGCATATTGGGTACGCCATCGAGCATAGCGTCCCCTTTAAAGTAATATTAATATTTTATTCACAAATATGGATAAATATGAAAATTTTATATTCTTTATTTACCTTGGGTGTTACATCCTTCCCCCCTTTGGGAAATTGGGTCCTCGCAATTTTAAAATTGGGCTTGGAAACTTCAATGAAAATCCCACATTAGAACAAGATTTAGAAAAACAATCACTATAAAATAAAGAAAGTGAAGTAAAAAGGTCATCAGAGTTAACCCATACTAGGATTCCATGTAGGAAAACATGGATATAGAGGAAAAAACAAAGGGTCATGCTCTGAGGGAGAGTGATAGTAACCATGTCTAGGTGAAAGTTAACAATAATAAAATCACAATCTTGTGATGTGTTAAACGGTATTTCATTCCCCAGTAGGAAAAGATAATAGACAACATTTTTGTTTTAAGTTACTCTTCATTGAGGAATTTATTTTTGAGCTTAACTAAATTATAATGAAACATACTTACTTGTCACATAGACTTTCAACTTTTACTAGATTCCTTAATCAAAATCAGACTTTCTCCAAAAGACGATTATTTTGGAAGACTTGTTCGCATTAAGAGTACTATAATCAACTTCTTGAGAATCACCTAATCCCGAAAGGAGAACTATATATTTCCCATGTCTTTAGAAAAAACCAAAACCAAAATTGTTAGTATGAGATCAGATAATCCACAAAAGTATAATACTTTATAAAAAAAATCTATTCTTAATCTCCATCATTTGTCCCAAAAAACCCAAAGTTCAACGAAGACCATTCAATAAACAATTGTCTATAAAATTCTTCAAAGTAAACCAAACTAAGATAGAAACCCAAATATTTGAAGTATTTAATCACACAGTCTTCCAAGGTACAAATTATCTTTTATCTCCAAATAACATCAGTTGATCTTAAATTATCATATTGAAATGTAATTAACCTAATCACATATACTCCATGATAGGTTAATCCTTTCCATAGATAACCCAAAATAAACATACTCTTTATTCCTAAAATCATATAACTAAAAATAATTAGTCAAAATAACCAGGTACTCCACGTATTCTAATGGTAGACGATAAATACCAGTCGCACTTTGGTTGTGGGTTCGATTCCTGCAACTTTGTCCGACGCGACAGGTTTTCACACGGTCTGCGTGTTGTCCTTTTTCCAAAATGATATAATTCTTAAAACATTCCCCAAAATGACATAAAATATTCAAAAATAATCATAACATATTTTAACCTCATGTTTATCTCATGCCTTTCATTTTCCATCATAACATATAATAACCCCTAATTACCTCAAAAGTAAGGATCATATAAACCCTAATGGTTACCTTTATAATTATTACCTGAACTTCCACGTCGAGTTGGTTTTCTCATACATGATGAATTATAGAACTCACCAAGGTACTATTGGTTGATCATGACTCCTGATAGTTGGTTTAGAATAACCACAAGATTTCTCATTGAATCCTACATTTCATCCAGTCTCTTAATCAAGAAAACCACCACAATTTCCTTCAAACCTATTGTCACTTTGGTGCTTTCTAGATCCATCCATTCAGTAAAAACAGAAATTTCAGTGTGAGTATATCAACAAAACCATCATGTACTAATGAGGAAGATAAGCACTAAGATATACTTACTCATTCACTTTATCTAAAACTAGGACTCTTTCTGAAATCCTAACCATTATGTTAATGTCACTTATGCTTAGAGAATACCCTAACCTCTAAAGTTATATAAACCAACCTCTGATACCAACTATAAGGCCCCAGCCATAAACCTTACATAATCTTGAGTTATTACAAGATTACACATTGGGGATCTTTTCATGTTTATAGTTTTAGAGATTTAGGTCATAAAACTTTCATTACATTCAACATTTAAACAAAGTGGTTACATAAGAGATAGTATTCATTTTTCCCATAAATGGAAAAATATTTAAAATAAAACATGGATTCTTTCTTGACACTTCCTTGACACTATCATCATATCATGTACAATTCCCTTGACCTGTGAAAAACATTTCAAAAACTTTGGATGAGCATAAAAAGATCAGTAAGGGTTATAAAAATATGGAAACGAAACATGAGTTCATATATACATAAGAATGAAATCATATTATACACATAAAACATAAGCACTTTAACATAACTCATCAAATCATGAATAAATCCTAGAATTCATAAGACATAGAGGTACCTTGAGGCATTCATAACATTATTACATAGGGAGTAACCCTCTTATTAATGTTTGGAATACCCATCACATTATATCCCTAAATCTCTTTCGTGAAACCTTAACATTTAAGTCCTTCACGTTACCCAATGCATTAGACAGCTATATCGGGCTCACCCGCCCTTAGTTTATCACGGAACCACCCGTCTCCATAACAATGACCAAGAACCATAACATAATTGTATCACATAACTTAATCATAAAGGAAATATAACATTCCAACATTGCAATAAAAATATAACATTTTTAGATATTCAAATAATGAATCCATTCTAAAAACCATTTTCAAAATCATTTAAAACATTTAATAAAGTGATTTTTAAATCAAAGTGTCCCATACCACTTTGAAGATTTTAAAATTTTTAACCATTAATATACATATAAATATATCCTTAAAACCATTTTGAAAACATGTATATTAATGAGAAATATTTATAAGAATAAATCATTAAAACATTTAAAACAATATTTTAGTTAAAGGGTTTTTAACAAAATGAGAGACACTTGAATAAAATAATTGAGGAATAACATTTAATCAGAACTTTATAATATCATGAGAATAAAGGGATTCATGATATAATATTCCAAGGGAGAGTATATACACCATATAAGAGTGAATTGGTGCATAACAACAATGAAGTCTTAATAGAAATGTAAAATGATATGAAATCCCTTATAAAGAATGTATCCTTAAATTAAAGATAAATCAATCTCATAATTAAGAGTGAAAAATATAAATACACCCAATATAAATGGATATTATGTGTAAACCAATCAAAGGTCATTCACACATATTCAAAGGATGAAATATTCAATAACTACATGTTTAACCCAAATAAATCAAAATTGGGTTAAGAAGTTCCCTTGGTAAAATTCGACAGACTAACGGCGTCACTTTAAAATTAATAAAATTAGTTTATGAGAGAGAAAATGGTATCTCGTCACATGGATATAAAATTTACATTAATAAGGATATAGAAGAACATATCCCTGAATAAAAATATGTTAAATAACAAAATAATTCTTTTAAAAAGAGGAGTGTGAATGGTTCCCTTACCTATTTGAGAAACATTCGAAATGTACACCCCATGAAAGAAGGGGAATACAATGAAGATGTAAATACTAATAAATGAGAGTATATAGTATAACAATGGGCAGTACATACACCACACAAAAGTAAATAGTGAAAAATGTATCATGAATCTCACGAGATTAAAACGTGAGATGAAAATCGCCTTATGAAAATTTGGCAGCCTAACGGCGCCACATAAAACATCCAAAAATGGATTGATCAGATCAAATAGGGTATCTCATCACATGACCATAAAAATTACAGAAAGAGAAACAAAAAATAACATCCTCCTACATAAGAACATGGATCATAAAATAAATGACATAAAAGAGAGTACTTGAAAATAAAGAGAGAGGTAGGATCTCTTCCGAAAATTCAGCAGCCTAACGGTGCCACTCAAAACGTCCAAAATGGATTGATGAGAGAAAATAGGGTCTATCATCATATGAAAATAAAAAGTACATTAATAGTAATATAAATGAACATCCAAATCATAAGAAATATGATCTTAAAAGGAATGACATAAAAGAGTGTACTTAAAAAGAAAGAGAGGGGTAGGATCCCTTACCTCAAGTCCAACTTTTCTTGTTCATTTCATTATATTTCTTAATAATAAACTTTGGTCAATTTATAATTGTAATGGGCCTACTTTAAATATTATTATTCAGTTCATATCACATATTATAATGTTATAATAATTGTTTAATAATGTGAGTTCATATCAGACGTTTTTGTCGATGTTCGGTACATGAGTCAAAATTGAACTTGTTGGAAAATAATTTTCCATGTAGTTATAGGTACATCATATCCAGAATAGTATTTATGTTTTAAATATCATAGATATCCATTATATATTCATTTTATACTATTACATTGCATTAGGATATAAAAAAAGTAAAAGCACCGTTCATGGAGACGATAGGTCGTACGTACGCATGAACGCTACTTTCATTTTCTGTCATATTAATGGAATTAAAACAAAATGAGAGATATATATTAAAATTACAGAATGATATTTATCATTTAGAATTAATATATTACATGTATATCTATTATATATATGTACTTATAATAGTACATAACATTTGGAGATAAGAAATGAAATGTACCGTTCATGGAGACGGTAAGCCATACGTACACATGAACGCTACTTTCATTTCTTTTATTTTTGTATTCAATGGAATGAAATAATAATGATATAAAGTTATATTATAATTACAGTAGGATATCATATGTAATACCATTAATTATATCCTTTATACGTACTACATATGGTATTAACGAATCAAATCACTTTGAGGGGGCGGTAGTCCGCACTTCCTAAAATGAAGATATCGCGTTTACCCATAATGGAAACCATAAAGGTATGCCATAAATGAAAAATACATAAGATTAAGGAAAACATAAAAATATTATATATCATATATAAATATAGTGACATCTTAATGGCCACCTTTGAAGGTGTTAAAAGAATATTGAACAATCGTCGTTTCGTGAGGCAGTAATTCACCATCCATAGAAACCGTATGTTCTTTAACCATTATACAGAGGTGTGTGAAAGTGTAGCACCAATATGTCTTATAAAAACATCCTAGTATATTTAAGATTCTGTTGCTTTTACAAAAAAATGTAATAAAAAGAGTTTAGGGGTTTGGAGAAGAAAAATAAAACAAAAGAACACAAGGGAAGTGATTACCTTTAAATCGTGTAACTCTCTTTGATTTGATCTCAAAGGATTCCTTGTAAAATATTCTTCCCAAAGTGAGGATTCAATGATTAATATTGGGATGTGGAGAGATGAAATGGGCATGGGTTGGTAGAGCCAAAGGCTTGAGAGGTGTGTGTAAGGTGGTAGAGTCAGGTGCCTTCTATAAGAGGAGAGGAGGGGAACTCTTGGAAAGTTATAAAATGATACTTTATTATAAATTGATTTTCGGATTTTAAATGTCCCAAAATTATGTATTTATAGGATAAGGTGATAGGAGTTCAAAATCCACCCATAAAATAGGTATTTGACATATGTAGGTCTTATATTTTACATTATCTTTTCATTTTATTTAAATCGTTAAATATTGAGGTAATTGCTGCATCATCATGGTGTCATAAATTAATTAATTTATCTAATGTCTAAAAATTAGAAAAAAATATATCATGATGTAGGAAATCTTTTTATATTTCTAATGAATATTTATAGTCAAAAATATGACTTTTATAACCCCATTTAAAAATTGTTTAGGTAAAACAACTCATGTTTGTGACATTTTTATTTTAACTTTAAATAAAAAGTTATTTATGTCATTTTCCTACCAATGTGGATCTGTGGGGTCCCCAAGTTGACCCATGTATTGTCTTGGTCGTACATGACACATCCAATGAGTTTAAGACATGTTTCTAGGTCATTTCATATTATTAAAACATTATTTTTACCTTAAATTACACTAATTAGCTTTAATCGTGATTAATAAAACATAAAAGTTACTCTTCATCAAAAATTATTTTGATCTAATTGAATCACATTTTACTTCTTGATGACAACCATGTATGTCGGATTTTTGGAAATCAAATCACAGAAGTGGAAAATTTTCATTTAAACAAAAAATCAGTTTCTTTAACTACGACTTAGTGGTTTCACTATTTATCAAAAATTGATGTTTAACAGAAAAATACCAAAAATTAACCCTAAGATATATTTGATATTCCGAATTCAAAAATGACGTCTCTTTTATAGAATTCAAAACATATAAGTTCCATTAATTAATTTAATAATTTATTCCCACTATCAAAACAAATAGCGTGTTTTTAAGAAACAATATCTATTAAAAGATTGACACTAGTTTAAGTCCAATTTCAAAGTAAAATTAATTACAATGTCCACTATTGGATTAAATGGTAAAAATGTATTCTAATTTATCTTTAAAAACAATTCAAAAGATAATCTAATAATATAAATAAATTAGATTAAAAAGAGGTTTTGAATTAAAATACAACATTTTTCACTATTCATTAAAAAATGAACTTTATCGGAAAAATACCAAAAATTTACACAAAGTAAATTTTGATGTTCTGATTCTAATGAAGAATTTTATTTTTTTCAAATATAACGCATAAAATTGTCAAAAAGTGGATTTAAAAGAGGTTCGCCATCAAAAGGCGGTTAATCGACCTTTTAAATAATATTAGAATGTTTACGCTTAAAATTGGATTCATTTACATTTTTAATCCTCTAACATTTATTGTAAGAAGTAAAAAAAAATTGACAAACATATATAATAATTTTGTAGTTAGTTTTGTTCATTCTCGCCATTACAATGGCTAGGCGTTAACTACCATTTAAAATAATATTATTTTATTATTAAAGTGCAATGTAAGATTCTCAAGAAACTCGTTTTTGTGTATTGGGTACGCCATCGAGCATAGCGTCTCCTTTAAAGTAATATTAATATTTTATTCACAAATATGGATAAATATGAAGATTTTATATTCTTTATTTACCTGGGGTGTTACAATGAAAACACTCAATTCCTTCTTTTATACATCTTTATCTTGATGGGGAATGTGTGTAAAACTATGTAATTGACTTATACCAATAATCTCAAAACATAAAACAATATATTCATTCTATTATTACGTTATATTTTTGAATAAAAATAATTTGATATATCATCTTGTTTTATTTTCAATACACTTATAAAAATTATAAAACATATCATGATATTTTTATTTACAAAAAAAATAGACATAAATCAAGTAATAAGAATCATAATTACATTTAATAAAATAAAAATTTACATTGACTGATTTTATACTCATCTAAAAACACACACTGAAATATATCAACTCAAGAGACTTAATGGTATTAAATTATATATTGTTTTGGTTATTTTAAGAATACTTACTTTATAATACATGTAACATTTTTATGAGTATTTAAAAATTTAACTTTTTATTTATTTATCACAGCTTCATATTTTATAGGACTAGCTATATTTTTTATCCCAAATTTCTATGTCATATATTCCAAGACTCTTTCACATACTTTACACTAATTATTCAACTATTTTGATAATTTGATATTTGAAATAAGTTAAACTATTAAATTATCCCATAATAAATATTTTCACATACTATAATCACCATATTAACCATCCATTTATTAGTAATATCACCATATTCACATTTTAAAAATTATTAGAAAACTAATAGATTTTGACCTGTACTATAAATATACAGACCATTTATGGATCCAAACTTACTCTTACTAATTTTGGTTCATCCATGTACATTAATATTTTGTGATCCTTAATTTAAAAAACAATAATCTCCTTCATCATATGAGTATTTCATTTTTAACAAATATTTAAATAAAATATAATAAATGTCAGTTTTCTTCCCCACGTAGATAAAAACGTTATAATTTTACCCTATGGTTGATTTTGGTCAAAAATAACTCATCCAATTAAATGAGGACATATTTTAGGGTAATTGTATATTATTAAAACATTATTTTTAAATTTAATATCCCATTTTATCTTTAACTATGGTAAGTAAAATTATAAAGTTACTATTCACCAAAAATTATTTTGATCATATTGAAACAAATTTTTCATACTAATTACATCCATGTTTGTTCATTCTGGAAAATTAAATTCATAGATATGAATAAATTATGTTTAAGACTAATCTGACAGGTGTTGTGAGAAGGAAAGTAAAAGAGATGTTCAAAATATCAATAAGTTTTTATATCTAATTTCAATATAAAATTATTCCATTGAAATAATTTCATTAATAAATATATTATTTATCTATTATTAATTTAAAAATCAGTTTAATTATAAATCATAATTTAAATGAGAAAACATTTTTTAACTACAATGTTGTATTTTTTACTATTTATCAAAAAATGAAACTTTTCAAAATAAATACCTAAATATCAAGGAAAGTAAATTTTCATACCTCTCTTCAAAAGAAGAATATTATTTTATCAAATAGAATTTATAAAATTCTTAACAAATGGATTTAAAATGAGTTCACCATCAAAAGGGTTCAAATGTATTTTTTATGAATACAATGTTTTTAACCATAAAATAAGATTTATCATATAAGTTATTGAACATATTTTCTATTTTAATTACAATATAATAAATTAAAAAATATTTTATCACTACCTAATATGTTAAAACATTACCTAATTATCTCTCTAATAAATATCATGGATTGTAAACCAACTGGAATTATTTTTGCATGCAACACTAATTTAACTCCTTCTCTAAATATAATTTATATAAAAAACCTATGAACTATCCCATTAATATAAATATTCTAATAAAAATATAATTTTTTATTCCAAAATTAAGAATACATACACAGTCCATAATGATATCAACAACATAATTGCTCGTAAAAAAATGATATAGAAATGTCTTCTCTCTCCAAATATGGAATGCCAGCCCATCAAACATTAAAAGAACATGATTGTTGAAAATTTATGTAAAATATATAAATAATATCAATTAGGTATTGTTACAAAAAATGAAAAAACAATTACCTTTAGGAATAACTTTATATTCTACTCCTAGTGGAATCAATTTTTGATGTTCTATGGATCGAGTAACAACTGAGAATGGGGTGTTGAATCAGTTGTTCATTTTTTCTAATTATAAAAACAACAATAAACATTACCCCTAAAAAAATTTATGATTTCTTTCCTAATCATCCCTTATAAAATAATTATGAATGCAATAATATTAAAGAAATTAAGGAACATGTGATTTATAAGGTTCAGGCTTAATGTGAGATCTTACGTCCTTACCATAGAAACTTAAGTGGGTCTATAAAAATCTAATATAATGAATAAGTGAATAAAACATGTGCCAACTACTATTAGACACCTTCTATCTTCCAGTAGGATATATTATACTAAATATTGTTAGTTTAAAATGTATTCTTAAAGAACATTTGAGCTAATCCAAATAACAAAAACATTTTGGAATATGCTATATAAGTTCTCAGTTCATATCCTTAGTCCAATTTGGTTAAGTCCAATCTTATGAGTACGGTAATGATAATTCTGAATTTTACTTCCTAAAACACTCAAAGAATCCATTCATTAATTTGGTCTTAACTTTTCACTTTGAATACAGCATAGATTCACCTTTTGTGTGTGTTTCAATGTTGCTTCTGAACAAATGACCTTATCAAATATTTATAGACAAATCTGAAAACAGAGGTGGAAATCTTGAAAATCATCCCCGCTTCCTGAAATATAATAATGTCCAAAAATCAATTGCCTAAAAATTTAAATTTGACTTCTTAAAACCTCCTTAAATGTCTCTGAGATTTACAAAAAATTGCAATTCATGTTTGAATTATTCAACTCTATACTCATTAAGATGTTTCTGAATCTTGGTTCTGATTTTTTTGGAATGAAGCTCCAAGATTTGGTTTGGATTTTTTTTGAAAGATGCTCAGAAATTTTGTTCAGTTTTTCTTAGATACATTATCAATAAATTAGTACATATTTCTAAGAAACAGGAACGAAAAAGGGGTTCAGTTTTCTCAGAAACCTGCTCATAAAAGTGGGTTAGGTTTTTCCAAAATGTGATCAAAAAAGTGGATCATTTTTCTCCAAAAACAATATATGATTTTTTCAAAAAATAGGTTCTAATATTCCCATAATTCTTGTTCATATTTTATCATAATTGAAGTTCTGATTTTCTCAAAAATAAGATTCTAATTTGTGCAGAATTCAAGTTCTAATTTGTTCATAATCCATGTTCAGGTTGGTGCAGAATTCAAATTCTGATTTATGTATAATTTATTTTAATATTTTAGTAGAATTTAGGTTATAATTTTTTTTATAATTTAGGATTTTATTTGTTCATAATTTAGGTACTTATTTCTGAAAAATTAACGTTCTAATTTTTGAAAAAATTAGGTTCTGATTTATGCAAAATTCAGGTTCTAATTTTCCCAGAATTCAAATTATGATTTTCTGATAATTTTGTTTTTGATTTATACAGAATCTAGTATCTGATTTCTACAGAATCCAGTTTTTGATTTGTGCAGAATAGAAGTTCTTATTTTTATAAGAATCATGCTTAGAAAATTTATTCATATTTCTTCGAAAAATTGTTTCCGATATGTGAAGAATGTAGGTTTAGATTTTTTTCAGAGACATACTGAGAAAAGTGAATTTGATTTCTTTATACATGAAAACCATTTCATAAAAATATTTTATCATTAATCTTTTCATGATATTTTTTAACTTCTTGATTAATAAATAATCGTCTTTTTTCATTTTGAAGGTTTGAGAAAAATTCTAGCCTATGACTTTTCAGTCTTCAACAACAACCTCTTTCAAAACACTTCCGTAACAAAAGTACTACTTATTTTAATAACATTATTCAAACTCAAAAACATCAATCAAATTCAGAAACTTATTTGTTTCACTGGTTACAAAAAATAAAAACTTCAAGCAACCAATAAAATCATCTTCTTGTATATCAAATACATTCTTCCAAAAGAAATATTAGTTTTCAACATATAAAAAACATTATTAAAAAAACAACTCAAATGTTAGTAAATATCCCCCTTGGTATTTTTTGACAGCCCTCATCAACAAATTTTTCAAATCTAAAATTTTATTATAACTCATATTTTTCAAGAAAATAATGATTCTTTAAATTTATCAAAACATAACCTTTCTCAAAAATTTCTGTCCTAACACCACACTAATGGATAAAGTAATCTTTTAGAAAGAATTTCATCCCTCGGGGGCATGTAATTTTTTATCTATATAAAGATAACTACCCCTCACAATTCTTATTCTCCCAATCTTATCCATTACTTTCTAACTATTAATTTTATATACCCCATTATATGATAATCGCATCTTCAGACTCAAAAATATAAAGATAAGTAAAAATTCTTACAAGAAAAATGTTGTTCTTTTATCTCCCCCTCTATCATAATAATCCAAAGCACAATGGGTGGGATCTTTAAGAGGTTTAGGTAGACATGGGATCAAGATGAACATGAAGTTGTAGAAAAATTCAACAAACCATTCTTTCGACATTGCTTTTGTAAATACATCAACAATGTGATACTTTTTTGAAATGTATTCTAGAAAAACATCTCCCACAATAACATTATCTTTTATAAAGTGAACCTTTATATTAATGTGTTTCAATATTGAATGTTGGAAAGATTTATTATAAATATCATCCGCACTCTAATTATCACAATTTATCTTAAATTATTTATAAACTATTACATTTAAAACATCCAACAAAAAAACGACTACAACCTTTGAGTACATACTTGATTGGCGGCAACATATTTGGATTCAGTTGTGCTTAATGTTACTAAACATTGTTTCATACTATGAAGATATACACAACATTCACCCAAAAACATTTCCACTTATGGATGACTTTATATCAATACAATCTTCACAGCAATCATCATCAGTATAACGAATAAACATCATCTCACTATTTCTTTTGTATAAAAACCAATGCGATGTTGTTCTTTTGACATATCTTAAAATCCTCATTGTAGCTAGCATTTGTGATTCCCTGTGATTACATTGAAACCTATAACACAAATTCACAACATATACAATATTAGTACTTCAATATTTATGGTAATTAAGACTTTCTAACAACTTTCAAAAAAAAATTTGATTCACACTTCTTCCATATTATCCTTTACCCAACATTGCGCTCACAAAAATAGGTGTTGAATCTTCTTTTTATTCGACCATCCAAAACTTATTTAATAATTCCCAAACATAATTTTTTTATGATAAGAAGATATATTTTATTTTGATCTTGTATTCCATGGAAGAATTTTATTACTTCCAATATTGACATTTCAATGTTCATCTTCATCTCGATGTCAAACTCTTCAAAAACCTTTTCTTCTTCTCGTGTAAAAAATATATCATCCAAATAAACAATTACAATTAATGTTTCAAGTCAAAAATTTCCACAATAAAGTTTCTAAAAACATTTCCTTTAGAAAATTTCATCATTCTCAAACAAATTTCTTGCTTCTAATACCTAGCACGTGAAACATGTTGAATCCCGTACAAATGTTTCATCAATTTACAAAAAAAATCATTCTCTTCATGTAAAAACCCTCAAGGTGGTTCAATGTAATCTTCTTCCTCCATATCACCATTTAAGATATCTAAATTTACATATATATTATAGACAATGTAATTACGAATACCAGATACTACAAGAAACATTTGAATTGTTTCTACCCTTGAAAGAGGGGAAATGTTACATCAAAATACACACCCTCAACATATGCATATCCTTTAAAAACAATCCTTTTTTTGTTATTAAAACATATCTATGATCATTAAATTTATTTCTATAATCCCTATTGGTTTTTATAGAATTTTTATTATCTATCCAATGAACAATTTCCCATGTTCCGTTCTTTTCTATCTGATCCAACTCTTCATTCCTAGTATCCACCCATTCTTTATTATGAACAACCTCTGAAAATGATTCCGGGGAAAAATTTGAGATATGTGAAGTATGATTTTCTAATATCAACATATTTCTTGTCTGAACTAGAGCCTTATAATTCCAATAATGTTTTAAGATTCAACATGGTTTCGTAAGGTATAAAATCTCATGGTTACTTTTCCCTGCATCACTTTTTTACCATGTGAATCATATGAGTTAGATTCACTTTTATAGGGATTCTTCTGTTTATCCACCATAGTATTTTTTCAATGTTTTCTAGAAGGAATTAGGTTTTAAATTACCATTACATAATATGATTCCACTAACTATTGTAATAATTTGTTCCAGTATTTGCAACTTCTTTTATTTGGTGAATAACCCATGAAAGTTTTTTACTCAGCTTTGTCATCAAACATTCCCATATTTGGATTTTTTATTTTGTGAAAACATGGACTTTCAGTAACATTAATTTATTCTAATAATGATTTTTAGTTATAACACATTTTATAAAGAGTAATATTGGTTACCAGTCTCAAAAATCATCTATGTTGAACATGTACCACAATACTTAAAGCTTCTCTCCAAATGAATTTTGAATGGTTTTCTTCTCCTAACATACATTTTACCATTTTTACCATGCTTTTATTCTTTTTTTCTGCTACTTCATTTTTTTATAGAGTATATGGAGAACTATACTTATGTATCATACCATTATTTCTCAGATTTGTTTCAAAATTGTTCTTTTTGAATTTGGTACCATTATATTTTCTTAGCTTTATTATGGAAAACAAATTCATTCTCAAAATCATTTCTGAAAAATTTGATCATTTCAATAGCCTACGAATTATGATTTATGAAAATGATGTTTTTCATTTAAGTGAGATAATAAATAAAAGTGATAAATTGCAAATCCACTTTTTTTATTGATGTCTCATCAACCCACACAGATCACAATGAATAAGCTCAAGTGGTCTTCTAGATTGAATCTCAACCCTTTTATGAAATGTTTTTGTCATATTTCCTTGATATAAAGTAAGGAAACCATCTCTAACTCTTCTTTTTGGCTATGGTATTTTATAAAAAACATGAAATTTGGATGTTTTGTTAGTATTTTTCTAACCACGATTCCCAAGTACTTCGTGCCATGATTTCTTTTCAATTTCCATTCTCATGTAACATGTATTATTGAGTTTTCTATTTTAGAAGAGATTCACACTGGTTCATTATCCATTTGTTATAAATTTTCTATATTTTACACATTTGATGATATAAGATTCATTTCTGAAGGTTACTTATCATATATCATCATTGAGTCAAATTACACTATGTATGTTATGTTTTAAACCATTAACAAGTAGAATGTCCTTTGAATTTAATTTATCAACATCAGTATCTACCATTTTGTTTCCTATAGTTTTTAAGGAACGGTCTTTAACAAAAGTAACTACTTCCCCATCATGAAATTTTACATGAGTAAAAACATTTATATCACCGAAAAAATGTAAAGAAAAACTACTATCATGTATCCATGGTTTATTCCTTTTTCTTGATTTCAAAGATGTCTCAACAACAAAATCACTTTCCTCAATATTCATATTTCTATCTTTTTTTCCTACCCATTATAAAAAATACATTTTACAAGGCATGTCATACATATTTCGGTAAGATTACCTAAATGATCTCATCTTCCAAAAACTTCTTACAAACATTTGAATTGATTCTTTGTTGGAATGTATCATACATCTAATAAAATTCACCATTTCTTCATTCTGTGGGTTACGAAAGTTACTTATACTACTTTCACTATTTCTTCTAGTTCTCTCAAACCTTATATAGGGTAGAGATTAATTATGCCAAAAATTATAATCTCTATTCCCATAGATTCCATAGCCCCAGCAATATCCTTCAAATCATGATTTTCTTTTCATGAAATATCTTTCCCTACCGAAAATTTATTCAGGTTGATAACATCTTTTAGCTCTAACAAACATTAGATTGGGACTTTATTTCATTTGAGAGAGTATTCAAATTTTTTAAATTTGATATGTTTCTCACATCCTTTCTCCACCCAATCTTTACATTTACCATTACCTGA
Source organism: Viscum album (assembly GCA_963277665.1). Lineage (NCBI taxonomy): Eukaryota > Viridiplantae > Streptophyta > Magnoliopsida > Santalales > Viscaceae > Viscum > Viscum album. The sequence goes on along the minus strand of OY728138.1, from coordinate 131,513,844 downwards.
AATGCAAAAAGAATCTGACAAAACATTATTTTATTGCAAGAGATTATTTCACTTAATTCTCATAATGACCCTTCTCAAAAACTATTGGAACTCTCTACTTTTACCTCTGTAGCTTTGTTGAAGTTTTCATTTATCATACTTAGGGTATTTCATGACTCATGGAGTTTTGATTACAACATGTTGAAATATTTTCCTTAACATCCATCTTCTAACTAATATATTTAATCAACATTCCTTGTTCATACATTCTATGTTTATAATCTAAATTATTGAGAATCAATTCATTATACTACTTGATGAAATCATTTCGTCCACCAAAAACATCTTCAGGATATTTCTTTATTGCACTTGTATCATTCTTTATAGATTTTTTTTTCTTGAGACATTCCATAAGATCAGTTATTATTTGATACTCTTTATTATATTCTTCACCACATTCTTCACTCTCTGAGGAGTCTTTTATTTTATCAACTTTTACAATGAATGTTCTATGTTTTTTTAATCTATAATATTCATAAGAATCATTATCAGTTGAGTCTGATTCAACCTTATTAATCTTGATACATTATTTTTAGCTATATGAATGTTTCTTGAATTAGTTAGAATACTTCTCTTCTTTATCATTTTTTTCAGCTTCTTCCATCGAGGTCTTTCATTGGAATAATCTCAACACTCTCTAATATTCTTCTTTGGTAAATTCATAGTAACATACCGGATTCCACCACACAAAAAATATTTAAGAAGATGTTTCCATCCATACTTTCTATTTCATCTCCAATAGTTATTGGGTTTGAGGGACATGATTTTTTCATTCAAATCATCATAATCTTTAAATTCAGACTCACGATGATATTTTTCTTCAATATATTGGATTTTCATCATTCTCAAGTCTTGAAACCCCATTTCATATGTAATATTATTTTTAAACATTGGGTCTTTCTTCCTTTTATAAGAAATAAGAATTTTATTCAATTCATTCAGAGATAAATCATCAGTATCTTCTAAAGAATAAATTTTAGAATCAGACCAGTATAGAAAGATTCTCATATGTTTTTTCACAATTGTAAAATCATCCAATACTTCTATAAATCCTCTAATGTTGAAAAACATTTCATTTACACTAGTAAAGTGTTCATCAATTTATTCTTCATCACTAATAATGATTTCTTCATACTAACTACACCATATTTTTATCCTGGATTCCTTAACTTTACTATTCCCTTTCAAAACACATTCTATCTTGTCCCGCGTACTTTTTGAAATTTTGAGACCCAATACAATATGCTAATCATTATTTGATAAGGACATAAGGATTTCATCTCGTGCATTTACATCATGTTCTGTGTTTCCTTTGTTAGTAAACATCATAGGATCAACTTTCTCAACATGTGAAAAACCAATAGTTGTAGCATCAACAACTTCATGGCCAAGATATAGAAGATATTGAATCATTCTATTTTTTCATCCATAATAACTCTTTCCATCGAATGTAGGAATTCCTCTACTATTAAAATAACTGATGTTACCCATGAAAAGGATTCAACAAGGGATCCTCCCTCTAATACCAATTTAATTTACAAGGGTCTAATAACAACTAAGATGTTGTGTGTGTTTAATCAATTGTTTACTATTTATAAGACTCAAAACATTATGAAAATTAACCCATGTAACATGTTAAGATTTATTTCTTTATCATCCATTAGATAATACTTATTTATGAAATAATAGTAATGGAATTAAGGAATAGATGATTTACAAGGTTTACCCTCAATGTGAGAACCTATGTCTTTTCTATTGCCACTCCTGTGGGTCTATGGAAATCTAATATAATGACAAAGTGAACATAACTTGTGAAAACTCCCATTAGAAAACATCTATATCTTATAAGGAAAAATTATATGAACTCCCATAATTTTAAAATGTTTATTATAGAACAATTGTTCCAAAAAAAGAATTAACATTTTGTTGAATTTGATCTACAAATACTCAATCTGAATCCGGACTCTGATTTGGAAAATTTAGATCGTCTCAGTATAGTAAGGATGATTATGATTTATCATTTATCAAACACTCAAAGAAACTATTCATCAATCTGTTGGGAAATTTTCAATTTTAATTCTCTAGAGTTCTACATTTTTCACATGTGTCAAATTTCAAAATAAACAAATTATATGAGAATGTATTTATATGCAACTCAAAAAAAAGCAGAAAACATGAAAAACTTTCCCACTTTCTTATATCTCAAAAACTCTGTAAATATCTTGGATAAACATTTCAAATTTGGCTTCGACATTCTTCATTAAATGTTTCCAAGATTTACACAAAATTGAAATTAATGATTGACTTATAGAACTCTTTAGTCAGTTCAATGATGTAGAATGTTGATTCATATTTTTTTTTATGTGTTAAAAAATGTGGAACAAAGTTTCCCAGAAACATGCTCAGAAATTTTATTCAACATTTCATAGAATCGTGCTTATAAAAGTTGTTCATTTTTCATAGAAACATGCTCAAAAAGTGGTTCCGTTTTATTAGAAACATAGTTAGAAAATTGGTTCACTTTTATCAGAAACATTCTTTGAAAATGGGTTCAATTTTCTCAGAAAATTTGATTTTATTTTTTCAAAAAAAATGTACCTATTTGGTCAAAATTTTGGTTCCAATTTTCTCAAAATTCAGGTTTTGATTTCTGAATAATACAACTTACAATTTCTATAGAATTTATATTTCAGTTTTTATATAATTCTAGTCTGGATTTGTGCAGAATTAAGTTTCTGATTTGTGAAGAATTTTGGCTTTAATTTGTGTAGAATTGAAGTTCCGATTTGTTACGACCCAAACATTTATTAATGAAAATTTCTATTGATCTAACATAATGTATAATTATTTATAATGGTTATATAAAACATATGAAATTCCTTTCTTATATGTTTTCGGATTTTAAAATACAATTAAGAATAATTATCATTGCTAATATGGCTATTGAATAGTGATCACATGATTAATATAAATATTGGGCTTTAACAAATCCAATTAACATAGAAAAAGGAAGTGATGACCTCATCCAGTATAATTTCTCCATATAAATCCCATTTATCAGATATTGGAAAGGAGGTTGTGTCACTAGTCTTCACTCTTGAACAATACCAAGCTGAGCTTCAAAATTTTAATCTGGAATGGAACCACCTATGGGAGAAGTGGAAGTTAATAGAGATTACCGCCCAAGCTATATTATCTAAGCCTCCCCAAGAGTTTATCACCATCTCACGCCTTACCCATAGATCTTATTCTAGTGTGATAAATGGTTATGTAATAAGACCCTAGAACTATAATTATATGGCTTAGTTTTTTATAATGAATATACATTCAATTTATCATTGTTACTTTGTAAGTGATTTTTTAAGAAAAAATAAAATTTTTAGTTAATATTCAAATTCAAATGATAAATCTATTTTGATGAATAAATGGATTTTAGAATTAAATAATATTTTACAAAAAAATTATTATTATTAAATTTCTTTTTATTAAATAAAAATTATTAAAGAAAATTATGAATACAATTGTCATTTTTTGTAAGGTTTGTAAACTATTTTTATCAAAACCAATGAATTTTTAATAAAATTTTGTTCATATTTTAAAAGTGAAAATTCACATATTTAGAAAAATATTTAGTTAAACTGAATAATATTTTTCGAAGTAGGAAGTCCAAATTATCCAACAGTGAATTATTAATAATTTTATTAGGTTGTCGAATGTTTTTGTAAAAATTAACTAACATTTAAATATATAATATGTTTTATGACATCATAATGACCCACTAGTGATGTAATAAAATACTATAATAGGAATTTTTGGGTAATATATGTTTTACATTTTAAATAATGTGATTTTCAATTTTTTTGATTTATTTTACAAGGCCTTAGGGGACCCTCCAAGAATTATAAATCATTTTATCATTTTAAAAAATCTCCTTAAGAGTGTAACTCACCTCCACACAAGCAAGACTATTATTTTAATAATTTAGCCATTTTCCTTATAAAATAATTTTATCCACTACCCTTTAGTAACAACCATGTGAGAAACCATTGGATTGTTTTTGGTATTTTATAGTTTAATAAGTAGTGTCCAAAATAATAATAATAAAGAATTCGATATATATTCCAATAAAAACCCAATCAATATCCAATTCCTCTTCACTCAAACCATTTGTTGCTCTATAAACACCTTCCCACTCACTATAATCCTCCCATGTCACCCCACGATTCCAAGAATCCTCTCCCAATCCTCTCCCAAGCCTTTGGGATAACACTTCCATGTAAGGGATTTCTTCTTTTCTCATTTTTTTCCAAATTTCATGATGTTGTCATTTTCAATAAAAAAATGTTGTGGTATGATTTCTAACCTCCCCCATACATCCCTTCTTATAATTGAATTTTTAAATACCTCTTTCTCTCTCATTAAGGCCTCTAATGTACACCTGTTACCATGCCGAAATTCCGTAATGAATTTATTTCTTCTCATTTACATTCAAAAAATTATTTTATATTATGCATATAAATTCCATTAAATATGTTCAGATATTATATTACATGAACCCATTTCTGTCCATTTAATTTATAAATTATGAGAGACCCCTTTCTCTACCATCAACCAATTTTACTATCTCTATTTGACGTCGTTATGCTGCAAGAATTTCCCATGTCAAAATCATCATGTAAGTGAACACCACACCCATTTCTCTATCAAGGGTATTTACCTTTATGCGCATATGCATATTTATTGTATAGTTTCTTATATTTATTCCACATTCCATTATCATGGAATAAATTATTATTTTTAATGATTCCATGTTATATGATCCATGTTGCACACTTTTGCATGAAATGAAGTGTTTATAAAGGGTGCTCCAGGATATCGCTCCATTGCATTGGGTAAAGAATAGTATCATGATATATCATGTTAAATGAGTTTGGACTTATGATAATACATCTACAATGAGCGTATAATCATTCTAATTCAAGTGAAATTTGGCTTTACTCATGCTCTATGTGCAGTGATCCTTAGGTCATGCTAATTTAATGTTAAATGTTGTTTCCAAATTTCCACGTAAGGATAATCATGATATATCATGCCATTATGTTAATGTCTATCTTATGCTCCATTGATATGATTTTTTCCTAACATGCATTTTATTCCTCATTTATTTCTTGTATACTGCCTTATTGGGCTTTATAGCTCAACTTTTTCACACGTATGTCCTTAGGTTGTCCCATGAAATGCTAAGTACAAGGGATTGTTATGGTCATGTAAATGAATTTTTCAATAGTGATTTTGTATTTTTATGTCTTAAGTTTTTTATTAATGTCATTAATTTTCTAACACACTAGACCTCTCAATCCTCATAGTTTTATTATGTTCATTTTTATGTTATAAATTATGTTAGTGTCTGTAATAATGAGGTGGGTAGTTAGAGTTGGTATTAGAGGATATGTTTAGTTATTTTTGGGATTAAAATTAGAAACCCCTAGTGAAAGCATTAGGTATAAGACTAAGAGTAATAAAAACATCACTAAAATTTGTTCAGTATAGAGAATGTTTTTTATCAGGAAAATACATCCCTATTTGATATGAACAAGTAATGGTGGCTCATACATAGATATTTCTAGGGGTAAAATATGAAACACCACATTGATCTAGACTAGAACATGAACTGGTGCATAACAATAGTCCTTGCTACAATATTCGTTATGACACTCTCAGAGGATATGCTTTGGTAAATTCATAATCTTAGTATGAACCATTATTAAGTAATTAAGAACAATTCCCCTAGGAATATATGTGGGGATGTTAGTCATGGATAACATAGAATGAATCTTATAAATTCATAAGTTATGGAAATAAATGTAATTTATAATTTATGATTTTTTGTCTTTGGATTACCCTTTATGTGTTAACCATAACTATCCTTTTTCATCCAAGGGTTGGTAATAGGAGGAATTTGGCTAAAAACCGATGTAAAGATAAATTTAATTAATGTTCTAATGAGATTCTATATCTAATGGGAGAAGGAATCACAAAACATTTCCAAATACTCTCTCAGATAACTCATTTTTTGAATAGAAACATAGGTCATGAAAAAAGTACAACCCCGCTGAAGATAGAACAAGCCACAATCTAGAGCTTCATGATACAAAAGTATTCTACTTTTATTGGATCATTAGGTCCCTCAATCATTAAATAGTGGATCAACTACATTGAAAATATATTCTCCATACTATAATGTTCTGAACATGATAAGGTTATTCTAGCTGCTTATCTTTTGAATGGGGAAGTTGATCAATGGTGGACATTGATAAAAAATACGAATACTGAGGTATATATTGAAACGTTGGAATGGAAGGATTTCCAAAAAATGTTTTTTGATAAAATGTTCCTCACACCATCTACCGTAAGGTAGAAAGGGACTTCCTTGCCCTTAAGAAAAAAAAAAGACGAATTCGTCGGAGCATAGGAGAAAAAGTTCACCAGGCTTGCACGACACACCTACAGCATTGACGTTACCTCCAAATGAACGTTTGGTCTCTTATTAATGGGATAAAACATAGAATACAGAGATCCCTGATGATCCTTGAATTTGATAGCTATGAAGAAATTGTCTGAAGTTCCCTCAATGTCAAAATGGAGATTAGAAAATATCAGGGGTATCCAGGGGTTAAGAAGTAGGTAGTGGAATTTAATTCTAGTGTCTAGGTGGATAAATTCAACGATGCTAAGAAAATCCATCACCCACTTTCCAAAGGTTCAAAAAGAAGCACCTTATAAATTTCCTTAAGGGTACGAGGAAATTATTTATGTGTGGAAGATAAGGGCACCTAGATATTAACTACCAACAAGAAAAACCCTCTACTATGACAGAATAGAGGAACATTCAATTAGAACCTCAATGCATTGTTCATCGCTTTAATTACAATGTACCAGGGCCCTTTTCTTACCAATTCCCTAAGACATGGGTTTTTAGAGGCAACCAACAATCTCCTAGTCAATAAGGGAGATAATTTTCCGTCACTATTATTGAATCAAGCCCCGTAATTGAAGTGGTGATAGGTATGCTAGTTATTCATTCAAGAATAGAGAACATAATTTTGATTTTTTTTAACACATTCTTTTTTATCCTGAAATTTTAGTATAATAGTCCCAACCCCACCAAAAATCATGGAAGTAAAGATATCAATGGCAACAAAAAATGGGGAAATTATTTCATCCCATGAAAATAACTCCTCCACTGTCACAATTTGTGGATTTAACATTCTTCCTAACATTGTCATACTCCCTTTGGTGTAATTTGATGTAATTATTGGAATGGATTGGATTTATCTATATAGATCCAACATAAATTTATGTGGGGGAAATCACTCTCTATTTGTTGAATCGACCCCCGATTCTATACAATTGCAAGGAGGAGGATGAATCTTCTTTATCACCATCATATCAAGTGTGGATATTACTAACCTATGAGCATGTGTATCTTACTCAGATGATTGAGTCTAAGGAAGCAACCATCATTGAGGACATGCCTATTGTGAGGGAATTCACTGAAGTCTTTCCCAAGGAATAGTATGGGTGTTCTACAAGAAGTGATATTGAATTCTTGATTGATATTATAAATGGGGTGGTTCCAATTTCCATGACTCCATATAGAAAGGCTGTTGTGATGCTTGAGGTGCTAAATAAATAACTACAAGAGAATCTGGATAACGGGTTTATATGCCCAAGTGCTTCACCATGGGGTACACTTGTCCTCTTTGTTAAGAAGAAGGATAGATCAAGGTTCCTTTTCATTCATTATCGTGAGGTAAAACAAATCATGATAAAGAACAATTATCCTCTTCCCAAAATTAATGACTTGGTCAATCATCTATGTAGAGTACAATAATTCTCCATGTTGGAATTGCAGTTAGGATACAACCAAATAAGAGTGATGAAGGAGGATATCCCCAAGACTACTTTTCGCACAAGGTATCATCACTATGAATAAATAGTAATGCCCTTATGACTCAATAATTCTCCAGAAATATTCATGGGCTTTGTGAATATAGTATTTAGATATTAACATTACAAATTAGTGGAATTATTTGTAGAAAATATTATAATATAATCCAAAACCAAGGAGGATAATGAAGAGGATCTAAACACTATACTAAAGTCCTTGGGAAAAGAGAATCTCTATGAAAAGTACAACAACTGTGAGTTCTGGTTGAAGGAAGTCTCATTATTAGGACATATCATCACATGAAATGGGATATTTGTAGATTCCTCTAAGAAAAATTCAATTGAGGGATGGATGGGGAAAACATCAGTGATAGATATCCATAACATCCTGGGGTTATCAGGATATTATCACCGATTTTTGAGAAATGTATCTTTCTTTTCATGCCCTTTTACCAATATAACTCAGAAGTAATTCAAGTATTCTTATATTGAATAATATGAAGATAGCTTCAAGGATTTTAAAAGAAGGCATATCACTGCACCTGTGCTCACACTTCCCGCTGGTGGAGAAATTTTTGTGGTATTCAATGATTCTTTGATGAAGGGCATGGGATGTGTGTTGATGCACTATAAAAAATCCATTTCCTTTGTTTCGATTCAATTGAATGTTCATGGGATAAAATATCCAATACATGATCATGAGTTGGCTGCAGTAATCTTCGCATTTAAAATTTTGTAGATTAACCTCATTAGGGAGAACTGTGAAATATATTCATGTCACAAAATCCTCATGTATATATTCACACAGAAAGAGATGAATATGTGACAATGAAGATGTTTAGTGCTGATCAAAGACCATGACATCTCAATTCCCTGACATCTAGGGAATCTGAACAAGGTGAAGGATGCTCTATATAGAAGGGATTCATCAACTATTTCATTGATGAGAATTCAAAATAATCCAAAATTCTTAGATTTGATGAATATGTACATTGGAATCATAAAGAGGAGAACATCATCAATCCTTTCATAATTGATTGCTCAAATTTCTCATATGTTAATGTTAATGGATTCATAAAAGGATGATATTGGAATTCAGAATAATGTGGAAACTATCAAAAAAAGAAAATCCTCAATGTTCAATTTTAATGAAAAAAGAATTGTGAGATTTGGGACAATATTACATGTTCCATCAAATCTAGAGTCAATGAATGTTTTTTTGGATGATGCACATAGATAAATTTTTTCAATTAACCAGGGAAATTCAAAGATGTTCGAGATCCCTTAGAGCATTATTTGTGGGATGATATTAAGAAGAAAATCACTGAGTATGCATCAATCTTTCTGGTATGTTAGAAGGTGAAGGTTGAGAAAAATAATTTTAAGGGGATTATTCAACTATTACCAATAACAATATGGAAATGAGAGAACATCACCATGGAATTTTTCACCAGATTTATGGAGACATCCAAAGGAAATAATGCTAGTTGGGTTGCTTTGGATCATCTAATAAATACTGAATTCTTCATAGAAATTCAATATTATTTCTTATTGGATCAACTAGCATTGATATAAATCAGAGAAGTGGAAAGGCTACACAGAGTACCACTATTGGTTTTATCTGATCGAGAACTATGATTCACCTCTATGTTCTGGAAGAGTCTCCAACACCCACTGAATACTGAGATGAACATTAGTATGGGTTATCATATTCAAAATGATGGCCAATCTGAGGGGACTATCAAAACACTTGAGGAAGTGTTCAGAGCATGCCCAATGGACTTCAAATGAAGATGGTATCAACATATTCAACAGGTTGAGTTCGTTTACAATAACAATTACCACTCAAGAATCCAAATGGCTCATTATGAATCCCTTTATGGGAAGAGGTGAAAAACACCATCATGTTGGGATGATGTTGGGGAGTGAAAACTCCTAGGTCCAAAAATGGTCAATGAAATGGTGGAGATGGTCTAGAACAAATATTAGCACATAAATGATAATCAGAGTCAACAAAAGATCAATGTTGATAATCATCGACGAGACCTAGAGTTTGATTTTGGATAGGTGGTATTCCACCGCATATCATTAGGGAAGAGAGTTATGACATTTTAGAAGAAGTGAATTCTTAGACCAAGGTACATCGGCCGTTTTGAGATCCTTGATAGCCTTGGAAATGTGGCCTATCGACTTGAACTCCCACTGAGCCTATCTCATGTACATGATGTATTCATTGTATCACTCTTGGGGTATAACATATTGGACCCATCACTTGTACTAAATCTAGTGGTCGTAGAAATGGATAATTACCTCTTCTATGAAGAGAATCTGATGGAGATCTTAGATCATAGGGAAAAAGTTATACAAAATATGACAGTGCACCTTTTTAAGGTGTTGAGGTGAAACCACATGTTTGAAGAGTACACGTGGGAATTATATGATGTGATTAAGCAGAGATACCTTCATCTGTTTAATTGTTAGAAAAAGAAACTTCGAGGATGAATTTTTTTAAGGGGGGACTATTGTAACGACCCAAACCTTTATTAATGAAAATTTCTATTTATCTAAATAAATGTCTTATTATGTAAAATGATTTCATAAAATATATGCACATACATGGTATTATGTTTTTTTATTTTAAAATACCATTATGAATTTTTACCATTGCTAATATTGTCGTTTAATAGTGAACACATGATTAGTATAAATATAGGTCTTTAACAAATCCAATTTACTTAGAAAAAGGAAGTTATGGCCTCATCTAGTAGAATTCCTCCATATGAAGCCCATTTTTCAAATCTCGGAAGGAGGTGGAATCATTGGGAATTTCCCTTGACCACTCCCAAGTTGAGATTCAACACATTATGATTCAACGAATCCTCATACAAAATAAGTGTAAGTCAATTGAGATTACCTCTCCAGCGATGTTATACGAGCCACCCCAAGAGTATGTCACCATCGTACACCTTAACCTTGGGTATTATGCAAGTGTTATAAGGGGTTATGTAACAATTACCTAGAACTATTATTATGTACATTATATTTTTATAGTCAATATAAATTCATTTTTTCATTGTTACTCTATAAGTTATTTTTAAAGAATAGATAGTATTTTTAGTTAATATTAAAATTAAATAGAGAAATATATTTTGATGAATTAATGGTTTTTTGAATTAAATAATATTTTAATACAAAATATTATTTGTAAATTACATTTTATTAAATATTATTGTATAATTTTTATGAATACAATTGTAATTTTTATTAGGGTTTGAAAAATGTTTTTATCAAAACCCATAAATTTTAAATAAATGTCGGTATTTATTTTTAAAGTGAGAATTCATATATTTAGTAAATTATTTAGATAAAATGAATATTATTTTTGGAATCAGGATGTCGAAATTACCCAATGGTGAATTTTTCAAAATTTTCTAACATAGTAGAATTTTAGGGTAAAAATTAAATACGGTTTAAATATATAATTTGATTTATGACATCACAATGACCCAATATTGATGTAATAAAATACTATAAAAGGTGTTTTCAGACAATATATTTTTTACATTTGATTGATGTATTTTTCAATGCCTTAATGGACCCCCCAAGACTTACCAAACATTTAATAATTTTAAAATGATTTCCTTGAGAGTGTAAATCACTACTACAAAATAAAGCCTAATATTTTAATATGTTCATCCATTGGACTTATAAAATAATATTTTCTACTCCGCTTTGGAAAAAAATGTGGGCAAAAACCATGGTTTGGTTTGTTGTATTGATTAGTATAACATGTAGTGTCCAAAACCTAAATAATAATGATTTCCCTTTCTTTTCCTATATAAACCAACTCAATATCCAATTCCTCATCCCTAATACCATTTTGAGATCAAAAATGCATTTCCCTCCTCTCTCTATAATCCTTCAAAGGCACCCCATGATTTGAAGAAGCCTCTATCAAGCCTCTCCCAAACCTTCTGGATCACACATCCATGTAAGGGATTTCTTCCATTCTCATTTTTTTCAAAGTTTCTTTATGTTGTAATTCCCTTTTATTTTCAATTGAAACTATTGGGGTATAATTTTTCAACTTCCCCATTCATATTTACTTATATTTAAATGATTATAGACCTATTTATCTTTTATTAATGCCTCCAATATACACTTTTAACCATGCTGAAATTCAATAAGTAATTTTTCTCTTCTCATTTACTTTCAAAACATTCGTTCATATTATGCATCTAAATTCCATTACATATGTTTGGATATTATCTTACAAGATGACCATACTTTAAATTTAATTTGTAAATGATAAGAGACCCCATTCTCTCCCATCAACACATTTTACTATTTATATTTGACGTCATTAGGTGGCCAAAATTTCCCATGCCAAAATCATCGTTTTAGTGAATACCATAACAAATTATCTATAAGTGGTATTCACCTTTATGATCATATTCATATTGATGATAGAGCTTCATGTAGGTATTACACATTCTTTTCTCATATAATAAATGATGATGTTTAATGATTCCAAGTTATATGATCCATGTAGAACACTTTTACACGAAATGAAATGTTTATAAATGGTGCTACTTGATAACACTCCAATGCATTGGGTAAAGAATAGTTTCATGATACATCATGTGAAATGAGTGTTTAATGATGCCAATTCATGTGAAATTGGGGTTTGTACATTCTTATTCAAGTCCAATAAGGGTTTACTCATGCTCCATGTGCAATCAGCCTTGGCTCTAGCTATTATCCTATTAAATGTTCTTGCCACATTTCCATGTTATGATAATCATTCTATATCATTAATTTATTTTCATATTTAACTTATTCTCAATTGATATTCTTAATTTCTTAACATGTATTATATTATTCATGGTAAGCCTTGTTTACTTCCTTACTAGGATTTATATCTCAACCTTTCACATGTATGTCCTCAGGTTATCCCATGCAATTCTAAGTATGAGGGAATGGTGAGGTCATATAAATGATGTTTTCAATAAATATATTGTGTTCTTATGTATTTTTTCGTTCTGTAATGACCCTAATTTCATAAGACTCTAGACCTATTGATCCTTAATTTTTTATTAAGTTCATGTTTATGTAATAAATCATGTTAAGGGGTGTAATAAAGGGAATATTTATTATAGGATTTGTGAAGAATTTAGGTTATGATTTGTGTAGAATTCAGGTTCCGATTTGTGCAGAATTCAGGTGTCGATTTGTGAATAATTCAGGTTCAAATTTTCTCCAAATTCAGGTTCCAATTTTATCCGAATTTAGGTTATAATGTTTTTCATAATTCTGGTTCCGATTTTGGAAGAATACATGTTCCGATTTTTCCTAGAAACATGCATAGAAAAGTGATTCCAATTTCATTAGAAAATAGGTTCTGATTTTTGTAGAATGCATCTTCTGATTTTTAATAGAAACATTCCCAAAAAAGTGATTCTGATTTCTTCATTCTTCTCCACCATTTCATCAAAAGATTTTATCATGAAAATTTTCAATATCTTATAGAACATATTGACTAGAAAAGAATATTCTATTTTTGGTTAAAATATTTGACATATTTTCTAACTACTGAATTTTCGGTCCTAAAAAACATCCTCTTTCAAAACGCTTCAGCAACAAAAAGAAATATTCTTTCAGAAACATCTTTCAAACTAAGAAAATCCCATAAAACTCATCAAATTATTCCATTATCTTATTATAAAAAATAAAAACTTCTAGAAACCATAAACATCATCATTTTTTATATAAAAATCATTCTTCAAAATGAAAGATTACTTTTCATCAAATAGAGCACTTTGTTAAATCAAAACACCACAAATTTTCTTCAACATCCAATCACTAATTTATAAACAAATGATATAAATATTTAAGAAGATTCACTCTTTTTTCTCCACATGTGGGGACCTATATAGACGAATACCACCACTTCAGGGGGCGGAAATCAATAGTTAAAAAATACTAAATACCAAAATAAAATTCCCATGATTGATTACTGTTTTTAATCACATAAAAAACATTTAAATTTTTTGATATTGAGAGATAGAAAATACATATTACATAAGGATTTTTACCCTATTAAATAAGTGTTTTTATTGTGTTTCAAATTGTAGGTTCATAATGCTTATAATTCCTTAATCTTATTACATAGAAATTTATCAATATGAATAACTGGTAAGTCATTGAAGATAACTCTAAAATATTATAATCTGAATGATCAATATAGTATTCAAAATTGGATAAAGCACACACAACCTAGTCTTGTAAAATTGGAAAATAGATCATGTTTTGACCCTTATTCTGATGTCAATAAATATAAAATTCTCCTTATAATTATATTATAAATTTATGGAAAATTTTTTCAAATTTTTCCACATAAATTCTTTGTAAATAAATCAATTTTAAAATAAATCACATCCATCACAGAGAAAGCATACATGATGTAGTGTGACCCTCATATATAATGTTATTAGTCTATATGTCTTTATAAATTCTATATTAACTTTTAAAAAAATTAATCACCATTAATAAGCAGTTATATAAATTATGAAGTGTCCAATTGATAACATTATCAATAAAAACACTTGAATATTTCATCATATATAGAAATTATTGTATGAACTATTCTTTTATGGTGGAGATTCTTTTTTATGGTGTGATGTTCTTTATAAATCCCCTATATCGAGTCAATGTAAATCTATAAGAACTGATCATAACATCGTACATACCCCATTATACATCATGATCCTACTTTATTAGAACACAATTGGTCAACAATATGATTTATTCCAAAGTAGTATAACACTACTATAATATAACTCAAAACATCATAATGTGTTTCTATACTCTGATTTACTACAAAAAAAAATAAATATTTATTCTGATCAATCCAACTCATATGAAGTATTATTTAAATTAATCCATGATAATATCTTCATTAAATACAACGTGAATCCCCTTTCAATACTCATGAAAATTTTTGTCATGATACAAGTCAAAGAATGCTCATGAAGTAAATGTTATCTAAACATCACATTAATAAATAGTAATATTTTTTTGGGATATTTATGAATATACCATTCATGATAAAATATATATTAATAATTACGTAATTGAGATCAAATCATAACCCCCTTTATTAATTCACTTCCTGGGAGCCTTTAATTCTCTATGACGTATCTCAACAACCACCAATGGCTCCTAAAATATGAAGAAGCATAATAATGTGTTCAATTAGTCCATTGGACATGTATTATAGAATAAATTTATGATATCATGTCATTTCTATGTAGTTTGATTATACTCCCAAGGAGCATTATTTGTTTAATGACCTAAATGGGCTAATAAATGGATAGAGGGGCATTGAATTGATTTTTGATATATGATTGTGACATGTAATGTTTATCTAATTATCTAATAGATCTTTTTAATTAGATGATAATAATGTGGACAGTGATAATGATAAGGATATCTATAATGTATGTATGTTTAATGGTGGTGATGATGTAACTTGAAGAGGGGAAAATACATTAAGGTGGGAACATGATAAAATACTAACTGTCACTATGTTTATAGATTATCTTAACTAATACGGGTTATATTGGACAAACTCAAATTATATATACCTGAAAACTCATAGAAATTCATTATTGTTGGATAGTAGATAAAAAATATATATATGGAAAAATGATTTATGTTGGTGGAGAGAAACTTAGTGATCAATATGTCATATTGATATCTCTATAGGGGACTAAATACTCAAAGTTGTTGATTATGCAGTTCATTCCTTACCAGTGTAGAACTAAAATGTGATGGTGATGTTATAATGAGGTATTTATGGTGTAATAATACTAGGGACTATTATAGAGTGGTACCTAAATGTATAAAACAATATGGTTTTCAATTATTTATTTGTGGGGGTTGTGACATTACACGTGATGTCGAATATTATGGGGTATAGAAAATTAAGGTTTTATTGTATAGAATTAATTTTTTTTGATTAGTTATCTCTTATTAGATTCTTATTCATTAGATATATTTTCTTTATATTCCTTATAAGAATTAATTATCATTCATCATCCTCATTGAGAAATGAAATTTTCATGGAGGAACCTAACTATTATTTTTATATACTCCCCCAATGTTATAAATACTATTTATTGATTCAATTAAAATATATTTTGGTGTAAGGATTCTAGAGATCTTGAGATAGGAGACTTTCATATGGAGGTGAATTACATTATACCTTGATTAAGGTATAATGTATTTGAATTAATTTTTGGTCATTTTACCAATTATGGTTTTTCAATATATTACATGAAATTCATTGATATAAATCATCCTTTTTTGAATCAGTTCATTTTATCCTCCACTGTGATAATATTATTTTTTTCAAAATGGGTAATTTATTCCATATAAGGGTGAAAATATACCAATGATTCAAGTCACCAACACATGTAAAATGAAGGTAGTATTTGGGGGTAATATTTTTTTCTCAATTTAGCATATGTAGAGTCCCCATAGGGATAGTCCATAATAAAATTGAATCTGATATATTGTGTTCTGGATAGAGTTGGGATTCTAAACAAGTAAGGATTTAATGGGTGTTAGTAAAGTATTATTACTAGAAAATAGTATGCGATACAGAACATAGAGCCTATATTTACATAGAATTACTCATATGATATATTCACGGACTACATATATGATATACCAATAGTTATAAAATATTATGCTGAAATTAGAGTCACATAATATGTTTCTATTTAAGAATATTATAGTGTTATTTCATTAAGATTATATGTGTTATTTATATATAATTTTCTAAGGGGGGTAATTTTGTGGGGGCATGGGTAGAAAAATTATAAATATTTATCCTAAAGATGTAATTTGTTTTTTAATTTATAATAATTTTGGAATTACAATGGAAATGACAGATTTAATGAAAAGAGGGCCAACGAGAACCTAAGACTAAACCTTCATGTGTAGACCCATTTATAGTATAGGCATTGAAAATAGTATTGATTAAGTTACCGTAGTGGATTTTCTCTTATTAAAAGAAATACATCACTGGTAATATAACTAAGAAATTGAAAAAGAATATAGAGTCATTTTTTCTTATCCTAAATCCAAATGAAAACTATATACCATCAGTATTGAGTTTTTTGTGATCCTTTCCATGTAAGTTTTAGAATATCATATTTTAATATCACGATATTTGTAAAATAAGATATATTTTTATTTAGAGTGATTTAGAAAGAGGTTATATCAATTTTTCTTAGTATCGATAGGATGCAGGGGATATTGCTGAAATAATAGGGGAGTTATTCTATTCAAGAGTTTGATGAGTTTATTATAAGGATAAATTATTATTCAATTATTTTTATTGATGAGAGGTATATATATTTAAAATTCTAATGTTCAATAATTCCTATGATTAATAGTAATTTTGGAATTCATTTCCTTGAGTTTTTTTATTGAGACAATTGAAAAGGGTGGAACATTGGAGAATTTTATAATTAAGAAAAGATATTTTCTTGGGTCTTCCAAATATATTATCACTTAAAATTGAGTTATATGTATAAGTTCTCTTTATTTTAATTAAATTTTTTATCAAGGATATAGGTGTTAGTAACTGGCATGATTAAACTTCTTTGGTTTGGAAATTATGAATCCATCTAGTGGGATATAGAGAATTCAATGATTCTAATATAGTTGTACTGGATATCACTATTTTTTTACCCATATATTTGATGTTTGTAGAGGATTTTCATGTTTACAGTTACATCTAATAGAAAACCCTGTATGGTTTTTCAATTATATTAATAATTGTTTTTACAATAACATTAGAAGTAATGATTTCTATTAGGACAACCAATAAAGGGTGTTTTTTATGATAATATCATAGAGGATCTCACCAGAAAACATAATAGAGAGCATGTTAAAGGAGATGGAAATGGAATATAGGAGGTGTTGGTTTGGTAAAATCCATTATTTATAAGTTTAATAAGTGAGGAACCATATATTTTTTAAAATAAAATTTACATTTACACCACTCGTTCATTTATACTTGTTAATATGGATTCATATCCTTAAATTTTCATATATTCCCAATTTTATATGTTCATGATTTTATTAGAGAATCATAGGAGGAATTTTTATTTGATTAGAAGGGGTATGAAAGATTATGTGGAAAGAGGTGTTTAGTTGTGAGTTTCATATTGGGATAGATGAATTGTTTTGGAATATAATATTATTATATATGAAACCATGTTATGATAAAGATAAGATGAATTTATTATATTATGGATAATTTCAATTTGATTGTTATATATAAATATAATTTTATCAAAATCTGGATAGAGAATTTGTAGATATTATTGGGTAGATATATTATTATTATTAGAGGATATCGATTGAATCACATTACATTACAGCTTTGTTGGGGATCTAGATGATTTATATAGTCAATATCATGATAAAATAGTTTCCAAGAGTAGTAATACATTATGTTGAAGTTGATACTAGATTATATGTGTTGTATTTTTTATTAATGGTTTTTTGTAAACATGGAGTCTTCATGAAGTGAAGATAATATATTAAGTAAAAAGTGAATATTTTTAATGGATATTGGAAAAAAGGAAAAATAAGAACTCTGTAATTATTAATAAGTTAATGGAAATTATAAGAGACATCTTGGAAGTATGGATTTTATTTTTATGGTCATAAATCATATGTAAAATTTTATTCCTTTCCTTAAGAATGTTTTTGAGAGTCACAAATGATGGTGGAAAAATGTGTTTGATGATTGGATTTCCATGTAAAATTTATAATGAAAAAGGTAATACATCAGAGTGTCAGTATAAGAATATTTATAATAGGGTGTTTATTTTTTAAAAACACTATACAAAATTATTCATGAAAGGGTGACCGTATAAAGAAATCAACCACATAAAAGATTCACATAATTAAATCTCCTGCACAAAGAATGTATAATGATTTACTATTATTGGATAATGTAAGTGTGACTATGTAATGAGACCCGGATATAAATGAAAATAACACTATAATGGGACACATGATAAGTTCCTTTTAAATAGAAATCCTTTTCATTCATTTGTAATTATATCAAGGTTTCATAATTAGTTTTTAAATAAAATATTCTTATTGATGCATGGTAGGATGTTCTAAATTGAAATTTATATAAAAATTAAATATTTTGTCCAAATAATTGATTTGATAAATATGTTGGAAGGTACCAAGTAAAGTGTTCATCATTGAAATAAAATATCTCAATTAATAGTTTAGTTTTATATCTCCCACAAGGTTTGAAAGAGTGGATATAAATAGTGGGAAAGATATTTTATTTGATTCATTTATGATCAATTTAATAGTCCTAGAACAATGTTTGATTTTTTGTGTGAGTCAACATATGATTCATGTGTGATTTGAATTCAATTTATCCAAATATGGGTATACGGAATTTTGAACACTATAAAATTTTTATTATGGTGTTTTGTCAATTACTAGTGCTAACATAATAAATGATAAAATATATCATATGTTTTTCTATTTGTATTCATGTAGAATTATAATGATGAAAGGGAATACGTATTTATATGATTATTCTATACCAAAAGTTGAGGTTCCTCAATTTCCATTGTAGCTTTCCTAAATATTCAAATGTATTTTTAAATGCATTATGTAATCATTGAAAGAAGAATTAATAATAAAAATATTATTTAAAATTAAATATTGTGAAAATTATTGCATGTTTCATGAAATTATAGACAAATGAGTTTTTCTGTAGGGTTTTTTTATATCCAATTCTTTAGTGAATTTAAAATATTAAATGAAACAATTCATGATATTTCAAACATAGGTATTTTTAGATATTTGAATTCAATTATTTATTTTGATCTATAGGTAACATTTTGAAAATGATAAATAATATATGGAAGAAGATGACCAATTACACCATACATATTATTGTATGTGTTCATAAAAAATAAGTAATAGTGTGAGACATGATAAAATTGAAAATATAAAAATGATTTCTTATCATAGATGAAAAAAAATTGATGCGGATTTTTTGGATAATTCGTGTTTATGGATGCTGAGAAAAAAATTAATTTTAATCCTTTGAAATTTTTTGGAATGCAGTAAAAAAGAAAAACCGAATTAAGTGAGAAGAAAAAATAAGTTTATTGTGAAATTATGTTATAACGGAATAATAAAAGTAGAGTTATTGAACAATATTAGAACAGTGGAACAAACAATTATGTGCATTAATGTTTTTGAACAATATAAGATGTTCAATTTCCTGAAAATATGCAAGTATGAAGATAAATAATAATGAAAATGAATCACATAAATTCAATTAGAGTTTAAATTGGTAAAACTATTCAATTATCCCATAATAAATATTTTCCCATACAATAATCAGCTTATTAATCATCCAGTTATTAGTAATATTTCCATATTCATATTTTAGTAGTTATTGGAAAACTAATAGATTTTAACTAGTACTATAAATATACAGATCATTTATGGATTCAAACATTCTCCTACTAATTTTGGAACATCCATGTCTGTTAAAATTTTGTGATCCTTAATTTCCAGAACAATAATCTCCTTCATCGTTTGAGTATGAAATTTTTAATAAATATTATAATAAAATATAATAAATGACATTTTATTACACCATGTTGATAAAAAGGTTATAATTTTTCCCAAGGGTTGATTTTGGTCGAAAATATCTCATACAATTATATTAGGAAAAGTTTTACTGTAATTCTATATTATTATAATATTATCTTAACCATTAATAACCCAATTTACCTTTAACTATGGGAAATAAAATACTAAAATTACTTTTCATCAAAATTTAGATTGATCTTATTGAAACAATTTTTTCATACTGATTACATCCATGTATTTTCCTTTTTTAAAAATTAAATTCATTAATGTCATTAAATTATGTTTAAGACTAATCTCATAGGTGTGGCAAGTAGGTGAGTAAAAGAGAAGTTCAAAATATCAATAAGATTTTGTATCTAATTTCAATATAAAATTATTCTATTGAAAAAATATCATTAATAAATTAATTATTTAACTACAATTACATTAAAAATATGTTTAATGTATAATCTTAATTTAAATGAAAAATCAATTTTTAAACTACAAAGAAGTATTTTCCACAATTTATCAAAAATAGAAACATTTCAAAAAAATACCAAAATATCATGAAAAGTAAATTTTGATACCTATCTTATAATAAAGAAGATTATTTTATCAAATATAAATTATAAACTTCTCAATAACTTGATTTAAAATGGGTTCACCATCAAAAAGTGATAAATTTATTTTTTATCAAAACAATGTTTTTAACTATAAAACAAGATTTATCATATAAGTTATTGAACATTTTTTATTTTTTAATTACTATCTAATTAATAAATATAAAAGACTTATTTAACCATTACCTAACTTGTTACAACATTACCTTATTATCTCCCTTATAAATATCAAGGATCTTCCACCAGTTGTAATTATTTTTTTACGCAACACTTATTTAACTCCTAAAAATAGTATTTATATAAAAAACAATGAACTATACCATTACATTCAATATTCTTATAAAAATATAATTTTTGTTTTCACAAAATTACTAATATATACATCATTCATAGTGATATGAAGAACATCTGTGGTAGTAGAAAGAAGATATAGAAATGTACTCTCTCTCTCCATAGATGGAATGACACCCCATCAAACATTAAAACAACATGATTGTTCATAATATTGGTCAAATATATATATAACATCAATAACGTATAATTAGAAATGAAATGGAACAACTATGACCCTTATGAGTAACATTACTTTCTACTCTTGGTGGAATCCATTTCTCATGTTCTATGGATCGAATAAAAATAGAGAACGGGTCGTTGAATCTGTTGTACATTTTTTCTAATTTTCAAAAAATTAATAAACATAACCCCTAGAAATTGTTTTGATTTATTTCATTATCATAATTTAAAAAATAATTATGCATGAAATTATATAAAGAAATTATGGAATGCACGATTTATAATGTGATAACCTACATCTTTTCCATATCCACTTGTGTGGGTCAATAGAAATCCACTATAATGAATAAGTGAATAAAAACTGTGCCAAATCCCATCAAACTCCTTCTATCTCCCAATAAGAATGATTATATTGACTCCCATTAGTTTACAATGTTTTCTTATAGAACAATTGTGCCAAAAAACATAATAAAAACTTTTTTGAATATGATCCAAAAATGCTGAGTCTCGATCCTCAGTCTTATTTGGTTAAGTCTAATCTTATCAGTACTGTAAGGTTGATTCTGAATTTTACTTTCTAAAACACTCAAAGAACCCATTTTTCAATACACTGGAATTTTTTCACATTGAATTCTCTAGAGATTCTCCTTTTTGTGCGTGTTTTAATGTTTCAACTGAACAAATGATCGGAGTGAATATTTATAGAAAACTAAAAAAAAAGGCGAGAATCTTGATAATCCTTCCCACTTCCTGAAATCTCAAAAACTAATAAAATCATTTTCCTAAAAAATTCAAATTTGACTTCATCAAACCTCTTTGAATTTCACAAATATTTACACAAAATTGAAACTCATGTTGTAATTATTGAACTCTTTACTCAGTAAAATAATATTGAATCTTGGTTCTAATTTTTCTAGAAAGATGAACAGAAATGTTATTTAGATTTTCATAGAAAAATTCTTAGAAATGATGTCTAGATATTATTAGAAACATTATCAACATTATGGTACACATTTCTAAGAAACGTCCTCAAAATTTGGTTTAGTTTACTCAAAAAATTACTCATAAAAGTGTTTTAGTTTTCTCTAAAACTTTCTCAAATAAGTGGATTATTTTTCTCAGAAACAAGTATTTGATTTTTTCAGAAAAAAGGTATCAATTTTCTCAAAATTCAGGTTCCTATTTGCTCAGAATTCAGGTTATGATTTTCTCCAAAACCATATTCCAATTTTTTGTAGAATTCAGGATCTGATTTTCATAGAATCTATGTTCAGGTTTTTGTAGAATTCAGGTTCTGATATGTTGATAATTTATGTTAATATTTTCACAAAATTTAGGATCTGATTTTTTGTAGAATTCAGGTTTCGATTTGTGCAAAATTCAGGATTTGATTTGTGTAGAATTAGCATTATGATTTTTTTTAAAATTAGGTTCTGATTTGTGCAAAATTAAGTTTCTAATTTTCTTTGAATTCAAGTTATGATTTTCTCAAAATAAATTTTGATTTCTATAGAATCAGGTTTCTGATTTGTGCAAAATGAAAGTTCTTACTTTTCTTAGAAACATACTTATAAATGTGATTCTGATTTTTTAAGAAAATAGGTTCCAATTTGTGTACAATGTAGGTTCTGATTTTTTTAGAAAAATGCTCAAAATCATTATTATGATTTCTTTATACTTCACTACCATTTCTTCAAATTCTATTATAATTAAACATGCCATGATCTTATATATCTTCTTGATCAGTAAATAATCATCTTATTTCATTTTAATGGTTTTCTAAATTCTCAATATTATGACTTTTCAGTCTTCAACAAAAACCTCTTTCAAAACAATTCCGCAAAAAATGTAATTATTTCAGTAGCATGTTCCAAACACAGCAAATCTTTTGTTTCACTTCTTACAAAAAAGGAAAACTTATGGAATCCAAAAATTTCATCTTCATGTATATGAAAAACATTCTTCAACAAGAAAGATAAGTTTTCAAAAAATAAAAAACATTGTTTAAACAAAACACCACAATGGTTCTTCAATTTCCCCCAATTAATTTGTTGACAACCCTTGTTAACAACTTTTCTAACTATAAGATTTTTTAATAACTCATATTTTTCAAGAAACTCATGTTTTTTTACATTTATGAAAACATGTCCTTTCTCAAAAAAGATTTTCATGACACCACACTACTGGATAAAGTAATGTTTTAGAGGGAATTCCATCCCTCGGTGGCAAGTAATTTTTTGTCCATATAAAGATAACTTCCCCACACATTTCTTATTCTACTAATTTAATCCATTCCTTTCTCGTTATTTATTTTCTCTCCCCCATTATAAGATAATTTCATCTCCAGACTCAAAAATATAAAGGTAAGTAAATCTTCTTACAAAGAAAATGGCATTCCATTATCTCCCCCACAATCATAAAAATAATATGCACTAAAGTGGGGGTTCATTAAGAGGTTTATGAATACATGGGATGGGGATGAACATGAAGTTATAGCCTCAATTCAACAAACATTTCCTTTGACATTGTGTTTGTAAAGACATCAGCAATCTGAAACTTTATTGGAAATGTATTCTAGAAAATATCTCTATGTGTAAATTTATCTTTTATAAAGTGAAATTTATATTAATGTGTTTCAATATTGAATGCTGGAAAGGATTATTATAAATATCATTTTCACTCTGATCATCACAATGTATCTTCAATGATTTATAAACTTTTACTTTCAAATCATCCAATAGAAATTCATTCATTAAATTTGAGTGTAATCCTGAGTGGCTGCAACATATTTGGATTCAGTTGTGCTTAATTTTACTGAACATTCTTTAATATTGTACCGATATACACAACATTCACCCAAAAACAATTTCCCCCTATGGATGGATTTATATCATTACAATCTCCATCCTAATCATTATCAGTATAACCAACCAATATCATCTCACTATTTCTTTTGTATACAAATCTATGTGATGTTGTTCCTTTGACATATCTCAAAATCCTCATTATAACCAACATTTGTGATTTTTTGGGATTACATTGACACTTGGAACACAAATTCACAGCATATAAAATATTAGGCCATGAATTTGTAAGGTAATGAAGACATCCTATCAACTTTAAAAAATCATTTTGATTCACACTTATTCCAGATTCATCTTTACTCAATTTTGTGCTCACTGAAATAGGAGTTGCATCTTATTTGGATTTGGACATCCTAAACTTCTTTAAAAATTTCCTAAAATTCTTTTATTAATATAAGAATATATATTTTTCTTCATTGATGAACTTTTAAGCCACAGAGGAATGTTAATTCTCCTAGTATTAACATTTAAATGTTCATCTTCATCTCTTTAACAAACTCTTAAAAACACTTTTCTTCATCCCCAATAAAAAATATATCATCCAAATAAACAATTACAATTAATGTTTCTGAGCCTACATTTTTCACATAAAAGTTTCTATCAACTTTTCCTTTAAAAAAGTTCTTCATTATCAAATAATTATTGAACTTCGAATACCAAGCACATGGAACATGTTTCATCCCATACAATGATTTCTTTAATTTAAAAAATAAATCAACCTCATCATGTTAAAACCCATAATTTTGTTTAATGTAAACTTCTTCCTAAATATTATTATTTATGAAATATAAAATTACATCCATCAGATAAACGATGTAATTACTATTAACAGCCACTACAAGAAACATTTGAATTGTTTCTAGCCTTGCAACAGGGGACGTAGAGATGTTGGTTTGTCTAGTGTAGGGGTTTTGAGGCCCTAGTTATTAGGAACTTCCTTCAACACCCCTTGTGGTGGGGAGTTTGGTTAGCAATGGTAAATTTTCAAAGTTGTGTACCTTCATTCAGTTATAATAGTGGAGATACCCATGATAGTTCTCAGAAAAATGTCTTTGGAATGAAACAATGTTGGTATATAGAGACCCAAAGCTTTATGTTCATAGAAATTACATTACATTTCCAAAATACTTAATAAATAACAGAAATAGACACCAAAGAACCATAATAGTTTAGTGTCTTTGGAAACATCGAACATAATCTTCTAATCATGGTGAATGATTTTCAACATCTCCCATAAAGATCTTCCCCTATTGTTTTCTTACATAAAAACTTTCTTTATATCATGAGGAAAAGAAAACATAAAAAGGGTGAGCTCAAATGCTAAGTAAGGGTAAAGTTAGAGAACATAAAACAATCCATAAAAATTAGAATGCAAAAACATGAACATAAAATTTAAACATCAAAATCTTGAGCAATGACATAAATCTTGGAAGTACGTAAGGCATATATCATAATGGAACGTCAATCATTATAAAATATCATGGGAATAAAACATGTAATTTTGGAAAACCATTAAACACATGATATGATTTCCATTATAGCCAAGGCATTGCTTCCAAATCAATCTTAGATGACAAATTACCTTCCTGAATCGAGTTCACTCCTCGTTCGAGTTCTGTATCACTGAACCAGATTATCTTACCAATCCATCCATGTCTATATCATGATATATAAATCTTTACCCAATACATTGGAGGGAGATATAGTTCCCACCCATCTCATAATGAAATCATTCTTACATGTGTCACAACAAAAACATAAATAATTCATCATAACCCAAAGAATAAAATGGGTTTCCTAAACATCATACCATCATAACATAATCCATATAAAAAATGGATATCATTTCATCATAAGAAAAGTTAAACCATTTAAATCATAGAGATATTATACTAGAAACATACACATATGAAATAATGTCATCTTATATGGAAAATGGTTTTGATAAATCACTTGAAATTAATTCTTGAGGAAAATATTCATTCTTCTTCAAAATAATTTTATTTTCACAAAATACCATGAAATTTTAAAAGAAAGGGATTTTGTTGAAAATAGTCATGAAATCATGTAAAGTAATATTCATGAAAATAAGGTGTTATAAAACCTTAAAAATCCGTTCATTCCGTATAAGTTAAAAATCATTCTCCTCATACTTTTAACGGAAAAGTCAAAAAGGACCACGTATGGTAAACAAAACAAAATATTCCATCCATAACACAAAGTAAAATTCAAAGAGGGGTAAAAATGACTTTAAAAATACATTCAAGAATATTAAACACCTTATTAAAAACATTTTTATAGACAATGATGAATAATATACCCCATTAAATACTTACGTATAAGCAATCTCAAGTAAAAATGAGATTTGTAAAATTATTACTTCCATTATGTCTGATATGCTTCATATGTATCCAAAACTCCTGAATATTGATTTAAATAATATCATTGACTTATTTAAGAATCACATTTATTGTTATTATTTCATATATGGTTCACTTATTACATTATATTACATGTTCTTATGTAAATGCCATGTTAAAATGGCGTTTTGGTTAAAATCATTTTATTTATTGTACGTTTTTGGACTTGTTATTCTTGATATTATTATTACATATATCTTGATTTACATACTTCTAGAATTTAAATCATGATTTATATTTCATATACAGTCATTATATATATATATATATATGAAATTAAATTCACCGTTCATGGAGACGGTACGCCATACGTACGCATGAATGTTGTTTTCCTTTCTTTATTGACTTGAATGAAAGTAAGTAGGAGAAATATATATATATATATATATATATAATTAAAGTATATATTTCAATATTATTCATTATATATACTTTATAATCATTCTTGATTGGTTAACATGGAGAATTAATCTCATCGCGTCGTGGAGACCGTAATCCGTACGTACACATGAGCGATGATATCATTCCCATAATTATTGAATTGAATTAGAGTGGATGATATAATATCTGAGAATAAATATTATGGTATAATAACTATATAAAGTTATTATTTACACCATTATACCCATCCAAGTAAGGTGGTGGTGGAAAAACAGATTACACCACGGCATAGAGACGGTATTCTGTACCTACGCACACGTGGTGATTTAGTTTTCTGTAGGATGGATAGAAGGTGAAATGGGGTTGTTTCATATATATAATAACATATAATTATATTAGTGACACTGATGTTATTACTTTATAATGAAATAACTAAAGAATAATAAGTTGAAGAATAAAGAAAACATGATTGAATCAGTAGAAGAGATTACCTCTTCTTCGACGCACCTCTTTTAAGCTTCCTCTAAAGGCACTAGAGTTGGTCTTTTGAGAATACCAGAACCTATATAATGTTTCTAGGTAAGTTGGGAAGTTAAATATTTAGGTTTTGGCTGATCATGAAAGCTCAAATTTATGTAAAGAGAAGAGGGAGGAGGTTCCCTTTTATAAGGGAGGAGATGAGCACCTTAGGAAAAACATAAAATATTATTTTATAATAATGTCATATTCAGTTTATAATATCTCCAAATTGATTTATTTATAAGATAAAGTTGTTATGGGTCTTAATCATCTAAAAAATAGGTTTTATACAAGTTTAGGTTATAATTTTAACTTTATCATTTAGATTTAACTCTATGTTAAATAATTTAACTTTTACCGTGTCTTCTTCTTTTATTACACTATATGGTTAATAAACTTACTATAACATTCCAAACGAACCCCAAGTGGATCATTATTAATATATATAACCTTATCCATGTAAATTTTCCGAACCTTAGATTTTTATGAATACATTAAAAATTAATAATATAATATTTGTTTTAAAAACAATTTTATGTCAATTTCAAAACTTTTTGGTAATTGATTTTTGTGAAACTCATAACAGAATTATTAGTTAGAAAAAAGTTAATTAAATCAATACTAACATGTCATATTAACCTAAAAAATTATTTTAATTCATAAAAAGTCTCAAATTACATTTATTTTGGTATTTATAACATCAATTATGTTAATATTTCATTAATAAGGTAATTATTGTATCATCATTGTATCATAAATAAATTACATTATTTAAAGTATAAAAATTAGAAATAAAATACCATTATGTAGGAAATATTTTTATCTTTCTAATGAATATTTATATTTGAATTTATCTTATGTATAACCCCATATTAAAAATAATGTATTTATTAAACATTGATTTTATCTCTTTTAACTCTTCTTTAAATAAAATAAAAATAAGTGTCCTAATCTAATCCAAGTGGATCTAAAGGGTAATATTTGATTCCAAAGGTTGTTATTTGTCTAATTACACTTATCAATTAGAATTAGGACATGTTTTATGGTAATAACAATATCATTTTTACCCTTAATTACCCAATTTACTTTTAACTGTGGTAAATAAAAGTAAAAAGTTACTATTCACCAAAAATTACGTTTATCTTATTGAACCACATTTTACGCCTTGATATCAACCATGTCATTCAGATTTTTGAAATTCAACTCACGGAAGCGGTAAAATTAATTTTTATGTAGAATTTCAAATTCTCCTAGGAGGAGGGTAAAAGACGGTGAAAAGTTCAACAAAATTTTTATATATCTAAAATTATTATAAAATGACTCCAATGAATTACATTGAACTTATATAAGTATTATGTATCTATATGGAACAAAAATAAATTTAAATAAAATAAATGGTTATTTAAATAAAAAGTTAGTTTTAACCAATAACTTAGTGTGTTCACTATTCATCAAAAATTGAAAGCTTTCAAAAATTTCCAAAATTTCACCCTAGGATAATTTTGATATTCCAAATCTAAAAATGAAGTCCATTTTAAAAGATAAAATTTATTAAATTTCAAAAAGTGTGAATTTCTATTCATAACGGCTAGTTTATATAATATTTTAATAACTTATCGTTGTTTAGTGAAACATGGTATTGCGTACAACACACGCTATCGTGGAAGGTCGTGATTGCGTGTAAAGCAAGACAAGTAAGGGTTGCGTGTAGTGCAAGATTTATTTGTTGTTGTGTATAATTGAATCCAACCATATTTCATTTATTTATTGAATATATATATATATATATAAACTCAATGTTATGTAGAATAACTTCTATCAAACGAACATGAAATTTTGTGTAACACGATCCAAGAATAGTGTTGCATATACTGCAAGCTAATATAGTGTTTCATATAGCGCAAGATAATATTGGTGTAGCATACAACACATGACATCAAATAAATTAAAAATAATACTTCTCATAAAATCTCAGGGTGTTACATTCTACCCCCTTAAAATGAATTTCTCCCTCGAAATTCGTCGAGGATATAAATAATTTACTACTTTAAAGTTTCATTCATAGATACCCACATCGTAAAAAGGAATACTAAAACTTAATTTTAAGAACTAATGTATAAAACGTAACAGTTACACAAATTAACTCATCACTAGGTTTCCACATAGAAGAACATAGGTGAAAATATGGATATGGAAGAGAAATATAACCATCATGTTCTGATGGGGAGTGGTAGAGGACATGGCTATGAAAAATCCAACAATCACAAGGCCATAAATTTGTGATGAAGTAAGGTACCATCTGATTCATCAGATATAAGGTCACTAGGAATACATTTTTGGTTTTCAAGATCATTTCCATAATGTTAAAAGAAATACTTAATTGATTTTGGTACAATCTTATTGTTGTTTGTTTCTTGAACAATTTCTACTTCATCTCTTAATGAAATGAAGATGAATTTGGCTTCCGTGAAGTGTTAGTAGATCATGCGATAGAATGATAGTTCATTCCATCAATCTCAAACATAATGTTAGAAAAGGTTATATACATAAATCCATCTTATGGTGAGATTAATCGTATATAGTTCTAAAAATGGACTTATACTTCATCTATCATCCTGGTTAATAAAATGAAACAAGTTTCTAATAACTAGAGACTTTCTGTAGGCCAGTGTTTGGCACTAAAGGCATGTCACACTTCGGTTCTGGGTTCGATTCCCGCAGCCTTTTCTGGCGCAACGGGTTGTTGCCCGTCCTATGGGATGTCATTTTTCTAAAAATACACTATTATAAGTTTAAAAAAATTATATCAAAAAAAAATTCTATCCTTAAAAAATACTATCTGATGCCCAACATAATCTAGGCCAACCTTAAGACTTATCCAAAAAAAATCTATCCAATTTCACAGTATAAAGAAATTGATTACTGGAAATGTCATCTACCGAGCATGTGAATACCATTATTTATCCCTTATATATCATATGATATATCTTGTTGGTGACATTACAAACATGTGAATACATTAATCAAGTATTCTCTTAAAAAATGAATACCCATTGAACCTTAGTGAAAACATGAATGATGTCAAAAGTTAACTCTTTCCACATACAAAAATCCCAAAATTTCTATATACTCAAACGATGATATAACATTGTCCTTATATCAGTGATGATCTCTTTTAATTTTCTCTGTATCCCTTCATTATGCGCATACCGACTTCGTTCCAAAAATATTTCAATCACTTTTCATGGTTACTAGTACCATTTAATTATTAAAAACCAATATATAGATATTCCAAAATTCCATGATAAGGGTTGCGTGTAGTGAAATATTTCATTGTTGTTGTGTATAATTTAATCCAACCATATTTTATTTATACATTGAATATATATATATATAAAAACTCAATGTTGTGTAGAATAACATCTATCAAACGAACATGAAATTTTGTGTAACACGATCCAAGAATAGTGTTGCATATACTGCAATCTAATACGGTGTTGCATATAGAGCAAGATAATATTGGTGTAGCATACAACACAGGAAATCAAATAAATTAAAAAGAATACTTCTCATAAAATATCAGGGTGTTACATTCTACCACCCTTAAAATTAATTTCTCCCTCGAAATTCGTCGGGGATATAAATCATTTACTACTTGATAGTTTTGTTCATAGAAACCCACATCGTAAAAAGGAATACTAAAACTTAATTTTAAGAACTAATGTACGAAACATAACAGTTACCCAAATTAACTCATCACTAGGTTTCCACATAGAAGAACATGGGTGAAAATATGGATATGGAAGAGAAATCTAACAATCATGTTCTGATGGGGAGTGGTAGAGGACATGGCTATGAAAAAGCCAACAATCACAAAACCATAAATTTGTGATGATGTAAGGTACCATCAGATTCATCAGATATGAGGGCACTAGGACAACATTTTTGGTTTTCAAGATCATTTCCCTAATGATAAAAGAAATACTTAATTGATTTTGGTACAATCTTACTTTTTTTTGTTTCTTGAACAATTTCAACTTCATCTCTTAAAGAAATGAAGTTGAATTTGTCTTCCATGAAGTGTTAGTAGATCATGTGATAGAATGAATGGTCATTCCATCTATCTCAAACATAAGGTTAGAAAAAGTTATATACATAAGTTCATCTTATGGTGTGAATAATCGTATATAGTTCCAAAAATAGACTTATACTTCATCTATCAACCTGGTTAATAAAATAAAACAAGTTTCTACTAACTAGAGACTTTCTATAGGCCAGTGGTTGGCACTAAAGGCATGTCGCACTTCGGTTCTGGGTTTGATTCCCGCAGCCTTGTCCGGCAGGACGGGTTGTTTCCCATCCTATGGGTTGTCATTTTTCTAAAAATACACTACTATAAAATTAGAAAAATAATATCTAAAAAAATTCTAGCCTTAAACAATACTATCTGATGCCCAACATAATCTAGTCCCACCTTAAGACTTATCCAAAAAAATCTATCCAATCTCACAGTATAAAGAAAATGATTACTGGAAATGTCATCTACCAAGCATGTGAATACCATTATTTATCCCCTATATATCATATGATATATCTTATTGGTAACATTCAAAAAATGTGAATACCATAACCAAGTATTCTCTTGAAAAATTAATACCCATTGAACCTTAGTGAAAATATGAATGTTGTCAAAAGTTAACTCTTTCCACATTCCAAAATCCCAAAATTTCTATATACTCAATCCATGATATAACATTGTCCTTATATCAGTCATGAGCTCTTTTAATTTTCTATGTATCCCTTATTTATGCGCATACCATCTTCTTTCCAAAAATATTTCAATCACTTTTCATGGTTACGGGTACCATATAATTATTAAAAACCTATATATAGATCTTCCAAAATTCCACGATATTGTAAATGAGATTCCATGATACTGTTTTGAAATTTCATTACATAAACACTTAATCATTACACAACATCATTTTCATACTCAACATCACAAATAGTGATCGCATGTGACTTCCCTTTATCCTTTTCCTTAAGAGGATGCTCACGTTGATCATCATTAACCCATGGATTAGGACATTCACTAGCATAATGCCCCATTTCCTTGCACTTGAACCATTGAAGTGTTGGTGGATAATTCTATGTAGTCTTTTCTCTATTCACATAATTAGATATATTTTTTCCATTACTTCGACACTCAACAGCTCGATGACCTTCTTTTCCACACTTAAAACATTTTATAGTACCTTTTAGGCAAACTCCACCATGCCTCTTTCCACGCTTTGATCATAAAGAAACATTTATCTTCTTTTCACCATTGTTCAGAGATTTCTCCTTGAACTCCATCATTCATTTTTTGTTAAATACCCAAGATGTATATGTAACACCAACTTCCAGTTCAACCTTGATAGAACAATGCACAATTTCATCATAGCTACTGATGTCTCTTATCGCTAATTCCCATCAAAGACTTGGTTTTAATCCACTAAATAATCGATCAACTTTTCTTTCAGTTTTGATGATAAATATAAATGCATACCTTTCAAGCTATGTAACTTTTACCTCATATATGAGAACAGATTCATCAATATTTTTCTTAATCTCGAGGAACTTATTTTCCATATTTGTTCAAAGAATATGAGGGAAGTACTTATTGAAAAACAAGTTCTTGAACTCATCCCATTCCATGGATTCAATTTCATCTTGGGACCTTGTATTCTTAATTAGAGTCCACCACTGTACTGCTTCACCTTCTAAATGGTAAACATCCAAAATTAATTTTTCATTATTTAAACAGTGAACTATTGAAAATATCTTTTCAATGGTATTGATCCATTGTTCAGCAACAAGTGGACCAGAAGACCCACTAAAAGAAGGTGGACATTTCCTCATGAAGGACTCAATAGAATATTGTTCCCTTCTCTACTCGTTTGGAAGTCCAGAATGATTCATAGCTTGTGTAAGTATAGAAAAAAGATTTTGTACTCCATCTCCCATTACATTGGTTTTTTGAGGAGGAAAATCATTGTATTTCCCATTACATTGATCAACATGGTTCCTTCGGGTTCTGGCCATCGTCTAAAACCCAAAAAGAATAGTGTGACAGAAAAATATCATGCTAGGAAAACGACATAATAAAGTGGGAGTACCTTCAATATCTTGTATCTTAGTTTTAATTCTATGATCATTACCGTAATTCTAGGACTATAACCTATAGTTGTACCTAACCTTAGGGACATCCCTAGACATACCTCAGAAATATCTCTAGGGATCTCACTAAAGTTTTTACATCCTAGTTTCCAAAGGTTGAATAAACCATTCCTATGATACCAACTATAGAGACCGAAAGCTTGATTTACATGGACATTACTTTACTTTTTCAGAATACTTAATACATAACGAAAATAGACACCAAAGGAATAAAACATATTCGTGTCTTCGTAACATGGAACATAATATTCTAATCATGGTGAAAGATCTTCAACATCTTGCATAAAGATCTTCCCCTTTTGTTTTCTTACCTAAAACCTTTCTTTATATCCTGGGGAAAATAAAACAAAAAAAGGATGAGCTCAAATGCTCAGTAAGGGTAAACATAGAGAACATAAAACAATCTATAAACATTTTAATGAAAAAACTTGAACATAAAATCTAAACATCAAAATCTTGAGAAGATACATAAATCTTGGAAGTACGTAAGGCATATATCATAATAGAACATAAATCATGATAAAATAGCATGGGAATAAAACATTTCATTGTGGAAAACCATTAATCACATGATATGATTTCCATAGTATCCAAGGAATTGGTGCCAAGAAAATATTATTGGACAAAGTCCCTTCCAGAATCGAGTTCACTCCTCGTTCCAATCTTGTATTACTAAACCAGATTAACTTACTATTCCAGCCATGTCTATGTCATGAGATATAAATCATTACCCAATGCATTGGAGGGAGATATAAGTCACACCCATCTCATAATGAAATCTTTCATACGTGTGCCACAACATAAACATAAATCATTTATCATAACCCATAGAATAAAATGGGTTTCATAAACATCATCTGATCATAACATAATCCATATAAAACAAATGGATATCATTTCATCATAAGAAAATTGAAACCTTGTAAATCATATAGACATTATACTTGAAACATACACATATGAAATAATTTCATCTTAGATGGAAAATGGTTAGGATAAAACACTTGAAATGAATTCATGAGGAAAATATCCTTTCTTCTTAAAAATCATTTTATTTTTACAAAATGCCACTCAATTTTAAAAGAAAAGGATTTTGTTGAAAATATTCATGAAATATTGTAGAGTAAGATTCATTAAAATAAGGCATTATAAACCCATAAAAATCCGTTCATTCCATATATGTTAAAAAACATTCTCCTCGTACTTTTAACGGGAAAATCAAAAAGTACCACGTATGGTAAACAAAAAAAATTCCTTCCATAACACAATGTAAAAGTCAAAGAGGTTTAAACATGAAATTAAACATACATTGAAGAATATTAAACACCTTATTAAAAACATTTTTATATACATGGATGAAAAATATACTCCAGTAAATACTTTCGTATAAGCAATCTCAGATAAAAATGGGATTTGCAAAATTATCCCTTACCTTATGTCTAATATGCTTCGTACCTATCCAAACCGTTTGTATAATGATTTATATGATTTCATTGACTTATTTAACAATAATATTCATTGTTATTATATCATATATGGTTCACTTATGACTTTATATTACCCATTCTTTTGTTAATTCCATGATAAATCAGTGTTTTGTGTAAAATCATTTTATTTATCGTACATGTTTGGACATTTTATTCTTGATATTATTATTACATATTACATGATTTACTTACTTCCAGATTGTAAATAATTATTTTTATATCATATATATTCAGTATATATATATATATATATGATAGATAAATGAAATGAAATACACTGTTCATGGAGACGGTAGGTCGTATGTACGCATGAACGATGTTTTTCGTTCCTTATTGACTTGAATGGAAGTAAGTAGAAGACATATATATATATATATATATACAGTATCTTTATCATGTCATATATTTCATTATTATTCATTATATATACTATATAATCATTCTTGAATAGTTAACATGGAGAATGAATCTCATCGCATCGTGGAGACGGTAATCCGTACATACGCACGAGCGATGATATCATTCCCATAATTATTGAATTGAATTAGAGTTGATGATATAATATATAAGAATCAATATGATGGTATAATAACTATATCTAGTTATTCTTTACACCATTATACCCATCCATCTAAGGTGGTGGTGGAAAAGTAGATTACACCACGGCGTGGAGATTGTATTCTGTACGTACGCATGTGTGGTAATTTTGTTTTTTCTAGGATGGATAGAAGGTGAAATTGGGTTGTTTCATATTTATAATAACATAACTGTATATTAGTGATACTGATGTTATTACTTTATAATGACACTACTAAGGAAGAAGAATTTGAAGAGGAAAGAAAACATGAAAGAATATGAAGAAGAGATTACCTCTTCTTTGACGCACCTATTTTAAGCTTCCTATTAAGTCAATAGTGTTGGTATTTTGAGGATAAAAGAACCTCTATAATGTTTCTATGGAACTTGATAAGGGAAATTTTTAGTGTTTGGCCGATCTTTAATGCTCAAAATTATATAAAGAGAAGAGGGAGGAGGTTCCCTTTTATAAGGGAGGAGAGGGGAACCATAAAAAAACATAAAATATTATTTTATAATAAAGTCATATTCAGTTTATAATAGATTAAAATTGATTTATTTCTAATATAAAGTTGGGATGGGTAGAAATCCTCTCAACCAATTGGGTTTAGACAGGTTTAGGTTACTATTTTAAAATTATCATTTAGATTTAACTCTAAGTTAAATAATTTGACTTTTACCGTGTCTTCTTGTTTTATTACACTATATGGTTAATAAAAATACTATAACAAGTAAAAAGAACCCCAAGTTGTTCACTATTAATATATATAACCTTATCGAAGTCATTTGGACGAACCTAAGCTTTTTAGGAAGATAATAACAATTAATAATATAATATTTGTTTTAAAACTATTTTATGTCAATTTCAAAACTATTTGGTAATTGATTTTTGTGAAAATCATAACAGGATGATTAATTAGAAAAAAGTTACTTAAATCAATAATAACATGTCATATTAACCTAAAAATGTATTTTAATTCATAAAAAGTATCAAATTACATTTATTTGGGTATTTCTAACATCCATTATGTTAATATTTCATTATTAAGGTAATTACTGCATCATCATTGTGTCATAAATAAATTATATTATTTAAGGTCTAAAAATTATAAATAAAATACCATTATGTAGGAAATATTTTTATCTTTCTAATTAATATTTATAGTCTAATTTATCTTATGTATAACCCTATATTAAAAAAATTGTTTTTGAATATTGATTTTAACTCTTTTAACTCTTCTTTAAATAAAATAATAATAACTGTCCTAATCTAATCCAAGTGGACCTAAAGGGTACTATTTTATTACTAAGGTTGTTTTTGGTAGAAGTAAACTTATCCAATAGAATTAAGACATTTTTTTGGGTAATAATAAGATCATTTTTACCCTTAATTACCCTATTTGCTTTTAAGTGTGGTAAATAGAAGTAAAAAAGTAACTATTCACCAAAAATTATTTTTATCTTATTGAACCACATTAAACTCCTTGATATTAACTATGTCACTCGGAGTTTCAAAACTCAACTCACTGAAATGGTAAAGTTAAGTTTTATGTACAATTTCAAATGCTCCTAGGAGGTGGGTAGAAGATGGTGAAAAGTTCAATAAAATTTTTATATATCTAAAATTATTATAAAATGACTCCAATGAATTGCATTGAAATTATATATGTATTATGTATCTATTTTGACCTAAATTAATTTAAATAAAATAGATTATTATTTAAATAAAAAGTCATTTTTAACCAATAACTCAGTGTTTTCACTATTCATCAAAAATTGGTCGTTTTCAGAAAAATACCAAAATTTCACTCTAGGCTAATTTCGATTTCCCGAATACAAAAATGAAGTCCATTTTTAAGGATAAAATTTATAAAATTTAAAAAAGTGGGTATTACTATTCATAATGGCTAGTTTATATAGTATTTTAATAACATAGCGTTGTTTAGTGAAACTCGGTATTGCATAAAACACACACTATCATGGAAGGTCATGATTGTGTGTAAAGAAAGCCAAGTCAGGGTTGTGTGTAGTGCAAGATTACTTTGTTGTTGTGTATAATAGAATCCAACCATATTTCATTTATACATTGAACATATATATATATACACTCAATGTTTCATAGAATAACTTCTATCAAACGAACGTGAAATATTGTGTAACATAATCTGAGAATAGTGTTGTGTTTAATGCATGCTAATATGGTGTTTCATATAGCGCCAGATAATATTGGTGTAGAGTACATCACAACACATCAAATAAATTTAATGGAATACTTCTCTTAAAATCTCTACGTGTTAAATGGTCCTTCTTCATAATAGTGGGGAGTCCACCGGGCCTCCCCATGTAAGTTTTCCAATCTCGTCTTGGGTGTCAATGAGTTTCTAATGCTGGGGATCCCATTGGGCTTCCCCATGTCACCTTTTGGTTTTGTTCTTAAATATGTCTTGGCGATAAGTGATAAAAGTGTTCATGGGATATTTTTTCATCCAGTTTGTTCATGCCATCAAAATAGTGTGGTTTTATTTCAATGGTGCTCGAGGTGTTTAAGTTTGTGAAGTTGGTTTGTGTGGGCGTGATAGTTACTTTCCTTGATCAATCAACTGGAGGTATTTTATCTCTTTCTAGTGGGTGACACTTAGTGGAAATTATTTTTATGGGTTTCTTAAGTTTTTCATTTAAGTAACATTCTCTAAGCATAGTGTTTTTCCTCTTTCAACATGATTTTTTGTTGGGATCCCCTTTGAACGTTAAGGGGGTACTATATTATACATTGTTTCTTAATCATTTTTGTGGCTTTATAGGGACGTAAATCTTTATGGTGGGGAGAATTGTCTCACCCAAACTTTTACAATTTATTTTATGTCATTATTTTCAGGCCTGCCATATTTTTTTCTTGGGTTTTGGGTGAGCCAATGTTTTAATGTGTTGATTCATATTGAAAAAATGAACATTTGTGTTTAGTGTCATTGGGTGCATGGGTAGGAAATGTTTCTGAGACCATCTGGCCTACCTAGATTCAAAATAAATTAAAACATAAAGGAATAATGAAATAATGATGAGTAATAAAATAAAAATAAAATTAAATTTGATAAATTTGATAAAAATTTAATGAATTTTGTTTTAATGATAATATGATGATTATTATTATTATTCTTTTTATTATTCCTAGTGTTGAGGATGTAAATATTATTATTTTAGCAGTAATATTAATATTATTACGATAACTATTAAACTTTAAATATTGTTTTTTATTGTTTTTTTATTTATCTATATTATTATTTTGATTTAATTAGAAAAAACAAATTAAGAAGGGATAATCCCCTTACCCGACGTAACCCAACCCCCCCTTCACAAACCAACGTGGTTCCACCCCTACTTCCTTGAATAACCTTCATCTAGAGAGACCCCC
This sequence comes from Viscum album, assembly GCA_963277665.1. Classification (NCBI taxonomy): domain Eukaryota; kingdom Viridiplantae; phylum Streptophyta; class Magnoliopsida; order Santalales; family Viscaceae; genus Viscum; species Viscum album. The sequence continues at coordinate 131,474,148 of OY728138.1, read as the reverse complement.
CTGCATTCACACAGACACTCTAGGTCACGCCCTGCTTTCCCCATGGCTGGACTCCCTGCCTCATGACCAACAAACTCAATGAAAACCCCTTAACTGTTCCCAGATCTACCCGTGCTCGACCCTCCTTCATTGTCTGTGAGCCTTCGTCAGCCTTCCCTAGCCAACCATCACTACTCTGGACCCCTCAAGTCACGTGTAATTCTATATTACAAGCAATTTCTCATCCTCCACGGTTCTCACTAGGCCTCCTTGGCCCTCACCTCTCATCCTCTCTGGCAGAAGTTTCACCCCTAATCCCAGCTGGCAACCTCACCGGTTCTGGCTTCCCCACTGGTCGCTCTCCCTTCATCCACGCACACAACACCCTCTGTGTTTTTTAATTACGTGAAATTGGGGTGTGGTTGAATTTTCACGCCATTTTCATCAATTTCATCACCAAAGGTATGTGGTTCCAGGTTTAACCATTGGTTGAAAAATTTATTTTATTCTTATATAACTTTATCATATTTATTCATTAGTATGATTGATGTGTATCTAGTTTTTAATTGAAGCTGATCTATATATATATGTGTGTGTGTCTGAAATAGATGTTTTTTATGTGAACAACCATGTTGAACTATTTATAATAACTTTATAAACTATGTAGATTGTGTTCTGGTTTAGCATTAATTTGGGTTGATTCATAGAGGAATTTTTTGTTGAGTTTTTAGTGTTTTGAGTCAAGCATAATATTCTGAATTTTTTTCATAAATTCTATGGTGTATTTTTCAACTGTGGGAGTGGTTTTTTAAAATATTAAGTTGATATATTTTATTGTGAATGTAGAGAAAAAAATAGTTTTAAAAAATTATTTTTTATGCAATTATATTTCTTATAATGAATTTTTCATTTGGAAGTAGGTGATCCTATATACAATTATTAACAGATGAAATAGCTTGCTAATTTAATTAATTAAGAATTTTTTTTAATTAGATTACATTCTGTAAATGTGATTTTGACTGATCTTTTTGTGCATTTTCTTTGTTAGTAGAGTGGTTATATGATGTTAATGTTTTTTTTGTGACAACATACATTGAGCTACATATCAGTGTTCTTGAAACTACAAATTTATTTTGTTTGAATGTGAAATAGCTGCGATGTGTGTTTTGGTTGTGGAATCCAAATATGTTTTGTAAAAAAGTGTGTTGGAGTGAGTTTTTATGTTTAAAGTTGTGTGACACATTTTTTAAATTTCATATTAATTTTTCTTATTGATTCTATAATTGTAAAAGATTTTTCCCTAAAATTTATATTTGTTTAATTGATGTTGTAAATGAGGCAGATCGCATTCTAAAATGATTTTGGTGTGAGCTTAACTCCAAATGTGTATTTTGAGTGTGTTTTAAGTGTACATATCTATGATTCTTTATTAATACTATTTTATGTATTTTTTTAATGTTTTATCAAATTAAATCGATGGTATGAAACTTTATTGGACAAGGTTTTGATGTGAATAATTCTTAAAAATGGAAATTGGCTATGAAAATGGTGATCATGTGTGTGTATGTTCCTTTTTTGGATTTTAGGCATAAATGTGACATGTGACATGGTCATGGATATTAAAAGAAGATTTGATGGTGTAAATTGTATCTTTCCATAAATGGTGGTTTTCATGGATTATTAGTTTGATGTGCACCCATTATAAACTTGAAACTTGTTTGAGCATAAATCGGGAAGCTTGGGTAGATAGGGAGGTAGACTAGACTAGTGGGCTAGTGATCTGAGAGTGGATTCAGTTTTGTATCACTTAGTAATATTGGAGACCACAACACTAACTAAACATATGAAAGTCTTTGGGTCATGGTTTCTAAACCACGATTACCTTCATTCATGGTTTCCAAGACATTGTTACTGAGTATCGTGTTTTCTAAGACACATTTGTTGAGGGTCATGGTTTTTTAAGCCAAGTTTTCTAAGGTTCATGGTTTTTAATTCACATTTACTGAGGGTCTTGGTTTCTAATCCACGTGTCAATGAGGCACGAAGATCCTGGGACCCAGGCCAGCTAATACCCACAAGGTCTCTCCAATATTTTTTCTCTTGGTTTAATTTACTCTCACATACATGACACTTTGGTTATCTTAAATGTGTGTGTGTGTGTGTGTTCTTTGATTTTTGGTTTTTTATTTGAAGTTGTCTTTATTTTAAGCACATGTCATTAGAAAAAATCTATTAAATATTGTTCATGAATTTATTTTTTTATTTTATTCACTGGAAAAATATGTTCATCATTAAATGGTTTTGTGTGGAATATTATCATTGTGGAATCCAGGTGGGATCTTGGATCACACACAACATACACTTTTGGGGGTATGTAGACATTTTTCTTTGTGCATCCCGGCTTAAGGCATCATGCTTTGTGATGGTTGTTCTTTTTGCTTATGGTCTTCTCATGCTGGTTGGGGTTGGTAGTTTGGGGACTTTACAACTCGTGTTTTTTAGAGTTTGGTATTAGTGTTTTAGTTTTCTATTTATTATGTAGTTCCCTTTGGTTTTTTGGTTCAGTTTAATACATTAAATCTGTTTATAATTTAAGGGAATGTTTGGTTGTCTATTTTCAATTTTAGTTTATTCTACTCATTGGTTGTTTGTGTTTATTATTTTGGGTAAACTGTTCTCATGTATTTTTTGATACCCAGGAACTTGTGCCAGCCTGTGAGGATTGGGAATGCAATTTTGGTTTTTCTGCAGACCGGTTCGGGCATCGGGTCAGATAACTACCTATCTTGGTTCATGAAAAATGTGATTGTTATAATTATTAGTTCCTTGTATTAATTAAAAATATGAATGTAACAGGTTCTCAAAACATCATGACCATACATTCTTAACATGATAATGTTATGGATCATAAATTATATCATGTGAATTTCCCTATTTCTCCATAGAAACAGAATGTTTCCATAGAATCTTTCATGTGGAAATTTCCTCCCTTGTTTAGTGGATCTTTTGATTGCCTCTTCATTGAATAGTGGATTAACTCCATTGAAAAGTTATTCTCTATCCTTCAATGCTTAGAAGAAGAGAAATTTTGGTTGGCAGTTTATCATTTTTATTATGAAACTAATTAGTGGTGGAAACTAATCAAAAATATGATGTTATAGGTGGAATTTGATTCCATGGATCAAGAGAAATTCAAGAGAATGTTTTTCAATAAATATTTTTTCGAAACACTCCATCTCAATTTTGAAAGAGAGCTTCTTATATGTTATCATAAGGAAGACGAGTCTATTGGGGCATGTAAAGAAACCTTCATAAGGATTTCATGATACACATATGACATTGAAATGAGCACATAAAGAATGTTGGATTACTTCTTTAGAGTTCTAATTCCATGTCAATGTAAAGTGTTATAGATTCATGACTTTGATAGTTATGAAGTGATTTTCTGTTGTTCCCTTAAGGTTGAAATGGAGATTGGATACTCTCAATGGTCTCGTGGAATTGATGAAAAAAGAAAGAAATAGAGTCTAATATGGGAGGTTCACCAAATAAATTTCATGATTGAAAGAATATCAAACATCCCACATGTCAAAAGTGTGGGATGAAGCATCCTTGGAACTGACTAAAAGGAACTAGGAATTGCATCAAATATAGAAGAATAGGACATTTCGATAGGAACTTCTGAATGGATATAGGGAATTCAATTAATGTAGAAGAATAATTGAAGTTTCATATCAATGCACATATAGTAGTACAATGTTTCAACTACAAGAAATAAGGTAATTATACAAACCATTTCCCTAGGCCAAGGGTTATTGGAATCAATCAACAAAAACCTCCAAATCATCTTTGGAAGCGACTTTTCCATTACTACTATTGAGGTGGAGCTAGAAAATTAAGTGGTGACTGGTATTCAAGTTATTCATTAAATAATTTAAAAATGAAATATTTTATTATTGTTCTACGTAGACTTTCATATCCTTCATGTTTAGTAAAACTATTCAAAAACTACATCAAAATAATAAGGTTCTGTTATCTATGAAAATAGAAAATGGAGACATTATTGGATCCAAGGTTTATAAATCCTCCCATATAAATGTTTGTTAACTGAACCTCCATGAAAATCTTTTATACTCCCACTAGTATATTTTGATGATATTTTTTTCATGGATTTAAATAAATCCATCATCAACTATCAGGAAATGGGGATCACTCTTCGCATCCCAGAGCATCATCTAATCATGTACTATGGTAAGGAGGATATGACTCTCCTTCATAATCATCATCTCAAGTGTGGTTATTTTTTTCCTTATGAGAATGTATGTCTTTATCAACTGATTCAAAAAAATTACAGAACCGTTCTTGCAGACAATCACATTTTGAGGGATTACACTAATGTAATCCCAGAATAATTTCATCATATTCCTCCTAATAGAGAGGTTGATTTTTCAATTGATCTTATTATTGTATATATACCTACATCAAATACACATTATAAAATTGCCACCGTATAGTTGGAAGAGCTGAAGAAGAAATTATAGGAGAATCTATAGAATGATTTTTATTCCTGAGTGCTTCACCATGGGGTGCACCAGTCCTCTTCGTTAATAAGAAGGATGTGTCAATGTACCTCTTCTTTAATTATCCTGATCTTTATAAAATCACGATAAACAATAAGTACCAACTACCACTGATATATGACATGTTCGATAAGCTATGTGGGGATCGTTATCTCTCTAAGGTTGACCTTCGGTCAGGATATCACCAATTGAATGTGAGGAAGGAAGATATTCCTAAGACTACCTTTAGAAGAAGGTATAGACACTATGATTTCATATTGATTCCTTTAACACTAATTAATACTGCAAAAAATCATGTATTTAATTAGTAAATTTTTTATTGATTAGTTCATCAAATTTTTTGTAGTCTTTATCAATGATATTCTAATATATTCCAAGAGAAAGGATGAAGATGAGGATAATTTGAATAATGTGATGAATATATTAGAAAAGGAAAAACAATGGGCAAAGTATATTAAATGTTTATTCTGTATGGAGGAAGTATCATTATTGGGGAATTCAATAACCAAAAAGGGATATATGTGGACCCATCCAAGACAAAGGCAATTAGAGAGTGGCCAACGCCAACATAGGTAATGAAAATATGTATCATTCCTTATCTATAAGGGTCTAATCGACAATTTGTGAGTAACTTATCATAATTGTAAAACCCAATAACCATGTTGACATAGGAGGGAGTGAACTTTCTACGGAATCATGAATTTGAGGAAGTCTTTTATGGAGATCAAAAAGAGGCTTATCACTACGCTCATACTCAAACTCCCAACAAGCGGACAACTCTTTATGGAATATAGTTATGCTTTAAAGAAATGATTAGGTTGTGTTTTGAGTAAAAATGATTAGGTGATAGCCTATTCCTCAAGGCAGTTGAAAATTCCTGAGCAATATTTCCCAAAGATGATCTATAGTTTTTATCTGTGTTCTATGTGTTGAAAAAATGGTGGAATTATTTATATGTGGAGAAGTGGGAGATATATATTGTTCAAAAGAGTATCAAATATATGTTCACATAGAATGAGATTAGTATTCACTAGAGAATATGGATAAAGCTCATACAATATTATGAATTCTCAATCCACTACTATCCTAGAAAGGAAAATAAGATGAATGATGGTCTATGTAGATAGGATTTTTCATCTTAATCAATGATGCAAATTGAGAATGATAAAATATTCTTATATTTTAAAAGGATGGACATAGGAATCATTATGGTAGGAATGTCATATATTCATTCCCAAAATATTTCTCAAAAATTACCCATGTTGGAAATAAAGAATTCTCAAAGATAAGATATCGAAATAACGAAAAGGGTGGAAGCTATTATAAATGGGTAATCCTATAAAATCATGACTGATGAGGAAGGATATGTATGATTTGGGTCACAAATATGTTTACCATACAATCTAGAGATATAGAAGTAGATTTTGAATGACACACATAGATCAACCTTCAATATTCCCCCCAGGAGCAGAAAGATGTATATGGATCTCCAAGAGAACAAATGGTTGGACAATATGAAGAAAGAGATTTCTAAATATACATCAATGTGCCTAGTATGAAATAAGTGAAGGATAAAAGACAAAAGTATAAGGGGGTTATAAAACCACTACCCATAACAACATAGAAGTGGGAGAACATTACCATGGACTTTGTTACTGGACATACAAGGACATCTAGATGAAACAATAATATATGGGTCATTTTGGATCATCTTACACAGACAGGACAATTTATCAAAATTTTAGAGGAATTATCATTAGATCAACTTGGATGGTTATATATCAAAGAGGTGGTAAGTCTTCATGGAGTACCACAATATATTGAATCTGATCGAGATCTGATATTCACCTTGATGTTTCAGAAAAGTCTCCAACATGATATAAGCACTGAGCTGAACAATAGTACTACATATCATCCTCAGAATGAGGACCAATATGAGTGAACTATTTAGACACTAGAAGAAAAGATGATATATTATTTTATGGAATTAAAAGGTGAATGAAAGAAACATCTTCTACTGGTTGAATTCTATGACAAAATTAGTTTTCACCTTGGAAACCAAATGGATCCATATGAATCCCTTTATGGGAAAAGGTGAAGAACACTAGCATGATGGGATGATGTCGGTGAACATAATATAATAGGACCTGAAATCATTATAGAAATGGTGTAGAAGGTGAAAATCATTAAACAGCACATCGAGGAAGCCCAAAGTCAATAGAAGAGTTATGCAGACAATCGTCGATATGACCTCTAGATTAATGTATGAGGCATGGTATTTCGTTGCATATCTCTATGGAAGAAGATATCAACAATGAAAGAAAGGGAATTTATGTCCCGGGTACATTATCCCCTTCAAGATCCTTGATCATGTCAGCGTTGTGGCCTATCGAATATAACATCCACCAACCATGACTCAAGTACAAGATGTATTCCATGTATACCTACTAAATAATTACATACCAGATTCTTCATATGTACTTTCTTTAGAGGAGGTACATTTGGAGGGTGATTTTTCCTACAAGGAGCAGCCTGTGGCGTTATGGCATTTTAGAGATAAATATCTTTGCAAAAAATAAAACCAACATTGAAAATGTACAATAGAGGAAGCATAAGTATAAAGATGTATCATGGGAACTGAATGAGGATAGGAAAATGTACCCACACCTATTTTCTGCCTAAAATGTAATATGAAATTTTTAGGGTGAAATTTTATTAGGTTGGAAGAATGTAATGACCAAATGTTTTTTCAATGGAAATCATTTATTATTATTAAGTCTTATAGAATAACAATATAATATTACATATAAAACATAATAAAAAATTTAAATTAAGAATGATTGAAATTACTTCTACCTATAGAATAAAAGGAACACATACTGATGAAATAGTTACTTGACCATTAGAATAGTAATGTGACCCTTATTAACAGTAAGCTAGAAAATGTAATAGTAAACTCACCAATGAATGGATAAATAATATTTATCCATCTTATAAGTTTCAATACTATATAGTTTTATCATAGTACAAGTAAATAAATATTTTAAAAATTACTAATTAATGGTTGGTGTTTTTGTAAGTCTTGTAGATTTAATTAAAAGTTTACAATTAATTAAATAAATAAAAAGAATTTTTTTCATAAAAAGTATTAATAATAGAAAATTTTGATGTCCTATTATTATAAAATCATTTTATGAGACGTTTGTTAATTTTTCAATGTGTTAGAGAAGTAGTTTATATTTCAAAATTTGTATTTTTCAAGTAAATTATTATTTTAGTTAAAAATTAAATTCTTCATATTTAGATTTTTTTTAAAAACTAAAGTTCATTTATTTAATTTTACACATTGAAAAATGGTTCGGTTTAATTATTGAGATTTTTCTAAAATACATGAATTTTTCGTGAATATCGAAATATGGTAATTAATAGTATATGAAAATAAATGATTTATTGAGTCATACTAGAGTCATGGATGATGTATTTGACCATTTTTTCAAATTAACAAGAAATATTTACTGTATTTAGTCTTTAAAATAAAATGCTATTACTTGTCTATAGCTGAATAATAAAATATTGAATAAAATAATGTGAAAACACCTATCTCATCTACTATATATACCACCCCCACCACCTCTTCTATTCACACTTCTCAAGCCGTGAGACGTGTTTATATTCATCCTAATACTCTTCCCAAACATCTATCCCACATAAATAATCTTTTTATCTATTAAAAAGTCCAAAACCTATTCCCTAAGGAGGCCCTCAAGTAGGATAAATTCAATAGGTAAATTCCACATTCATGTTTTTTGTTTTATTTTCTATTTTATTTCTTATATTTTTCTCTCATAAAAACCTCACAAAAAATGGTATGATAAATCCATTAACTTAAAAATACTTTAATTTTTTTATTCTAGTAGAATAATTTTTCTTTGTCTCTCATGCCCCCTCGTTTAATACTGAAATTGAAAAAATCATCTGAGTTGTTTTAATTTATCACATTCAAGGATGATGATGTTTCCAATTTCATTGACATTATTAAATGGATGCTCATGAGACCATTTTTATGGTTTTACTAGATTATATGATATGTACAATATCATATTCAAGGATCTATAATAATTTTTTTCTTTTGATATTAATTTGTAACATATGATGAATTCTTTTTTATTAAAAACCGCCAAAATAATCCCAAATGATTATCTTTAACTATTTATCTAATGATTCATCCTTATGTCATAAAACCAAATGATATAATATAAATCTTACCACTGGAGATCATTAATATCATAATGTTTCAATTCGAGTTAAATAGCAACACTTTACATGACCCATCATACATGTTTGGAAGTAAACCCATCATGAAAACCATGGAAATCCAAAACTCCTATGAAATGAATTTTGAGTCTCTTAACCTATCAAAATTTCTATAAATGAACTTAATTAAATAATAATAAATCAAATTTAGTATGTGTATATTGTTTAATTATTAATTAATGAATCCAATTTTACTATCCATGACACAAAGATCCAGTGAAGGGCACCTTCAATCATATGGTACGTGATTCTACCAGAACCTCCATTATTCCTTGGAGTTATTCTTTCACTCTCTTTACCTAAATAAAATTCTATATTATTTTTATGTGAATATTATTAATGTTTTTTATATTTTCCACACTAATTTATCATTATCCATTCTTCTTTCTCTTTTGAAGTTATACATGTTTTAGAAAGGCCCCCTACTCAATTATCCCAAGAAGAAATCCCCACTAATGGGAACTTCTGGAATTATTAACCATATTAATGTAAACTCTATAATATGTTTTGAGACAAAATATATTTAATATAATCACTATTTTATTATGAAAAACTTCTTGGTTCACCTTTGGTTTTATATAAAATATTTTTCCATATTCATTTTTAAAATATCTTCAATATTTTCCTTAAACCACATTAAAATATTTTAATTCTAAAATACTAGTTTTACTTGTTATCACTTCAGTATGACATAAAATACCATTATCTATGTCTATTTTACCTTATAAATTTACATGTATGTTTTAAATTTATTCTTTCATGTCCACTTTTACGATATGCCCATTTGTAATGATGTAAGAAATAATTATGATACCCATTTATTTCAATGGGTAACCTTTATGTTATATTTGATTTGTAATGTATGATTCTTCATGTGAAACACATATAATTTAACAGGTTATGATTGTTTTTCCCATATAGTGCTTAAATACATTGGGTAAAATTTAGTCTCATGATATGTTTTGGGCAACGGTCTTGGTGGTTATCCTTGAGTCATTCTAAATGTACAACAGTATTGATGGTTATCCTAGACTCGTTCTCTTTTATGTTCAATGACCCTTGACTCATGATGAAGTCATGTTTTATGTTTCTTCTACATTACTATGATTCCTTGACTATATTATCCCATGTTTTATATGTTATTATTTATTATATCATCTTCCATGCATTTTTTATATCATTATGAAACACCTTCTAACCCATGTTGTAATATTTATTCATATGATTATTAATTTACAAGGATTTTTATCTCATCTATTTGTTCAAGTTATCATTAGGCTATCCTATAGATATATTTGAGCACACTGAATGTTAAGACCTCAATGTTGATATTAAATAAATGTTTTTTAAGATGTTTAATTATATACCTAGTCATCAAATACACTTCACTTTATGATCCCTAACAGGTAATATGATGTTCAACTATGCATAAAATCATTTATTGATATTTTTAAAAGGCAAGGGTCGCAAACTCCCCCCCCCATCCCCAAACAGTCATTATTTATATCATTACTAAGGTTCTCGATAATTATACTTAATATAGGATTATCTAAATTTTCATCACTATCTAGAGGTCAATATCCATCATTCAGAATGTGTAGGATCATGAGAATAAAAAGATAAAACATTATATTTCCCTTATTACAAATACTCAAATCATCATTAATATAATAATTATGATTTGGGGTTCTATAATCCTATTATGGTGTAAGTTTTGTTTCAAAATATTTTTGTTATAAACCATTATAGGGGATTAGTATATGATACTATATTTATGAGATATGGAAAAAATTATATTCTAATCTAATTGTTTGAGTTTGGTGAAATCTCTCAAATTGTACCTCCATGTGATGAATTAGGATTATAGGGAAACAATTTCAAATCAGGAGTTTGAAATTTTAGTGAACCATATTTAATAACATATGCATTGGGTTGTGTGTTTCATAGGTATATTTATTCACTCCAAAACTGTGATTTTGGAGTTTTTTATCACACTTGTTTTATATTTATCACTCATAATAATTGGATTGAAACTATTCCTAATTTAAATCAATTGTCAAAACATATTCTTTTTCCAGTTACCTATGTGGGATGTCTCAGGGTTTATTATTATGTTAATATAATTAACCCTATATACACACCATGGTGAATATATAGATGTTATTTATCATAATACAATGAAAGGAATGTTTTCATACATATCTGCTGGAGTATTATGTTGTAGAGTTTATTAGTGGATGTAACTTAGAGTAGGTTTAGGGTTCAAGTTTGTAGTTTTTCCAACATGGTAATTGTATGTCTTTATCATTGGGTTCTTAAACATTGTGTTATACATTATTTTTCTTAGACGTTAATTATACAATTTTTCTGATGATGGGATGTTATTTCATTATTCTTCAAATTATATTTTCAGTTAAGTTATATGTTATATTTCTTATTTATATATGTGTGTAAAAAAGGTAAACTATCCCCCAAATGTTTTACATGACCTTGGAATTTAAATCTTACATTTAATGTATAAGGTATTCCAACTAATATAACGTAATTAAAATCCTTCTTAATCCACTGAGTTGGATTAATATGTCACATTTTAACATTTAAGAGGAAGATAAATAGACATATTAAGAATGGTTAATAATTGGAAAAGGTTCAAATTGAATATAATGATAATAGATGTGGATATACCTGATGAATATCTTCGGTATTTTAGAGACCATGTCACATGTAAAAATTTGTTTTTTGGTTTAATAGTCATCTTTTCATAGATTAAACAAGATATGGGAACCAAAAAAATTACATCTTTAGAAAAAAATAACTTGTACTATTAGTTTTAGTCCCACTACTAATATGGAATAAAAAATAGAGAAGATATACTAATAAAAATATCATAGCTTGAGTGAAATATATACAAATTGTATTTCAATACTAACAACCATCATGGATTGAAATAAACACTAATGAACTTTCTTTTTTAATCAATAATAACACAGTTCATAGATTAAGGATTTATATAATCCCTTATCCCTATATATATAAATTTATAACATCAATTGAATGTTATGGATATATAATAGGGAAATATTATCTGTGGTTTTGAATGTGATTAAAACACAATAAATATATTTAATGAAATAAAGAATAGAAAACAATGAAATTAATGATATAATTATGATGAGGATTCAATGATAATTTTATTGCTCTATTTGTATCTAACTTACATTAAAGATCAAAATATAAAATCAAAAAATTTAAAATATGGTATCTAATTACCAAAAGAATGATATAGAAACATTAGAAGAGAATTACCAAAATTCATGAGTAACATGATCATTTAATATTATGATAATAATTTTAGTATTAGTGAATTTATTGAATGATATGAAGAAACATATAGATGAAAATAACATTACCAATAACTATTTCCCTAGGACTAAAAATATATTAAAATATGGTTTCAAGAGAATAAGATATTAGTGAGGAGTTAATGTTGATCTTTTAAAGGATTCTATGTTTTTTATGAAAGCTGAATATTCCCTACGATTATAATAATGTTTTGATATGTTGATTTTTATCAATTTTTCCCTCAAAAGTTGTGCATCTGGAACATTATACTTCATTTATTATATATTAATTGTTTGATGTAAGTGTGATCTTGGTCATTGGATTTTTTTATGGTTCTAAAATTTAATGATTTTTTTATTTAGTAAAATAAAATATTAAAAATTACTACTGGACATTATTCACTACTAATCATGGTTCCTACATCAGTCTTCGACTTCTAAGGATAATAGGATTATTCAACGACTCAATGCTGACAGGTAAATTCATTCACTATTTATCATTCTTGGAAATGATGTTTTCTTGAAGAAAGTGTATTTTATTTTTAGTGATCCATTTTTTTGATGTCAACATATGATTTCAATTGATTTGGTATGAATTAAATAAAAACTACGAGGAATAATATTTCCTTATATAAATTTCTAAAATTAAAGGAGAAAAAATTGACTATTCAGGTATCCAATGCTCATTTAAAATATAGTTCTATAAAATTATTAAAAAATGAGGAGTAAATAACTATTTAGAGAAGTCTTATAGGGGTATATTAAATAAAGTATAAATATTGTTTCGAAATACCCTTTTTAATTTATTGAAAAATTTGGATGAAAAAGATTGTACAATACATGAATCATAATGAGGAATATTTTTTAGGATATTATAAAAAAATAAAAACATGTACATTATTGTAATAATGTGTCAATATTTTGGATTTGATAAAAATATTTTCTAATTTATGAAGAGATTTATTAATATGTTTCTTGTAAAAAGTGATTATTCATCTGGAAAAATAGTTTTTATCACATGATGTTCTATAGTGGTATTGCAAATAAACAAATGATAAAAAGAAATATATATGTATTAGAAGCTGTTTTAGCAAATGGATAAGAAGAAAGTGGATTATTGAGTTAAAAATAGATAGAAAAGAATAATATATTTTATAATTTAAACAAACATAAATGGTAGTGTCCAAGATAGAAAAAATATTAAATAATGTGATTATGAAATAAAATTGCATGCCATGGGTTAGTATATGAAAGAAAAATAAAAAGTTAAAGTTGAATACACTATATAGTACTAAATAGTGAAACCATCTTGTAGTCTTCCCCTAATGTTCCTTTCAGAGTGATTCTAAAATATAATTGAAAATATTTAATGTAACATTACTGCTATTTATTTTACACAGGATACCAAAATTCATGAACTATTCATCAATTTAAAAATATGAAAACCCATGATTCTGGATCAAGAATATATCACTTAAATCATCTACAACCAACATTACATAGGATTTCCTTATACATAGAGGTTTTTTATTAATCCTACTATAGTTATGATAATATGAGGAATATGATGTGATATATAATGTGATATCATTATCATCTCATACAATGTTTCATAATATTGAGCTATAAAATAAAATTCAAACACAAAGGACTACAAAACAGATAGAGATGATATTTTCATCAATGTTTCTAGAAGTTATTCATACATTCAAATGCATAATGTTATAAAATATATTGGCTATGTGAGTATGTAAAAATTTTAAATGGTATTAGAGAACATATATAAGGGTGTCACTATATTAAATAGATATTTTGAAAATATATTTTCTTATGATACCATAAATGTATAAATAGTTTTATTTTTTGTTCAATTAGGAAAAAGATGAATGGAGTCATGCATGAATTCTCAGTCAAGTTCAAGGGAACAATATGTGATAAACAGGAAGGAAATTTTGTTTATGATGGGTTAACACTAATATTTTCAGCATCACAATGATTTTTTTTGTAATAAAAATATGTATGTTGGATGAATAGATAATTGTGGCTTATAATGGGAGTGAAAAATTGGTTAGTGGAGTTTTCATATGAATACCTACTTATTATATAATTTCCTTGAATTGAAAATAATGGTCAGGTTTAAGAGTGAAATTATAAAATAGAGAAAGAACACTCTATTATTTGGAAAAAAATTATATGTTCTTATAAATAATTTATATTTATTAAAAATAGTATCGAAAAACTGATATCATTATGATAAATAAATAAGGTTATAATGGATTTTTAGCATTACAATGAAGAATCTAGGATTATATCGTAATCTTAATTAATTGAAGTAATTTTTATAATACTATGATTGATATTCAATATTCATAAAGGAATAAACCATATTCATCTGCATAATCAAACAATAATCCTTAATGAATTATATTTTATGAATGTATTGTTATGAAATGAAAATGTAAAACTCATGAATAGATTTAGCATTCATGATGTTAGTTACAGAAATAGGTAATTATTTAGAGTGAAGATTCCAAGATTCATGTGAGGTAGAATATCAATATTATTATAATGAAGGTTTTCTGATGATCTTTGTTCTAGGAGTGACATTAATTAGGAAGAATTCTAAATTTGAAAGATTAAGAGTATATATAATTCTTATATATGTTGTTATAATGTTTTAATAATATGAATATAATATTCTTGGAATTATCATTATCTAGAGGAACGTATTTCGTGAATTTAATGGAAAGATGTAGTAATAACTCCAATTTATGAGTTTAGTCCATATAATTTGATGAATAAGAGAAACGTATTAGATTTCATTATGCATTTATATAGAGATAAATATAATATTTTCTTATAAATACCCTGATAAACATTAATATAAATAGTTTTTTATTGGTCAATGTAGATATTTATATATCCTTTTGCAATGGTTAAGGGAACTAAGGGTGCCTTGGGTGAGGAGTAAATTCACATAAATTATTTCAAGGGAGTCTTATTTGGCATGGTGAAACTTGTAAAAAATATATTATCCACAAAAATAATGAATCATTATGGGTTTTGGTAGATTTAGAAATCTAAGGTGTATTGTCATTGGACATTGAAATTTGTGGTGGACTAAGTAAAATATTTTTGTCTCATTCATTATTCAGATTTCTTTATATTTTTAATTGTTTTAGTTTTTGAAACATCAAAATTTATAAGTTAATCATATTTCTTGATAATATAAGGAAATGATCCAATAATACTAAAATATAAATGTTTTATTTGTAAACACACTGATTCATCAACCCTCTCATAGTGTCTCAAGTTACATCAAATGTATAATTTTTATTATAACTATATTATCAATATTCACATTGTAATGGAATAAAATTTAATATATTTAATATTTGAAAACTATAATTGAATGTATTAAAATTATATTGGATTGATATCTAATTATTTATTTTTATGAATATAATTTTCAGTATGATTTATATTTTGATGCATCATATTAGGATTTTTGGAATAAATTGAGGTGATATATAGTATACATTTCTTATTCATCTAGTGAGTTACATCCCAAACAGTGTTATTATCCTTTCCATGATTTTGATTATATTAAATTTTACTTCAACCTTTACCGTTGGATGCATTATGAACATAAATAATTCATTGGGGTCTATTCTGGTCACAAGTTCATTAGGTATATTTTTTTTAAATGTATATGAATTTTTTATAGATAATTTTTGAATTTTATTTCAATAAAAAAAATTTATCACCTAAATTATAGGAAATGGTAATTTTGGTTTTATGTTTTGAGTTTTATGTATTATTTGGATGATATCATGGAAGATAGGTGGTAAATTGAAATCAATGTAATTGGTTAATTTTATTTAAATACTGAATGTATTGGCCTATAAGAGAAAATTTAGGTATTAGATAATTGTGAAATATCCTTTATTATAGTAAGAAGTGGAGTAACTATTAGGAATCCCTATGTTTGAAATGTGTAGAGATAATATTTTGAATTTTAATTTTTTTTGGTGGTTTGTATGAGGATGAGGAACATTATATTTTATTTCCAGAGAATTGTTTTTCTATTGGGTCTACTAGAATAAGTTTTAGATGAGTTAAATAGTTTTTCATTAGTGTTTTATTCAAGTGTTTATAGATATATTGTTCCTTGAAAAGGATGATTTGGTAAATTGGGATGAAGATGGATGTAAATATATTTTATTCAATATATGTTATGAGACAATGAGTGAAACTCAATCATTATGTTCTAGAGCATTTATTTCATAATTTATAAATTATGTTGTTCTCATAGTTGGTTATTTTTATAGATCTCAATATAGTTTCTTTAAATACCTTGAAATTTTATGATTCCATTTGGGTAGTCCTAGATTAATCAATGATGTTAACTTATTTCATTTCATTTTTTAGTCCTAATAATTCTATAGTATTTTGAATTTCTATTCTCCATAAGAGGTGAATATTTTTAGAATTCCATTGATGGTAGAGTCTAATCATGATGGGATATTCACATCATGGATGTTGAAGGGATTGTATTGTGTATTTTTTAGATATATGTATCCTTGAACTATATTTCAAGTAGATATTGATACATAATCATAAACTAAAATAAAAAATTATTGTATATGTTGAGGGATTATGTACTATATTTCAGAGAATAATGGTTAGATTTTTTTTCGTTAGTGTAATTCTAGCAAAATTGTAGATTGCATTCCTCTATTTTCACAGAATTTAATGAGGCTTCATATAGGTGGTTATGTAATTCATTACTCTATTTGGTTTTGTTTAGTGAGTCCACTATTATTATTTTTTAAATATGGTGTTTGATATGATAATTCATTGGAATTTTTTTATCAATCATGCACAAATTAATCATAAAAGATATGAAACATATATGGATCAGAGTGGGACACTGTTGGAGTTTAAAAATGGATCTAATGATATTACTAGATTCTAATAAACATAGATAGTAATGGTTAAGAAAGGGTGGAAAGATAAAACCATAATTTATTATCCCTTTTTATGTTCTTTATTTTGATAGATGAGTAACTTATCTTCTAGAACTACCATTTCATTTGAATAAGTTCCATTACATAGTTTTTTTCCAACATCAAATTAATTTTTATGATTATTTTTATTTTTTTTATTTGAGAAATATTTATATTAAATGTCATTTTTAATTTATATAGAATATGATATATATTCAGGATTTTAATGATACGGTTTTCATGGAGACATTAATCACATAGTGTGAGTTCTATAGAGACACAGTGGTGTATGGGAAAGAATATTGTAGAGGTAATTACCTATGTGATAATAATATCCTAAACTGTTCTGAGTTTTACTCTTATTTTGTTTTGATGTATATTTCTATTCAAATGATAAATATTTAATAGAAGTGTAAGAGTTTTGGTATTATTTTCAGTTTTATTATTACAAATAAATATAGTTGAGATTAAAATTTTTATAAGGGTGTGTAATTTATGGATTTTGTTTTAAAATTTTATTAGAATGAAGTTTTTTATTTTTTTGAATAATAAGGGTACAATTTTAATTTCATAGTTTTTTTAATGAATTTAAGTGATCCATTTTATTTTGGAGATGATTTTTACCCTATTTTGGTTTTTTTAATATTGATATTATGGTTGTTTTATCCTATAGATATTGATTTCCTATGGAATATACTATATATTTATTTATTTAACTATTATTTATTTAAAATATTATTTTTATAAAATTAATAACATGGAATGTGATATCAATTATTTAGTGGTGGAGATATTGATATGTAATTAAAATTTATGGATATATATACATTTATTTTTGTCTAATGTTTTGTTATAGATATTAAATGGGGTTTTTAAATTGGATGTTTAAGAGGAATAATGCAGAATACTTTTATGAAAATATTATGAATTGAAATTTTGGGAGGGTAGTAAGAAAACATGAAATTGGAGGAAATAAAATCTCACGTGATAGATTTCTTAAATGTATATCCTTTTTGAGTTTCCTAAATAAATATTAATTACTATATTAGAAAATTTCATTAATGTTGATTTTGGGTTGTTTTTTTAAACATGAAATGTAAAGTAACAACTAATTCAATAAAAATAGAAAAATGAGTTTTAGAAGAATGATGAAGTTATTTTTTCACGATAAAATACATAAATATGTATATATGGCCACAATTTAAGTATTTAACGACATGGTTCAATTTTTCCACTAGTTTTAGGTTGTCCTCACTATAATAGAACTATTACACTATGAAGGCAGTTTGGGTATATATCAATGGATTTTGAAAATCCGATTTTTCCACTGCAAAAAAATACACATGGTTATAATACTGAACTATAGATTAACCATGTCAAAAGTTGAGAGTTTCACTATGGGTATTGTTATAAAAATTATATCCCACTCCTGACTTGAAGATCCTAACAACATCAAAGAATTTTTGCACTAAAAAAAATAATAATATCAAAAAAGAATATAGAATATTTTCAAGATCATAATTTATTTATGTGTGAGATATTATGTGGATTTTTAGGGTACTGTTCTGGCTAACCTCTATGTCATATTAATAAGGGCCACCTTGTTTATATACATATGCTAAGATATTTTACATCATAGAGATGGATTTCATGCCATGGTAAAGGTATTCTCAGTTATTGAGGAAACTCAAGGTTAATTAATTGAACAACATTCTAGTGGTATTATAAGCCTAAATTTGAATATATTAATAACATTTATATAAGGGAGAATCTTGGAAATATATCAGGTGATTTTATAATGAAAAATTTATTGTACCAATTAGGTATAATTTCAGATCATTTTTAAAGAATAACCATGAGGGATATATTAGAGAAGTGTTGGAATTCAAAGGGTAGAAGAATGGGTATAAGGATATCATCTCACTGGATGGATTGTGATGTCAATAGAGGGAATTAATGTGATATGATTCATATAATATCCTTACTATATATTCTTTTCTTTTTTTGGAAGGATACATTCTGAATTCATATGTATAGTGAGTTTTCTATGTGTATTAGAGTGGTGAGCTTTCAATTTTTTAGGGTTTGAAAACCTGGATGTTCCATGAGATATATCAAAAAAATTCACTAAATTAATGAGATTATTGTTTTAGGTGTATGTTCATATTACAATTTATGTAACATATATTATGATATTCCATGCATGAAATATAAAAAAAATACATGAATGATTAAATACAATGTGAAAAAAACCTATCATAACACTCATAAAATTTATATCATAAAATAAATTACAAAATACATCTCACAAAACCAAACATTCCCAAAACTCAATTGATAATTTTCATTGGAGAACAGATTCATTACATTTTTTTACCGCTAACTGCTAATATCCTTGACAAATATAAAGCTAAAATTCTCTCCAAAACAGATAATTCACAATGACCTTTTTCATTAGGTATGTAATTACAACATAATAAAGGTTGTAATTAACTTACATTTAATAAAAATATTTAAAATTGGTTTATAAAAGGTTATACTATAATAATGTATGAAAATAAGACCATGAGATAAATATATGAATAAAGAAAACTGATGTTCAAAAATATGTTCTATAAGACATCAAAAAGGGCACATAATCTCAAAATATCCTTCATATACCATGTCATAATAATATTGATAAATGAGAAAATAATCCTTATCCATAGTGCAAAACATAGAAACAGGACATAACATATATATGTGGTATAATAATAAGAATACAAAATTTTAAAATTGTGAAATATTCTACCTACAATTATATGCATGTGCATACTTTAAAAAAATTAATGAAAATCAATCGTTTCAAACATTATTATGTGAAAATAAATCATGCAATCATGCTTTCAGAAAAACAAATGAATAATGATAGCTTCAATCATGTTAATAGAAAAGGTTATTATCATATTCAATATAAAAGATTACTCAATGTACAGTAGGGATATAATGAACCCACTTATCTGAAAATGATAAATAATTTATATGTGTGTTACATGAAACCAATATGACCACACATCAATAAAACACAATGGAATAAAAATGGGGTTTATATCATTTATAAAAAAATATTACATTACATTAAATTAAGAGTAAATATAGTAATAGCCAATGATAAATAACTAAAAATGAATAAAATATCATTTATAGAGGGTTCATGAACTTTAATAAATATGATATATAAATTTTTTGTTTTAGAGGAACATGGATGAGAATACATGATTATTTTAAAAAATCATTTATATCATTCATATAAAAGTATGAATTACTAGAGGCATTCAAATTACATTTTCAAGAAAGTAAAAAAAGGAATACATGATAAAAAATCCTTAATAATGGAATATTGAAATTAAATATGGATTTCTTAAAAGAAATAATATTTTATGATAAAAAATTATTAATATAAAAATTAATAAAGTTTTAATATCTTTAACCAGATGTAATGATAACAAATTGAAATGGATGAATTTCAAAAAAAATTACAAATATATTGTTAGAAATGTAAAAAATATAAAATAAAAATTATATTTGGATTTCAAATTATGAAAAAAACATTTGGGGTGTGTATAATATAGACATGGAGGAAAACGATCCATTAGAATGGATGCATATTATTTTGAAAAGATTCTTATTTTCATAGAAAATGAAATCCATAAAAGAGATTAATTTAAATATAAATTATTAATTATAAATAACTATAAAATAAATTATATAATAGGTAAATAAACAAGTTTTTAATGTTAATGGAGAATGTTTATGAGCTAATGAATAATAAATTCAGTTGAAAAATCACTTGTAGTGAATTTCATCTCTATCTGATGTGATCTATCCAAATGTATAATAATCATAGAAATAGTTACCATATAACTTTATCATATTAATATTTATTCCCTTTTATATTAATATTTAATTTATAGTTATTAAATAGTTATTACTTATTTTTAGATAATATTGACCATCATGGTTAGTAGTTTTTATTGTTCCTTATCGATTTTAGTATAACAAATTTTGTTACCATCCTATGTTCATGTTTCCATTGTATCTGTAATAGTAATGACAAATTAATTAGTGTTCCATAATAAATTACGGAATTAGTAGTTCACTCAATTGAATTTTTAATTATGGCCCTCCAAGATGAAATTTAAAATGTACTTGATTCGATAATTATTAATGATTAAAAATGGGTATATTAATATTGATTTGAATATAAATATTACAATTAAATAACATAAAATTATTATTTATTAATTAATATTATATCAAACAATAAATTATTATTTCATAACCATCCATTATTTAAATTTAAAGCAATGATCGTTTAGGTGGGTAGACCAACACAAAAAAGAACATGCTATAATCATTAGACGAGTCTGATAGTGATGAGATTTAATTACAATATCATCTATCCCTAAGAATTTTGATATCATTTATACATAATAAAGTAGAAAGATTAGAAATTAATGGATTTATATGATAAAATTAATTGTAAAATAATGATAAGAATTTATTATTTGAAAACAATAAACGAAATCCCCTCCTCGAAACCTTTTTTGTGTTTTAGGAATTAGGGAAATATTTTAGAACTAGAAGATGTACAATGTTGGATAGAATTATTTGGGAATGAAATAGATTAGATTACTTAGGTTTATTTAAATATTTTTTTGTGTCTTTTAAGGGGTGGGGAAAAGGTATTTTAGAAGTAAGAGGATCAAAATTTTTAAATAGACATTAATTAATAAAAAAATACAATACTCAAGGAGTTTTTAAATAAAATTTAAAAATATAGTATATCATAATGGGTCGATTAATAACTCCCAGACATATGTAAAGATAATTTTTAAATAAACTTTATGTATTTACCCCTTGATATAAATCTTTTAACTTATTTTAGCCTTTACCATGGTGACTAATTTTTACCTTGGTAAATTATTTTCAAGTCAAATAATGATATTTATCTTTCTGAATAATTTTTACATGATGAATCTGAATTAAAAATTAATTTTATATTATTCAATTTATAAATCTTAAAAGAGATAAATTTCATATCAATAACATATTTTTTGAAAAAATATTTCGAAAAAATGTATTTTTGGGCATAAAAATGAATTTCTAGTTTTTTAGTCCAAATTTTATGAATAATATTGATTTTATTTGTTTGTAATTAAATTATTTGGTTTTCATTATTAACAAACAATCCAAACATTAGTTATGTAATGCGAATAATTAATTATTTTTAATGAAATAGAAATAAATTATTATTAATTAAAAATAAAACATATGTTCTAAAATTAAAAACAAAGGTTTATAAATATATTTATTTATTTTTAAATGACTTATTTTAGTCCCCACATAAAACCAGGATGAGAAATAATTTAAATTATTTTTAAATCAACTTTTATATCATGACTGTGCCAGAAAAATAATGACATATGTAAGAACCATATTTTTATTATTCATCTTAATGAATCCTTTTTTAGGAAAATATAAAAATATAATACTTAGATAATTTAGAAATGATAAAAAAAATGATGCCTAATTTTTTAAAATCATATTATTTTTAAAAATCATTTCATATTAAGAAATATTAAATTGTCCCATAACACTATCTCTGAATTTTATTTCATGGCACAATTAATATAAATCTAATTAAATTTATACATATTCAATGTTTTAAATAAAAAAAATTATAAATTTAAAATAAATTAAATTTATGAATCCAAAAAAATTACATGAATTACCCATAAGACAAAAATTTGTAATATATATTAATAGGGACCAACAAAAAATGTATATTACTCAAAGTAATCATTTTTACTTGATTAAATAATCCTTCAATTGATCTAAAAAAATTGAAATTATATTTCATAATATATTTTATAATCATACATTGGATAAATTCAAAAATAACTAAAATAAGTTGTTAATAATAAATAGAAAAAATTTAAAACTCATTTCATTCACAAAATACATCCTTTCAATGTATCATGAAGCAAAAATATTATATATTATGCCTTAATTTACCTATATATCTCCCTTTTAAATATTTTAACAAACAAAAAATTTTCTCCTCATCAAATATGTATCATTTAATATTCCTTTTAAATTTCATAACATATTTATCAAAATAAGCCTTTCATTTATGTCTTCATTTACTTTAAAATTTGTTAATCTCATTGTATCTAAAGCTTTATTAAATAAAAACACCAAAAAAACAAATGAAAAAATTAAAAATATCATATTCACATGTTATCAAAAAATTCAAGAATTAATTAAAATAAAATATAAATATTATAATACTGTGATATGAAAAAAAAATAGTCACTCATTTTCCATCATTCTTAAAATAATTATTAAACATTTAACCATGAAAGACAAACCATTAACTCAAAACATAATCAATAGTTATATAACATATTCAACCCCATTATTAATTTATAATAAACTTTAATATTATATAATTTATTCCAATAATCCTATAAAAATAATGGAACATCTTTACATTTTGTGAATTTCATTCAATTAATTTAATCTTTTTGATATTTTTTATTTAATGCAATGCAGAATTTAACTTATGTTATATGAAAGCTCTAAGATTACTTTGAGTTTCATGAAAAATCATATTAATATTTCACAACAAAAATCTCACAGATTATATTTCAGTACACAAAACACTATATTTTTCTTTTATTACACGCAATATTGAGCCTCTTTGATAGCATATGTTATACGGAAAATCTCAGTTTAATTGAACAACTATATACTATTTATAATATTGTTAAAATATTATTATATTAGATACCTAAATATTGGAGTGGAAGTAATGAATAATATTAAATAAATAACTTAAACATGACGTACACCTATATATATTATTAATCCTTTTTAATAAACTAGTTACTAATTAATGTTATAACTATTTGAAAATAATGAAAGTACATTTCATTGAAATTCATTTTATAAGTGAAAACACAATTTTATCCAAATAACTTTTGAGATCGAGGTTTGATGAATATTTCCAATAATATTTTCATACAATATATTCAATCATTATTTTTTATATTCATCCAATTTATTTGTTATGTATTCGATTAGAATAAATCCATCTTATGAATAAAAAGATGTTTTTTTAAAATTTAATTTTACCCCTTTTAGTAGAGAACCCCTTTTAAATCTAAATTTTGAAAATTTATTATATTATATATGATAAAGTAAACTTATATTTTTTAAATAATAATATCCTATTTTATAATGGGTGAATTTTTTCTATTTTGATAAGAATATTCATTTTTCGGATCAATAGTTAAAAATACTAAATTTTATTTCAAAATGAATTTTTTTGTAGAATTTATTTATATAGTCAGACTATATATTAATTATGTTATAAAGTGTAATTATATCATTAACATATCAATTAATCTAATTATTTTATTTTAATAAATTTACAATACAAATTTTATATAAAAACATTTCAATCTTTTCGACCTTTTGGTTTAAAAACCCGCATTCTCATCAAGTCTGAGAGATTAATATTAAATTAATATCTACCAATTATGTTATCATAATTTGGAAGAATGGATTTAATATTTTTAATAATAATAATTTATAATTTATAATATGGTTAATATAGTTTTTTACTAAAAATAATTTTAAATGCAATAAATATTAATTATAATGATAAAGGTAGAAATCCGTTTACTTTGTAGTCAAACGTTATCTTATGATTCCAAATAACCTATAAACATTTTATAATGAAATTTTATGAACATATTTCATCCAATTACCATATTTTATTAAATTTAATAAATTATTGGAGTCACATTATGTAAGTGAGACATCTCAATAGTTTTTATATTTATATTTATAAGAATGCCAATTCTTGTCCACTATAAAAGGGGACTCAATACCCTAACTTATTGACACATATAAATCCATTTTTCTCAGCCATCCCAATACCAAGTCCCCTAAAAAATCACTTCAATAATAATATAATCCTCCCTTTGGTTATGAATCCAAACAAGGAATCCCTTTGGTGCAAATAGATATGAGTTACCCAAAGAAGAAATAACATTATTCCACATGATCTTTTTTTATTATTTTCATTCTCAACCACATAAAATATATGATTTATAGTATTATATAATAAAAACAGTATCAGAAGTATTTTGAGATTTTTTTATACTATGTTTTAGAACAAAAATTACTCAAACTTCAATCTAATGGGAAATAAACTTACAATTCATGTGTACGGTGGACTACCACCTTGCGAAATGTTGTTTTTTGTTTTGCTATTACCATGTAACATGGGTTTGAATTTTATTTGTAAATACATATTATAAATTATTTTTATTATTTTTATTATTTCTTTATGATTATATAATTATTGTATAAAACAAACCTTCATTCCCTCAATTTTTGGTAAATACGACAACATCTTTTATGGATGTGTCGACTACTACCTCCCCAATGGGATGTTAATTGTTCTCACATTAAATAGAATATATTAAGGAACTTTTTAGATAAATTTAATCAAATTTATGAAATAATAATTCTAAAGTATTGATATTATACATATTTAAAAAGATATATATAATTAAATTTCCTTTAACATGAAAAGAAAAAGGAAACATCGTTCATGCTTACTTATATCCTACTGTCTCCATGAACAATTTGTTCCATTTTGTATTTATATATTTCATATATTATTATATATATTTATGTAATGAATATTTATGATATTAATATCATGTTTCAAATTTTATAAATAAGTTAATCATGATATATTTAATAGGATAAAGAATTAAATTTCAAAAAATATACTAAAAAATAAAGACAATATTACCTGAAACGTAAGATTAACTTGGAGTTGTATGTAAAAAGATTATATAAATTCATAACCAAATCATTTATTATATTATATATCATAATAAAGTTATTATTTCAATGTAAAATAAAATTTTAATTATTATATAATTGTATTTAATGTGTACAAATAAATTCAATACTTCAAGTAAGGGGTTTTTTTCTCACTTTTATTTCTATGAGAGTTATGCCTTATTCACAGCTCATTTATTTTTTATGTCATATGTACATTCCATGAATTTATTCAATTTTATTTACCAAACTATATGGGAATTAACATTTTCAATTTAATATCTTTCTTTAATTGGGTATATGGTTCAATGGCTTCCAAATCCATAAAGTATGTTTCATGATAATTTGCCTTCTTTGAGATACATGTCATGTTAGGAACCCACATTTTATGTGGGTTCTAAATAATTCCTATTGGAATGTTATTTCATGAATATCCTAATTTTAATAATATTTTAATCATCACATAATTTTATTATTTCATGGAAATTTTGAATCAATGTTAATAATGTAATAATAGTTTATTGCAACAGGTTCAATGATTATAAATATTTATTATTATTAAAATTCCATTGATGAAATCTTATGATTCATATATAAGGAAATATAATGATGTTTTATATACTATTTTTATTCAATATATATTCACATATTAGTCTCATTTTTCCACTCTTTGGTAGTTAAGAAAATTATGAATGTGTTTTAAGTAAAATCCAACTTTATCTCCCTCTTTAGTCGTTAATATGTGTTTTATCAAAACCATGTTTTCTAAAATGGTTTTTGAAAGAAAAACTACTTCAAAATTTTATTAAGTGTATATTTTTTAATATAAATGAATATTTTTATGAAAATATTTTCAACCAAACCTTATATATTCTTATGAAAAATTGTTTTTGAAATGATTATGAGTATCTTTTATTAGTTTCATGGAAAAAATATTTCCAAAATGTTTTCATGATTATTTTATATGTTTTTAAGGGAAATTTGTTTCCAAAATTTATTCATTATTACGTTGTAAATTTTCGATGATATTTTATAAGAAAAATGGTTCAAAAATGATTGATATTTTAGTAATAATTTTCATTAATGAGTAAAATATATTCTTCTCAATTATTGTTTAAAATGAAATTTAAAATATGTCATTATAATAAATGGATTTTTGTGATGGTTTTACGAATCGGATATTTTATGAAGGGAATTTTTCTATAAGAAATGTTCTTTGTGATCCTTGAATAATGTTTCTTTATCTATGATGACATACATTTTTATAGTTTATGCTTTACTGGGAATATGATCCAAGAAAACGATTCATACTATTTACTAGATTATGTTTGGATGGAATTATGTTTATGAAACCCCTTTCTATTTTTCATGTTATATGATTTTGAATCCTACTTAATTTCACAGGTTTTTATTTGATGAAATGATTATGATACCTATCTATTTTCTATAGTTAATGATATGATGAAATGATTATCCTAACCATTTCACTTCATGTCTTATTACATGACTGTTGTTTATAATATTGTGGCACATTTAAAAATGAATATATTATGTGATGCGTGGGACCTATATCTATAACCAATTCATTTGGTAATGATGGATGATTCATGAGTAAATATTTTATGCATGAACTGGATAAGTTTTTCAAAAAGTTATTCATAAACCTAATTACATGTTCACAATGTTATGTACTCACCTGATTACACGTTCACAATTTTCTACATGTACCTTGTTTCATGTCTACAATTTTATGCATGAACCTGATTACATGTTCATAATGTTATTAATTGACCTGGTTGCATATCCATATGTTTTTTGGGAGGACCTGATTGCATATTCACAATGTTATTCATGAACCTAATTATATATATACAATGTTATTAATATATCTAGTTTCATGTCCATAAGTTTATAAGATGTCCTTTTCAGATCCTAAAATTAATTACTGATCCTATTTATACATATACATGTTTAAAATGGTATAATATATTATGTATTACACAATTCAATGGATTTTTCTTATGTTACACTATCATGGATTATTCTTTCAGTTAACTTGTCATTCATGTCTAACGAAATACCAAAAAATATTCCATTACTCATGATTGATATCATTAATATGTAGGGTATATTGTTATAATGATTCCATTACGTTCTCATACCCCTTATGCAAATGATTATGCTAGGTTATCTCCATTTTTACCCTTACTGATTATCTGAGCACACCCATTTTTTATGTTTCCTTTTCCTATATAATGAAGGATTTTTTTAGGTAGGAGTACTAAAGGGGACGATATTTATAGACATGTCATAGATCATTCCACAAATTATAATAATGTGTTCAATGACTCCAAATACACAAAACTATTATAGTCCAAGGGTGTGTGTTTTTATAATGTGTTGAATATCCATCTAATATGATGTAATATCCATGTATGATAGGCTTGGGTCCCCATATTTGGTATTAATGGAATGGATTACTCAAAATTTAGAATCTAGTAAGGGAAAAAATTAGGGATATCCTTGGGTTATTTCTAAGGATATGACTAGGAATGTATTTAATTATAAAATGATGGTGTCATATATTTAAAATTAGGTTCCATAACATAATAATTCTATAAGTAATTTTTCATAATTATGTTTTTTACACTATAAATAGTGTTTCTCAAACTATGATTAATAGTTTTAGTCTGTTAAAGGGAATAGAAAGAGGACAGTTCACATTGAATTATTCATATTTGGAATGTATGGGATTCAATAAAATCTATTTTCAAAGTGTTAATATCATGATGATAATTCAGAAAATGTTATGAGTACATGTTATGTTGTTTAAGATATAGAGGCTATAATAGATAAGTTAAAGGTATGGGATGATCTAATAGTATTATTTACATAAAATCTAAGATGTGGTATTAGATTGAGGTTGATGAACCATAAGACATGATTCATATATCATATTTTAGGAAAGGGTTCTTAAGGTATATGATGAAGATACATGAGTAATGGTTTTAGAATAATGTTGGATGAATGATGTATTTATGTTTTGGAATGAAAATATTATGTTATTTGAATCTGTAATTATATAATTATTTTCATAATTATTTTGCATTAAGTATTTCAATGTACATGGTGAATGGAAAAAATAAAGTAAAAAAGAGATTTCATTGAATGGTGGGATTTTTATTAAGGTAAGATAACCCTTAATTTGTTCCTCATGTTAGGATAATGGTGTTTGGATAAAGATATGTTAGATATCAATACATAAATTTGATGGTACTGATTACCATAAAACTACTTAAGGAATTATTGATATGTGTATTATGCTATCATTGATAAATATGAGAATATTTTTGGATTTAATGAATATAACCAATTGTCATTGTAATAACAAAACATGCATTTTTTCAGTACGGATTTGTGTCAATTCCAATTATTACTATGTTTTAAGAGAATACATGATGAAGGAATAGACATTTTTGGTATGTGATAAATAAAATCTACTTTATTATATATTGGCGATCAATGCTAAGATGTTTTTGGTAAATTTAGTTAACTTATTTTTGTACATCCAAATTTTGGAAGGATTATATGGTTAACCATTTATTGAATAGTTTATGATAATCATGAGAGGTGGTTTATAGATTATTGTATTATCTCTTAATAGGAGGAATTTTGCATATTAGATAAATTCAGATAACAATATTCCTATGATACTAACTAACGACAAATGGAAAGGATTATCATCCTATCTTATGATCTTCTAATACTCCTCGAGTAAAAAATCCAATTTCATTTCATGGAGTATGAGTTGAAGTGGAAATTGAAAAAGTGACAACCAATGGGTGATATTGTGTATAGGAAGAGGAATAAAATCAAGTAAGTATATTTTCTAATGTATATAGATTGTGAAATATTTATTCCACGCTATCAAAAGGAAATTGGAAAAACATAATCCTAATACCATCATTTCTATTGAAATAATGGTCTTAGAAATAATTATAGATTGATGTTTTTGGGGCCCTTAACATTCCATGTATCATTAAAATGCTAGGGATCAACGATCGTTATCACTATCTTTAGTGATTTATGGTTTTTTTCCAAGACCAATATAAACTCCCAAACAATGTTCTCCTATGTCCAAACGTAGTTATAATTTTCGTAGCATAACCTTCATAGTACCAAATTTACATTATTAATAGAAGTATTAGTATTCATTATTACGATGTGTGCATCTATGAATGGAAATTTCAAGAATTAAACCATTGATCAGCCAAATGAATTTTTTGGGGTAAAATCATTTTATGATTGGTATAATGTGACACCAATATATTTTGTGATCTTTTTGGAATTAATTTAATCTTTTTGGTATTTTTCATTTCAAGAAACACTAAGTATAATATTTTTAATATGACATAACAATGTTTGGCTTGTGTTTCACACAACACGAAGTTAATAATGCACCACATGAAACAATTATATTATATTATGGTACAAGAAACACTTTTATTTTCATGATTTACCCATAATATCGAGTCCTTTTGACATCTTGTTTTACAAGAAAGGATGAGTTTTACCGAACAGACAATATACAATTAATATTACTATTAAAATATAATTATATATACCACTAATAACTATTTGAAAGTAATGAAATTCATTTTCTATGAAAAATATTTTTCTATGTACAAACATAATTTTAACTCAATAAATTTAAGAAAATAATTTTTATGATTTTATTAAACAATATATATATATATAATATTCAGCCAATATTTTCCAGAACCATCTAATCCATATGATAGGTATAAGATAAGAATAAATCCAATTTTAGGAAATAAAAATATGTCTTTTTCTAAGAGGTAATGTTATTGGCTTTAAATTTAGAACCAATTTTAAATCTATATTTTGAAAATTTTAAAATTTTAATATTTCAAAATATACATAATTTTTGAAATTTCAATGTGAAAAATTACTCTGGATGATTTTATTTCAATTTTTCTAGGATTCTTCTTTTTTTGATGAAGAGTGAATAATACTGAATTATAAATCATAACTATTTTTGCATTTACTTTATTTGTATATTTATATTGTACATTATAAAGGTTTTATAGATAAATAAGAAATAAAATTATAATTTAATCCAATTTAGTTCATTGTAATTGATATCACATTGTAATAGGATATAAAAACATTCTAATCTTTTAGACATTTTTACTTTAAAAACCCGCTTTCTCATCTCACTTGTGGGATTAATATTATATAAATTTCTACCACTTGTGTGTTTTTTATTTATAAAAATGGATTAAATATTTGATATAATAATAATTTCAAATTCAAAATAAAATATAAATAGTTTTTGGAAAAAAATTATTGGTGAATGTAATTAAAATTTATTTAAACAATCAAGGTAAAAATGAGTTTTCTTAACAATTAAAAATTATTTTTTTTGTTAAATAACATAGAAACATGTAAAAAATACATATTATGGATATATATCTACGATGTGACCTATTCTATATAATTTAAACATTTAGTTTTGGGAAAATATGTATTTTATACCCCCTCAACAGCATTTACCATTTTATATTTACAAGAACGATCCTCCTCCTTAATAAAAAGGCACTAACACCCCTCAATTTATGACACCTATAAAGCCATTTGGATCATCCAAATCCTAGAAAAGAATCCTAAAAACGGCCCTAAATTTATTATATATGCATTCCTATTGGATTAAATCCATCTAAGGAATCTCTTTAATTAAAACAAAGATTATTTACCAAAATAAGTGGTAACATTCATCTACATGCTCATTTGTTTTATTTTCATTTTAGAACACCAAAAATATTATTATAACATGAATATATTATATCCTTATTATCCAAATTATAATGATATTTTTTCAATAATTTTGTTGACCTAAAGTTAAAAAAACTTCAACTTTTGGGGGTAATAAAAATACCATTTCTGTGCAAGGAGAAATACAATTTTTATATGATATATATGATATTTATTATGAATTTATTCTTATAATATTATTATAAGAAACTTAACATTGATATTTCCAATGTTTCTATATATGATAACTTAGTTTGTCGAAGTGTGGACTACAGCCTCTTCAAAGAAATTTGATTCATTCAAAATTTAAATAGAATATATTATGTTTGGTTTTAGTGGAATTATAAGATATATATGACATAATAATTATATTTTAATGATATTATATATATATATATCCATATATATAATTTTATTTTATTTGAATATGATAAGAAAATAGATTTAACGTTCATGCATATGTACATCATACCACTCTATGAATACTGTATTCTATTTCAAATTTAGATCATCGATAAATGATTAAAAATATTTACATACTAAATATTTCTAATATTTGTATA
Source organism: Viscum album (assembly GCA_963277665.1). NCBI lineage: Eukaryota > Viridiplantae > Streptophyta > Magnoliopsida > Santalales > Viscaceae > Viscum > Viscum album. The sequence goes on along the minus strand of OY728138.1, from coordinate 131,441,620 downwards.
CTATTTTACATTATATAAATATTTATATCTAGATCTAATTAATAGGATCTAGAATAGTAATTCAAAATATATACAAAAAAAGAAGCAAATATTACCAGAAACGTAACATTAACATGGATTTGTTAATAAACTGGTAACATAAAGTCATAAACAAATACTATATGGTATTTTTTATAATAATACACTTATTTGGAATATTTATAATAACTTATATATAATATTTATTATTTTTGAACTGGTATAATGTAACTCCATACTTAAGGTAAGGGTTTTCTCTTATAACTTTTAGTGGTGTGAGACATACGCCTTCTTCTATACTCATCTATTTTGTGTTGCATATTTACTTCCCATTAATATTATATATATATTTTTTAATAATATTTATGGTCATTTAAATATCCAAGTGATGATCTTTATTTCATGTAGTTTTTAGTTTAGTGGTTAACAAATCCGTAATGTGACTTTTCTCTCAATTATCTTTCACTATGATGCATTCCATTTTATACACCTATATTTTTCTATGGGGTTTTTATAAATATCCTTTCCATGTTACGTCATGAATATAAATTTTTTCAGGGTATTTTAAAATTCATTACATCATAATATCTTATAAGTATTATGATTAAATGTTTCCAACATTGTAGTAGATTATTGTAACAATTTCTTCAATTATCCAGATGGTTTATGGTTATGATTCTATTGATAATGTATTTTTATCCATATCTCATGAAATATCATGAATTTTATATTCCTTTTATTATTCATGATATGTTCATGTATTGGAAAAAAAATTCACTCATTAGTACTAGATAAAATTAATAATTGTTTTAAGAAAATCTAATTTTAACCCTCTCATATGATGTAAATCTATGTTCAATCAATAATATGTTTTATAAAAATATTTTAAAAAATGTTTTATATTTAAAAATTATCTTATAATTTTTTAATATTATTTTGAAGTTTTTCAAGGAATTTTTTTTTCAATTTTTTTTCAAATAGATTTTATATGTTTTCAGGGATAATGGTTTTTAATAAAAATTAATCTTATCTATAAGTTTTCAAGAAAAAGGTTTACAAATAATTTTAAGATTTGTTTATTTTTCTTCAAGGAAATAAATTTTCAATATATTTATAGGAGTCCTCTATATTGTTTCAAATATATATTATAATAAAAATGGTGTTAAAAGTATTGATGTTTTAAAAATAATGTTTTTAAATAGAATATTTATTTTCCTCTCAAAATTTTTTAAATGAGATTGTAAATCATTGTTTTAAGAAAATGGTTTTTGAAATGGTTTTATAAAAGGGATTTTAAAAGTCATGATATTTTCCTTATTAAATATTCTATGTGAACCTTAAAAAATTGTTCTCCATATAATATGAAATAATATTTTATGGTTTATTATTTACTGAGGATATGATCCATGAATAACATTCATATTCCTTCTTGAATGGATTAGGTTTTAATAGAATTAGGATTATTAAAAATGTCTCTCTTACATGGTTTATATTCTATTGAAGCATGGTTCTTTTCACAGGTTATTGCTTGATCACATGATTTTAGGATCTATCTATTTTCTAAATCTACTGATATAATTAAATATTTATGATACTTTTTTCATTTCATGGGTGATAATATAATGTTTGTTTATAATCTTATAGCACACGTATTTTTTATTTTATTATGAGACGGGTGGGAGTTATTTCTACCTCAAATAAATTTCGTAATCATGGATGAATCATGAGTATATATGTTTTTCAAGAACATGATATCATATTCACAATGTTATATGTTCTCCTCATTACAAGTTCATTTTTTTATTTTTAAACCTAATTACATGTTAAAAATGTTATGCATGGACCTAATTTCTTATCTATAAGTTTATGCATGAACCTAATTACATGTTCAAGATGTTATGAGTGATCCTTATTAATTGTTCAAAATGGTATGTGTGAATTTGAATATGTGTTCATAACATTATGCATTGACCTAGTCTCATCTTCCATATTTTAATGTGTGAGCCTAATTAAATTATTCTAATATTATTCATGGACCTAGTTTCTTATCCACAAGTTTATGTGACGGCCAAATTAAATGGCCATAACATAATGTGTTACCCTATTTATACATATAAATGTTTCCAAATTTTATAAGTTAATGTGTGTGGAATAATTCCATGACTTATTCATATGTTATTATTTAATGGATTATGGGCTCTATTACCTTATCATTTTGACATATGAACATCCAATATTTATGCCATAAATCCTAATTATGAGTTTTTATATTTAGGTTATCAATATATAATGATATGAGCATATTCTCATACCCATTATGCTCATGATTATTCTTATATATCTCATTATTCTCCCTTACTGGATATCTAAGCTCACCCCTTTATTATAATTAATTTCTCAATGTTATAAATAATGTTTTTAAGGAGTATTAAAGGGGAAGATATTTACAAAGATGTAGTATATAATTCAACCAATTAAAAAATTTTCCTCTAAGATTTCAAAGACTCTAATATATTATGGTCCTCAACAATGTATTCTTGTAATGTAAATAATATTCATCTAAATGATTTCATATAAATGTATGTTAAGAATCAATCATTTTAAGAAACCCCATTTCATCTTCTAATAAGTCATTTACCACAATAATATCCATAAAAATTATAATAAGAATTAGATAACTCATATAATAGGACTCAATGAACTTAAAATATTATAAATTGAGAAAAATGATTCCAAATAAATCCCTTTAGGTTTACATAACCATATCATATATATTTTAATCCATGTGATCAAAATATTTATATTAACCCTAAATCAAATTTTAATGAAATAATTATAAACCTACATTTCAAAACATTTTCCTGTCTTACGAAAAATCATAATGAATCTATATTAAGAAAATATTTTTAATTTCACATTAATTCCATAGTGCATATGACATGTATATTTGAGGGTCACTTAAATATTAAAGTCACCATTTCAAACTTTTGTTGACTATATAATAAAAAATAAACCCTTGATAATTTCATTAAACCCCGAAATTCATTAATATTATCCTCATTGAATATAATATTTATTTTTATAAATTTAATGGAGAACTTATCTATTATTGAACTATTTTAAAATATTAAAAAATAAACCAAAAAGTATAATGAAATCAATCATGTACACATTTATGCGGTAAATTTATATTCTAATTTACAATATCATTCATATATAAAATCCATATTGATTTCTTATTAGAGACATCACATTTAAAATTTACAAATCATTATATTACTCTAACATAGATTTAAAAAAAATTAATACGAAAACTAAATTAAATTCCAATTTAAATTAATTATTTAAAATATCAATCCATCAACATATCAATTTATGAATATCATCAATTAAACACAAAATAGGTCTTCTGATTAATATAGTCCAATCAAATAATCATATTACAATCAATCACCATGATGAAATCTAGTATGTAATCAAGTGAAAACCCGTTGAATTAATATATTTACATAATTGTTAAATAAATATCAAGGACATAGAAATTTTTTATTAATAATATTTTTATTTAATAAATATATGTAACATGGACTAGTTCATAAATCATGTAACATCTCACATGTGAAATCCCATATAACATTTTCCTATATTCTAAAACAATGCATGAACACCCTACTATTCTCTTTAGTGTCAATGAATTCAATATGGTAAAACGTTATTTATTTTTTAAATAACTAAATAATAAAAGATGAATATAGATAAACTCAATATCATACCCCTTTATGACTTGGGAAATAATTGACTTTATTCTATCTAAGAACATAAACATAGATTTTCTTCCAATTATAAAAGAATAATTTTCTTTTTACTTGTTTCTAAGTATAAAAAACATATTCAATAAAACCACACTGGTCCCATTTTGTAAATCCAGACCATCCAACAACCATTCTAATAATGAAAAATATCACAATTCACCATGTATAGACCATGATAATAGGACGATATTGACTAGATTTAGGGGTTTATGAGTATCAGATTTGGACTAATTTACCAATAAATGGATCAGCATACAAAAATATTTACAGTTTGAGTAAATTCATAAAAAATATAGTATATATTTTTAGGTGATAGTAAACCATTAATCTAATTACCAAGAATTTTCCAGTATAGTAAAAATATTAAAAAATAAATAACAATGTTTCAACCCATTTGTTAAAAAAACATTTCAATGGAAATAAATCAAAATAAAAGATAAAAAATCACCATAAAAAAATACAATACATTGTAATATCATAATAATTATTTTGAAATAAACTTATAGCTACCTATGACCCCTAACCATTAATTTTTGAAAACATGTTTGTTTAATCGTTCATGGCATGACAATATATATGTCTGATATATATATCATCATAGGATACCACTATGAATAAAAACCTTTTTTGATTAATTACTCACTCATATGGATAAGTGATACACATGATAGGAATATAACCATATAAATTATCTTCTAATAGATAAAATCATAAAAATTACGATATTATCTTAATATTTAGAATACATAAATAAACTAAATGAGGAATAAAATCAAAAATTTATTCAATGTTTTTTTTATCCAAACAGATTTTTTGAGTAGTAAACATATCAAACAAAGGGAATAATCCCACTATTATCGAAATTGTTTCACTGTAAAACCCGTGGATTGTATCAAAATATCCAAACTCATGTTTTATATCATACCATAACCAAAATCATGGTTATACCAATACAATAATTTAGTCATTTTAAAAAAATGAAACAATATATTTTTTTCACAAAATAGCATGAATATATCAAAATATCTAATAATAACCACCTTAATTTCACCAACATACCTATTACTAAATAAAAAAAATCTTATAATCGCATTATGAAATCATAATAATTTCACTATAATTTAATAAAAACTTATCCACTATGTAAATAACATGATTTCCAAAAATTACATATTCTCATTTTTTTATTATTACAAACAAGTGTTGAGAAAAATATTCATCTTTAAATCCCACGTTATTTAGCCAAAATAAATACTTAATCAAATTAATAAAAATAAATATAATTAAAATATTTCAAACACTTATTAGAGTTGATATAAAATAATTTTTTAAAATAATCTATGTAATTTTTCAATCATATCCCTATTAAACACCATTTTCTCCAATCAACCTCATAATATTATTATTATAGACATAACCACACTATATTTTTTATAAATAACATTATTTCAGCGTTCATGAAGCAGTTTTAATATTTCTAATAGAAAACTGAATTCTGTTTTTCTGTATTATTCAAAATTCCTATTTTTAATACAATGATATTAATAATTGTAAAAAATAAATATCATATCAATTTCACATTATAATTAACTTACTAATCCTGTAATTTTTGTCGAATCATTACTAAATAATAAATTACAAAAACCCAATTAGCATATTATATGGAATAAAAGATAATTTCTCATATGATATAGAATATATATTTTGATACTTATATTAAAATTTCATTAAATTTATTACCATGTATATATATCAACATTCGTTATTTTCAGATCAATAATGATACATGTTATGAACGAACTCCAAGTCACCCTTGATCACAGTACCATATTGGCCAATGATATACTCGAGTAAAGTTATCAATCCTCCCATACTAGTGAAAATCACTAGAGAATTAAAAAATAAGAAAATTGAATGGTTTCTAACTAAAACCCATAGTTAAAAAACACATCAGATTCTTCACTAAAGGCCTAAAATGGACCTTCCATAACTACTATATCCAGGAATGATCAGTAAACATATGAAAACAAATAAATAAACCAAAAAAAACAATCAAAATAATTTATAATAATAAATGAAGAATCAAATCAAAATAATATGAAAATAAAAAACCAGATCTCATATATGAAAATTAATTTTGTAAAAGTCAAATAGTTCTACACCTAAAACAAAAATATAACTGAATACACATCCAAATATCTTGGTGACCTCATCAGTCACTCACCATCTTAAATGGAAACATCACTCCAAGGTGATGAAATTATAACTAGAGCATGACACATAAATTGAATTGATAATATGAGGGAGCATAAATCTTGCTAATAATTCCAAATGAGACCTCACTACAATATATTACCGTAAATAATATAAACTTCATGTTAGTTTTAAATAAAATTTAGAAAATGTATTTATTTTTATTTAGTTAAAAATAATAATTATTTTTTCAACTTTTCCATTTAGAAATGTTCAATTTAGGAAAATTATATTTAAATAATCTTTAAAAGAGTTGTGATAATTTAAATATTTAACATAAAAGATTCAATTTATTATTCAATTTATTAAACCACGTGTTTACTTTTTAACAAAAATTTTAATTTACCATCAATAAAAATAATGATAATAATATTATTTTTCATAATATAACAGTAATAGAGAACTATAAGTAATTTACTACTACTGGGATAAATTAATAAAAACAATTGAGTATAACAGAATAATAGTGATAATGAGAAAATAAGAGCTTAGTGGAAACATAGATAACATAATAAAACATGACCCATCAAGTCGGAATTCCTGATTTAATATAACTTCTTAAACCCTCATTCAATCCATTCCTAGCCTAACTGAGGTCCAAATCCCAAATTAGAAAAAATACATACCTCGCATCACTATTCAGTGCATGATCATAAATTATTAAAAAAATGTATTCTGTAAATTTTATATAGAAACTCTTAGTGCCCCATTATGTATAAAATATTGGTGATCTAATAAATTAGAATAATCTACTATATGAGAAGATATTACAACCTTCGATACAAAACCTAAAATCTAATGAAAAACTCACACTAAAACCCCAATTAGTAAAAACACAATATTTAAAAAAGGATTAATATATTATGACTATAATATAGTAATAAAAACAAATACATATTAAAATTAACCAAAATAGAGGAATAATCCAAATAAATATTCATCAATAAATACTATATTAATGTTCAAAATAATCCTCACATATAATTTCTTTGAATTAATATAAAAAACCCTTTTAATGAAACAAAAACAACATAAGAAACCCTTGAAATTTTTCTGAATTCTACATTGAAAAAAATAAAAATATTTGAAATATAAAAATCATTTACAAACTTCACTAATTAATTTTATCAAACACTATGAATTTGAAGTAAATTCTAACATATTGTTGACACCCATTTGGAAAAGGAAAAAATATTCTCATTTGATGAAAACCAAGTTATACTTTGTTTCCATTTTATAGTAACCATTGTTACACATTATAATATCCTTTGATTTTGAAAACATAAATTAATTATTGTATGAAATAGTTTCTTGAATATTTAAAAGAAAATTAATTGTTAAAACTTATTGAAATACAGCGAAGATGTTGTGAACCTATCAGGTATAGATTAAAAATAAATAAGGTAGCATGCCGCACTCCATGACATCAAGATTCACAAGTTATTAGGTTAAAATACAACTTATATTTCATCAAAAGATTAATAAATTAAGTAGAGAATAATTAAATAGAATAAAATAAGTTGTAAATGATGAAATTATTGAATATGGGGAAACAAGAAAAATTGACTTCAATCATTTGAGGAAACCCCTTGAATCACCAATGCAAGGAGAATAATCAATAGTGGGGGCTAGGGAAAGGTAAGTCAAATGGAATGAGAGGGATAGGATTATAGCTTAAAAGAGAGTACGGGAGGCAGTTTTGTTTTGGGATTTTGATGTTTTGGGAATGCTACATGGTTTTGTAACATGGTTAACCAAATAATATTCCAAACCTAGACTTTGTTCTGGACTCACCAAGTCACCTACATGGTTTCCTTACATAGTTAAGTATGTCGTACAATAAATATGTTAATTACATTTATTGAATAAAATAATCCTTTTCTATTCCTGTAGTGTTATTTAAATTGTTGCGCTAATCATACACTTATGATGAAACAAAAAAATAAAAAGTCACTAAATCTACCAAAAAAGTAAGAACAATATTAATTAATATTAAATAAATATTAAATAAAAAAATAAATTGTATCGGTATTAAAATACATCCCACTATAATAACTTCACTACCTTGGAAGTGAACAAGTTACAAAAAGAGTAAATACAATGATGGATTTATAGATGGAAGAAATACTATGTTGAGTTTCTTACTATAAAATAATACATCTCTAACATTATTCCCAAAATACATTGAAATAATCAAGACCACATCAAAAATGTATACATAGTACATAACTCACACCTGACTAGCAAAAAAGAATATTATGATACAAACACCCATTAATGGTTTTCCTACCATTTAATAATTCAATATAATTGTGGTTTTATAAGAAATTGGTAGGAATAAAAACCACTATGAGTCACCACATGAGCTCCAATTTGAAAATACTGAAATATAAATTTCAAATAGGATATATCTACTATATCTTGGAAAAGAACGTACACCAACCCCAAAAGGTATGAAAAATTTAATTTCCTAATCATTCTGAAAAAGTTCAATCACTTATGATAAAAATAGAATGAATGGATAAATAAAATCAAAGGGAGAATGGAATATCCCCAAAAAATAACCAATGTATCCTCAAAATAAGTTATAAAATGAAATAACCTTAATATAGAAACTTACAAAATAAGGAGGGTAGAGTGACCCAATGGTATACTTCAAAGAATTCCTCAGCAAACTAATAAGATCTCTAATATTGTGCCCAATAACAAGAGAATAATAATCATGGAACACATTTTTTGGAATAATTCTCATGGTGAATTACAAATAAAGTCCAATAATAATTAGTAATTTGAAACATTTGATCAATCCTTCATCAATCGTAGTTCCCCAAGTAACATTAAAAATTATGTCTCATGCTTAATGAGCCCGATATACTTTCCACCATAACCATCCCTAGAAAAATCTCTTAAAAGACATATCGAAATTAATTGGGAATGAAAATATCAAAAATTGGCACATCTACTTGTCCCAAGACACAAAAACACTTAAAAACTACTACAAAATCCTAAATGTATGGTGACAATGAAAGAACAATAAAGAAGAACGACATCTAAAAGTTATCCTTCAAAAGAATTTTCAAACTCCCAATTCATGGATTGTCACATATTTTATATAATCATTATTTTCCCCTCCAAAATATCACACAACATATAATGTACCACAAAAAAAATTGTATAGAACATGAAAAGGGTGAGTGAAATATATTATACTCTCATTTAGAAGGATTATATACTTCCCTACCTGGATTAGTTATTGAATTAATAACAATAAAGTCCATAATTTATTCATAGGATATATGAATCTATGGAATCTCTATAATTACAAAACTCCATGATCGCTATGGTATATTCTAGAAATCAAACATCAAATAGTTAATGAATAACATAAATCACTAATACCTCCAACCACCTAATTAGATCTTATCATAAACACCAACTCAAATGAACAACTAAAGTAAACAAATCACGTAAACCATGAAATTTAAAACATCTCTTTAAAATTATTTCAAAATCATACACCCTATATTCAACACAAAATGTTACATTAAAAATCATTTTAAAACTATATAAATTCATTATTGAAACACTCATAAAAGTTAAAAATGTTACCTCCTTTTCATGAATTATTTCAAAATATCCAATATTAATTCAAAAATCCATCATAAGAATCAATTTATAATTTCAAAACTCTTTTACTAAAACACCCACTAGTTGTTTTTAGAACATCATCCTTATTCCTCACTATTAATTTGAAAACACATAATTAATTACCAACCATTTAACTATAATAAAACATCATCCATTTCAAGTCAAGAAACATTGAATCCTTATTAAAAATCATCTTTATTTATTTTAAAATTTCCTTTCATAATTTAAAATCAACTGACATTATATTTAAATAAATAACCTAAAGAAAGGGTCATTGAATATTTTTTTAAAAAAAATCTATATATTGAAAAATGAAGAATAATTTGAAAATTCCAATAGAAATTGAATCAAATAACACTATTTCATTATTTAAATAAACATTATCACTAACCAATTAGCATCCACTGATATCCCAAATAATTCTACTATGTAAATGCATGGAAAACATTAATGGGATAGTGACTATGAACATTTTTTCACATATATTAAAGGAACATACCCCAACCATTATAGTTTAACTATAATGCTTGTAGAAACAAACACAATGGCTACACATGGTATTCTAGGAAATATGATATAATGAGGAACATTAGGTTCTTCCATCCATTTTACCCCTCAAGACATCGATAGTCGATGAATCACCAATAACATTTTAACAAAATATCAATATCCACTAATATAATTCAATGTAAAAAAATATACAAATGAAGATCAAATGTCAATACTTACAACAAAATAAACCATGGAATATTGAGAATTATAATAAGAATGAACTTTATTGAATCTTCCTACTTCTAATATTCATATTCTGACTATCCTAACTCTAATAAGAAAACATATTAAAATAACAAGGGGAACCAAAGAACCTACTAATAGTTAATAACATTGGATCTAATACCATTTTGTAATGAAGAAAGATGAAGACACTCATAATCTTGGAACTTATTCTAGAACACAACATTCCTAAAATGTGTTCCTAATAAACTCAAGATGGTGATAATCACTATCATCTGAAGAAAACAAATTGTAAATTATTTTATGTTAAATAAATTTAAAAAACTACATCTAATATTTTACGAAATATTTTACATGGATCATCTATACATTAAAAATCCTTGAAAAAATAAATTAAAAAATTAATATAAATATAAATACCAAAAAAACCCATCCAAATAATGAATAAGAATAAAGTAACATCCAACTGAAAAATAATGAAAATAAAAAATTTTATTTGATGCCAAAATAGTTTCTTTGGTCATACCAAATACTACTAAACGTGAATAGAAAATAAAACTGAACACCTCACTAGATGTCCTAGTAACCCATCCTTTAAATCCCCTAATATAAATCCAACATCACACCAATGTGATTTTAGAATAGTTGGAATATTAGCCTAAAATTAGAATGATAATAAATATAGAATAAAGATTTGTAGATATTACAAAATGAGTCTACATCGAAATGAATTACCATTTAATAAAGATCAATTTTATCATTGTTTGAATAAAAATTTATAAAAAAATTGTTCTATATTTGGTTTGAAAAAATAAAATTAATTCCACTAGTTCCCTTAATAATATTCTTATCAAAACATAATGATTGAAATAATTTTTAAAAAGTTATTAATACTTGAAATATTCATCATAAGTTCTTCAACCCATTTTCTGAAACACTAAACTACAGGTTTCCTTTCTTCACAAAATATTATTATATGACAAATAAAATAATAATAATAATAATAGAAATATTAAAATTATAATGGAACAAATGAACTATAACTAATCCATATTTATAAGGAAACAGAATCTATATAGTACAATAGAGTACGTATAAACATGTGAAACTAGGTGCTCAAGGGGAAAATCAATAACATACTAAACAATTATCTCTCCAGTTAGAAACACATATTCAATATAACCATTTTAACATTCGATCATACCATTCTAGGGCTAGATGAGGGGAAAATCCTAAAGAAGGGTAAATTCATAACATTGGTAACCTATCAGAGCCTGATCTGAAACATTTGAAATATCTATTCTCTAAAGTTCTCTTATCCTCTCTCAATGTCATGTGATGTCAAAAATTTGGGATAAACAGTCTATATTAATAATCAATAAGAAGAATAAATAATATAAGATTAGATACCAAATCCAGAATCAAAGGAAAGTCTCACCCCAAGTCCCCTATTAGAGATAACCTATTATTCACATTTGTTTTTAGTATATGTTTCCTATAATAAGGGAAAAATCGTCAATTTATTAAAAAATATAGGGTCATATTATATGTTCATTTAAATAAATAAATCTTCATTAAAATATACATTCAGTCCTTTCGAAACATTCATTTGAAAAAAATCTACAAAAATGAATTTAATGAAAAAAACCAACCACAAGACAAAAATTATATTTGGAAAATAAAATTATAGATCAGAATAAGTATTGAAATTTCAGAATTAATTTATCAAATCTATTTTCCTATTTTATCAAACGCATGATTTATGATGTTAAAAAATGAGTTGGAATACCTGTTTTAAAAGTAAAAATTAAACATTTCATTAAATTGATTCTAATGTAAATTTGATTTCCATTTAATGGACTTATGAACACACAAAATAATATTATTTGATCTTAATTTTTTATACACAAAAGGAATAATAGTTACAACATTTAAAATATAATACATTGGGAGTTCTAACTAAAATAAATTTCGGTTTTCATGATCCTATTTAATACAAATATAATGACACCTGATGATAATTCCACAAACCCAAATATTAAAAATCATAAGGTACATGGATGAAACATAGGAATTGGAAAAAAATAATTAAAGTGGGATAGATGGAAAAAATATTGAGGAAATAAGAGGGAAAATAATAAATAGAAAATCATGGGGCCTAAAATTTGAGAATTTACTTATTATCATGTAGAAAAGGATATATTAAAGGATTCCAGCATTTTGCACAGTTTCCAAGTAGCTTTTACAAGCAGTGCTCATGTGATGAAAAAAATATAAATAAATTTCATACTAAATCAACCTGAAACTCAACAAAAAAAAATCAAAACACAATATATATATATATATATATAAGAAATTAGTGATCATGATGTGAAAATACATGTTATGAGAAGATTAATTCTAATTTTTTATTATTTAATCAATCCATTAATAATTTAATTCCATTATCCCATCTCATAAATTAATCAATTTCATGTAATTTTCCAATTTTAGTTTTCATAATTAATTACCCCATGTTAAAAAATGTCTTTATAATTTATTAATAAGATTAATGACCTTTAAAAAAATTATAGTATGTTTTATCACTAATTTATAGATCTAAATATATATAAAATTCTATATTTAACTCTTCTACATCCATTAATTTTATCAAAATGATAATCTACATGTAATTGTTTAATCATGTAATTGATTATATCAAATAATATTAATTTAGTCATAGTTTTTAACAAAATACATCCACACATACTGAATATTTCACTCGCACATGTCAAATACATAATTAAATAATCATTTATATAACTACTAATTATAATTTTTTTGGTTTCGTAAAAATATATAATCAATAAAAGTCATTTTTTCTAAAACAAGCCAACTCATTATTAAATTCCTATGTCTAAATTGATATTTTCAATATAATATTTATAAAATACCTATTTTATTCATTATATAGTATTATCAATTTTAAAATATTTATTCAACATGATTTATAAGTACTTCATATTTAATAAAAAATTATCTCCAAACAAATTAGAAAAATAACTCATTAAATAATATTATACAATAACATTATCCATTAATGGAAAATTAATTTCTAATTATTCGAAGACATTCACAATGTGAAATAGTCAAAAATAATTAATTATAGAATTAGAAATTGTTATCTTATAGTTAATTCACCACAATTCATTGATTAATAATTTTTTAATTAATGTTTAATTCCACATCAAACAAGAACACAATGATTCAAATAATAATTATATTAAAAAAATATAAATAGTTAATTAATTAGAGCTTCGTATATGGGTGAGAACATGTTCCACGTGATTGTTTAATAATCCACACTAGGATTGGATTTTTAATTTCTACAATTTGAAAACAAATCCCTGATTTTCAAAGTACTGGAATGAAACATTGAATTAAAAAAATTAAAATAGAAATTTTTTTATTTATAACATATTGATAAGGAAAATTTTCAAATCATAATTAAATTTATAACACAATAAACTAATCACCAACACCCCAACAATAGAGAAACAAATTTTTACCTGATATTTAGAAGGGAAGGAGAAATATTTTTTTGGAATAATCTCACAGAAAATCTCATTGATAAAAGATATATGGGATATTAATATAATATTTAAAATTATTAAATGGTAAAACATACCTTTGTTAAATACTAATTAACATATATTGCTGACATCTATACAACTACAACAAGATCCCTAAGGAAAAATTTGTCACGACCCGTCCTCGGGGCCCATGTTGTGACTACCCCAAGCCTGCCTTCCATAGGCCAGGGCTGGTGACTAGCACCAAAGGCGTAAATCCTGATAACTGGGAAGGAATTGCCTTTATAAAAGTATACTAAACACCACAGAGTACAAGAGGAAGTAAAACACTAAGTACAAAAGAAAGTGCTGAAAAGTAAATGGGTCAGAATAAAAAACCAACTGTAATTACAACTACAACTGAACGGAAGTACAACAGAAAATACAAAAGCTGGAAGAAAGGAAGTTTCTCCTGGGTCATCCTCCTCGGATCCTACCTGAGGGGTAGGTACAAATAGCGCAGCTCCTGGATCGTCCACCACGGATCCTACCAGAAGGGTAGGTACAAATTGCCTCCACAACGCTCTTTCCCATCAACCTCCTCCATGTATCATCTCGCCATGAAGTCCACCTCCTGATACTGACTCATCGCAAGGTCCACCTCCGGGTACCGTCCAGTCCTCGAACACTTGGCCTCCGTCAGCACTGCCTGTCGTCTACAACCAACACAACGAGGTGCGGGCATAGCCCATGTCGGGGTGAGTATAACGATACTCAGTAGGGACCCCGAGACCCTCAAGGTCTCACTAAATCAACAAGGATAACCATAAAGAAGATCTCAACAGATAACCTCTACTTAGGTATATGCCCATACATATACCAATTTTCTCAAATAACCCATCTCAATCATGAGGAAACACAATGATTAAGAAATTAACGGATAACAACTACCCAGGTATATGCCCATACATATACCTAACTTATCAAGTGACCCATCTCAATCATGAGGTAAACACAAAGGTCATAGACTCAGCTCAAACCAGAATTTTCATTATCGAAACCGTAACTGCCGATGAGCCCGTCTCTAGAGTGTACAGTGATCTTGTCACAACTCCAAGGTTCTTCTCGCTAACCTAAGACTACTGAGGTACTCCTCCTGTTGAGTACCGCGGGTCTGCCACCTCACACAGTAGTGCTCCACCGCTATGGGTCTCCCACCTCACACAGTAGTGCTCCCCCTCATAGCCTACAGAGGTACTCCTCCTATGGAGTACCACGGGTCTACCACCTCACAAAGTAGTGCTCCTCCGACATGGGTCTGCCACCTCACAAAGTAGTGCTCCCCACTATGCTATTCTAGTCACTCCGAATCGAATCAGACAAGCAGTCATCGATCACAGCCAGCTACACAGTCTCCGTACTATATATGCTCGTCTCCAGGGTCCGTCCACGAGCTACAGGTCGATACTCCAAGTATCACAAGTCCCACGAAGAAGTATCTCAAAGGACCGCCTCGTCATAGAGGTCTCAATGCAATAGACGGCGTGTCAATCGGACGCCCGGCCTGTGAATTATTAGCCTTTTCGTTCTAGGGGCCCGGTTGGTTTCATGTGCGAACCAACCCGACCGTATCTCAACTGTACCCAGAACTCTCAAAGGGTATACTCATAGGGACCATTTCTCAACGTGATCACCAACGCCGCTAACGGTTTATCAAACGGACGTCCGATCTATAAGATATCAGCTTTTTCGTTCGAGGGGCCCGGTTGGATTTCGGGTACAATCCAACCCGTCCATACTCCAACTGCATCCAAATCTCGGGCAAAGTATGCCAAAAGTTTCGTCTCCTCAAGAGAAATCCAACAAAGTCGACGTCACGTCAATCAGACGTCCGGAGCTCAAGATATAAGTGTTTCCACTCCGAGGGCCCGGTTGGTTTCATGTACGAACCAACCCGGTAGAACCCAAAGTTCTCTGAAACCTTGAGTGCGATATACCAAAACGACCGTCTCGATCCAAGGATTGCATCGCAACTGACGGTGCGTTGATCGGAGGCCCGTAGATCATGTTATGGGCAACCGACTGGAAGAGGTTCGGTATTAAGGGGTTCGGGCCCGGTCCGACCCGACCCAATACCCCCAAGGTTGGCCCGAACTGGGTCGACCCGAACCGGTTCCGGGTCTGGCCGGCTTGGGCGCGGCCCGGTCCAGCTGGCGTAACCCGGCCCGGCCTGGACGTGGCCCGGCCGGGCGCGGTACGTTCCGGTAGACCGGCCAGGGCAGCCGCCCGGCGCGCGGTGCAGTGGCACGCCGGCCAGGGGCTCGGACGAATGGGAGAGCCGTTTCGGAAGCGGGGGGGCACTGCCCCCGCGTGTTGCAACCACGTCCCCTTAATGGGGCCTCTCACGTCCAGCGCGGCTGGGGGTTTCGAATCCCTGGTTCTTCCACGGTCCGGCCGGCCCGCTCCAGCCAGCCGGCTTCTGCCGCCACGGGACCGGATAGGCCGGTCCCCTCGCTCCAACGTCGGCGGCCCAGTACTGGCTGTCGGTTCTACTGCTCCACCGTGGCCCGGAACCAACCGCGGCCTTGGTTCGTCCGGCACGGCCCGATGGGGCCGCGCCCCTTCGTCGTAGCCCTACTTCGGTCGTGGTGCTTTAGTAGTTCTCTGGTGGGGCGCGACGGCGCCACATCTTTGGTTCGTTTTCAACAGCGCGGCGCGATGGCGCCGCGTCTTTGGTTCGTCTTCAATGGCATGGCATGACGGCGCCACGCTTATCCCCCTTTCCTTATCAAAATTCCTCGAGGTGCTTCGGCACCGCGTTGCCTTGCTCGATGCAACAATATCAACAACTAGAAAGGGGAGGAGTGTCGGCCGTGTTCGTGCGGTCCGACCTCCTCCCATTATCACGATAACAGGCGGTTCAAAGAAAAGGGGAAAGCAACAGATGATTTCACAAACTAACAAATAAAATAAATCCCTACCTCAACATTGTCATCGAACGAGCGTTCGTCGCGGAATTAACCATCGCGGAATTAACCATCGCGGAAGGATAGGATCGCCGCGGAAGAAGAGGATCACCGCGGAAGAAAAGGTTCGCCACAGAAGGAACATTATTGGTGTTAGGTGATCTCTGAGGAAGTCATCACTTGCCATCGTCCGTCGTCGGAGGTTGGCGTTCTTCGTTGGCGGAGGAGTGTTCTTCGCGTTTTTCGTCGAAGAACGAAGAATCTTCACTTTTTCTCCCAAAATCATAACACAACACAAACCCAACCATAATAAAATAAGTCCATCCCTTATTTTATTATCAACATAAGAATTTGAAATTCAAAAGATAAGAAACGAACAATTAATTCAATGAATTAAAAGTAACGATTTAACCTCCCAATTTAATGAGGCGTTTCTTAACCAAAAAAACATAAGGTTTGACTTTCATTAAAAAGGGGGGTTGCGGGTGCATTACATAGAAGGAAAGAAATGGAGGGGCTCATGCGGGCCCCACCTCTAAAATATCCTACCAAGTGGGTAGGATATGGTGGGTCCCACAGTATCCTCTTGACTTAGGTTAAGCCACTTTAAGTGAAACAAAATAAAGTGTCGCACCACTTTTATTTTATTTCTTAACTTAACCCCAAAAATTAAAAACCACACCTGAGTAAACGCAACTCCAGAACAGGTGTTTCTAAGAAAAAAATGGTGATGTGATTCCATCGGTGCCCTCAGAATTTGATTCCGAGCACCGGTTTAAATGTTAGAAAAACCCGCCCATTCGTTCACTGAATGTACCCGAGCTAAACTTCGGAAATTGATTCTGGGCACACCGGGCCTCAGAATCCGGCGCCGTCAGAAACTATGTTCTCGTAAAATCCCAAAAAAAATTAGAAATAAATTTCCCTGATTTTTACGGTTCTTTACATCACTCCCACCTGAGGATTTACGTTCCCGTAAAGATACATCAAAAACTAGGGAAACAAAAGTGGGTACTGAGCACGCATCAGAGCTTGCCGCTCCCAAGTGCTTACCTGGAGATTCTCGTACTGCCAAAGAAAGTGTACCTAAGTAATCGATCATCCTCATAGGATCTGGTCATTTTGCTCCTCGGTCCCGACTGGAACCTCCAATAAAGTCACCACATCACCCAAGTCCAACTTCCCATGATCGGTGATATGCGAAGGGTCGAGCACGTATCTCCTCAGTTGAGATACATGGAAGTCGTCATGCACCCGGTACAACTGAGGTGGATGGGTCAAGAAGTAAACCAACTCGCCTACCCTGCTGAGGATCTAGAATGTTTTGTTAAACCTTGAAGATAACTTGACACCTCGTCCACGTCTCTGTAATTCCACGTCGAGGTGAGACCCGTAAGAAAACGTGATCTCCATCCTCGAACTCTAGTGGTCTCTGCCTCCTGTTAGCATAAGGTTTTTGTCGGCTCTGAGCTTTCCTCATCTGCTCTTGGATGACCTGGACCTTCTCTGGTCCCACAAGAGCTGCTAAGATTTCTTCTTTGCCGATAAGAGAAATCTGATCTCATCCCCTAGATGAACCATGTTCTTTTCCTAATATAGTCAATCCGGACATGAATGATGTATTCATTCCATGGACGACGTCGTAAGGCCTAGACGTTACTACCAAGAGATCCAACCGTCACTTTCACCTCTAAGGGTCGAGTCACACTATCGGCAACAGCGTGAGGTCACTGGGTCTCTTCCAGGAGGAATCTCGAAAGTGATGGTCAAGTCAACAGTTTAAACCGGAACCTCTTAGTACTCAAAAAGGAAGGAAGCAAATGTCACAAAGGTAAGTGTCTTTATAATATTGTAGCTCATGGTACAAAGACACAAATGTAACAACAACAACAACATGGAACTAGATATACAAATAATAAAAGGAAACCACTAGTTCCGCTCCTATCCACTCACCTCCGGATCTCCGTAGTCATAAGTTTCTGCTTCCTGAATCTGAGCTCTCCCATGTCCACATGTTCCCTGCGGTTGGGGTGGACCTCCTGGTGGTGGTGGTGGGAACACCTCGAAGTGTCGTCCACCTCCAGCTGCATGACCAGCTCCTAGCGGTCTACCATGATCGAACCTCTGCCACTGCCTGAGAGGTTCTTCATTTAACTGCTGGTCATCTGCATGGTGGGTCGGACGGTCACATGCCATGTGACCAATCCCGCCACAGGAGTAACACTGCATGGAAGGTCTGGCTCTGTCATTCCCCTTGATGCCCCGCACTACTAACCATGAGTCATGCGGTCGACCACCTGTAGGTCTGGTCCTCTTGGACCTCTACGTCATCTATCTACTGCCTTCTACAGAAGACTCTGCCGCATGACAGCTAGTGGTGGGTCCTACTGCTGGAGACTGCTCAGCAAGGAAACTCTCCACTAAGAGGGATCTCTCCAACACCCCTGTCTGCGTCAGAATGCTGTGAGAAACAACAGAAGCTCTAATCTCTCGCCTGATCCCCTGCTCAACGGTTCTGGCCCTGAAGAATGGGTCTCATACCATATCTGTGGAGTAGGGTGAGAGGTCTGTGAACCTCGCTTAATATTGCGCAACTATCATGCTGCCCTGCCACAGGTGAAGTAACTCCAATATACGCACCGCTCGAAGGGTGGCTGGGACAAACTCTGCCTGGAACAGGATCTCAATGTCTATCTAATGAAGTGTTGCCTCGTCATGCATCTGGAGCATCAGGCTCCACCATCTACCTGCTACTGCCTGAAGAAGGTTGGCCGCAAGGATCACCATGAAGTCTGCTGGCATCCCCACTATCTTGAAGAATCTCACCACAGCCTCCAGCCAATCCTCATCTACCTGGGGGTCCGTCTCTCCCCGGAACATGGGTGGCCTCTCGTGCTAGAACTCATGCAGTGCGCTCAAGCGACGTGCACCCTCTGCTACTGGGGCTGGTGTTATCGGTGGCCCAATAGGTAGTAGTACCACTGGTGCCTCTCCTGGTGCCTCAACTGGGATAGGGCCCTGTACTGAGGTCATGTCACTCAACAGGATATCAGTACGAACAACTCTCCGGGCTCTAGCTGGTTGTCCGCGGGGAGGCATCCTGAAAGAAAAAAACATGACACGGTTAAACGATTTATACCTGGTGAGCGGACCTCGTTTGAGTTGACTTTTAAAAAATTCTAGAAACCCACACGCAACCAGTGTTTTCGTGCACAAAGTCGGAAATCAGTTGTCAGGGTCCTGGTGTATGGATACATCGCCAGCCCGCACCAACACAGGACTCCCTAAACTATAAACCACACATGGTACTCTTAACATTGTCTCTTCACAGAATAAAATATCAGATTTATTAGTTCTACGGTAGAACCGAATCCTCTGATAACAATTTTTCACGACCCATCCTCGGGGACCATGCCGTCACTACCCCAAACCCGCCTTCCATAGGCCAGGGCTGGCGACAAGCACCAAAGGAGTGAATCCCCATAACTGGGAAGGAATTTACTTTATAAAAGTAAACTAAACACCACAGAGTACATGTGGAGTTAAAACACTAAGAACAAAAGGAAGTGCTGAAAAGTAAATGGGCTAGAATACAAACCCAACTGAATGTACAACTACAACTGAATGAAATTACAATAGAAAAGAAAAAAGCTGGAAGAAAGGAAGCAGCTCCTGGGTCATCCTCCTCTGATCCTACCTAAAGGGTAGGTACAGATAGCGCAGCTCCTGAATCATCCACCACGGATCCTATTTGAAGGGTAGGTACAAATAGCCTCCACAATTCTCTTTCCCGTCAACCTCCTCCAAGTATCGTCTTGCCGTGAAGTCAACCTCCTGATACTAACTCGTCGCAAGGTCCACCTCCGATTATCGTCTAGTCCTCGAACACTCGACCTCCATCAGCACTGCCTGTCGTCTGCAACCAACACAACGAGGTGCGGGCATATCCCGTGCAGGGGTGAGTATAACGATACTCAGTAGGGACCCCGAGACCCTCAAAGTCTCACTAAATCAACAAGGATAACCACAAAGTAGATCTCAACAAATAACCACTACTTAGGTATATGCCCATACATATACCTAAGTTATCAAGTAACCCATATCAATCATGAGGAAACACACAGATTAAGAAATCAACGGATAACCACTACCCAGGTATATGCCCATACATATACCAAAGTTATCATGTGACCCATCTCAATCATGAGGTAAACACAAAGTTCATAGACTCATCTCAAACCAGGATTTTCATTATCGAAACCGTAACTGCTGATGAGCCCGTCTCTAGAGTGTACAGTGATCCTGTCACAACTCTAAGGTACTGCTCACTAACCTAAGACTGCTGAGATACCCCTCCTGTCGAGTATCGTGGGTCTGCCACCTCACATAGTAGTGCTCCACCGCTATGGGTCTGCCACCTCACATAGTAGTGCTCCCCTTCATAGCCTACAGAGGT
This sequence comes from Viscum album, assembly GCA_963277665.1. Lineage (NCBI taxonomy): Eukaryota > Viridiplantae > Streptophyta > Magnoliopsida > Santalales > Viscaceae > Viscum > Viscum album. The sequence goes on along the minus strand of OY728138.1, from coordinate 131,420,181 downwards.
AAATCTCCTGTCGAGTACCGCGGGTCTTCCACCTCACAAAGTAGTGCTCCTCCTCCATTGGTATACTACCTCACAAATTAGTGCTCCCCACTGGGATATGCTAGTCACTCCGAATCGAATCAGACAAGCAGTCATCGGTCAAAGCCAGCTACACAGTCTCCGTACTATATGTGCTCATCTCCCGGAGGATCCGATCCATGAGCTACAAGTCGATTCTCCAAGTATCCCAAGTCCCATGAAAAAGTATCTCAAAGGACCACCTCGTCATAGGGGTCTCAATGCAATAGACGGCGCGTCAATCGGATGCCCGGTCTGTGAGTTATTAGCCTTTTCGTCCCAATGGCCCGGTTGGTTTCATGTGCGAACCAACCCGGTTGTATCTCAACTGTACCCTAAACTCTTAAAGGGTATACTCACAGGGACCGTTTCTCAACGTGATCACCAATTCCGCTGACGGTTTATCAAACGGACGTCCGGTCTGTCAGATATCATCTTTTCAGTTCCAGGGGCCCTGTTAGATTTTGGGTAAAATCCAACCCGGCCATTCTCCAACTAGGTCCAAACCTCGGGCGAAGTATGCCAAAAGTTCCGTCTCCTCAAGAGAAATCCTACAAAGTCGACGGGACGTCAATCGGATGTCTGAAACTCAAGATATAAGGGTTTTCGCTCCTAGGGCCCGGTTGGTTTCATGTACGAACCAACCCTACTAAACCCAAAGTTCTCTGACACCTTTAGTGTGATATACCGAAACGACCGTATCGATCCAAGGATCACATCGCAACTAACGGTGAATCGATCGGAGGCCCGTAGGTCATGTTATGGGAAACCAACTGGAAGAGGTTTGGTATTAAGGGGTTCGAGCGCGGTCTGACCCGGCCCGATACCCCCAAGGTCTGCCTGAACCGGGTCCAGTGGACCGGCCAGGGCAGCTTCCCGGCGCGCGGTGTGGAGGCACGCTGGCCAGGGGCTCGGCCGAACGGCCGAGCCATTTCGGAAGCGGGGGGTTCTGCCCCGCGTGTAGCAACCGCGGCCCCTTAATGGGGCCGCTCACATCTGGCATGGCCGGTGGTTTCAAACCTCCGGTTCTTTCATGGTCTGGCCGGCCCGCTCCTGCCGGCGGCCCGGTACGGGCCACCGGTTCCGCTACTCCGCTGCAGCCCGGAACCGGCCGCGGCCTTGGTTCGTCCGGCGTGGCGCGACGGCGCCGCGGCCCTGCTCCGGCCACGGTGCTTTAGTAGTTCTCTGGTGATGCGCGACAGCGCCGCATCTTTGGTTCGTTTTCAACAGCTCGGCGTGACGGCGCCGCATCTTCGGTTCGTCTTCAACGGTGCGGCGCGACGGCACCACGCTTCTCCCCCTTTCCTTATCAGAATTCCACACGGTGCTTCGGCACCGCGTTGCCTTGCTCACCGCAACAATATCAACAACCAGAAAGGGGAGGAGTGTCGGCCGTGTTCGTGCGGTCTGACCTCCTCTCGTTATCACGATAGCAGGTGGTTCAAAGAAAAGGAGAACGCAACAGAAGATTTCATGAACTAAAAAATAAAATAAATCCCTACCTCAACGTTATCGTCGAACGAGCGTTCGTCGCGGAATTAACCGTCGCGGAAGGAGAGGATCACCGCGGAGGAACACGATCATCGCGGAAGAAAAGGTTCGTCGTGGAAGGAATGTCGTTGGCGTTAGGTGATCTCCGAGGAAGGTGTCTCTTGCCATTGTCCGCAGTCGGAGGTTGGCGTTCTTCATTGGCGGAGGTGCGTTCTTCACGTTCTTCGTCGAAGAATGAAGAATCTTCTCTTTTTCTTCCAAAAGCATAACACAACACAAACCAAACCATAATAAAATAAGTCCATCCCTTATTTTATTATCAACATTAGAATTTGACATTAAAAAGATAAGTAACGAACAATTAATTCAATGAATTAATTGTAACGATTTAACCACCCAATTTAATGAGGTATTTCTTAACCCAAAAAACACGTAAGGTTTGACTTTCATTAAAAAGGGGGGTTGTGGGTGTGTTACATAGAAGGAAAGAAATGGCGGGGCTCGTGTGGGCCCCACCTCACAAATATCATACCAAGTGGGTAGGATATGGTGGGTCTCACCTTATCCTCCTAACTTAGGTTAAGCCGCTTTAAGTGAAATAAAATAAAGTGTCGCACCACTTTTATTTTATTTCTTAACTTATCCCCAAAAATTAAAAACCACACCCGAGTAAACGCAACTCCGGAAAAGGTGTTTCTATGAAAAAATCGGCACTGAGATTCCATCGGTGCCTTAGGAATTTGATTCTGAGCACCGGTTTAATAGTTAGAAAAACTCACCCGTTCGTTCACTGAATGTACCTGTGCTAAACTTCGAAAATTGATTCCAGGCACACTGGGCCTCGGAATCAGGCGCCATCAGAAAGTGGGTTCTTGTAAAATCCCAAAGAAAATTTAGAAAAAAAAAATTATATGAATTTTATGGGTCTTTACATCACTCTCACCTCAGGGATTTACATCCCCATAAAGATACATCAAATACTAGGGAAACAAAAGTGGGTACTAAGCACGCATCTGAGCCTCCTACTCCCAAGTGCTTACCTGGAGATTCTCATACTACCAAAGAAAGTGCACCCGAGAAATCGATCGTTCTCGTAGGATCTGCTCTTGTCGATCCTTGGTCCCCACTGGAACCTCTGAGAAAGTCACCACATCGCCCAAGTCCAGCTTCCCATGGTCGATGATATGCGAAGGGTCAAGCGCCTATCTCCTCAGTTGAGATACATGGAAGTCGTCTTGCACCCGGTACAACTGAGGTGGATGGGTCAAGAAGTAAACCACCTCGCCTACCCTGCTGAGGACCTTGAAAGGTCCGTTGAACCTCGGAGATAACTTGATGCCTCGTCCACATCTCCATAATTCCACGTCGAGGTGAGACCTGTAAGAAAACGTGGTTTCCATCCTCGAACTCTAGTGGTCTCTACCTCCTCTCATCATAAGGCTTCTTTCGGCTCTGATCTTTCCTCATCTACTCATGGATAACCTGGGCCTTCTCTGGTCCCACAAGAGCTGCTAAGATTTCTTCATTTCCGATAAGAAAAATCTGGTCTCATCCCCTGGATGAACCATGTTCTTTGCCTAATACAGTCAATCCGGCCATGAATGATGTATTCACGACATGGACAACGTCGTAAGGCCTTGACGTTACTACCAAGAGATCCAACCATCACTCTCGCCTCTAAGGGTCGAGTCACACTGTCAGCATCAGTGTTAGGTCACTGGGTCTCTTCCAGGGGGAATCTCAAAAGTGAGGGTCAAGTTAACAGTTTAAACCTGAATTTCTTAGTACTCAAAAAGGAAAGAAGAAAATGTCACAAAGGTAAGTTTCTTTATATTATTGAAGCTCCTGGTTCAAAGACACAAATGTAATAATAACATCAACATGGAACTAGATATAAAAAGAATAAAAGGAAACCACGAGTTCCGCTCCTATCCACTCGCCTCCGGAGCTCCGTAGTTGTAAGCTTTTGCTTCCTGAAGCTGAGCTCTCCCATGTCCACCTGTTCCCTGCGGTCAGGGTGGACCTCCTGGTGGTAGTCGTGGCAACACCTCTAAGCGTCGTCCGCCTCCAGCTACACGGTCATCTCCTAGCGGTATGCCTTGATCGAACCTCTACCTCTGCCTAGGAGGTTCTTAATTTAACAGCTGGTCATCTACATGGAGGTTCGGATGGTCACGTGTCATGTGACCAATCCCGCTGCAGGAGTAACACTGCATGGCAGGTTTGGATCTATCATTCCCCTTAGTGCCTCGCACTACTGACCCTGAGTCATGCGGTCGACCACCTGTAGGTCTGGGCCTCTTGGACCTATGCGTCATCTATCTACTTCCTGCTACAGAAGACTCTGCCGCATGTTGGCCAGTGGTGGGTCCTGCTGCTGGAGACTGCTCACCAAGGAAACTCTCCACTAAGTGGGATCTCTCCAACACCCCTATTTGCATCAGAATGGTGTGAGAAATAACACAATCTCTAATCTCTCGCTTGATCCCCTGCTCGAAGGTTCGGGCCCTGAAGAACGGGTCTCGTACCATTTTTGTGGAGTAGCGTGAGAGGTCTGTGAACCTCGCTGAATACTGCGCCACTGTCATGTTGTCCTGCCGCAGCTGAAGTAGCTCCTATATACGCACCGCTCGAAGGGTGGCTGGTACAAACTTTTCCTAGAACAGGCTCTTGAAGTCTGCCCAAATAATTTTTTCCTTGTCTTGTATCTGAAGCATCAGGCTCCACCATCTGCCTACTGCTGCCTGAAGAAGGCTGGTTGCAAGGATCACCATGAAGTCTGTTGGCATCCCCACTAGCCTGAAGACTCTCACCATAGCCTCCAGCCAATCCCTAGCTGCATGCGGGTCCGTTTCTCCCCTGAACATGGGTGATCTCTAGCATTGGAACTTGTGCAGTGCGCTCAAGCGACGTGCACCCTCTGCTGCTGGGGCTAGTGGCATCGGTGGCCCAACGGGTAGTAGTACCGCTGGTGCCTCAACTGGAATATGGCCCTGTACTGAGGCCATGTCGCTCGGCGGGCTGTCAGTACGAACAACTCTCGGGGCTCTAGCTGGTCTTCTGCGGGGAGGCATCCTGAAAGAAACAAACATGACATGGTCAAAAAATTTATACCTGGTGAGGTAACCTGGTTTGAGATGACTTTTAAAAACTTCTGGAAACACACACGCAATCAGTGTTTTCGTGTACATAGTCGGAAATCGGTTGTCAGGGTCCTGGTGTATGGATACGTCGGCCTCCCGCAAAAACACTGGACTCCCTGAACTATAAACCACACTCGGTACTCTTAACACTGTTGCTTCACAGAAAAAAAATATCACAGTTATTAGTTATGAGGTAGAACTGACTCCACTGATACCAATTTGTCACGACCCATCCTCGGGGCCCGTGCTATGACTACCCCAAGCCCGACTTCCATAGGCCAGGGCTGGTGACTGGCACCAAAGGCGTAAATCCCGATAACTGGGAAGACATTGCCTTTATAAAAGTAAACTGATAACCACATAGTACAAGCAGAAGTAAAACACTAAGTACAAAAGAAAGTACTGAAAAGTAAATGGTCTAGAGTACAAACCCAACAAAATGTACAAATACAACTGAATGAAAGTACAACAGAAAAGACAAAAGCCGGAAGAAAGGAAGCAGCTCCTGGGTCGTCCTCCTCGGATCCTACCTAAAGGGTAGGTACAGATAGCGCAGCTCCTGGATTGTCCACCACGGATCATACCTAAAGGGTAGGTTCAAATACCTCCACAACGCTCATTCCCGTCAACCTCCTCCGAGTATCGTCTCTTCGTGAAGTCCACCTCCGGATACTGATTCGTTACGAGGTCCACCTCTGGGTACCGTCCAGTCCTCGAACACTCAGCCTCTGTTAGCACTACCTGCCTTCTGCAACCAAAACAACGAGGTGCGGGCATAGCCCGTGCAGGGGTGAGTATAACGATACTCAGTAGGGACCCTGAGACCCTAATGGTCTCACTAAATCAACAAGGATAACCACAAAGAAGATCTCAACAGATAACCTCTACTTAGGAATATGCCCATACATATACCTAAGTTATCAAGTAACCCATCTCAATCATGAGGCAACACAAAGATTAAGAAATCAACGGATAACCACTACCCAGGTATATGCCAATACCTTTACCTAAGTTATCAAGTGACCCATCTCAATCATGAGGTAAACACAAAGGTCATAGACTTAGCTCAAACCAGGATTTTCATTATCGAAACAGTAATTGTTGATGAGCCCGTCTCTAGAGTGTACAGTGATCCTGTCACAACTCCAAGGTACTGCTCACTAACCTAATACTACTGAGGTACACCTCCTGTCAAGTACCGCGGGTCTGCCACCTCACACAGCAGTGCCCCACCGCTATGGGTCTGCCACCTCACACAGTAGTGCTCCCCCTCAGAGCCTACAGAGGTACTCCTCCTGTCGAGTACCGCGGGTCTACCACCTCACAAAGTAGTGCTCCTCCGCCATGGGTCTGCCACCTCACAAAGTAGTTCTCCCCACTGGTCTATGCTATTCACTCCGAATCGAATCGGACAAGCAGGCATCGGTCACAGCCAGCTACACGGTCTTCGTACTCTATCTTCTCGTCTTCAGGAGGGTCCTCTCCACGAGCTACAGGTCGATACTCCAAGTATCACAAGTCCCACAAAGAAGTATCTCAAAGGACCGCCTCATCATAGGGGTCTCAACGCAATAGACGGCGCGTCAATCGGACGTCTGGTCTGTGAGTTATTAGCCTTTTCGTACCAGGGGCCCGATTGGTTTCATTTGCGAACCAACCCGGGCGTATCTCAACTCTACCCCTAACTCTTAAAGGGAATACTCATAGAGACCGTTTCACAATGTGATCACCAACGCCACTAACGGTTCATCAAACGGACGTCCGGTCTGTTAGATATCATCTTTTCCATTCCAGGGGCCCGATTTGAATTCAGGTACAATCCAACCCGTCCATACTCAAAATGCTTCCAAACATAGGTTGAAGTATTCCAAAAGTTTCATCTCTTAATGAGTAACCCAACAAAGTTGACGGCACGTCAATCAGATGTCCGGATCTCAAGATATTAGTGTTTCCGCTCCGAGGGCCCGGTTGGTTACATCTACGAACCAACCCGGCCGAACCCAAAGTTCTCTGAAACCTTGAGTGCGATATACCGAAACGACCGTCTCGATCCAAAGATCACATCGCAACTGATGGTGCATCGATCGGTGTCCCATAGCTCATGTTATGGGCAACCGACCGAAAGAGGTTCGGTATTAAGGGGTTCGGGCCCGGTCCGACCCGGCCCGATACGCCCAAGATTGGCCCGAACCAGGGTGACCCGAACTGGGTCCGGGTCCGGCCCGCTTGGGCGCAGCCCGGCTCGGGTGGCGCGGCTTGGACTACCTGGCGTGGCCCGGCCCAGCCTGGGAGCGGCCCGACCCGGCCTGGCGGTCCGGTCGGGCAGACTGGCCAGGGCAGCTGCCCGGCGCGCGGCGCGGGGGCGCACTGGCCAGGGGCTCGGCCCAACGGCCGAGCCGTTTCGGAAGCGGGGGGCACTGCCCCCTTGTGTAGCAATCGCGGCCCCTTAATGGGGTCGCTCACATCCGGCGCGGCCGGGGGTTTCGAACCCCCGGTTCTTCCACGGTCCGGCCGGCCCGCTCCGGTTGGCCAACTTCTGCCGCCACGGGACCGGCTAGGCCGGTACCCTTGCTCCGACGCCGGCGGCCCGGTACTGGCTGCCAGTTCCGCTACTCTGCCGCGGCCCGGAATCGGCTGCGACCTTGGTTTTTCCGGCGCGGCGCGACGGCGCCGCGCCCCTTCGCCGCGGCCCCGCTCCGGCCGCTGTGCTTTAGTAGTTCTCTGGTGCGGCGCGACGGCGCCACATATTTGGTTCGTTTTCAATAGAGTGGCGCAACGGTTCCGCGTCTTTGGTTCGTCTTCAACGGCGCGGCGCGTTGGCGCCTCGGTTCTCCCCCTTTCCTTATCAAAATTCTTCGTGGTGCTTCGGCACCGCGTTGCCTTGCTCGCCGCAACAATATCAACAACCTGAAAGGGGAGGAGTGTCGGCCATGTTCAAGTGGTCCAACCTCCTCCCGTTATCACGATAACATGCGGTTCAAAGAAAAGGAGAAAGCGACTGAAGATTTCACGAACTAACAAATAAAATAAATCCCTACCTCAACGCTGTCGTCGAACGAGCGTTCATCGTGGAATTAACCGTCGCGGAAGGAGAGGATCACCGCGGAAGAAGAGGATTGTCATGGAAGAAAAGGTTCGCCGCGGAAGGAACATCGTTGGCATTAGGTGATCTCCGAGGAAGGCATCTCTCGCCGTCGTCCGTCGTCGGAGGTTGGCGTTCTTCGTTGGCGGAGGTGCGTTCTTCGCGTTCTTCGTCTAAGAACGAAGAATCTTCTATTTTTCTCCAAAAAGCTTAACACAACACAAACCCAACCATAATAGAATAAGTTCATCCCTTATTTTATTATCAACATAAGAATTTGAAATTCAAAAGATACGAAACGAACAATTAATTCAATGAATTAATTGTAATGATTTAACCACCCAATTTAATGAGGCGATTCTTAACCAAAAAAACGTAAGGTTTTATTTTCATTAAAAAGGGGGGTTGTGGGTGCGTTACTTAGAATGAAAGAAATGGCAGGGCTCATGCAGGCCCCACCTCACAAATATCCTACCAAGTGGGTAGGATATGGTGGGTCCCACCTTATCCGCTTAACTTAGGTTAGGCCGCTTTAATTGAAATAAAATAATGTGTCGCACCACTTTTATTTTATTTCTTAACATAACCCCAAAAATTAAAAACCACACCCGAGTAAACGCAAATCCGGAAGAGGTGTTTCTAAGAAAATATTGGCGCTGCGATTCCATCGGTGCCCTCGAAATACGATTCCGAGCACCGGTTTAAAAGTTAAAAAAACCCGATTGTTCGTTCACTGAATGTACCCGAGCTAAACTTCGGAAATTGATTCTGGGCACACCGGGCCTCGGAATCAGGTGCCGTTAGAAACTGTGTTCTTGTAAAATCCCAAAGAAAATTTATAATAAAAATTCCTTGAATTTTATGGGTCTTTACACCATTAAACTCATGGTCCTTAGAAACTACACTCTAGTGGGTAATAAATATATGGTCCCCTTAATCTGTAGACAAAAAGATCCCTAATGAAACATTGGAATTTGGGTGTCCCACTAGTATTAAAAATTAGTCTAATCAAAAATCAATATCCCCCAAATCGTTTTATCACACTCCATTGAAATTTAAAATCTGTCCAAAAGGCATTTTATTTCACCTAAAAATAAAAAATAAATTTTGAATTCCCTAAATAAACCTATACACATTATATGTTTGGTGACATTAGTTATTTTTTTCCATAAAAATATAGTTTTTAATATTATTTAAATAAATGAGGGGAAATATTTTTAGTCATATATTCAAGAGTAAAATAAAATATTATTGAAATTATTATATATAAATAAATGTTACATGAAATAATAATGAAGGAAATTGAAAAAATAATGAAATATAAATCTTCATCACCAAATATTTATGATTTATGCTGTTATAATATTTGTGGGAGTACATTTATCAAATTTAGTTATTGTAATCATTGTTATCAAAATACAAAAATTTAATTCTTATTATAGATTGTATTTTTTGTTTACACATGTATTATTATGAATATTAATTATAGATTAATATGATAACATATAAAATTCTATTAGTTATCAAATAATCACAATAATAATAAAGAATCTAATTTTTTAATTTAATTTATCTTATTTTTAAACATGGGTGTTAGATATAATTTTTTCATCACACATTCATTGTAATGGACATTGAATAAAAATTAAAATAGAATCATTTAAGTGAGAAGTTGAGAAATGTACTTGAAATAAAGAAAGTGGTAAAAAATCATACATTGGAACATATAAACTACATCATCCAAGTTTCTCAGTTACATAAATAAAAAACAACTATGATTTTTTAAGTAAATAGAATTTTTTATTTTGATAAGAATGTATTTTCTATATTTATTGAAAACATTTTTAAATATATATACATGAACTAGATAATTTTGTGTATAGGAAAAACTATAATCTATTTTTATATTCTATACATTGATAATATTGTATATTATATTTAAAATAAAATATTTAATGTAAATTGTGAAAAAACTATATATTTTAGCACCGTTACCATGGTTATTTAAAAGATATATATTTCTAAAAAATCCCCAGACATGGATTATTTGATTCTTTTTAATATAAGCTATTAATTTAATGGGAGGGTTGTATATTTGTTTAAATGAACAAAACATGTTTTAATGGAAATTACGAAAGATAATTTATATAATGTGGTTAATGTATTCATATATACAAATATGTATTTTTATCATCATGAAAATAATGATACGGTTGGTTCATGAATTTTTTTATGTTCTAGAAATAAAAAAATCTGCATCTATTAATGTGTTTGACTAGTTTTTTTAATTTAGTTTTTATCTATTAATGATACAAATATATTGTGTTAAAAGTGAATTTAAATGGTTCAAAACATAAAAACATCCCTATATTCATGTAACGATTTGAAAAAAAAAATTATATCATGGTCCACTAATGATCATGGATACAAGGCATCTTGGTTTATCCTTAAACTAAAGTTATATGAAAAATGTCTCAATACCAATGTGAAATTCTCCAACATAATAAAAAAATTACCTTAAAATATTCATAATGATGAGTAATACACCATAAATAATATTCTCTACATTAATTTTTTTAATACGAAAATTGGTGTATGTTATTTAAAAAGTGATATTACTATAAGATAACAAGTGTAAAAAATATTAAAAAATTAAACACAATTTATTCTCCTTAGTTGATTTATCTTGAGAAAAGATTAATATCTAAATCTTGATCATTAATATTATTTTATTGAACATCAACTAAAATTCTTTTGACTGAACATATTCTTAAAGAGAATACTCAACATTACATTCAAGTATTTCTACTCCGATGTATGATATTGATGAAGACCCAACACACTTTTCTTGTCTATTGGTTTGATAATGATTCATATTCCTTAAATACACGTTAACAAATTCAATAAAAAACTTACCATCTCACCAATACTTTATCATTTATATTTGTCTTTATTCTTATTTAAATTATATTTAGATTCCAAATTGAAAACCCCAAACCAAAATCCTTTCAAAATTATTCCACATTAATATTTGTTATTTGGCCAATCAAAAACTATTAATAAACCATGATATCTCTAGGGTTTAATGTACCATATTGTAGTGGTCTAAAATTCTTCAAATAACCCACATAAATAAAATACTTGAAACAAAATATTTTTACAAACCAAGGAATGAATATGTCAATTGTGGAATAATAATAATAAAATATAAAAATGTGTCTCATGAAGTAACATTTTTTTCAAACTAATTATCTTCAACAACTAAAAAAATAACTTTTACTTTAGAATCATTTTTTTGTGAAAATTTAAATTCTAGAATGACATCAAAATACTATTAATTCTTAGAAACGAATGTTTTTTTTGTCCAATAGTCTTATAGTGTGATATATAAATTCATGGTAAAATATCACTTCTCAATAGTATCCCAATTTATATCTCTATATAGTCTGAGTTCAAATAGTAATACACTTATTTTTTGAAGCATGAAGAATGAGTTTAGGATGTAGTTATATTTTTTGATATAAATTTCATTGTTCCAACCAAATTGGAAGAAGAATAAATATTAAAGATATCCCTCATAGAAGGATTATTTTACTATGAAGAGTAGTTGAAGAGTCATCACACATAAGGAAAAATCATAGTATTATAGTAGACATTATGGTTTATTTATATTCTATAATGTTCGTTAATATTTCATAATAAAGACATAGAATGGGAATTAATATTGTAGCATCATTAGTTCTTTATACTCTAAAACACCATCAAACTTGTTTGTTCAACTCTAATCCTCTTCCAATAACTTCAAAAGGACAATATAATAAAAACCTAAAAAAATTACTCAAATATTTTTATGTTTTAATTTGATTAATTTGATTACTAATTAATTTAAAATAAAATTTGTCACCAAGTCATAAACAATTTCCACTTCAATTTTCAATTATCAAATAATATCTACGTTTGAAAAATCCCCAACATTAACAAAACAACATCAGTGAAACCTTTCATCCCAATCAAACAAATAGCCATATAAATACTCCACTATAAAATTTAACTTCAAACATTTAACATAAATTTCCCTCAATAATACAAATAAATCATCATTATAGTTTTTTAATTCGGTAAATTGACATAGAGAAAAGAATATGAATAATTAAAAACATTATTAATTTTTTCCAAAAGAGTAAATCAAATCCAATTTAGAATGTAATTATTCACTTCTATTCGCAATAAAATATTCTCAATGTAGTTCTTTTAAATGTTCCAATAATACTTTCTTCACACACACATAATGAACACAATATCAAAATTTAGACATTCATAAAAATAACCACCAAAAAATTAATGTCTAATTCAATGTATTCCCCTTCTGATGAACAACCACTTAATATATTCATCCCCTTGATAGAAAAAGTAATCTTTTTATTTATATTGTTATATACCCCTTTTATAACAAAAACCAAAATTCTTGAACATGGATATAGAACATTAAATATTATTATTGTGAAGAGTGAGGTTATATTCCAATCATCAATGATAATCATTGATGTAGTGAAAATTACTTGTTTCAATTACAACCTTTTAATATTTTTATTATATTTGTAATGGTGGGTATGTGGGTATGAGTTTGGATATTTTGGATATAACCCAAAAACTATTTTTATATAATTCATCATTAAAACAACATGTTTAAAGTCCTCATGCTATATGGAATTTCTCCTAAATATATATTACCATTAATTATAGAATAGTGGGGTTTGTTGGGGAAAATTTGTAGAACAATTAATTGCCACATGCTGAACTATAACATACCATGTCAAACATCTCAGAAAAAATTCTAATATAAATTATCATATCAAATTTCCTTTCATTCATTTTCTTCTCATACCATTCAAACACTATGTGTTATGAGGTTTTTTAAAAATTATCAATGTTGTTTGTGGGTTTTAATATTATATCTTCATTCATGTTCACCATTATTATTTTAATTCTTTACAATGAATCCTTACATATTGGGTGGTGTTTTGTGTGAATTAGAGTTTTATTCTTTTCTTATAATCATGTACTATTATGGGACTAATAATTATATTAAAATAATCACTAACACATAAAAATATAATAATTTTATATTTCTCTTATCTATATTCTATAAAAAATAATTCCAGGTTCACAACTCCACCCAAATTTATAGATTTTGAATTATAATTGAATTACCATAATGTTATGACAATCCCATCTCATGTATATGATTATTTTCTAGTCAGATTTTGTGAGAATGTTCTTCATGAAAATAATTATATTCTCCCTATATTTGAATTTTATTTTTTCATAAGCATTGATTGGATTTCATTTTATAAGTCCCATATTAATTTACATGGAAGGGAACTCATGTTTAATAGTCCAAACCAACCAATGATATTATATTAGTTGGAATATAGATATGAAAATTCGGTTGAAATCAAATATATTTTTTGGGTCTTTTCTCCTCTTCAGAACTCTTTTTTATCTGACTTTTTAGGGGGAAAATTAATACTTATGACATGCCAATTGTTTTAGAGTTTATATATTCATTTCTGAATTAATTTATTAGTCTTAAATAGAATCATGAAGTTGAAAAATAAATAGAACACATACATTGTGCATCACATATTTCAATGATTTCATATATAATGGCATAACTTGAGTAGTAATAATTGAGAAAGAAACTCCTAGAGTACCATAACAAGAGAAACATTCAAGAAACTATATCCCCATGGTCTAAACTTGTTAATTTTTTAGAATAAAAATTGATAAATGTGGCATGGCATTGAGTAGTGGGAAATATAAAGGATCAAAATCAATAAAAAGTTTCATGTACCTTGTATTTATGAATTTTTTTCATTAACTACGTCAGCCTCAATATATATCCATAGTTTCCTTTCATTTAAGATATCATAATTTTTTTTCTTAATGGATGATATATTTGAGAGATCGTTCTATATAAGGTGTGGAAACTATGAGAATATAGTGATTCCATTATTTCTATCTAATTCCACGTTTATCTTCATGAATTTAATGAATAAAGTCTTTAGAAACTATCTTGATTAGTTTTTGGTAGCAATTATAGATGATATTATTATATATTCAATTGGTGAGGAGGTGAATGATGATCAATTAAGAATTATGATGAAGAACCAAAGCAAGGAGAAACTGTATGAAAATTTAAAAAAGTGTCAAATTTTTCTACAAATGGTTTACTTTTTGGGACATATAACTTCATATGAGGGTATATCAATGTGTGTATATAGAAAATGGTCTATTAAATTATATCCCAGACAAACCATAGTGATTAATATTTTTTGTTTTCAATGTTTTTATGGATGTTATATGTATATTTTAGAGAATCTCTAATGAAATTACAATCCCTAACCAACTCAACATGAATGGGAGCAATGTTTTATTGGACAGATGAATGTGAGGAATGTTTAAAGGAAAAGAAAATAATTTTTGTTAGTACACATATTCTTACATTAATCTGTAGTGGGGAAGGGTTTGTAATTTATTTTTATGCTTTGAAGAAGGTATTGGGATGCATCTTCATGTTTAATGTCAATTTTACAGCTTATGCCTTTTGAAAATTTATTGTCATTGGTAAAAATTACCTTACACTTGATTTATAGTTATCTATGGTAATTTTTCAACTCTAGATATGGAGGAGTTATAATTATATAAAAAGGTTTCATATGTATAAGGATCGTATTATTTTAATGTATATATTCACATAGAAATATTGGTACGTGTTCCTAAAAATATGGATAGATAATTTTATTCATTTAGATGGTACAATATATTACCAACCTAGGAAAGAAAACACGGTGTCTATTGCTTTGGGTGGAAAGGATAATTCTACATTATCATTGATGGGGATAAAAAAAGATATTACATTTATAGATTTCCAAAGGATGGATATGGAAATATTGAAGGAAGGGTAAAATATTATATTTTTAAAATATGTGTATGACTTATATCAAAGTAAATATTGATGATGTGTTGAAGGATTATGTTATGCTTGAGAATATGGTGAAGAAATATTCAAAAGTTTAACATTGACTATAATAACACAATAAGGTTTATGAGCATTTTTTATGGCCCATACATACTATATTAGATTAAGAATCTTTTGTAGAATGATCATAGTTCTTCATTTTCTATTCATAAGGGATGTATAAAGACAAATACTGTTCTAAAAGGGTATTTATTATTTAGAAAATGAAGAGTGATATTGATGAGTTTTTAATTATGTTTTTTATGTCAAATTTTTTAGGATGAGGGAAATATTTCTGTTAGGATGTTAAAACCACTAACCATACCAATATAAAAACTTTAAAACATCAATATATTTTTTTTCATCATACACCCCAAAAAATATGAAGGCCATAATGATATATGGGTTATTCTTAATCACCATACAAAGTTAGAACACTTCATAATTATTAGAAAATAATTCCCTCTACAACATTGATCCACAAATTACCTTAAATAAATGGTATGGAATCATGGAGTACCATATTACATTTTGTTTGATTGGGATATAATTATTACCTTTATTTTCTAGATAGGTATTAAGCAATCCCAAGATATATAGATAATTAAAATAATTACATATCATCCGTTGAAATATGGTGAGAATGTGTTTCTAATTGAAGCCATAGAAGATATTCTTAGATCTTTTTATATTAATTTCAAAGGTATTTTGGTTCAACAACTTACTTTAATTAATTATTATTATGAAAATATATTTTACATGAACAATGAAGTGATTCCTTATGATTGTCTATATGGGTTGAACTGTATAACTACAATTTTATTGGGTGAGGTGAGAGAAAGAAATTTATGGGTGATTAATCTATTTATATTTTTTAATTGAATGTCAATATCGTATAACGGAACAAAAAATAATCTTAGACTAGAAAATAAATGTTATACCGACATGTCTCGGTATGATCATAAATTTTATGATATTGATAAGGTGTTTCAATAAATTTATCCATGGAATAAGGATATGAATTTTGAGTTCAAGTGAAAGATATTTCGTTAGAATATTTTCCCTTTAAATATTATTTATCATGTATGAAATCATTCTTATTTTATGGTTCTTCCACCAAATCTATCCCAAGTTCATGATGACTTCCATGTTCTCTCGAGATTAAGTAAACAATTTATCCATCATATATACAGAATTTAGAGTTCATACAACAAGAAAAATAGTTTTCTTATAATGAATAATGGGAGGGAATTTTGGATCAATGATTGAATGTTCTGTGACATCAGAGCACTCACCTAATAAATTTTTATGATGAAATAACCAATTTGAAGAAGCTAAATGGGAACCAAAGTATAAGACAAGTAAAATGTATCATCATTTGTGTATATAATAATGATAAACATTGAGTGAATAATTCCGTATAATGTGTTATAATGTAACTTAACATGTTTTTATGAATTTTTTTTCAAATAAATTTAATTTCATTCATTGAATGTGATACATGCAAAAAATGAATTTTTGCAAGCCACGATATACCATTGTTATTACACTTTAAAACATGATTTTATAAACTAGTTTTCAAAATTTGAGTTGTAAATAGGAAAAGATAAATAATAAATAATATTTATAATAGTTTATATAATGAAAATATATTGTTATATAAGTACATATCTTTTGGAAATATCATCATATTCAATAAAAATACTTGTTTTTTTTTAAAATATTTTCATTGATTTTTTTGAACAAATATTAAATTTAATTTTTTCAACTATTGAAAATACATTTTAAGATGTAAAAATTATTTTTTAAATATATATGTAAAAATTATCTTCAACTTTATTTCTGACAATTTGATGAAAATATTAATTTTTTTATGAATAGTAAAAACATTCTAAATTTTATAAAACTAGTTTGTTTTCATTTCAATTTATTAAAATTTTAAATATTTTTTCTAAAATGAATTAAATGTAAAATTAGTGAAATAATATTCTTTTAAATATAATTTATGTTAATGTAATAAATTTACTAATTATTTTTTATATAATAAATTTTATACTTTGGAGATATCTTTCCATGGAAAACATTTTTTTCATCGTGTATGTGGAATTAATGGTAAATTATATACTATAAATTATGTTAATTTAATTAGGTTAAATGGATTCCAAAATTAGAATCATAATATATATTTTTATTTAACGATACTAATATAAATTTTCATCATGATTAAAACAAATAAAATTAATGTTAATTATCATGATTATGATTAACCTAAGGTTTTTCGCATTACAACTGCTCGTGTAAAAATTAATTTTCCACATACATAGGTTTTTTATTTATAAAATATCACTTTCTATTAATAATAATTTTTTATAAATTAAAAAATAAGGATTATTAAATATTTTTATTAAGGAATGAATCACTTAGTTAAATATATGAAAAACTAGAAACCAGTGTGAAAACTGAAATAGTAAAATTTAGTAAAATTAGTGGATAAAGAATAATATGATTAAAACATTATTTTTTTAGGTTTTTGTGGGTTTTATTAAAAATTTATTTCTAATAATGTTTTATTTATCAATTTTTCAGGGACAAGGGGTGAGAGTTACTTTCCATTATTGAAACATTTGTTTTCATTAAAAAAATGTCACTCCTCCTAATTTATAAAATGGAACGTCCTCCTATCACATATTCATGCAACATAAGACTTTTTTCTCAACCAAAAACATATAAAATATCTCACATACATACTTATTCACATTATATAATTTATTTCATCTCAAAATATAAATACTTGGTTCTTTAATAAGATATCCAAAATATTTTTGTGTAAGGTATTGTAATTATAGCTAATAAGCTTTATCATTATTAATTCATCTCTTACCATATTCATTCATTTACTAATAATTTTAATATAATAAAACATTTATAAAACATATTCAAACATTTTAATATAATTAGGATATAACCTATATCCCTCTCCACTTTCATCAGATGGGAAGCGCAACTGTTGATCATGTATATAGCTGGCTACCGCCTCATGTAATTATATAATTTTTATTTCATCACCACCTCTCACATATTTATATAATTATAAATTAAAGATATTTATATTATATTTAGGAAATAATTATTATTTTACAAATATAAAATCTAAAATATGTTTTTTATATTATATTTCATGAGAATACGATAATGTTGATCATGTGTATGGTAGAATCTCAGCTTGTGAAGCGATGTGGTTCTCATATCACATATTATTTACATGAAAGGAGATAATTATAAAATTAATATATATATATATATATGAAATAATATTCACAGTATAATGATGATAAATTATTTAAATCACGTTTCCTCCATCTGTTGTGAAATTGGAAACCGTTTCCAAGCATGCATATGGACTATTTTCTCAATGAATGGTATAATACATTTTTCTATCTCCACATTTTATGGATATATATAAATATGTATATAATGAGTATATATGATATTTATATAGTGTTTAATGTTATCTAAATAATGTAACCATGATTGAATTATGAGGACCAGATCATCTAAACCGAAAAATACATAAAAGACAATGTAGTTAGATATCGAGACTTGTGTTAAGGTGTTTTCTTTTCTGTTTTATTTCTGTGATATGCATGAAATTGTAAACACTGCATTCATTTTGGGGTCTATGTAATACATAAGAATGAATTTTAGGATGATTATTCATAATTTTAGAGAGATTGAAATGTCCTTATATGGTTCTTTATTTCATGGGTATTTTTATTCAATGGTCACCAAAGTGGAAAGGGTTTGATGATATAATATCATTATTTATTGGTGTTGTTTATGATTGTACTCTAAATGATGAAATCTTGTGATATAACACTAAAAAAACTCATGAGATTTCTTATTATCATATAATTACATGAAATTAAATGGTTTTCTTTAATTTTACTATATTTATGTACTTAGGATTCAAAAATAATGTATTTAAAGAAAAATAATATGTATTTCACTATTTAGTCGAAAACCCATTTTCTTACATATCAATATTTTCTTAAAATTATTATAATTAAGGATTTCTATATTCTTCAAAGATTTTTTAATGAGATTTGTATTTTTTAACTTTTTGATGAAAATTAAATATAATATTTTTTAATTTTCAGAACACATCTCTCTTAAAATTATACCTAAAATTTGAATGAAATAATCATGTTAACATGTACAACATGAATGATATTTTCTACCATCAAGATAGCTAAATTATTTAATAAATATTTTCAATTTCAATTTTTTTTCAATGAAATAGTTTTTCATTAATATTTGAAATATTATTTATATTATAAATATGTTTTCTCAAAATGGATATGATATTTTTTTCATGAATTTTTTAATGATCTCTTTTTTGGATTTCCATTCAACAAAGACAACAAACCATCATTTTACATATGTTATTCTGGTGATATGATAAAATTTTACTTAATTATATTTTCTCTATATTATTTATTCATATTATTAAAAAAAGTTATGATTCACCTTCATTTTTAATGGGTTATTCTATGATGAATTGATAGGATGATTTGGAACATATTTTTTCCATATAGTATTCTATGATGAAATATTTATGAAAGTTAATTCATTTTTACGGCTTCTTATATGTGTAATGTTTAATGATCTTATGGAAGAAAAATATTTGGATTATGTGATGTGTGGTACCAATATAACCCTACAATGAATTGGTTAATTGATGATATTGTATGAGCACAATGAGGGTTCATGGGGGGTTATCCCAATCTAAAAAGAGGATATTTGGGAGGTTATCCAAAACTAAAAATATTTTACATGTGAGTTCATCCTATGCCTAAAATATGATGCATAGTAGGTTGTCCCAATCATAAAGTAGGTATGTTGGTGGTTATCCCAAGCCTAACATGTTATACATTTCTTTTTTTGTATACATGATATGAGATATTCTAGCCTTATGTGTATGACACAAATCCAAAACGTATTCCTATTTTATGTTCTCTTATTTCGTAACCATTGATTCCTTTTATGATTCATGGATTTCATAATAAAAATTTAATTACATGAATCATGTTTATGATCCAAGATATATATAGTTTGATTTAGAGTTATTATCCACATTTTCATATATACTTGTAATCATGCTATGTTGATATAACTTTTTTTAACATTATTTAAATTCTAAAATCATCGTTTTATATTTTTTCATTCCTAGGGTTATGAATAAATCAAGAGGTTGTGATATGTTTGAAAATAGTACTATTTATGGAGAACATAGTTAAAGATTATGTAGTTAACTTATGAAGCAGTTCTTTATATATCCATGATTTTAAAGGCACTATAACTAAATGATTCTAGAATGGGACATTAGGTTATTTAATGATTATTCATATAATAATTTGTAATATCATTTTATTAAAAATTTATTTCATAATAAACATATCATGGAATTATAATGTTTATATCCCTCCAATAAGATTGTAATATATTAGTCGTTATTTTCTTTGTATTATGTTGATTTTATATGGAAATAAATTTATCAATGTTGAGTAATTTCTTTTAATAATTCATATGAATTTATAAAATTATTTTCTATTTCTATTAATATATTTTGGGATGTTTTTGGGGGAATTTGATTCAATAGATTTCTATTTTTATGAAATTTTTTCATATGTACATTTATCATTGATGATATCTTCTTGATAATTATTAAATATATCTTAATGAAGTAATTCCATCACCCTTATTCTTGGATGATTTTGAATGATAATTCTCTGTTGGATGGTCAAATTTCCCTCCAACAATCATTCTCCAATTACTTCGTGAATTCCATTCTCATCATGGTTTAACCATAGAGTTTCAAATTGTAATGTGATGGGGAATAATAGTTCAAAAATTTAAATAGATTGAGATAGAACAGTAAATATTGATTATCGATGTATAAGATTTACAGGGTCCACATCAATGTTGATCATCTCTGGTGGGACTGGGCTCAGATTCGAGTATGGTGAAATAATTATTTTTCCTAGATATTCTTCTGAGGATGAAAAAAATGATATTCAGTTTGAACAATTCTTAAATGAGGGATAAAAATGACCCCATGTATTTTTAGGTTTGTACAATAGTAGATTCACATCACATGATTATGTAATATATTTTGTTGATAGGATATATTCTTTAATTTTATCACACACCAATCTATCCTACATGTACCACATACCCAAAATATAAAATAATATCCATGTATAAGGTACCAACATTAGTTTTAAAATATATTCAAACCTTATATATCTAAATAAAAAATTTGACCAGTCATTTGATAGTGTAATGTTTTCCTGTATATAATGTTAAGGGTCTATAAATTCCTTAATTTCTACAAGTCTTATGTCCCTTTTTTTATATATGGATCCAAAAATATACAATAATATAGGTTGAAAATTCTCTATTAATGGTGGTAGTAATCCATTAATAAAATCCTTAGTATCCTCGATGAGGTGTAGTCTATCTATAGTAGTCCATATTACCTCTATTGGCAGACACTACTATATGTGGTGTTTCCACCATAAAAATTTTGGGGATGTTTTGTATGTTTTGTATTGTAGGAGATGTGGGTGTTTTTGGTTTCAGACAAATTGTTGCTCTATGTTTTCATCAATATAAGTCTTTTAATAGAGCTAAAATGTGGATATTAATATTCATATTAATAATTCATGACATGTATCATTTAAGAACATTCTTTTTTGGTTTAACTATTTTCTCTAGAATACTATCTTTTTATTAATTACTATTTTCAAGGATTCTAATTGGGTATTTATTTATAACCCCAGTAATAGCCACATTCTAAAATATTTAATGTTTGTATAGATTATGGGTAGTTTAGGAATTATTTTTGTGGGTAGTTTCTAGTGGTACCTGAGATTAGTAGAGCACAATAGTGTCCATTATTGAATAATCATGAGTTATTGTTGGTATGGTGTGGAGTTATAGTTTCGCAATTAGTCAAGTTTAAGAATTATTATAGGATATCCAGCCTTTTATTTTTCACTTATTTATTTAAATTTTTATTTTTAAAATATTATGTTATTGAGAATGTGTCACATGTATTCAAAATTTCTGATATATATATATATATATATTGAACATTTTATTGTATTTCGTTGATGAAATTTGGTCATATGTATGATTTATAGTCAATTACCTCCATGATTTTTTTATTCTTTGTTTCTACAGTGTTATTCCATTTGCATCCTATTTGAAAGCATGGGGTGATATACATGATGTAATAATATCCTAGGTAAGTTCATTTAAGGTTTTTCCATTACATAATTGTATTAGAGAAATATAATATATATATATAGTGAGAGAAATAAAATATTTGTTCTGAGGGATGGTTTAATAAACCATAAGGAATGAATTTTGGTGATCTTATGTTTAATTAGTAGACTAGTAAACCACATGGTTAGTTTGGGTGACCAAATTATCCTTTTAATAAGGCCATCATAATATGTTGACCAACTCATGACTCCATGGTATTACATATATTATGAAATCATATGGTACATATATCACGTAGTGTGTAAATTTTCATTCAACCACATGTTTCTAAAGTGAGATATGTCAAATACTCTTTATTAATAACAGTTTTATCTTACAAAATATTGGATTCCTCCCCATAAGAAACAATATAAACTATTCAGGCAGGATTGGGAAATGTACAAGACAATAATTCTACCTACATTCATTGATATATTCAGAAAATAGTTTCCTGTAATGATACATTACATGAAGGTGTTCCTCCAAATATTTAAATAATGTGTTAATCCCCATCACATGAAAAAATATTATTCCCATCCACAATGATGATATTATTCCATGTATAATTGGATTAGACTACTCAAAAGTCGAATGTGAATTGTTTTTTCCAATGCTAGTGGCTTCCTTGATTCAATGCTAACAGTGGATTAGTAGTTACCACCCTGTATGGAATGGTTTAATGATGTTATCCAATAATTTTTTTTTGGGTTTCTACCATATGGATCAGATGATTCTAGTAATAATATACACAGCAATACTAAACCAATATATTGAAACAATTATCATATTAATACATTTGAGTTCAAAAAATAGAAGGTCTAATTAAAGTGAATTTTGATGAAATTTTTCAATTGACCTTGTGTGTGCCTATATAAGGGTCTTAATTTATAATATAAGAAGAAATATATGATCATAATGAATTTTATTGACATTCATTGAATGATTTATCTGAAATTCATGAATAAATATAATTTTAAATTAATTTTTTATAAATTTATCAAGATGATAAGATGAATATGGTTCTTTAAGATTTATTTCAGGTTTGGAAACTATAGGTCTCATGTTTGGGAGGAAAATATCCGAAATACATCATTCTATTGACATATTAATTATTACATGTCCTTAAAAGTTTTGTTAAATGAAATTAATTAACTTCTAGTGACTGTGAGACTAATGAACCAGGTTGTGGAAACTTACTTAAATTATTTAATGATTTCTTTATAAAATACATATTCATTTATCTCTTAATAAAGAATGATCTTTATGGGAATTAATGAATTATCCTAGAAATTCATTATGACCTTCTTAAATATGAAAGGATCTAAAAGTGTACATTCTATAATCTATCGGTTCATATATGATGGAATATTATATAATAATACGTACATGTAATTAACCACCTTATATATAAATCTAGGATGGCATGGGATCCACCTATTATGTTGGTTGAGGTGAATATTTTCCTTGTTTTGTATGATATGATCCTGGATTAATTTAATATTTATCATTTATTATAGCCCCAATGATGTACCATAATATAATAGTGAATCATTTCAATAATTATTTCTATTATTAGAAATATATTACTGATTCAAAAAAAGTTGTTTATTAGGGGTTTAGTTTATAAATTTCCATTTAAAATATTCTTTTATGTGGTTTTTTATGTTTATTTTATACAAGGGATTTTTTCATGTTGATATATAAATGTGATATGACTAAGATAAAGATAAGGATGTGTTTTCCTGGATCAATTTGTGATGCTATCTTGTAAGAGATTTATTTATTTTAATTACTAGTCAAAATAGTGTTGAGTAGATATTCTCATAGAGAGATCGTATCCTGAATTAGATTAATTGGAAAAAATTATAATTATAGTTTGGCTTTTGGATATTTTATACTACATTAATGTAGAATACAATGGTTTTTTCCCTCAGTATAATATCATGATCAAATTTTATAGAATAACAATATATGTAGCTAGACTTAGTGAAATTTATTTTAGTCAAAGTAAGATATATTTCTTATATTTAAAAAAATCACACACTTATTTATTTGGATAATTAGATGAAATTTGGATATAATTAAAATATAATTCTATATGAATATAAATTTTCAAGATATAGAATGTATATATTCTATTAAGATTATGTGTATATAATATTTTTATTGAGAAAACCAATTATTTAAATAGTGATTCATTAAGAGGTGATGATTGAGTTTCACATATATATAATTCTATTATCTTTATTTCTGAAAAATAATTTCTATGTTATAAGTGTAAATTTTTAAGGAATTACAAGAATCTGATTTTTTCTAGGAACTTGTCTTGTTGTTTCACATTTCAATAATTGATGTTTGTAAACCTTTTTCCCATCATATTTGACTACACTTTTAGTGTAACTAATTCAATGTGGTATTGCATAAAAATGGATGTCATTACTAGACATTGATAGAGGATGAAGGGTTTTGAAAATATCAATGTGATGTTTTACTAAATGAACAGTTATATTACCCACCTTATTCAATATCAAAGCCTAGTAGTGATCTTCAGATGCCCATACAGTGATTCCATTATATAGTGGAATAGAGGAACCCTCCATGACTATATCTGTAACAACCCGAGATTTTATAAGATACATTCTTTTTAATTTCATATCTTCTATTGGACGACACACCAAGATTATCTTGCGCCATACGCAACACTGTATTAGCTTGCAGTATACGCAACACTTTTCTTAGCTCTTGTTACACACAATTTAAAGTTCGTTTGATAGAAGTTATTCTATGAAACATTGAGTGTATATATATATATATATATTTAATGTATAAATAAAATATGGTTGGATTCTGTTATACGCAACAACAAAGGAGTTGTGCAGTACACGCAACCCTGACTTGGCTTGCATTACACGCAATCGCGACCTTCCTCGATAGCGTGTCTTGTACGCAATACCAGGTTTTACTAAACAATGATATATTTTTATAATATTGTTATGAACTAGCTGTTATGAATAGTGTTAAATAAATTTTGAATCTTATAACATTATTATTCATCTTACACATTTCTATAACATGGTATAAGAACAAAATAAATTCTTTGGGTAAAATAAGTATTTTTCAAAAAATGCAGTTTTGCCGCCTTTTGATGGAGCACCCACTTTAAATCTAGTTTTTTAAATTTTTATATGTTCAATTTGAAAAAATAAAATTCTTCTTTTGAATCAGGATATAAAAATTTACAGTAGAGAATGTTTTGATATTTTTCAGATAACTTTCATATTTTAATGAATAGTAAAAACACGCTATATTTTAATTAAAAACAACTTTTTTCATCATAATATACAATGTGGTTAAATTATAATATTTAATGGTTTTAATGTAGAAATAGAATATATTTTTACCATTTAATATAATGTATGTCATTAGCATTGATTTTACCTTGAATTCGTAGGTTAAATCAATTCAATCTTTTGCAATGTTTTAAAGAAAAACATGTTTTCTTTCGACAACGGGATTAATTTT
Source organism: Viscum album (assembly GCA_963277665.1). Taxonomy (NCBI): domain Eukaryota; kingdom Viridiplantae; phylum Streptophyta; class Magnoliopsida; order Santalales; family Viscaceae; genus Viscum; species Viscum album. The sequence goes on along the minus strand of OY728138.1, from coordinate 131,394,536 downwards.
AATTTAATTTCTGCATCTTTTGTGTATTGAATTTGGAAAAATGGATTCCATATTTGGAATCAGTGGGTCCAAATTATGTTAATAAGCTACTTTTTATTTTTGGGCATTGTGAATAGTAACTACGGTAAATTTTATTTACTATAGTTAAAGGTAAATCGGGTAATTAAGGGTAAATATAAGATTATAAAATTACCCTAACACTTGGAAAATCCTATTTGATGGCTAAAGGTAGACCCACATAACCTAAGGGTCAGATTATATTCATTTTATGGACTTTGTTTCAGGAAAATAATTTAATTATTATTAAAACCAAAGAATGTGACAACATGTCACTTTCTTAAATCCTATAAGTATAATAATTTTACTTTTGTGATAAACTTCATGAAACATCGAACATGAATAGTCTCCAGAAATTTAATACAATTATCTACATCATAAGAATTTATTTAGAATTTTTAGGGATTAAATAATTATCATTTATTATGACACAAAGATGATTTAGTAATTGTATTATTAATGAAATATTGACATAATTGATGTTATAAATGCCAAAATAAATGTAATATGAGACTTTTTATGACTTACAATAATTTTCTAGGTTAATATGACATGTTATTGTTGATTTAAGTAACTTCTTTCGAACTTATCATTCTGTTATAAATTTCATAAAAATCATGTACCAAATAGTGTCAAAATTGACATAATTTAGTTTTGAAAATAAATATTATATTATTAATTGTTATTTTATTCCTAAAAATCTATGGTTCGGCCAAATGACTTAGCTAAGGTTATATATATTGATAATAAACAACTTGGGGTTCTTTTGGCTTGATATAGTAAGTTTATTAACCATATAGTGTAAGAAAACAAAAAGACACGGTAAAAGATAAATTATTTAACTTAGAGTTAAATCTAATTGATAAGGTTAAAATAATAACCTAAACTTGTCTAAATCATATTGGATTAGAGTATTTTGACCCATCCCCACTTTATCTTTGAAATAAGACCCTTTGGAACCATGATAAACCGAATTTGACCTTAATATAAAATAATATTTTGAGATTTTCCTAAGGTGCTCCTCTCCTCCCTTATAAAAGGGAACCTCCTCCCTCTCCTCCTCACACAAATTTGAGCATTCAAGCTCGTCCAACCCCTGCCAGAATCTCTTATACACTTCCCTAGTATTATCCTAGAGGTCCTGGTCTTCTTCAAAGACCATCCTTAGTTCTTTAAGTGGAGGTTAAGTGAAGGCGCGTCAAACAGAGGTAATATCCATTACCGATCTTTTTCAATTTCTTTCTTCTTCAACTTCTTCTTCTTTAGTTGTTTCATCATAATGTAATAACATAAGTATTTCTTATATACTGATACGTTATTATAAATATGAAACAACTCTAATTAACCTTCTATCCATCTTAAGGAAAAAGGAAATCACCGCGCGTGCGTACGTACGGAATACCGTCTCCACGCTGTGGTGTAATCTATTTTCCGCCACCACCTTAATTGGATGGGTATAATGGTGTAATGAGTAACTATATATGATTATTATAAAGTGATATTGATACTGAAATAGTATAAATACACTTCAACACAATTCCACGACCATGGGAACGATATCATCACTCGTGCGTACGTACGGACTACCGTCTCCACGACGCGATGAGATTCATTCCCCACATTAACCATTCATGAATGATTATAAAGTATATATAATGAATAATAATGAAATATATGACATGTTAAATCTACTGTATTTATTTATATATATATATATGTATGTCATCTAATTACTTCCATTCAAGACAATAAGGAAAGGAAAACAGCGTTCATGCGTACGTACGGACTACCGTCTCCATGAACGGTGTGTTTCATTTCATTTCTCTATCTATTATATACATATATATACTGAATATATATGATATATAAATCATGTTTTATATTCTGGAAGAATGTAAATCATGATATAAGTAATAATAATGTCAATAACAACAAGTCCAAACACCTACGATAAATGAAACGATTTTACCCAAAACGCTTCTTTAACATGGAATTTACAAAAGAACGGGTAATATAAAGTCATAAGTGAACCATATATGATATCATAACAATGAATATGATTCTGTAATAAGTTAATGACATTATTTAAATCATTATACAGGAGTTTCAGATACATACAAAGCATATCGGACATAAGGTAAGGGAAATATCACAATCTCATTCTTATCCGAGATTGTTTATACTTGGGCATTTACTGGGGTATATTTTATCATCCACATCCATGTTTCCTCAATATGTAATATTATTTCCATCCACATGAAATTGATTAAATCCAATTTTACCCTCTGGTGAGTTTTTAGTAAAAGATATGAAAGGAATCTTTTGTCGTTTTTCGTACGAGGTACTTTTTGACTTTTCCGACAAAAGTACGAAGAATGTTTTTTTAACTTATACGACATGAATGGATTTTTAAAAAATTATTTCCAAAAAGATTCCTTTACATGTTTTCAAGTTTATTTTTAATCAACTTCTTTTAGTTTATAATTGTACGACATGTTAAGAAAGGAAAAGTGTTTTTGAAGCAGAAAGGATATTTTCCTCAAGAATGGAGTTCAAGTGTTTTATAAAACTTATTTTCCATCTAAGATAATAAAGAGTTCTATTTTTATCCCTATTATTACATTGATTTTATTATGTTGTGATGGAATTATTTTTATGAATTCCTTTATCGTATATGAATTGTTTTATATTGTCATGATGTTTAAGATTCCCATTTTTATTATATGGGTTATGCAATGATGTATGGTTTATGATTATATGACATGCATAAGAATGGTATCATTATGATATGGGTGGGACCTATATATCCCTCTAATGCATTGGGTAAAGATTTTATATCTCATGATATAGACATGGCTGGAACTGTAGGTTATACCTGTTCAGTGAAACAGGACTGAAACGAGGGTGACTCGGTTCAGAAATGGACATTTTCCACTAAGATAGTCTTTCCAATGAGTCTTGACTAATAAGATATGATTCTCTATGATTATGTGTGTATGCCAAAATGATTCATGTTTTAAGTTATGATTATTGGGATTTCATTTACCTACTATGATTTATCCCATGTTATGATATTATGATCTCTTTTGCAGGTTAAGATTTCCAAAATGTTATGTTCTTATGAATATGATGTGATTGATTTTTCTTTTGTTTACCCTTACTGAGCATTTGAGCTCACCCTTTTATGTTTGCTTTTCCCCAAGATATAAAGAAAGGTTTTAGGTAAGAAAAAAAGGAAAGATCATTATTGGAGATGTTGAATATCTTTCACCATGATTAGAAGATTACGTTCCGAGTTTCCAAAGACACTAAACTATTACGGTCCTTGTGTGTGTGTTTTTGTTATTTAATAAGTATTCTGAAAAATTAATGTAATGTCCTTGTATGTTAAGATTCGGGTCTCTACAGTTGGTATCAGAGTAAAGGTTTACTCAACCTTTGGAAACTAGGATGTGAAAACGTTAGTGAGATCCCTAGAGATATTACTAAGGTATGTCTAGGGATGTCCCTAAGGATAAGTATACGTATAGGATATATTCCTAGAACTATGGTAATGATATTAGAATTTATCCTAAGATGATAGATATTAAGGGTACTCCCCCTTTACTATGTTGTTTTCCCTAGCATTATTTTTGCCTCTCACACTATTCTTTTTGGGTTTTAGATGATGGCTGGATCCCGAAGGAACCGTGTTGATCACTGTAATGGACAATGCAATGATTTTCCTCCTGAACAAACATGTGTTATGGGAGATGGAGTGAAAAATATTATTGCTATACTTACACAAGCTATGAATTATTCTGGACTTCCAAATGAGCAGAGAAGGGAACAATATTCTATTGAGTCCTTCATGAGGCAACGTCCACCTTCTTTTAGTGGGTCTTCTGATCCACTTGTTGCTGAACAATGGATCAATACCACTGAAAAGATATTTTCAGTTCTTCAATGTTATGAACATGATAAAGTCATCTTAGAAGTATATCGTTTGGAAGGTGAAACTGATCAATGGTGTAATCTTATCAAGAATACGAGGCCAAGAGATGAAATTGAGTCCATGGAATGGGATGAGTTCAAGAACTTGTTTTTCAGTAAGTACTTCCCCAGTATTCTTAGAACAAAGATGGAAAAGGAGTTTCTTGAGCTGAAGCAGATGGATGATGAATCTGTTGGTATATACGAAGCGAATTTTACAAGACTTGCAAGGTATGCATCTGGCATTATCATCCAACATGAAAGTATATTTGATCGATTTTTCAGTGGCTTAAAACCAAGTCTTCGATGGGAATTATCTATAAGAGACTTCAGTAGCTATGAAGAAATTGTGCGTTGTGCTATCAAGGTAGAAATGGAAGTTGGTGTTGCATATCCATCTCATGGTTTTGACAAGAAACGAAAGATGGAGTTCAAGGAGAAATCTCAGAATAATGGTGAAAAGAAGATGAATATTTCTCTATGCACAAAGTGTGGAAATAATAATGGTGGAGATTGTCTTAAAGGGACTAGAAAATGTTTTATGTGTGTAAAAGAAGGTCATCGAGCAGCTGAGTGTCGAAGTAATGGAAAAAGGGTTTCTAATGATGTGAATAAAGAAAATACTGCAGAGAACGCACCACCGACACTTCAATGCTTCAAGTGCAAGGAAATGGGGCAATATGCTAATAAATTCCCTAATCCAAGGGTTAGTGATGATCGACATGAGCAACCGCTTAAGGAAAAGGACAAAGGGAAGTCACATGTGATCACTATTGGCGATGTTGAATATGGCAACGATGTGGTGGAATGATTAAGTGTTTATGTAATGGGATTCCAAAATAATGTTGTATCATGGAGTATTGGAATATCTTTGTATTGGTCTAATGTGGTATTCAAAGTGATTGAGATATTTTTTTAAATAAGATGATATGCGCATAATGAAGGGAAAACGAGAAAAAGAAATGTTTAACAGTATTCATGAGCTCATGATTGATATAAGGACTATGTGATATCATGGTTTGAGTATATAGAATTTTAAGGATTTTGGTATGTGGAAAGTGTTAACTTTTAACTGCATTCAAGTTTTCACTATGGTTCAATGGGTATTCATTTTTTCAAGAGAATAAATGATTAAGGTATTCACATGATTGGAATGTGACCAACAATATATATATATGGGGGATAAATGATGGTATTCCCATGCTTGGTTGATGAAATTTCAAGTAATCGTTTTCTTTATACTATGATCTTGGACCGAAGTATTTTAGATAAGCCTAAATATTGGAAAGGATTATGTTGGACATATGTTAAGTATTGTTTATGGATAGAACTTTTTTCGATATTAATGATGGGATTTTATAGTAATGTAGTTTTAGAAAAAGGACAACCTGCAGGACGGGCGATAGCCCATCACGTCGGACAAGGCTGTGGGAATCGAACCCACAACCGAAGTGCGACTGGCCTTTTTCACCTACCACTGGCCTACAGGAAGTCCCTATTTAGTAGAAAATAGTTTTATTATATTAAGCAGTATAAGTCTATTTTAGGAACTATATAAGATTAATCTCACTATAGATGGACTTATGTATTTTTTTGATAACTTTTCTAACCTTTTGTTTGAGACAGATGGAATGACCCATAATTCTATCACATGATCTGCTAACACATCACGAATGACAAATTCAACTTCATTTCTTTAAGAGATGAAGTGGAAATTGTCCAAAGAATGACAAATGGTGAGACTACCAAAATCAAGAAAGTATTTCTTCCAATTCCAATTTCATCAAATTTAGGGAAATGATCTTGAAAAAAACCAAAAATGTTGTCCTACTGCCCTTATATCCGATGAATCAGATGGTACCTTAGATCACCACAAATCAATAGCATTGTGATTATTGGCTTTTTCATAGCCATGTTCTCTACCAATCTCCATCAGAATATGACGGTTAGATTTCGCTTCCATGTCCATATTTTCTCCTATATGGAAACCTAGTGATGAGTTCATTTGGGTAACCGTTATATTTCATACTTTAGTTTTTAAAGTTCAGTTTTGGTATTTCTTTTTACGATGTGGGTTTTTATGAATAATAAACGATTTATAACCCCGATGAATTTCGAAGGCAAAATTCATTTTAAGGGGGTAGAATGTAAAATCCCGAGATTTTATATGATACATTCTTTTTAATTTAATATCTCCTATTGTACGAAACACCAAGATTATCTTGCGCTATACGCAACACTGTATTAGCTTGCAGTATATGCAACACTTTTCTTGGCTCTTGTTACACACAATTTCAAGTTCATTTGATAGAAGTTATTCTACACAAAATTGAGTGTATATATATATATATATATTAAATGTATAAATAAAATATGGTTGGATTCTTTTATACACAACAACAGAGTAGTTGTGCACTACACACAACCCTGACTTGGCTTGCATTACACGCAATCGCGACCTTCCTCGATAGCGTGTCGTGTACGCAATACTGGGTTTTACTAAACAATGATATATTATTATAATATTGTTATGAACTACCCGTTATGAATAGTGTTAACTAAAATTTTAATATTATAACATTATTATTCATCTTACACATTTCTTGAACATGGTATAAGAACAAAATAAATTTTTCGGGTAAAATAAGTATTTTTCAAAAAATACAGTTTTGCCACCTTTTGATGGCGCACCCACTTTAAATCTAGTTTTTGAAATGTTTATATGTTCAATTTGACAAAATAAAATTCAAATTTTGAATCAGGATATAAAAATTTACAATAGATAATGTTTTTATATTTTTCCGATAACTTTCATATTTTAATGAACAGTAAAAACACGCTATATTTTAATTAAAAACAACTTTTTTCATCATAATATATTATGTGGTTACATTATAATATTGAATGGTTTTAAAGTATAAATATAATATATTTTTACCCTTTAATATAATTTATGTCATTATCATTGATTTTACCTTGAATTTGTAGGTTAAATCAATTCAATCTTTTGCAATGTTTTAAAGAAAAACTCGTTTTCTTTCGACATCGGGATTAATTTTAATTTAATTTCTGCATCTTTTGTGTATTGAATTTGGAAAAAGTGATTCCATATTTGGAATCAGTGGGTCCAAATTATTTTAATAAGCTAATTTTTAATTTTGGGCATTGTGAATAGTAACTACGGTAAATTTTATTTATTATAGTTAAAGGTAAATCAGGTAATTAAGGGTAAATATAAGATTATAAAATTACCATAACACTTGAAAAATCCTATTGGATGGATAAAAGTAGGCCCATATAACCTAAGGGTCGGATTATATTCATTTTATGGACTTTTGTCCATGAAAATAATTTAATTATTATTAAAACCAAAGAATGTGACAACATGTCACTTTCTTAAATATTATAAGTATTATAATTTTAATTTAGTGATAAACTTCATGAAACATTGATCATTAATAGTATCCAGAAAGATAATACAATTATCTACATCATAGGAATTTATTTATAATTTCTAGGGATTAAATAATTATCATTTATTATGACACAAAGATGATGCAGTAATTGTCTTATTAATGAAATATTGACAAAATTGATGTTATAAATGACCAAATAAATGTAATTTGAGACTTTTTATGACATAAACTAATTTTCTAGGTTAATATGACATGTTATTGTTGATTTAAGTAACTTGGTTCGAACTTAGCATTCTTTTATGAATTTCATAAAAAACATGTACCAAATAGTGTCAAAATTGACATAAATTAGTTTTTAAAACAAATATTATATTATTAATTGTTATTTTATTCTTAAAAATATAAGGTTTGGCCAAATTACTTATATAAGGTTATATATATTTATAATAAACAACTTGGGGTTCGTTTGTCTTGATATAGTAAGTTTATTAACCATATAGTGTAAGAAAACAAAAAGACACGGTAAAAGTTAAATTATTTAACTTAGAGTTAAATCTAATTGATAAGGTTAAAATAATAACCTAAACTTGTCTAAATCCTATTTTATGAGAGGATTTCGACCCATACCCACTTTAGCTTCTAAATAAGACCCTTTGGAACCATTATAAACCGAATTTGACCTTAATATAAAATAATATTTTGAGATTTTCCTAAGGTGCCCCTCTCCTCCCTTATAAAAGGGCACCTCCTCCCTCTCCCCCTCACACCAATTTGAGCTTTCAAGCTCTGCCAACCCCTTCCAAATTATCTTCTCCACTTCCCTAGTATCATCCTAGAGGTCCTGTTATTCTTCAAAGACCATCCTTAGTTCTCTATGTGGAGGTTAAGTGAAGGCGCTTCAAACAGAGGTAATATCCATTACCGATCTTTTTCAATTTCTTTCTTCTTCAACTTATTCTTCATTAGTTGTTTCATGATAAAGTAATAACATCAGTATTTATTATATACTGATATGTTATTATAAATATGAAACAACTCTAATTAACCTTCTATCCATCCTACGGAGAAAGGAAATCACCGCGCGTGCGTACGTACGGAATACCGTCTCCACGCCGTGGTGTAATCTATTTTCCGCCACCACCATAATTGGATGGGTATAATGGTGTAATGAGTAACTATATATGATTATTATAAATTGATATTGATACTGAAATAGTATACATACACTTCAACACAATTCCATGACCATGGGAACGATATCATCGCTCGTGCGTACGTACGGACTACCGTCTCCACGACGCGATGAGATTCATTCTCCACATTAACCATTAATGAATGATTAAAAAGTATATATAATGAATAATAATGAAATATATGACATGTTAAATCTACTGGATTTATGTATATATATATATATGTATGTCATCTACTTACTTCCATTCAAGACAATAAGGAAAAGAAAAACAACGTTCATGCGTACATACGGACTACCGTCTCCATGAACGGTGTGTTTCATTTCATTTATCTTTATATTATATATATATATATATGGAATATATATGATATATAAATCATTTTTTATATCCTGGAAGTAATTAAATCATGATATAATTAATAATAATGTCACGAACAACAAGTGCAAACACCTACGATAAATGAAACGATTTTTCCCAAAACGCTTCTTTAACATGGAATTTACAAAAGAACGGGTAATATAAAGTCATAAGTGAACCATATATGATATAATAACAATAAATATGATTCTGTAATAAGTTAATGACATTATTTAAATCATTATACAGGAGGTTCGGATACATACAAATCATATCAGACATAAGGTAAAGGAAATATCAAAATCTCATTCTTATCCGAGATTGTTTATACTTTGGCATTTACTGGGGTGTATTTTATCATCCACATCCATGTTTCTTCAATATTTAATATTATTTCCATCCTCCTAAAATTTTTTAAATCCAATTTTACCCTCCGGTGAGTATTTAGTAAAAGATATGAAAGGAATCTTTTGTCGTTTTTTGTACGAGGTACTTTTTGACTTTTCCGAAAAAAGTACGAAAAATGTTTTTTTTAACTTATACGGCATGAATGGATTTTTAAAACATTATTTCAAAAAAAATTCCTTTAAAATTTTTCAAGTTTATTTTTAATCAACTTCTTTTAGTTTATAATTATACGACATGTTAATAAAGGAAAACTGTTTTTGAAGCAGAAAGGATATTTTCCTCAAGAATGGAGTTCATGTGTTTTATGAAAATTATTTTCCATCTAAGATAATAAAGTGTTCCATTTTTATCCCTTTTATTACATTGATTTGATTATGTTGTGATGGAATTATTTTTATGAATTCTTTTATCGTATATGAATTGTTTTATGATGTCATGATGTTTTAGATTCCCATTTTTATTACATGGGTTATGCAATGATGTATGGTTTATGATTTTGTGGCATGCATAAGAATGGTATCATTATGAGATGGGTGGGACCTATATCTCCCTCCAATGCATTGGGTAAAGATTTTATATCTCATGAGATAGACATGGATGGAACAGTAGGTTATACCGGTTCAGTGAAACAGGACTGAAACGAGGGTGACTCGGTTCAGAAATGGACTTTGTCCACTAAGATAGTCTTGGAAATGAGTCTTGACTAATAATATATGATTCTCTATGATTATGTGTTTATGCCACAATGTTTCATGTTTTAAGTTATGGTTATTGGGATTTCATTTCACTACTATGATTTATCCCATGTTATGATATTATGATCTCTTTTGCTGGTTAGGATTTCCAAAACGTTATGTTCTTACGAATATTATGTGATTGATTTTTCTTTTGTTTTCCCTTATTGAGCATTTGATCTCACCCTTTTATGTTTTCTTTTCCCCAGGATATAAAGAAAGGTTTTAAGTAAGAAAAAAAGGAAGATCTTTATGGGAGATGTTGAAGATCTTTCACCATGATTAGAAAATTACGTTCCGAGTTTCCAAAGACACTAAACTATTACATTCTTTGTGTGTGTGTTTTTGTTATGTAATAAGTATTCCGAAAAAGTAATTTAATGTCCTTGTACATTAAGCTTCGGGTCTCTACATTATAAATCCATGATTTTCAATTAATGTCTTAGTTATGAAGGATACTACATGTGTAAATCGATAGCCATTTTTGAATGGAAATGTTATTTCATTCAAAACTAATTTTAAAAAAAATGGAGAGGATATTTTTTGAAGAATATGTATTTCATGATGTCATTATTTATTATGGTAGGAATTGGGATGAACATATATGATTAGTATTATTACCAAACACAAAAATCAACCACTACACCATTTCCATGATATGTTTCAAAGCCCTATATGAAGGTCCCCTATAAAAAAAAATTAGGTAAAATGATTGAAAGGTAATTTCTTATGTGAAATATTATAGTGCAGATGATGACAAAAATGTAATAGATAATCAGGATGAATATATTTTTATACAAGAAATACAATATATTCATTGGGAATTAAAGATAAAGATCCTTATAGTTTAATGATTATTTAATTTTATCTATAAGGTCCACAACATCATTGGTTGAAGATATTTAGTCAGAGAAAGAAGATATCATTGCAATTTCTTCAAGTATTTTAGATTTTTAGTAGGATATGAGAAGATTAAAATTTCCATGTATACTCTAAAAAATATATTGGGTTCAAAAAACAACTAATGCCCCATGTAATGTGTTATATTCATGATCTTTTACACATTATCCCCATCCAGAAGAAAGATTGCAAGGATGAAAAAAAACTACACTAAGTACCTACTGGTAGTTAAGGATTGAAAAAAGAATATCCACTATTGGAAACCAATTCAGTTAGATCATGACTTATGGTTGTATGAAATGTTGTAACCAAGGTTTTACAAGATGTATATTTTTTTCGTGTTTGTTTTCAATATATATGTTGAAAAATATGTTTCACAATTTAATTCTCATGTCATAATTTTTAGAGAAAAAATTCCTTGATGGGAGTATAATTCCTCAATTTTATTATATTCCATGAGAAATAGATATTTTTTATCATAATATTAGAAGGTTTTAAGATGTTATAGAAATACATTGGTATAATGAAATGAATTTTATATAACACTTATGCAAAGGTTTATGAGATATATGATAGAAGGATCATGTATGAGGTAAGAGACAATAGGATTTCATAGAATGTGCATGGTGGAAGACTCAAAAGCTTTGAACATTATAATAAATAGATTATGATATGCATTCCATTTACCAAGAGGTTATTATAGTGGTTTTGAAATAATATTTTGTGAAATATATATAAACTATAAAGAATATTTTTCACAATGGTATTATTTATGAAAAAAAGAGGAAGGTGTCATTCAAATGAGTAAGTTGGTGGTCATTTTTTGACCATTTATGAGTTTCTCATTTGTTTATAGATACAACGAGAAGTTTTTTTTATTATGTATATTGGTGAAATATATATTAAATATAATTAAATAATCAAACACTATGAAAAATAATTAATGAAGAAAAACTAAGTATTTTATAGAGAAGTTCACATCAAATCACTATAAGGTAGTTCATATAGGAGAGTTTCACATTGTAGATCTCACAGTGATAATACATAAAGAGCCCCATTAAAATTATTTACATAAATTATTTTATAATAACTATTTGAAGATTGTTTTATGGATATCCATATACATGGAGAATAGTATGTGGGGTGTACAACACAAATCAAACTATTTAGTGAATTATATTAGACTATGAAAAATACACATTTCGAAACATATGTTCCAATTACTAAGAGATATTTCTAGGATTATTGAGTGTGTTGTAGAATCATTTTCAAGACATCATGATGTAAAAAAATCACACAATCCTGATGGAATGGAATTTACCAACAAGTTAATAAAATAATATGAAACCTATTTGATGGATCTTTCTGAGGAAGTGTCAATGGAAATTTCTGGAGATAGGTAATGCATAATTAAGAAAACCATATGGTATAGAATTTGAGTCTTTAATGAGTTTCCATGACGGAGGTATTATATCCATCAAACTAGTGAATATTATTCTATTTTGGTACATCGGTATAACACCATAGGTTTTATCCTCAGATTAGAATTTTGTATCAAATGAAGTAAAATTATTATGCCTTATATTCATATCAATATTTTTTATTTCTATATATATATATATATATATCATTATGAATGTATTACCATGTTCCAACCAAATGGGAACACGATCCAAAATAATGAAAAATTCCCTCCCTTCATTAATCCAACTCCTCTAAGGGTTTCTCATATAGAAGCATTTGGTATCATAGTTGATGCAACTAGTGTTGAATCTGGTAGTTTAATCCCATCTACAGAGGGAAAAAAGTAAATAAAAATGGTTCCACTATTTAAATATCTTCATGATTATATTTTAATGAACAATATCATATCAAAATTTTATTCTCATTGTCTAGATATTTCCTCTAAAACAATTCATGTGAAACATATTGGTGATGTATCAGGACTATAAATAAATAGAAAATATTAGAAGCTACCCAATGATGATGCTAAAGAACAAAATATTTTATCAGGTCAAATATAAAATCCTATCTATATATGGTGATGGAAAATTCAACTTCCAAATCCATGGGGGCTAAACCATCTAATATATTAAAATGTTAGAACAATACGATGTATGAAGAGTTGCAAGTGCCCCAAAATAAGTTTAATGAAATAATTATATTTTGAGACAAATAATATGATGGGTTATTCAATATAATCATCAATTATTTTTGAGATATTCATATACATGGTGAGTCAATAACATTTGATTAAATTATAAAGAAAATATTAGGAATTGTTCCACCTCTCTACAATTTAAAAGGCTATGATCTAGAAGAGTTAATCTTTACAAAATAATAAATGGAAAATTTGTATATCAGTCTTGATTCTTTTGAGGTATTTTAAATATATAATGAATATTAAATCCATTATAAATGATAAAATTACTAAGTATATAAATAATAATTAATATTAATATGAAATGTTTATATATTCTTATGAAGGAAAATTCAAGCAAGGGAAGGGTAGATTCCATATAATTATGAAAATATCTTGTTTTTGGTTTGGAAATGTTGAGTCCATTATAGAAATTTGTAACAAATGATTCCATAGATATGGAGTAAGAAAAAATCATGAATAAGACCACTTTCAAAAGAATATGTAGGAAACAATTTATAAGGATATTGTTTTCACTATTCTAATTTTAAGAACAAAGATATTGATGACATAAAACATAGTAGTAGTGATTTCAACCATTGAATTTAGAGGCAAGGAATTGAAAAATATATAAACTATTTTTTAGAAGAAGAAAGGTTTCATTATACAACATGGGATTAAAATATATAGGAGAGGTCATATTATACCACAACTAAAATGTTAATTTCATGGAAATAAAAGAATAAAAGAGAGAAGTATGATATTTTTAAAATCACAATTAAGGATTTAAATAAAATTTTGACATGGATTCCTTATAGTAGGTGTTCTTACAACATGACTAAAAATATAAACTACATTACAAATGCTTGGGTAAAAGTGGAAAGAACATTTCATCTTTGAAATGTTGAAGATTTAAAGATAAAAATATGTTTTCATACATGAATAAGAAGTGATAATTTTTCTAAAATAGATGTTCTCTATATAGATTTATTGAGGCATAAACATTTTTTTGTGATTTAAATCTATGACTCTAGACATTAAGTCACATTTAATAAAAGGTTGTGTATTTTCAATAGTAATTTTTGGATGTCAAACATAAAATTATAGAGGAAATGGGAATAATTATTATGCTCAATACATATAATAAACTTGTATCTTAAAAAATATTTAGTAGAACATTCCCCGGAATAAAATTCTTGTCCACGTTTACTAACAAAGCATGGAAAAATTATCAATGATAAATGATGTAATGGATAAGCGAAATTTGAATAATGAATTTTTAATAACATTTTATTTGTGTATATATGGAAATATAGTTCAAAATTCATATTTTAAAAAGAAGAAAAAACTATAAAAACAGAATGATCTTGTTCAAAAAGAATTTTGTGGTGAAATCAATAAATTAGGAATATGTGGAGAAAAGCATTTCATTTTCTTTTTTGATGATTATAAAATAAGGTATTATGTTCTTATCATGAATAAAAAGTTATATTTAATGAAATAAATGATTTTTTATTAAATAAGAGTGAAAATGGGAAACATGATAAATATATTGATAACTTATAACATCACAAATTATGTGCCCATTGAATATTAAAACGACTTCCTAGAAAAAAAATTAAGAATTATGTTTCATTTTTAATTACTCAAAAACAAAATATATTTATTAATAAAAAATAATTAGTTGAGCAGTATTTCTAAAACGTTTCATATTGATTTTAGAGTATCACCAAACTATTTGAATGAGGTAGATAAATTTACAACCAACACTCTATATAGAGTGGTACTAAACCTAATAGAAGAGTGGGAACCATATGAAAAGATGAATGAAATGAATACCTATATAAAAAAATTGGGTCTTTATAAGATTTTGAAACATTGGAATCAAACATTGAAATCTTGGTATAAAAGGTAATGTGGAAGATAACGGTGTGTTTTTAAGCTACTCAATAGTGAGTAGGGCCAATAAATTCATCAATAAGTGGTAGAATAAAATTTTGTATAGTAATAATGAAAATTCATTAAAGAAAAAGATGTAATTTATACCAAATTTCCATACATTGATGAATTATGTGATAAATATGATGAAGTGTGTAAAATACATCGGTTTTATGAGGATTCCAAAATCATGATCTCTATGAGGTTGAGTCAAAAGTGGATACAATTGATGGAGAAATCTATGCTCTGTGTAAAGGGAGAAACAGAAGTGGAAAATATTATCCATTAACAATAATATAATAAACCTATTTTTATGGTTCAAAATATTATAAATATGACCAAAAACTATTATTGTAGATTAAGGATTTAGTTTTTAAGAACATTGGATAATATAACCATTTTAATATGGTCCATAGTTCTATCACTATTTGATACATTTTCCCTAGGTGGCCTATATGAATGGTCTATGTGGAAATTGGCTATATAGAACACACCAATTTTCATATTCTAGTAAAAAATATTCAAATCATTTGAAAAAAAATGATGCCACAAGGATTGGATCCCATATTCCCTTCCAAAATACCCCGAATACATTACCACCATATTTTCCACCTTGATTTATATATATATAAATATATCTGTACATATATTGGTATTGACAAACAAATATATATATATATATATATATATTTAAAATTTATAATCCTTCATCAAAATAAATAATTTATATATTGATGGATGACTTATTTCCATGTTTCTTAGAAAATATTCCAATGTGTGTCTATATATATATTTTTATAGACAAAATATATATATAATTACAATTTATAATTCTTTATAAAAATAAATAATTTATATATTGATGGATGAATTATTTCCATATTTCATAGAAACCATTATTATAGGTAACACCACATTTCCCTGTGGTAATATTTTAATATAATCACGGACGTAACTCGATCTTATTACCATTTTTTTGGGTAACAATGGTCATAGGGGATTCAGTGTAGACCTAGACCCACAATGTATGGAAAATATGACCATACGTGATGATTATTAACATGGATTTGATATACTGTAGTTGTGTTTGATTAATTGTACAACTATTGAATAATCACAGGAAAACCATAGCCATATCCTACTCAAACTCCAGGTTCTTAGGAATGAAATGGAAATATGACTTCCCTCTAATTTCTTGAAAAAAATTTGTGGTTCCCATAAATTTGTCACATCTCCTACCTCCATGGTTTCCCATATCAGTGGATGATAGTGTACATATATCCATAGTTTTATTAATGCATGTTAATTTACAAACCCAAGAAGTTATATGACTATAGTTTATAACTATCCATTGTAATATACTACCATTTGACCATGATTTTTAAATCCATGTTTATAGAACCATGGTTGTATGTGTATTTTATAGTTTTGATCCAATCTAATTAGAAGTAGGTTTGATCTTAGATTGTCATAATGAATATGGAATTCCTAGAATGATGTTTTACTATAAATGGAATATTTTTACAAAATTTAAATAATTAGTGGGTATATGAATCATGGGTTATATAATGGGAAAATAGATTGAATAAAATAAATGTTGATATTTTTAAAAAAAATCATAACATCACAATGTGATTATAATTAAATACATATTTTTGAATAAATTTGATGAAAAAAATTATTCGAATTAAGCTTGACATGTATGTAAAGGATATGCATGGATTGAAGGAGTTGATGAGGAGGAAATTTTTCAAATATTTTATCGACTAGAGAAGATCCATCTCTTATTGGTTAATAGATTTGATGTAGAGAAATTATTCATTAGATGGATTTCAAAATAGAATTCCTAAATTTTGTATTTTAATATGATTTTTATATTCAACATCCAATTGGATTCATAATAAGAAATTATTAATATAAAGTAAAAAAGTTTAATAAGGACATGAACAACCTATTGAAAGCACGGTGAGCATGAATACTCAACCTAATTTGTATATAATGATTATGGAATTGAAATAGGGTGATTTTGGTCACAATATATATGTGAAAACATTTATGGAATGAGATTTCATGTCATTGTCTGTGTGGATGACATAATATATGGTGAAAATGAGTAGGAATATGTCTACGAAAATCCTAATATTATATTATTTGTATTTTAAATTTACATTATTGGGGAACTTAGTTATTCTCTAGGGCTATAATAGATTTACATAGAATTAAAAAAATTAACTCTCAAGTAACTTTTGTAAGAGAACCGATAAAGAAATTTGAAAAAATGATTCCAAAGTAATGTAAACTCTAAATAGAGTTTGAAATAGTTATATAAAGCATGAATATGGTATGTCAATAGATCCTACCATGTATAAAATTTAATTTTAGTATTTCAGTATTTTACATCAATATTGTATTATATTACCATCATAACATATATAGTGGACCATTTATAGAGTTATCCATTGGAATATCATCTTTTAGAATTTAATTTAATTATGAGATACATCTTGGGAACTATGGATTTTTCCAAACTCTTTGATCCGATAAATAATCATGATTTACAAAAAATTTATGATGCAGACTGAGATGATGAAAAGGTGGGACTGAAGTCTATAAGTGATTTTATATTGTTCGTTCAAAATTAATGTGTGTTATGGTTGGGAAAAACAAGGAGTATACCTTTTCATGAATAGTTGAATCATAATACAATTTGATATCTAAATAATTCGCTCGACATCTTTCTATTAGGAAACAGTTATATGTTATTGATGAAGAAGTCAAAACCCTTATAATGATCCTTCATGTTTATTGGTGTTTGATTGATCTCTAAAAATATATGGTACATCCAAATCATAAAAAGAATATTTAGATCTTATATTCCATTATTGGATAGAATTTGGACTATTGAGTACTGATTGTGGATCAATATGGGACACATAAACAATTGGTATACATCATCAATAAGCTATTGTCAACACAATCGTTTTGAGAAAAAATTAGTGGAACATCGTTGTTCAAACTCCTCCCTAGGATTAATAATGTTCTGATATTTATCCTCCCCTATTTTTATCTATTTCACTAAATGTTATATTTCATCATTGAAATTTCTATTCTATAATAGTCTATTATCAAATGGTGAGAATGACTCTAAAGATGAAATTAAAAGGGAGTTCATGATGAGTGGTGTTAGCTTTTTGAATCATTATTAAAAGGGTAGTTTATTATATGAAATTCATGGGATGATAAGATATATGAGGAATGTCTAAAAATATTTTTTTGAGATTAAATATGGGGGATTTTTTTAATAGGAAATACAGAATTCATAGTATTCAATTATTATATCATGTTTTCTACATTGAGTATTTCTCATGTAGAATTAATGTAGTGGACATGAAATTATTTTTTATCTAAATGATGTATAGTGTTTATAAATGATTTTATTTCACATTGTATATACAAAAAAATAAAACGGGGTAATATTTTTACCCTATTAATCAAGGTTAGAGACTGATGGTGAGTGTTTTCAATCCAATTATATAAAAGTAGGTTGTATAATTTATTTCATTCCCAAAAATCAGAAGAGAATAAGAATATTTTTTGATGGTATACTAACAAAATATTTATATATGTTCATATAAAATGGAAAATTTAATCATTATTTATGAGGCTTAAATATTGTTTTTTGATGTTTTAACAACAATGGATTTTTTTCATTGAATTGACGTGGCCACATTAGAATCATAAAGTAGAAGGATCTTATAGGATTACATAATGATATCTCATATAGGAGGCATACATCTGAAGGTTCATTATAAAAATACATGGTTATAAATATATCATATTAAGTGGGTCATTTGAGAGAAATGATTATAGAAATTTATTAACCACGTATCATTTAATATATCAAAACCATGAGGTATATGGGTTTTATACATATTATTTTTATTTAAAAAGAAGTACAACATCGTTCAAACTTGTGAGGAAGTAGACTTTTGTAAATAGTATGACCAGTTATTTTTGGAAAATTCCAATATGTGAAGTTTTTTTAAAATAATTTATTAGAGAGTTTACTGTTGTTATTTTTTATAAATACCCAACTAAATGTTTAATTTGGAATTTAGGGAATAATATAGAATATATAATAGATTAATCAATAGATTAAAAAGGAATAATTGATCATGAATAAAACCTTCATCTGAAGAAACTACTTGAAAGATGAAAATTATATACTAAGGAAACATTGTGAGGTATTTTTTCAAATGATTTTTTCTCGAATCAGTTTTTATAGGGAAATATAATGATTTTTTATTAAAGAAAGGTTGTGTGAATCCGTTCACAAATTATAATTTCACATGGAAGAGAAGGAATGAGTTATGTGAAGAAAAATGAACAAATCATTGAATAATGATCCTAGTTTTTTGAGAATAATACATGAATCACAATATCAAATGAACAGTTTGTAAAGAATAATTTTAAGTGAATGAGTTCATACCGAGAAAGATATAGAACATAAAAATGATGGGCCAAATGCTGTGAGATTTTAATAAAATGATTAGTGTATTGTAGAATCATATTCAGGCCATAATGAGGTAATATAAATAAAAAATCCATGATGAAATAGAATAGTTCTTCAAATTATTTAAATTTCAAGAAATTTTTCTTACGCATTTCTTCGAGGAAGAACCAAAAAAAGTGTTCCAATAGAGGTACTGTGTTATTCCTAAAACTAAATTATAATGGTTGTGAAATAATAATTGATTAAACATGGGGAAAATATTGTATCCAAAAAACTGTTGAAGAGTAATGGATTCTAAGGCATCATCACAACTACATGTGTGTACTCCATGGATAAACCCTTAGTGGTGAGACAAGAAAAATAATTGTCCCTTATTTTAATGTTTGGAATTTTTTTTATTTACGATGTGAAAGAAACTATTAGAGTTTTAAAAATTATCTCCAAACACGTTACAAAGATAAAAAATTTTGAACAAAAATAAGAAACATCCTAATTCACCCCTTTATTTTCAATGTGTCTCAGGTATTAATATGAATATCTCTAGGAAATCTTGTTGGATTATATGGATAGGATATGAACTTCAAAACCTTACCTCATTGGTTAAGAATTTTTTTCAAGGTGAAATTCCATGAATGTGGGGATGATTTAGAAAACCAAATTTCTTAAATATATCCCTATTGAATAGTTTTTAAAAACATTATAATGGAGTTCTCATGAATTTAAAATACTATCATTTTGTATTTTAGTCATAATGGAACATTATATAAATTCTTCATGAAATGAGTAATTTTTAGTTTCTTGTTCATTATGGAATAACCCATTGAAACACACTATTTATAAATCATATAATGATTAGAATCATAGATAAAATTTAATAGAAATTAGTAAGACTCTAAGCTCAATTGGAATGGACCATAGTAGATAACATACACCTAATTTTAATGTAAATTCATTCCAATAATATTTTTTTTTATTTTTTATTCTCTTATATCTCAATCCAAAAGAGATTATATGTTTATTTTTAGGGTCATTCAAACTAATGGTTTAATATTATCATACCACTATTTGTGGGGGAACAATTCTTGATATGAGTTTTTTTGTGAAACCTTTCTTGTTGTGTGTAGTTATTCATGAATAGGATGATTATTATTCATAATATAATTTTAGATAATCTTGAGACAAGGAAATATGATTAATGTATCAGTGTTAGGCACACAAGGTATAATAGATATCTGAGTCTAAAAACTTCATTCATCATGAAATTAATTCTTTGATATGCCTATTCGAATTACCTAACATCAGTTAAAATTATAATACTAATAATATCCTTTTAATAACCTTGTTTTATTTTACTGAAAATATTCTAATTTTTTTATTTATAAGGATTTATAGTTATTGATATTGACATAATAATTTTAGATTATTATTCCTCCTTCATAATTTTTTTATTTCTAAAAATATATTATTATTTTGTTATGCCCATTATTTGAATATGTTATTTATTAAATATTTAATAACTATAGTTGTTTAAAAGTTTGAAAAATTTTATATTTATATTTATGTTATAATTAATAATAATGGAATTATCAAATTACCATCCCTCTCTAATGTAAATGAATTATAATAAATTTTATTTGAGTAATATTTCTCCTCTGATGGTCATTTTTATTTTTCTTCATCCTCTCCATTGTCGTTATCATATGGCCATGGGGGTTCACAATAATGGGACATGGAGGAGAATATTAAATATGGTTGTTTAATTCATGATGTTGGAATAAAAAGCTACAATTTATGATTATATTTATAAAAGGTACCAACTATAAAGAATGTGTATAGAAATGCTTGGTCATGGCTTTAACAAATGAAATTATAGTCATAGGTGTGGAAATTTATCCAGGTATGACAATAGTTGTGGCTATTTGGAACAAAACTCTCATATAGCATGGTAGTGATCCCTACCACCACTCCAAGGGTGTTGGTTTTAGTTGGTAGAAAAGATATTTACTCTGTAAATATCATATACTACAATGAAACAAAAGGATATCAGACTATATTATATGCCTACTTTCTATGTACACATATATCATGTCATGTATGGGGTATCAAATAAAGTGTTCTTTTATTTTATCACCTGATAAATCAGAATCAGAAATGAAACAAGTTTATTTTGAGTTCTTATTTTTTCACATGTAGAAGTAGACAATGAATAACTATTGATTATCGGTGGTTAGATTAATCATAGTTAAAAATACATACATTACTCTATAAGATTATTTAGGTTTTATTAAGACATACAAAGTTGAAGTTGGTGATTCCACTCTATTAATTCTCATCAGAAATTATTCCTTTATATGATAGCTAGAGTCATTACCCAACAAAACATTAGGGTGAGAATATTCCATTAAGTATTATGGCCCTCCCTCATCTAACACCTTATTATCCTCGACAAGGTGTTACTCTAGTATATGTGTCGGTACACTCTCAGTCGATATAAACATAACTATCAACCATTGGATTCATATTTCAAATATAGTGGTTTTATGAATGTAGTGAAGTTTTGATAGTGTTGGGTTTTCTGGTAATTTATGCTGGGTGGTCCTGATTTATTATCTTATAGGCCCATCTAGAGAGATAAGATGTTTAGATTGAGATTCTTCTTAGCTTTGTATGAATTGGTTCCCTTACTCAATATTTATCTACCAATAATATTTTGAGCTGACTCACTATCTCATTTTTTTACTTATGTTATTTCTTACAAGCTAATATTATAATCACCTCTATATGGTCCTACTACCCAAACATATATTGTTTATATAAAAGATGGTCAATTGGGAGTTGATTTACATAGATAGATAACCGGTGGAGTTGTAGAATAGTAGTTCTATAAAGTTTGTTTTACTCATCAATCAAAATCAATCATCTACGTGGTAAATCATTTTTAATTACATGTCGGTTGAGGAAGGGATTTCTAATAAGTTATCGGGACTTTTATTATTCCATTATTTTCTAGAATGTGTGATCATGTACTATTGATATGTTCATCCGTTGTCACATGAATGTAACATTAAAAAGGGGTATATATCATGTTTTCATTATTATATATTCTTATATAGAAATGTAACAGTATCAATGTTTTATAGGTTTAGGATACCCATATTCCTGATATACCATCTTAGTGCAAGACAATATTCACTATCCTATTTGAGTCAGGCCCATAGTTTCACATTGGAGAGAATTATAGTCTTGGTTGGGTCACATTGTGCAGGTTCATATCAATTGATATGAATCCTTATATAATGGTTTCATAAATACATCCACAACATTCCCCTTTATGGGAAATACTCGAGTTTCATCACTTATTTCTATTCTATTTCATTTATTTAATGGTACATGAAATCTATGTTCATTGATATAGAATGATAAAGCATTTTTCCAAAAATATTAATCATTCTATTATTTTTACTTCAAACTAGAAATGGTATCTTCTATTACAACACTAAATATTCATTATGAGTTCATATCCACGTTAATTGGCTTCATTCATTAGTCTCAATAACAAATTATATTTTATCCTGAACTAGGATGAGGTGGAATCCAAATAGGCACCTGACCTAGCTCATCATATGGACCAAAGGGCTTCACGATCCCCGTGGGTTGGAAAATAGTTCTTATGTATCCACATTTATCGTTTTTTAATTATTTCAACCAAGATAAACAATAATAATAAATCTAAATGAATCAATCATCACATAATGAACCAAACCCAAATCCAAAAGTGATACAACTATCACATGTTAATAGACATAAATGGTAAAAAATACCAAAATGGGTGGAAGACTGTATAGAAAAAAAATTAAAAAGCATCAATTC
Organism: Viscum album; assembly: GCA_963277665.1. Taxonomy (NCBI): domain Eukaryota; kingdom Viridiplantae; phylum Streptophyta; class Magnoliopsida; order Santalales; family Viscaceae; genus Viscum; species Viscum album. Next base: position 131,371,035 of record OY728138.1, on the reverse strand, counting down.
ATTAAGACATCCATCACCATCAAGCCACATCTACCAACACCCAAAATATATGAACACTAAAAACTAGATATCCCATCACCACCAAGATAAATCGTTCCTTTACCTTGGTGAAACATAAACAGTTATAAAAACACCCTAGGGTGTATGTATGGTGTGAGAAAATTCCCTATATGATTAACCCCAAAGTAGATTCCATGCTATAAAATTATTATACAAATAAACATGCCATTTTTATGAAAAGAAATAGGAAAACATTGTATAGAAGGCATTTTAAGGGAATCGTAATATGAAGTAAAAAAATAAAGGTAAATTATACCATATTTCAATGATAATAATAAAATAAAATGAGATCCATGGGTAATCCCTACGTATCTATTACTACTAGGACCAAAGAAACCTTGTACCTTAGTGAACATGGTATATAAACCATAACCCACATCATCATCATGCATGATCCACTAGAGGATAACACATCTTATGTCCTGGTGGTCTGCAATCAACAACATAGTTTAGTTAGAATTGTATAGTCAATATCGATAGACTGAAATAGGCACTGAACACATAGATCTAACTAGTTTTCTATTCATCGTCTTCCCACCTAGATAACTAGGATTATCCTTTTTCCCAATTTCAGTTTCTCAAGTCACATAAACTGCCTTTAACATATTCAAATAATTCACAATTGGGGAAACACATAAAAGCCACCAAATTTAATAAACACAAACACAACATTTAAATTACCCAATCTAATAAACCATATTCAATAACGAAGTCATTTTCAAAAACCCCTTTCAAATACACACATGTACAAGATTGAAAACACCCATGAAAACCCACCACTTACATTTATAAAATAATATTTCAACTCATACAAACACAAAAATCCTTCAAAGAAATATAATAATAAAATGACACACAAATCATAGAATGTATTTATAATGAATTAAAATCATAATAAAATATTCTCTAAATGTTTAATCATGGAACCACCTACCTCCAGCATGGAAGCTTTTTGGAATCTGGTGGACTACAAAAACAACACATTAAGGAGACCCTATAAAGAAAATAACCTATAATAAGAATCATGACTAATCCCAAGGAACCAAGGTTCAGCCCATTTTAGGGTAACCAACCCACATACAAACTAATAACCTATGAAGGAAGAAAAAGGAACCCAAGAAGAAGGATGAAATCAATAATTGAAGGAATTACATGATTATTCCAGAATATATCACATCAAAAACTCTCATGATATGAATGTACATGGGAGTCAAGAGGTGAAGTATGAGAACCAAGGATGTTGATACCAAATTGGATGAGTGTGGGTCAATTTATGGTCAAATACAGTGGCAGTTTGTTTAGGAAAATTGATATTTTTAATTAAATTTACATACCACATGGTTTGCAGCATGGTCATCAAAATGGAGAAACAATCATATTACATCTTCTATCTAAAAGGAAATTAGTTTCATTTTTTCTAGTGAAAGTGAGTATTACTATGCTCCTATGATTTTTCCACTATACATGGGGCATAGTCTCTTCTAGTCTAGTGCACAGTTTCCCTTAATTATGTGCCAACTATTCTCCACCTACTGTCACGTCTAAAAACATAATTTTTTAAATAAAAACTCCTAAAAATGAAAAGGCATAAAAATAGTATATAAAATAAGTAAGTGAATACCTCAAATTAAAGTCATGTATTTGAAAATAATCCCTATCATGAAAACATACAAACCTCAAAAAGTTATCCTAGAGTCATTTCAAAGAACAAAAATGGGTACTTCTCTTAACCTAAGATTTCTTCTCCCATGTCTATAGCTAATAATTATCATGATTCCAAAGAAGTTAGACCACCGATTTGGAAATCATCCCAATCACATTATCTTGGGATTCCAAAAACATTTATATCCTCTCAATAACTGAAAAACAATATTTACAACTTTAACTTTTCCTAGTTCGGCACATTAGACAGATCGAGAGTATACATTTTTTTTAAAAGACACATGGAACATGTCATGAATCAAAATCAATTGATATGGTAATTCAAACATGCATTACACCTTAATAAAGATCTCTGTAACCTCAAAATTTTCAACATATCTTAAATTTATCTTTCCATGTTTACCCAAGTGGATATGACATGTGAGTGGGGCCATATTCAATGAAACCCAATCACTATCGAAGAATTCCAAGGAATAGAACCTCTTATCAACATAAGAATTGTGAATTTTTTATCTTGTCAACAAACACTACCTAATCAATGTAACAATAGCAAATTTATCTTTCAGAAGGATCAATCCTATCAATGATGTATCATCCATCTCTAAGGATACCAATATGGATGACCATAAAAGTTATTCCAAGGGTTCCATTCATAGAAAGGATTAGTAAAAATTATTATATATAAACAAAAAACCCACAAATGGTTTTCCCATGAGACTCCAAATTCTAAGACACATTTTCAATGAATTTATTCCATGATCAGATTTCACCTCTCCATATGATGATCCTTTTGAGGATGGTATATTTTTTCTCAACTTGATCTGTGACCCAATGCCTATTGAAGGAATTCTCAATTCTAAGAGGAAAAAATGGGTCTCTATCTAAGAGGATCATTGATGGAACACCATGATGTCCCACTACCTGCTAAACATACATCCAATAAAATTCAACCACCTTGGCATAATATCTTATTTAAATTCAATGGGATGATAAAGTATCACGGTCAATCACTACCCATATTTCATTCCTCCCTCATGGTGTATGGGGTGCAGAAATAATGAAGTCCATAGTAATGTCATTCCACATCCATGTTGAAATGGGTAGTAGATGAGGAAAACTAGAGGGAAACAGGTGCCCTGCATTCACCTTCTAACAATTTTAACACTTAGAAACATTGTTAGGTATATCATGTCTCATACCTGGCCACTAGAAGTAACAATGAACATCATAAAACATCCTCTTGGTCTTGGGATGAACGACCAACAAATACTAGTGGCAATCCATCATCACCACCTTATGTAGTGAAAACAACACAACCACATGACCACTAATGTAAAGAACACCATTAAAAGATAACAACCATTTTATTGGAACCTCCCCACCATTTAAAAATTGTATAGATATATGGACCACCTCATTACTGGAATTCTACTGTTGAGTCAACTTGAGGAGGGAGGGCATCAGCTGAACACTAGAAAATATCATAATTCAATAACATTTCTTAGTCTATAGATAGATCTATCAAAATATTCCCCAAAAAATTCCACTCATCTCTAAAATATTACAATGATTACAAACACATAATTATACTCAATGAACTTGCTACCAAATTACCCATTCCTAGGGTATACATGATATCAAAACCAAACACTTGAAGGTACAAAACTACAAATAAGGCTATAGTGATAGTTCGGAACTGTGCCTATAGGCCCAAAAACCGTGGCTATAGGTTAGAGCCACAGTTTCATAAATCGTGAATGGTATTGTAATGGCTATAGGGAAAATCCAATAGCTGGGGTTTCAAACTGTGGCTATATCCTTATAGCCACTATTAAAACCTTGGAAGATTCCTAAGTCAGACATTATATATTTCCATAGTTTTAAACTATGGATATAGGCCTTTTCCCACAGTTGTAAACCATGGATATATCCCTATATCCATGTTTTAAAATTGTGGCTATATGTCCCCCCATTCCAACCCCCCCCCCCCAGCACACGGCCCACCCCTTGCACACTTCCCACCCCTAGGCACACACCCCATGCCCCCTACCCCCTTCCCCAACAAACCCCATGCCCACTGCACTTCCCCTCTAGCCCACTGCACACCACCTACCCACCCACCCCATTCCCCTTGCAAAATAACCTAGCACACCCCCTACCCCTTGATCCCCTACACCCCTGCACCCCTCCACCTACCCCCTCCCCCAAGAAAACCACCCCTTCCCCCTCATCATGTCCCCTACACACCCCATGCCCCCTTCCCCTTCTTACCCACCTGTACACACCACCTTCCCACTATACTTCCCCCACCCCACCCCCCAACAACCCACTACACCCCCCAGCACACCCCCACTATACCCTCCCCCCTTGAAAAAGAACCCAGCACACCCCATGCCCCTTTCCCCCTCCCCCCTACCCCGTGCATTCACCCCATCACACACCCCTTTCCCACTGCACTTCCCCCCCAGCCTACTTCACCCCCCTAACACACCACCCTGCACCATCCCCTGCCCCTTGCACCCCCCCCCCCCCAGTACACCCCCTGCACCCTCCCCCTTGAAAAAGAACCCAGCACACCCCATGCCCCTTACCCCCTCCCCCATACACCACTCCACCTCCCCAAATCACCCCCTACCCCCTCATCCTAAACACCCCTTCCACTCCACCCCCCACCCCGCACACACCCCCTTCCCACTGAACACACACCCTGCCCCCTCACCCTACCCCCTTCCCCAACACACCCCACTTCCCACCCCCTTCACCCTCCCCTTTCCCCCTATAAATGAACCCAGCACACCCCCTACCCCATTCCCCCTCCCCCTATAACCCTTCCCCTCCCCATACACACCTCTTGTCCCCATCACACCCCCTTGACCCCTCACCCTAGCCCCTGAACACCCCACATGCCCCTTCCCCAACCCCCCCCCCCCCCAGACACACCCACTCCACTCCCCCCACAGCACACCCCCTACACCCCAACACCCCCCTACACCCTACCCATGCCGCTTGCAAAAGAACCCAGCACACCTTATGCCCCTTGCCCCTCCCCCCTTGGAACCTGGTTAAAAGCCTTTTGAAGAACAATAACACATTATGATCATGTACGCTAATTGGAGGAGGGATGATTCTAATGACTATAAATAAATTTATTTTTCACCGTTAGTTACCATATCATCCCATATAGGCTGGGGGAGGGTTATTATAAAATTTAACCCTATGTTTAATGCGATACGGTGACAACTAGAAAGTGGTAAAGTGACACTTGAGTGTTCACTATTTGATGATGTTCTGTTACAATTTTTTAAGAGAGTAATGGTACTTAAATCATTTGGTGAATAGTTGATGAGATCCAGTCATGCCTCTGTGGTTTCTGAATCCCAGAGAGACAAATATTGGTGATGAATTTGTGTGTCTATTTTGGTGGCCATGGATGGATGCGAAAATACTCATTTTGTTTCTAGATTTTTTTCTTATCAGATGACAAAGGCTATACACCAAAATCATCGTTATCTACTCCAGGAATTTCAAGTTCCTATGTAGAAGAGTGTGTACATCATGATGGACTTTATAATAGGGTTACTAAGGACCACAAGGAGTCATTAAACTATATAGGTGATTTTTTATTAGATAAAAAAACATTCTCATATCATACCTATCAATGATACTCACCTAGTAGAAAATATAAGAATTTTTTATATATGTGAAAACTAATACTGTCATGGAGTTCTATTAATAATTATATCAGAGAGAGATTCTTTTATTATGCCATGATTTTTTGAAAGGGTTTAATATGACCTTAGGGTATCATCTAATATTGATCACAAAGTATCGTCAATATATAGACAGACACTCGCGATAGATGATACATATATTAGATTATATTCTTCAAGATTGTTTTCAATACATCGATGGAAATTAGGTTTATATGACATTAGGGAACCATATAATATTGATTGAGAGATGCGATAGCACACCAGCAGGTGAATCCAATAAATTTCATGAAAATTAATCCAGAAGAGAAAGGACTCGTGTTTTTTATGGGGTTGGACGCATTGAGATGAAAAGCGCATTGATATCATTTTTCAAAATCCAATTACGAGGTCGATAGACAATTGGAAGATCATTCTCAATTGAAAATTCTTATAGTTCAGAGCACCATTATGTTTAGTTGGGGGTGAACCCCATATCTAGATCATTTCCAACTATGAACCTCAGTTCAAGCCAGGAAATTCCTAGGGGTATGGATTCATGTTGTGAAACCCCTGGTCACACCATGAATCATGACTAGGTGGATTTATTTTAATATGTTAAATTCTGTATTTTTCTGTGTCAAGTGTTTCACAATGATGTTATTGAAGATAGTATCATGTTTTAAAATATGGTTGTTTGTTTTTTATTAAATGAAAAAAAAAATTATTTAAGTTTTATATTTTTATGAGAATTATCCATTGATGTTTTCTCAAAATGACGAAACTGTCATATCTAATGTGAAGAAAATTTCATTTTCTACCATTTAGTTGCATGAAACTTCCTACTAGACCATGTTGAAGGATTAAGGAAATCATGTAAAACATGTGAAAATGGCATTAAAAAGAGCCACAGCCAATTTTCATAGAATATAAATTTTATATAATAATGAAAACAAGTTTTTAAAATACATGAGAAATTATAGAATTAAAATTAAAGGGTTAGACAGAGGGAACATACCTCATCATCAAGGCACTACTTTTGACGCAAACTCAAATCTTCCTTTGTTCTGCTTGCACACATATGCAACATCACATATATATAAGGACACCTAGCCCTTATGTACAAATTTTCATGGCCAAATATGCACAAGGGGGTCCTTAGATATATGTTTATACTTGTATATACCCCTTTACACTTACTCATGTATGAATTTTTCATATCAATATATAAGCACACCTAGCCTTAATATATATATTTATACTACCATGAGTGAATATATATAAAGCGGGACTTATATATTTATATGCCTACCTATGCATACACATGTATGCTTCTGCCAACGACAACTCGAATCCACCTCAACGTGATCTAGAAAGCAATACAAATATATAAGATCCAAAAAATCACAAAATACCTTAATAAAAATTTGATAAAGAATAAAAATGAAATAAATATTACCCAAGTCCGATGTTGAACTCACTTCCATCGATGGTGGTGGATAGAACTGACCTCATCATAAGAAACCACTTGTAAAGAAATAGTGGGAAAAGAAATGAGATATAACAACTTCTTATATATATGGGATCAGTGATGATAAATGATACACGAATCCATTACCATTATAGATTCTATAATTCATTTATTTTATTACCACAATATAATTATATAGTCACTCCTATTGGTCTGATAATTTATGGTTGTTATGTTAACACAAAATAGCAACAAACACACACATTGTTCATCATAATATCAATGATAATTCCATCAGTACATGCATAAACAATATAAATAAAACATCCATGAAGCATACCCCACCCCCACTACCCCTGCACCACCCTCCCCCCCAAAGAAATCCCCCTACACCTGCCCCCATGCACCACTCCCCCCAGCCCCCCAGCACCCCCCCCCCTTCAGCACCAGACCCCAGCACCCCAGCATCACCCCCCCCCCCCACCTGCGCCCCCACTACCCCCCACCCCCACCCCCACCCCCACTTCTCTGCTACCCATCCCCACCCCACACCACCACTCCCCCCCCCCCCCCACCCACACCCCCACTACCCCCCCCCCCCCCCAACACCAGCACCCCCTGCCCCACTCCCCCCATCCCCCAGCACCCCCCACCTCTTGCACCAACATTACTCTTCTTCCTCTAGGATATCATTGGTATTATTTTGAAAACCATTATTTATAACTCAGTATTACTCTTCTTCTTCGAAGATATCTTTAATTAAATGAATTCTACAATTCCTTTCCTGAATTGATTTCATTTGTTACTTTTTCTCACTTCCATTGGTCATGATGTTAATGACCAATTTTCAATGGTCCATGATCTGGACTATTCTTCCATAGTGTAGTCAGTTCATCTCTATTTCAACATTCTCTTTACTTTCATCACTCATGACTTTATTATGCCAACAATCGCTATAATTCTGTCCAAATGTCTAGTATCACTATTATTAAAAAATAAATCACTCTCTCTTTCTATTGTATATAGTATATCTAGTTTTTATTTCTTTTTATTTTTAGACAACAAAAATATGATCTGGAGCATTATTTAGAGATCCAAGTATTTTATTCATGCACACTTCCAAATTTGATGATATGGATGGATTATTATTATTTAATCACACCCATATTTTTATAAAATTTGTTTTTAAACAATGAGTAATAGATAAAAATGCATGAGTAAAAATAGTTTTGTTAGTATAATCTATCACATTCATACATGAGCTTACAATGAAAAAATTAGTGGATCAATTAAAGTTATTTTGACACAATTATGAGTCTTTATGTTAAAAATATTATCATCATTGTTTTTGTGGTAGCTACTCTTAATTTCCTAAAAACATGTAATGATTCAACTTTGGTGACTTCATGATTTATCAATTTCACCTCTTACTTCAGTCATTATAGATTTAGATAATACATGTCATATTCAAGAGATTTTATCATTTCTTCATGTCCCTTTCATAACTTCATATTCAGATCATCGTACACTTTACTAGCCTTTATATGAAAACTGTCTAGTTCTATAATACAATTATCTTTAACATCGAGCTATAAATATTTGACATCCATAGAGGTCCAATATAGTTTTTCTAGTGCAAAGAACACTGCTATAATAACAACCTCCTAAAAACTCTCCTTTTCAATTCCTATTCATTTATTGAGAATTTTCTATTGAAAAGGGATAGAAATGTCTCCTTAGCTTCAATAATAATTATGATGGTGATACATTTACTTACCTTTTTAGAGACTTTATATTTCACTAACTTGGAATCTAAATATAACTAGTATTTACAATATTGTATCCCACATGGTAAATTCCATCTTGGTGGTGACTTTCTCATTACAACACTTTCTTACTTGGGCAATTCCATCTTAAAAGTCTAACTATGCTAAAAGAGTGTTTTTGTTCAAACAACCATTTAAAAAAAAAAGTGGTCAACCACCTACAGGGATATAAAAAGGGTCATGTATGATGTGTTCTTTATGACTAACAATGACATCAAGTATATGGAAAACATCAATGCAATAATGTCAAGCAAGGTATACCATTGTGAGTTTTCACAGACAACGGACCTTCATTGGAGGGGTTTCATTACAAATCCATGAATTTTTATCAAACAAAAAAATTATCTTAACTAACAATTATAAAAGAATTTAAATTTAATATAAACAAGAATAATTATGAAGATAACTAAATTAAATTTAAAACATTCTTGAATTAAAAATTCTAGAAGAGGGACCTTACCTCAGATGAGCCAAGCCACACTTGGCACTTGACACTTTTATCAGTGACAACTCTAAGCTAGTTCATCCATCCTTCGGGCATATGCACCATTTCATGTACATAAGGATGTCCTAACCCTTATGTATGTATCTGAATGGACTTGAACACTCACAAGAGGATCATTATATATATGCTCACATGCATAAGCTCATTATCACCCACACACGTATGCATTTTTCATAAATATGCATAAGCACACCTAGCCCCTTATATTTAATCGCACTACCATCAATGGATATACATGTAATGGGAGAACTTATTATATATATGCTTACCTAGGAATATATGGTGAGTCACCTTTTGACTCTGGTAGGCACAACACACACGAACAGGTCCTGGGAGACTTCAACAAAATGCCAGTGATCTAATGAATCATCATTAATTGAACCTAAAAATTGAAGTGGAAGGAACATGAATAGTTAGAAAGGGAATCTATCATATTAAATTAAAAAAACCCTACTCTCATGTTATAATCCATCTCACCCCACAAGTCTTCAGACAAATTATATGCAATACTACCCATTGAGAATCTCTTATATTGTCCCACATATAAATTTTCATCATAAGGGAATTCCCTCATTATATGATTTTCAGTCACTGTGGTTATAAACAAATCTATCATATTTAAAATAAAAAACCCTTACATTTAATATTTTTTTCCACTAATATTTTCTTATTGTATTTAATCATTAAGGGAGAAAAATAATCTATAAAGAATATAACCTCATGTCTTTTTGTCGAATAAACCTTTGATCCTTGTTCTAAATCATTCATCATTATATATCTATTCTTCAACAAAGAAGAGAACTGCTGGTAGATTCACATTAATTAATATAGAATATTATATTCATTGCATGAAGGATTAAAAAGGAAAATAGGATAAACCATTTATGATATTTATCATGATCCCCATTCTCATCAATAATATCAAACTCTCATAAAGGTGGAATTATGATACTTGTGGTATTAATAAATTTCAACTCTATATCTATGGTATACAACTAAACCCAACCCCATCTCAAAGGCTACATACATAGACAATTTATATCATTCTAGAAAATGAAAAAACTAAAATGGCGGAGACTCCCTCATCTCTTTTCCAAATATTTCATACCCTATATAGATTCTTATATATATGGATTATCTTCCCAATTTGGGGTTAATCCATAAATCAAAACAACCCATGTCAAACCTATAACAATTAACTCATTAACCACAAGGTCTATTGTGAAACACTTCCCTACCAGTCAATCATCAAAATGTTTCTCACACTATCTGATGTCCATACCACGACCAAATCAAAACTGTGACTTATCACTCACAAATACTTATTAGAATACCATTAATAATATAATTTTCACAAGGAAACCTAATAGTCCTAAAATCCATCTCAAAACCTTATGGGAACCTTCCAAGGCCCCAATATTGTGAGATCATTATGAAACCCAATGGGAATCTCATCCTTGTCTAACCAACCCATATTATAGTAAAAAATCATGACATGTATATCATACATAATAAAATAATAGTAAAAAATCATGGGGAAGTCAAAAAAGTGGTAATACACAAGAATAGTTCTATTATAAATAATGAACCTACTATGTGAGGTTAATAAGACCAATAAATTTGTAAAAAAACTAATATTATGTAATATCAATAAATCAGTTAAGAAACAATTTAATGAACCATTTAAAGTGTCATATCATGCCTACTATGAACACATGAGTTCCATGAACAAATGTATTTAAAATATCCTATGGAAAATCACAAAATTCAATTTTAAAAAATTATTTCAAAAAATTCATTTTAACATGATTTCAATAATGAAATTTTACTTAAAAAACCCTTCACATTTAAAATTGAATTTGATAGTTTAAAAAATTATTTTTACATAGCACAACAAATAAACACCTCACACGACCTTGTGAGCTATATGATGGGCCACCGATAACTGTTCATCTTAGGTGGAACTAAATATACTATTTAGGACGCTATGTATCCTTTGGTGACTATTAGTATAATAATATCTCATCACAATTATAGAGTTATAGAATTTCATATAATTATCTCAAAATAATATCAATAATAACATGAATATAAAATAACATCTACAAATTTCATAAAAGAAAAATGGTTAAAATAATCAATGAATAAATACAACCAATATTAATTATACATCTAATATTAAAAAAATCTTACCAAAAAGTGTCTATGACAAAGATCCATTATCTCTTCAAATTCCCTAGAAATATATACGTCATATATTTAACATAAATTCCTACACTTGGAAAAAATAATAGAATACTCACCATATGGAATTACAAAATAGAAACCTTGTTAAATGTAGTGTAAAATAATAATGGCATACACCATAACATAATATAAGTAGGATCCCAAATTTATAAATCCCAATAAAACTTGGATTTCATGAAATCTTTCTAAAATACATAAATAAATATGTCTGGTGACATACCTATATTGAAAGGGTGTGTGTCAATATGAATTATTCCTCTATAAGTGTCCTTTAACTATTTTATGAAAAATACACATTATTAGTGTGATTACATTAATGATATAGTGAAATTACATATTCAAATACCCAAAAAAACAATGAATCATGGGAAGAAAAATATAACGTAATCAGTATAGATGAAAGGAAGACTCTTAACAATGACTGATGAACTAGAACAGTAATGATCATACCATTTAAACATTTGTAGTAGGGGGAAAACCATGAAAATCACCCTCAATTGAAGAGGTATGGTCGAAATATCAGTGGAGATAGATATGAGTTTCATGAGAGAGAAGCTGGCGTAAAGGAGTAATTGCAACCATCATCGGTGGAAAGGGGGAATGGTTTCTATGTAGCATATGAGTCATGCCACCATGAGGGTTCAGAGGGTTGGGGATTGGGGGAGGATTAGCAGCATTTGGCAGGGATGAGGGTGTAGAGAGGGTGATGGAGGAGGATGAAACAAAGAAGAATAGGGAGGAGGATGGTGCAGATCAGGGGTGGAGCAGCGGCGTTCGGCATGGTGGAGGTCGTGGAGATCCTGATCAAGGAGGTCACGGAGAGACTAGGTCAAGGGAATAGGGTTCGTGGATTGAGGGAGGAGGATCCCAATGCTTGTGAGAAAAAATGGGTAGCCACGGTTTGTTAATTAAATCGTGGGTATAAACATGCTATAGACACGGAACTATAAAACCTTGGTTATAGATCTACGTCTATAAGTTAAATTTCTAGTAGTGGTACTCCACACAATGAAGCTTCCTCAAAGTCAAGTCATTATGGAAGAAAATTTTGTCTAATATCTTGTGATTATAATAGAACAGAAAATTCTCTCAAAAGGGATAATTATACCTCCTCTTCATGGAATGGATAACTACTCCTAACTTGAGGTTGTGGGTTGGTTATTTCTTTTCATATAATCAAATTTTGTGAGAACTATACTCCACCACATGACCATACTAAATCAACATACATCTCAGACCAAAACCTGAGGGGTTATAGTAGACCACAAATATATTCTGAGTCTTCTAAAAAATTATCATTAGTGATGTGTTCAACTGCCACATAAGCTCTATAAAAGATTAATGATTTTATGGAACCCAATAAAAATTACCTCTTTCAACTTAAGAGATTTCATGTTAAATGGGATATGGGTTAAATATATAATACACCACCTTTAATTCCCATCCCTACCCAAAAACCATCTAATTTCATGAATATTTTCAAGCTTCCCCCATGGCATCACCTCTACGAACTCCTCAGGTTCCATTGATACCCCACATTTCAAGATCATATGGCCCAAAAAACTCACCACCCTATTCATGAAGGTATAAATTTAATGATTTTCATAGAGTCTATTCACTCAATGTGTTCCCAATATGATCCTCAAGTGTTTCTCATGCTCCTCCTCAGTCCCAGGGTAGAACAAGATGTCATAAAAAATGATGAAAGGGTTGAGATATAGGTTGAACACCCTATTCATGACTAGCACAAAGACCATGAGATCATTTTTCAACACATAAGTCAAGACCAAATACTCAAAATCGATATATGTACTTCAGAAATTCATTTTATAAACATCCACCACTCTAAATATAACCTGGTGAAACCGAGGAAAAGAATCAACAATAGTGAACCCTCATTCCCCCTTATGTTTTGAAAAGTTCATCAATATGGTGCAAGGGGTATTTTATCTTGATCATTACCTTATTCTACATCATTTAATCGATAAAAACTGAAGAGATCCACTGGTCTTCATTACAAAAAATATATTGTGGAGGCCCATGGTGAGACGCTTGGCTGAATGAATCCTTTGGACTCAAAATCCCCCAAATATATTTTTAATAATGTGAACATAATGGGAGATATACTGTATGAGGGAAGATTTATCAGTTGTTTTTTTAACATATATTTATGATAAATTCCACATACTGTTATTGAGGAAACCAAAAAACATCTAGGAACACCATTGAGAACTCATCCACCACATGAGGTTAACCACCCGTAGGAAAACTACGATTATCCTCTAATACGGGCGATGAATTATAAAAAACGCTATCCAATTCAAAATGTGGTGGTCTATGACATCTTGATTGAGGATCCTATTCTACTTGAGAAATATTAGTACTCCTATCATTTTCCAAAAAAAACTCACTCATCAATGATAGAAATTGATGTCGGCCTAAAAATCACCATCCAATCTACACTGAGGTTCACACAAATTAGGTCAATATCCAAAACATGGAAATTTAATTCTAATACTATCTCTAATAGAGTGAGATTACATGATGGAAACATAAACCCATACTCTCAATTCTTAGCATGTGATGTTACCAGTTTCATCACATATGGAACCAGTATAGTTTGATTATTCAAAAATTTCAAAAGATGAAAAAATAAAATAATTTGAAGCACACTTATTAAACAAGAAAACAACTATAGATGATTCAATAATAATCATACCTGAAAATGGTACAATCTCTTCCCCAGAATCCTCTATAATTTGAACCACATTATGGAAGTTAATCATATCTTCCAGACCCAATGAATGACCACTGCCTCACGGATCCTCCTTAAGATAACTCTACACAAATATTGATATGTACCTACCATCATGACCACAAAACTGAGATCCCACAACCATGGATTGTTTTTAATAGTATGAAATTCCATTGGAGGCTGAAAATCATACACCACCTAGTTATAGGCATTCCACATTAAAAACTGATGCAAGTTCCCCATGGTTATGCCCTGAGGGAAAGTTTTTTGTGGTGCTTAACATGTTTACTGTATTTTCCTTACTTTCCCACATTGATGACATAGAATTGATCCAGCACTAGATCCATAGATTAAAGAGGTCTGGAAAGAAGACATGATTTACCACATTCCCTCTTCTACTGCTCCACTTTCATCATCTTTCTCTCAGATGAACATCCAGTTCCCTTTCCCACTACAGGAGGCACATCAGAAAACCCAACCATGACTCTCTGATCAAACTCAACAATCAATGAACAGTCAAAAAACACATCATAATTATTCATCATAAACAATAAGAGAGATGATTACTTGTATATATACAAACCCATTTCAATCCATTGAGCCATTAACAGCTCACTAGAAAACAATTTGTGTGTGAAATAGATTGACTCAGTCAAATGGTTGGTATATTCCAACCCAATCTGATCACCCTGACATGGATCTAAGAAATCCATAGTCATGATGAGGCATAGTCTCTTCGGCCAATAATTGTCAATTATAATGACCTTGTAATCTTTCCAAACCAACTACATGTTCTTACCCACATGAACCCCTAAATCTGAATACCTCACATTGGGGCCTTTCAACAAAAATGAAGTATGCTTCACTTTCACTGCCTCATGAGTGTCAAGAATCCCCAACCACATTTTGATAATCTCAATCCAATCCTCACCATCCTGAGGATTCATTCTACCATGGATGGATGGAATATTTTTATTGATAAAGTCATATTCCTAATTCTTTTCGATTAATATTTAAGCTTCACGGACCTGATTAGAACTAGGTCCTACTCCATGACCCAATGTTTGGATAGCTCGAACCACCACATCCACTGGTCTTTAATCAACTTAGCAGGGAAAAATATCCCAATCCTCTTCCAATAGTTTTATAAGAAGTCTCTTGGGAGGCATCGTTCTACATCATGAAAGAACCATAAGTCAACCATCTGAAAAACCTAAATACAACATTATACAAATTTTCAGTAAAAAAAATTCCAAATACTTCTATAAATAAAAAAATAAACACAAAAAACTCAAGAAACAAGAAAAAACACAGAACCCATGATCAGTGTTGATGCACAACCTATATCCAATACATCTCATCTAGAGGAGATGTCAAAACAAATTCCAAACTTCCAATAGAGACTCAAGGTCTATCATGAGGTTTGTTGTCTGAAATCCCCTCTAGCAAACAGAACCCGATGCACTAATAGTAGAACCTCATATCCATCTAGAATCTCCCAAATAACATGACACAATGAAAAGTAGGAATTCCCTTTGCTACCATTTTTCATGAACCAATTTTTGGTGCCATCCAACATAACCGATGACTGTTCGTTTGATATAGCTTGAATGGAGTTCCTTATCCCCATATGTCAATAACTAGTTAATGGGTATCCACATATCACTTTTGGGAATGATTTTACCCAATATATACAGCCTAAAACAATCCACATAAATCAATAATCACATAAATAACCAAAATTATATCCAAAAGAGATAAAACCATCACAAGTTAGTGGTGTACAATTTAAAAATAAAAATAAAAAATGGGATGGGAAACAACTTGACTAGAAATCAAAAAACTACATGAAATAAGAGGACCATAAATATCTAAAAACTTCCACCAACATAGGGAAGATAATATCTCTATAAACTAAATCCACCATCACCCCCAAATAACTTCATTCCATTACCTAGTTCAAAAATAACATGGTCTAACTACACATGATGGTATATATAGTGTGTGAGAAAATTACAAGTAAGATTCCACCCAAAAGAGATTCCATGCAATCACATTATATAATAAATCAACATCAATGTTTTCATTAAAAAGAATGGAAATATTTTTAATCAAAACATTTTATGGGAATCATGATTTGATAAAAAAAAGAATGTTAAATTCTTACATAATTTGACAGTATGAATAAAATCATATAATCTCTATAGGTAATATATAACAGCTCTAGAACTAGTGGGACACTAAGAACCTCATACCTCAATGAACATGGAAAATAAACCACAACCCATAGTATCCTCAAGAACACCGCTAGAGTTGAATAAACCCAAGCTATGCTAGTATCCAATAGTCAATATACTTTAGTTAGATTTGTAGCATTAATCCTTCATGGGGGAACTAGGCCTCAGCCCTACCAAACCAACTAGAATACTAGTCATAGTCTTCCCAACTAGATACCTTGGACTCCCTCTCTGTCCCTTATTCATTTCCCACGATATATACACCACCTCTTTCATATTCATGTAATTCATGATTTGGGGCACACATTAAAGACACAACCTTTCCCAATCACACATTCAATATTGAAATCACTCATGATCGTCAACCATTTTCAATAAAAATCCAATTTCCAAAAACTAGATTCACATACACACATGTCCATAATTGAAAACCCCATAAA
Organism: Viscum album; assembly: GCA_963277665.1. Taxonomy (NCBI): domain Eukaryota; kingdom Viridiplantae; phylum Streptophyta; class Magnoliopsida; order Santalales; family Viscaceae; genus Viscum; species Viscum album. The sequence continues at coordinate 131,354,143 of OY728138.1, read as the reverse complement.
AACTAACCATTTTAATCTATAAAATCATCTTTCAACCCATATACATAGAAAAATACATCAAAAACCTGATACACTCCACCCACTTAATTCATATAACACCTTTAAAAATAATAGAAAGAATACAAAAATTTTATAATAATTCCAAATCATTTAACGACCTACCAAAATCTTTGAATATTCTTGAATTTGGTTTAAAACCAAAACTGCTCAATAAGAGGACCTTATGGAGGAAATATAACACCATAAAGATCACAATTTAAACTAAGGAACAATATTTCAACCATTTTTATGTAATCCATCCTATTGGATAAGGAAAATCCAAATAAATATGAATGAAGTACTCAAAAATAAGGAAGAAATCACTAATAGAGGGACTTACTTGATGATTCCTAATGATCCCACACAAAAAACTCTTAAGATATGAAGGTTCAAGGGAGATAAGAGGATAGGGAGGAAAGCTTATGGTGAATAATCACAAATAGGATGAGTTTGGGGGACATAACATTAAATCTAAGGGAGGTTAATTTTTGGAAGTTTACATTTTTAATAGTCTGGAATAGCCGCACAGTTTGACAGCATAGTCTGCCAAATTGTGCCTAAATTATGTGGCATCCACTATCTAAGAGTAAATAAGTTGCCATGTTTTATAGGGATGGGAGCTCACCCATACGTCACCCATGTCTCTTAGATAGTTCCACTGAACTGGTATCACTATATCTTATGGTCATAGTAACATTTCCCTCTAATAGTGAGCTAAAACTATGCCACCTAAAGTCAGGTCTAAAAACACCATTTTCAACAAAAACTCCTAGGAAATCCATGTGATAAATTTGGAGCTGAAAATAATCAAATGAATAACTCAAATTAAAATCACAAAAGTTACATTTTCACATGCTGAATATTGAAGTAGATCATTTCTTATTTATGATCCATGACACACACCCTTCTTGAAAAAAGAGTAACCCCCAGGATAAATACATTCATTAAAAAAAATTAACCAAATCATCATTTCTAAATTTCGATAGATAAATTTTTCCTCAAATAATTTATGTTACCAAATAATAAAGAGCACTTTATATATAACATAGTATCATATTTACTATAATAAACAAGGATTTCATAAATTAACTTTGATATCTTGCACAAAATTTAATTCATATATGATATTTTTCATGAACCAGTCAAATAGAGTCATCATATGATGAATTTTTTTATAATCCTTTTGACTAACCACTTTTCCATTATATTCCAAATGATTTGTTTTTCACATTATAATGTATGTATATACTACCAATTCGTCTTCTATTTAAATACTGTTATGTAGGTAATGGGTATAATTATCTTGATTATTGATTATATTGTTCTTCTCGTGAGGAATTTGATCCCCTAATAAGCACATTAATTTTGATGATTTTTTATTATCATTTTAACTAAAAAAATCGTCTACTATCCTTATTATATTTTGATCTTGTATATATTTTATGAGAAAGTAACTTTTCATATTCCATTTAAAACATATTAAGAAATTCTTGAGAATGATTCACGTTAAAATTTAATATATGATCATTATTATTTGAAATTTGATGTTCTTGGAAGAACTTAATTTATCCTAATATATAGGTAAACATAATAATCATAATTTTAGTAGAAAAATCATGGAAAACACATTAGTTTTTATATAAATTTAATGTCATTAACTTATTTAACGGTAATTATAGATATTGTTTATTTTGATTATTCTACATTTCTCTTTCGAAACATAATTTCCAAATTTTCTTCATATTCAAATAATGTTAATTAATTTAATACCATTAAATTTGATCTTTTATTAGAATATACAGTATAATCTTAAATATAAAAATACATTTTTAACCTATCAAATAAAAATCCTTTATTTTTCTCTATGTACACTTATGATTCACCTACACCATTTATGATGATATACATGAAACTCATTTGAATTACCGTATATCATCTTTGATCAGAGATAAACACGAAACCACTATGGTTGAAGAAATTTCGCTAGAGAAAATATATTTTTTATTCCAATCCTTTCAACACGTCAAAAATATTTTCACACAAGTCTTGGTTGTTCCAAATTAATTAAAGTTTTTCATTGAACGTGACATGGAAATCCCACTATTTCAAATAATAATATTATGCATTTGGTTAAGAACGAAATAATATTATTCATTTGTTTAAGAAGAAAATACTAAATTTTCTTATCCTCAACAATATCTAATTAATTGTTTATATAATCAAACCACACTTTATTAATTATTTCATAAACAATACTTAATGTTTATCCTGAGATAATAATGTGATATTTTGTTATTTACTTAATGTTATCCTTATTTAAAATCGTGTTCACGTTCACATAATATATTCTAAATTTCATATTAATTCATTAACAACTAATGAACTAAATTAATTTTTCCTCAACCCTTGATAAGGATTAATAATCATGTTCCTCATAAATACAACATTAATCACTTGTATTTTAATAATTTTTAGTGACCATTCCATAAAAATATTCATTATCTCCATCGCTTCCAAAACATGTTAATTATATTTAACACTAATTTGATGAGGGTTATATCAAATTCATATTATTATGATCAAAATTATAATGTGTTTCCATGTCATATTATTGGATCCATATTCCATTTGGAAGTTCTCAATTGAATATTTCCTCAATTTTTATTTTCATAAAATTTCCAATGATTTAATCATTAAAATTCATTATAAAAGTGTTTCCAAGAACTAGAGGGTACATTAGGATAATAGTCTTCTTATAGTAAATTTTAACTAATGACATATTATAATTTTATATATATAATAAATTAGTTTATGTTTTTAATTTTATCCCATAATTTTCCCCTAAAAGTACGAGGAAATATTATTCTCCCATAATATTATTGGATATATCTTGAGAGAAATTAGTTTCTTATATTTGGATAAACTATTTTTTTACTTTAGTAAAATCATGTTGTAAAAAAATATTTCAATTAATACTCAAAAAATAAACATGTGTACTCACGCGATTCAAAAGACTCAAATTCCTAGATATATTCTACATTAATACATTCTTTACATACCAACAATTAAATGAAATGATGAAACCTAATTTTAACCACCAATAATTACATTATCACTATAGAATATTTTTTTTAAAAGGTTGGGGCCGAAGCCTCATTTTTATTATTAAATCAAAGCAAAGTCCTCTTTTAACTGGGTAGAGGGAAACCCATAACATAGCCCGAAGGCCCAGTGGGCTTATAGCCCATTACATAGCCCGTAGGCCCAAATTCGAAGGCCAATTCACATTATGTGAATAGTAACCTACTGCTGCACTACCGCACAGTATCGTCGCCGCTACAGTGCCCTACCGCCGCTACAGTACTTGCTGATGAACAGTGTCGTTGCTGCTGCAGTACTGCTATAGTAACCTGCACCCCATGGGGTTTGAACCCCCATTTTCCATGTAGAATTACGGGGTGCTTACCACTAAGCCAAACCCCAACTAAAAAACGTGTTGTATGGGTAATGAGGTATAGGGTTGGCCTGCCCACCTGCACACCGAACGCCCCCAGCTAGGCCCAAGGTGGCCAACCCTTGGGCTTGGGCCAGTTCCCACGGAGTCGAGGGGATGAGAGGTTCACTAACAAATGGTGTGCATTGCCTTTGTGAGGACTTGAACCCGGAACCTCAGCGACAGGTCCCCACCGCCTTGAACCAACTCACCCAGCCCCCGCGGGCTACTATAGAATACTTATTCAAACATATTGGAATTCAAGTTTATGTATAGTGTATTATTGAATTATAGAAAAATTTAAACTATCAAAGGTAATTTATTTCTAATAAATTGGATATTTTTTCCACTATATATGAATCTACATAATCCATAATAAGATTTCATCATCTTTGAAAAGTTATCTACCTAGGATATCTTCTTCCAGATATATCATTTTTGTTAACGTTCATCATGACATTGGAAAATCGTAACATAAATAGAGTGAACTAGGACAATGTGTAAGGAGGAACATATATCTCATGATATCATAGAATAAATAATATATAAGGAATGTATAAGAGTCAAATATAACCATATAAAAAAATGAATATTACATAAATATATAGATTACAGAAAAATATAAAAAATAACATGTATTACATTTATTGATTAATTGGTGATGGAATGCATAATATTATACATATTTTATTATAAAGGCGTGTACCACGTCATTATTTTTCTATCACGGTCATATCAAAGACATTATTCTTTCTTTCAAGGTCACAACCAATACATCTTGATTGCATTGGGTAGGAATAAAAAAAATAACAAATCATGTGTTTCTCATGAGACTAATTAATTCCTCAAGGGCCTATATAATATTGTGCCCCACAATTTATTTCTCTAAGTCCAATGCATTCTCTATATAAAATATTTAAACATAAACCCAATACCTGATCAATATTCCATAGAAATATATATTGATCCTTATTGAGATAGACATATACAAAATGCCAATACCCTTAAATTCAATAAATAATAACATTACATCATGAGAAATTATGTCTATGGATAAACAAAAGAAAATCTATATTCCAATTAATCAATAAATATCTGTATCATAATAACATGTATATTAATATTTAATTTTTCTCCCAATTAATAAATTGAATAGATTTCTTATTAATATTTTTTCAACTACCACCATATAAATAAATAATTGTAGGTTTATGAAAAAAAATTATAATGTACTAAAGAATTCCATGTAGATGAAAACCCTATAATCACTATAAGTAAATATAGAGTTTTCCTAGAGGAAAGACATTCGAAGGAAAAGTATGCCTATATCAGTGGATTATTTGGAAATACAAGAGTAGTGATGGATTTTTATGAGATTAATTAATCGAAATAAAAGAGTATTTTGGGATTCATATGATAATATGTGACCAATATGTATAACACAAAAGTAAAAAATGTTTTGGAAACGAATCATATCTCAATAGAGCCAAACTAGGATGCAAGAACCCTTGTAATAAGGGTAATTAAATTTAAAAAAAATAGTATAGGGATAAAATAAAAATTATATATAAATAATTTCTTCATTATATATATAGTAAATAGGGTGTTTAATACATAATATAAATTAAAATATGATTTTCAATATCAAACAGGTGCCATGGAATTCATAATAGATATAAATAACACTTCTAACTTTAGAAACACGAAAATCAAAATCCCTTGAAGGATATAAAATAATATGAAATATTAAATAACGTGAATATAAAAATGATAATGTTTAAAAATATTAATTGTCTAGTAAATACACCCTATATAGGAAAAGATTTTGAATAATTAGATATATGTCCCAATGGGTTAAAATTGTGACAAAAACCCTTACCTTAACATGTAACTTCCACTAAAGAACATTAATCATTTATAAAACAAATATAATTATATAAATATTTTATTTTAGAACCATATTAACATACATTACCTTTTATATATTTCATTTAAGATCATTTATTATTAATATATTAGTTAGTTATAGCTTATTTTCTTAATATGGTGTTTGTGACTTTAATTCTTTCATGTAGTTTTTATAATATCGGCATCGATACTCATTATTAGAGGAAAAATCATCATGGATATAAATTTTAATGTAACATAATATATATATAAAATATTGATCTTATAAATTTTCTTTATCATTTTATATGTTTTTTATTTATGTTTTATAGAAATTGAATCAGTTTCAACTTATTTTGAAAATTTTAACTATTGAATATGGTATTTTAATAATATCGTAAACAATAAATATAATCATTTCGTTCACAAATTAAAATAAAATTTTAATTATTAATATCAAATATAACTATTTATTAATTTATAAAATTCATCTATGATATATTTTTATTGGATGGTTCATTTTGGTGTTTACTTAGAAAAAAACATGAAAAAGTAATAATTAATGAAAGAGTATGGTTATGAAAGTTGTTTAATTTTTTCAGAAATTTATTATCAAAGAATAATGAGGATATTATTAAGATATTTTTTGGTGGGTGAATTTTATTTTATAAAATTTTAATAATTAATATAGATACTAGATGAAATATGGTATAAATTACTTCTTGAAGGAAAGTGTCTACACAAAGCACTGTTAGAATTTCCATTTCTCAATGAATGACAGAGTAATAATTTGAGTTATAGCTATTAAATAAATTCCCAAAGTACTATTTATTTCCATAAATATAGATATTAAAGATATCCAGGGATTAAATATTGAATATTTCGCTTCATGGATAACGTAGTCCACACGAATTCACAATCCGTATTTTATTACTAAGTGGACAAGAATGAAGAAATAATTTTAGGTACAATAATATAATAAAACATAATTATAGTAATCATAATATTTTAATTGTATTACTATTGTTATAATTATTATTTGGGATAAATATTAAGAATAATAGGATAAGGATTAATTAATACTCTAATTGGGACATTGAACATTCTCTTGAATGTCTCCTCAGAAATGAATGTATTAGAAGAAATTTTGTTGAAAGTGGTATTTAGGTCATGAAATAGAATTTATGGATTTTAAAATTGGGTATTGTTTCATTTAAAATCTTATGGGGTTGTATAACATTAATAGAGTGCGTGTATTTCCATTTTATAAGTGAACAAAATGGGACTCTTCTGAAAACCAATTATTTTTCAATAATTGAATGACACTATTAGTGGGTAAATGGTTCCAAATATGAAAAAAATGATGTTTTGGATAATATATAGTTGATAAATCCTCCAATATTAATTTTCTCACTATTTTGAAATATGTTTCAAGTCATTTATTAATAAGTTTATTCTTTTTATATTTTTTTTGTTAAACCCAGGTAAATATTTTTTAACTATGTAATTTTGGTTTTATAAAAAATAAAAGATAAAACCATTTCCCAAGATAGGTTTTCATTGAAATAAAAATAGATTCCATATATTATAATCTAGTTTAAAAGTATTTTGAATTGAATTTTAAATTAAAGCATTTGATTTATAGAAAATATTTTCTGTAGAAAAATATTGTTCCACCATTATGTGTTCTTAGTATTATATGTCCTTAATTAAAATTTTAAATGAGTGATAAAATATTTTTATACATGTGAAAAATGAATATCATAGTTCATATATGATATATATCATTTTAATTTCTTATTGAAAATTACACAATATCAAAACAAATTAAATAAAATAACTTAAACCATTAGCACAGTCATTAACAATAATCGTAGTTATAATAAATGTATATATAAAATAATATGAAAATTTTTATATAATATGAAAATTTTTATCTAAAAATAAAAAAAAATTAATCTAGTTTCTAAAATTTATGAAAAATATTTTTAATATAATATATAAAAAAATTTTGATTAAAATATTTGTTATGATTATAAAATGTTAAGAATGAGATTTATAAATTCAATAATTTTTTAACTATTATTTTTATTTTTATATATTTATTTTAATATAAACAGTTTTTAAAGAAATTATGTTATTAATTTATTATGATAATTTGATAAATGTGATGGTCTTAGAGAAATCTATTTTTTTTACTATTTGTGTAATAATTATTAATTTGTGAAAAAATACAAAATTATCTCTTAATGTAACACCTCATTAGTTACCTAGTATATATAAATAAATAATTTCATTAATTAAAAAAATATTTCATTACAATACCTTCCTATTAAATTTTCGGTTTATAGTTTTATAGAATTAAGAAAATCATTAACTAACCGAAGTTATACCTTTTTTTAACTAATGGTTATTTTTTCTATTATATGAAATTTATTAATCTATAAAAAATCAATTATATCACTGAATCATTCACCCCATAAGTTAATCTTCTACAAATGTCATATTTTTTTATCATCATAACCCATGAATGTGGAAAATTATGAAAAGGCTGAGGTCAGTTACCCAATGAGGGTAAACATCGGTCATGAAAATAAGATATTAGGAGTGAGAATAATATGTACATTTTCATATATTAAGGATACATAATAATTTTATATCCAATAAAAAAATCATAAATTATTTACCAAGTAAAAATTAATAAATCCAAATACCTCAGAAACATTATCGATGATAGCGTATTATCAGGATACCTTAGAAATATGGAAATACATTAGTATATGAAATATTACTTTCAAAATCCAAACCAGTACCCATTCTCATGATAATCTAAAATGTACTCTTTATTACCTTTCTCATGAGATATAATCTTTAAACCAATTCCATTAATGGTGATATAGGGACTCAATAGTTATAATCCAAACTTGTCAGTGATAAATGAAATCAATCATTCAACAATGAACCACAAAAAAGAAAATTTGTTTCATATACCTTTCTAAAAGAATCACCTAAATAAATAATCATTAATCCCAATAGTATAATATTGTGGAAATAAATGGGTATCCATTAATAATTAGTAATATTCGTGGTAAATACCAATAAATTATTATAATAATTAATATGGTAATTAACCTAAAAAGAAAAATGGTGTATGGTTAATAAAAAAGTATCCCCATTAACCAATATATGGAGCACAGGTGAACACTATATAGTCAAAAAATAGATTCATTGGTTACACAAAAAAAATTCATTAGAATAAAAATATTTATTGTCTTGTTGGATGATAAGGAAAGATAAAGGAATCAATGGATCATAACATTGATAGAGAATAATTCTATGTAATCCATATAAATTAAGAAATTGGATGGTTAGAAATGGATATATCCCCAGCGTAACAAATTAATGTAACATGGATGTTTACATAGATTAAAAATATCCTTGAAAATTATTATTCAAATGATATCACACAATAAGGGATCATGAATGGAATTTTTTGATACCGTGACATGAATCTCATATATTACAATTATATATATATATATATATATATATATTAGAGTATCAATCATGTAACATAAATCACATGAGTTTAAATCTTTTTAAATTTTGAATGGAAAATTTAGGTTAAATTTTAAATGATCTTTTGGAAAACATTTTTAGCACTAATTTAAAATACAGAAATTATGAACACATTCAACAGTAACATTTGAAATTATAATGTGACTTATTTTGAAGCATTAACTTTTATAAAATAATCTTCAATAATAGAGTCTGAATAATCAAATAAAATTTTATATATAAAATTGAGAGTCAAAGTTAATACATTTGATTTTAAATATAACCTTTTTTATAGTTTGAAATTCTCATTGTTAAAGTCTCACATTGTAAAACAAGAAATAAAAAAATTATTTTAATTAAAACATAATTCCCTCAAATAGGATTGTGAAATAATGTTTAATAAAATAGTATGGTCTGATAATTATTGCATGGAATAATAGTGTTCATGATCCTACTTTATAACCCAATGAAAAGAAATTTTGAGTTTTCAATAACCCTTCTGAGAAACATATTTTGTAAAGCATGAAATGTTTGAATTGGGATGTATGTGGGTAAAATGTAAACATTGATATAATACCACATAACATTGAAAAAAAATTATAATGTATATATATTATATGAAATATGTAAATAGCATTACCATAACTCAATAAATGAATATTGAGGTACTAAAAACTCTTACGACTGTTGTGACACTTAAATAAATAGAAAGATAAAAAATCGCATGAGTTAGATTACTATATCCCAATAATTAAGAAAATAATAATTAAATAACGTATATGATATTTTAATTCAATATAAAACTATAAACTATAAATATGTTTTATAAGATTTTATGTGTCTCAATGCATAAAAATTGAGACCAAGAAAAGCCTTACCTTGTTTACCAGCTTAGTTGAATTTACTTTAAGATCCAGTATAAAAAATATTTATATATTAATATCATATTTTAAACACATATTATTCTTCGTTGTTTTGAACAAGTTTCATGTTCATGGTATTATTATTCATTAGGATCCAAAAAATATCCATTCATATATCTTCAAAGATACTAAAAAGTATTATTTATAATTATTTATAATTTTATAATTTAATTTTAATGGTGTTTTGGTTGTGATATTTAAATATATTTTTGAAGATGAGTATGTTACGATCATTCTATGCGATTAGAGGATGTTTTATTAAATAATGTGTTAAATTTTTAAATGATAATTCTAGAGAAAAACTCATCATATAATTATTTATAACATATATTAAAAAACTATTTTCCCATATTCATCTATGATAAAAATTTATAACACTGTTAACGTATTTATTCAAACCAAACCAAACAAGAACATAAAATAATTAATGGATGATTAGGGAGTTATTTTTTTATTATATCAATATCATATAACAATAATGACCATATTAAGTGTTTATTAGTGTGATATATCAAATATTTAAAGATTTAACTTAATAATATATCCTATATTATGTTATTTTATAGTATGAACAAATTATTTTTTAGAATTCTATTTAGGAATGTTAAATTTACCATGATTTTTTATTATCTCATATTTTTTAAAGGGTATTAAATTTATCACCAATAAATATTAATAAAATCATAAATTTAATATTTATCTAGTAAATTTATTCTCATAAATCTCCATATAAGGTGTTGTTGAAAACAAAAATTGAAATCAATTGTTTTATAGAAGAGATATTCCACAATATTGCAAGGATGATGATTTTATTTTCCATAGAATGAGGGAAATGAGTAATATTGTTCATCATTTAAAAATATAAAATATTTCATAAATATCATACTTATATATTAAATCCCTTACTTGGACTATACAAGTGTGGTGGTTAAAGAAAAATAAACTTGTTTTGTCGTGGAAGAGGTAGTCAGCACAATACACAAATGATGGTTTCTTTTTTAATTTTTTGAAATGAGAATGGTGGTTAATTATTATAAAATAATTATAATAACATAATATTGTTCTATTGATAATTATTTTATATTAATTATATGATTTAATGGTATTGTTTGAATAAAAATTTCACATAATGAAATATATATGTCAATGGGGGTATTAGAAATTTATTCTGCATTTCTTTGATTATCACCTTTGAAAAAGAACTTAATCCCTTGACAGATGGAAATTTTATGACAAAAGAACTTAATAATGTGGTCTTGAAATATATAGTATATATTTGGGATGATTTTTCTACAGAATATGGGGGGTTTAGGGTAATAGAGGGTAGGAGAGCCCCATTTTGATGTGGAAAGGAACCAGACTTTTGAAAATTAAAAAAATACAATAATGGGAAGTCACACTCTATAAAAGTGTCAAAAAAATATATAAATAGTGGATAGTAGTAGTGATGTATTCAATAAAATAATTTACCACACAATGCGAGGCAATTTTTAAAATTATTTTAGTTGTTTGCTATAAGATTATTTATTTTTACTAATTTAGCTTTTACCATGGTAACTAATTTTTAACTAACTTAGCATATTCCTCATGACCAAAAATTCAATGTGTCATATTTAATAATTATCACCTCTTGATTCAAAATAATATCAGATAAAATTCTTTTACTCATTAATAATTATTACCCAAATACAAATAATATCATGAATATCAACTTATTTGTAGATATGAAATATTGAAAAAATCACCTAAAAATCAATATTTGTAAAAAAAAATTAAAAAAATTAACTCTAATATAAATTTGAAATTTATAATTTAAAATTGAATTTATATTTATCAAATTTAAATTTTATAATATTATATTTTTTGATAAAAATAAAAAATATAAAAAATATTTCATTTAGGAAAAATGAATTTTTAACTATCATGTGTCATTAATTTTATTTCATATAAAATTATAAGTAATTGAATATTAAAATTATTTTTTAAAAAGATAGTAATTATCTATCATAAAAAAACATTTAATTTTTACCAATTTAATTTATTAATGTAACATAATATTACATTTTTTAAAATAGTCCTTCAAAAGGAATCTTTTCCAGACGTTAATCAATGTAATTAATAATATATAAATATGATAATTTATTATTATCATTTTATATAGTAATTATTATATTATTCATGTAATTTTAATATGTTTTGGTTAATATGTGTTAGTGTTTCCATTAGTTTTTTGTTTCATGTGACACAAAAAATTGAAGTTAGTATTTATTTTTAAAGGGTATAAAATCTTAAGTCGATAGATTCTACCCCCTTTAAATAAGTTTTATCTGGAACTTTTAATTATTAATCATAGGATAAAGTAGGAGATGGTAATGTTTTCATATCCATCATTCAGTATATATCTTCTAATATGATACATAACTTACTCTCTTTGTATATATCAAGATACACATCTTTATTTAAAAAACAATGATCATTTGTACAATCTTTTATACAAGTATATATATACCCTTATCATATATTATCTGAAATATAACTCTCCAAGAAATTAGACCACTATGAGATTATATATAACTCAAAAAATTAACAATATCTTTTTCTCTTAAATTTATGAACCACTAGTTCATGAAGTCACAAATTAATAAATATATATCATAATCCCAAAAATGCTAAGAATTTCACAAAAAATACATGGGATCAATTTTTCAGTAAATCAGTAATGAATATCATGGATATCAAAACAATATAACACAATTTTCTCGGAATTAATAGACCCGTTTATTATAATAACATCAAGCATATATCAATCCCAATTATTATCCATATATCAATCATGTGTTCACTAATAGTTAACAAAAAAATATAGCCTCGTAAAAAATAACATTAAATGGTTTTTAATACTAATTAATATATGTTATGAATCATTTAAAAAAATATTATTGGAATATAATCATTTAATGTTTAATATAATACGCATTACATTTATAATAAACCAGAATATCATAATAATGGATCACTCGCTAATGAAAATAGCTTAGCGTACCAAGAAATAATTTCAATTAAGATTCCATCCTCACCACCATAAGTTAGAATAGGATACTCACATTTTTTATCATAACATGCGTATAATAAATTTATCATCCTTTTTAGTAGGATCCCTTATTATGTTTTAATATTTAGTGGTTTCTAGTAACATAACAATGTTATCTTAATTTCCCAGATCCTTTTTCAACAAAATACTAAAACCCAAAATTGATGTCAACAAAATAAAATTAGCATATTATATGAATATAAATAATCATTCTTAATATAAATTTTGTAATAAAAACTTAATTTTATCCTTTACTACTTTATGTTCAATCTACTATGCCTTAAGTGAGGTCCTTCTTTACATCTTAACCTATTCAATTAATATAATTATGAAATAAATCCTTTATAAAATTTAATAAATATATTTTTATAATAAAAATAATATACATTGGGAGTATCAAACTATGTATAATGTTAGGCATATTTGTCTTGAATTAGGTGAAAATAGTTTTATTACCTAATAATCACTTTTTTATGTCTAATACCCCATGGTAAATCTGTTCATTGTATATATCCACTACCTATTTTAGATAGGCATGTTATTGAGAGTAAAACCAAAAAATTTCAACATTTCAAAAATAAAAATATGTTATCATATACTTATACATATTACTTTAACTCATCCTAATTTTTTGCACAAAAATTCTCTTATCATAATCCCCAAAATATTTCTTCAACTGACATAAAGTCTTATCTATTCTGTTAAAATTGAAAGTTATCATAACATATAAATATTTGATGAAATTTAAAATTCCATGTTTGTACAGACCCTATTTTTCTCTTATAATAATTTGGAATATATCTAGATTTATTTCTATAGAAATGTGTTGAGACAGTGTGCAATTCTGAGTCTTAGTGTTCTATGAATAAATTATAGAAAAATATTTATTATATTTTACACTATTCATGAAATGTAAATGGTATATATCTCAAAAGTTAACTGGGGTCAAAAATATGAAGTCGCGGTTGAGTCTAGAATGTGTCTTTTAAACTAGGAGGGTCATTACATTCATCAGTGAGGAAATATTGTCCAAAAATTCACTCAAGGGAAAATCATTAATAAAATAATAAAAATTATTTTATTATATCTTGAACGCTAAATCAAAAAACATTAAAATGGATACTCGGATTGGAAATCTAAGACTTTCGTTGAGATTGAAATGGGGTGTTTTACCTAATCACAACATAAGAAGACAAGGCACTGGAAATACAGATTCTGTGCAGAGTAGGTATTTAGTAAATAGAAGTTTAGGGAATTATAATTAGCATTAACCCTTATTTTTATTTCTATCCCTACTAAGTCACTATCTCATATCTATCTATCTCTTATTCTTTATTCAATGAATCAATAATGGATCACTGGTGGATCAAAGAATAAGCGAGGAGAATTCATTGTTTATATCGAACTGATCGAATTGAGGTTTGATTATTCCTTTTTTTGTGACCAATTGTAGTTTCAAATTTATAGTATGTCCTCTGTCATTTTAATTTGTTGTTCGCTTATCAATCATCAATGGCCCCACTAACATGAACATTAATCCATGCTTGAGCCCTTAAATTTTATTCACATTCATCGTATGTTATTCAGGATAGACATCTCTTACATTTTGTCACATCGACCCACCATCATATCGTTGGGTAGGTTCTATTACAGTGAAGCCCGCATTATAAGGTTTGAAGATTTGTTTTCTGTTTTAATAATGGACAAGATGATGGAATATTGATGTCTACGAAAAGTACCACCAGAGTTTTGTTAGCTTGGCAGCCAGGGGACGTGGTGGCGGAAGCTATGAGGCTAGTACGACGGGGTTTTGAGGCATGAGGTTGGGGCTTCGGTGAGTAGGAGGTCATATGGTGCGGAAAGCTAAGGTGGTTGGATGGTGAGGTCACTGGGATGAGGCTAGCCAACGAGTGGAAACTTTGGGGCAGTGTAGTGGGGCATGGGTGCGGCCAGCTTTGCAGATGGGAGACAACCAGATTTCCATATCCTAGTCGTAGTCTGGTTTTGGAATGATGGATGATAAGAGGCTGACTCTTCAGGGGATGTGGACAGCCATTGATACGGGGCTGTTGAAGATCCCAGGCGGACCGCAACTCTAGGATGGTTCAGCTAGCGGGTGAGGTAGGAAACCCTACCATGAGTGGTCCGCCCAGGTGAATAGACTAAGTAACAAGGCTAGGCTACGGGCTGGCTACAATGGAAAAGGACAGTCGAGGCAGGCTAGACCAGGTGACGGGGGTCTGTCCAGATTTGGGTCAAAGAGGCCCAAGTTGGTCCAAGACCCTTAATGGGTTGTATCTCCTAAAATCAGGTCTGATTGATGTTCCATCTACAACCATGAGTTCCTCTCTTAGATAAGGATCATTTATATTTATTTTACACATTTAAATCTTTTTTAGTTGAAGGTTTCATGATCTTCTTACGTATAATAATAATAAAATATATACGATTATTCAAAAATCTTGTATCGGACCTATCTTCTAAACAAGAAGTCTATTTTACACGCCATTAGCAGTGGTAAAACACTAGCATTTGTGCAGTCATTTGAAGAATACTTTATTTTTTTAATCCAAATTCATGGTGTGGCCCCCATGAGGACTCGTTCGCACGTGTTGTGGTGACATGTATATTTTTCACCGATTATACGTTTTGGATGAATGAGTACTCTATATCTTGTGATTTTTGGGAGTATTGCAAGGGGATAAACAATATTATTTTTTAAGAACCTAGTCATGGTCCCCACAAGATGAATTTCAAGAGTTGTGTGGAATTACAAAAATATTCCACTAGAGGTCCATTTGGGGTGATTAAACAGTCAATCCTGTGTGTTTTCCAATGAGATTCATAGCCGTACTACCCATCTAGACATACAGAGGCTAGTTTGTGTTCTCATTAATTTTGTAAACATGAAAGGAATATTAATGGAAGATCCTTCTGACATGTATGAATAGAACTCATGTAATGTGTTATCTTCCACTCTAGTGAGAGTGGAGAAAATGTATAAAGATATGCGGTAAAATGTTTCAGTCTGTTTGAAGAGGCACTTCAGTATAATTGAGTTTCCCCCTTCAGATGAAACAATGTGCATCGTGCACTCATTAGTCCTTTAGGCCAGAGGTTCCATTTACAATGGGAGGATGCTCGCACTCCTAGGGGTAGTTGTTCCCATTCTAGTACCCAAGTATGGTTAGGTACACGAACTTTCCCTGAGGCAAGGCCACATGACATGTGGGGCCCAAATGATCCATGTTCCACACTACAAATCTTATACCTCTCATATATTCTTCTTTTCCACTAGGATTTTCGCATGAGAGTAGCATATCATGAGTGTTTCTCCATTTAGAACACTATGGTTCTCTCTATAGTGTCTTTCGAGATACGATGTTAGATGTTCTAGACATGAAACCTATCTGGGGTTTTACCCGACAGTTGTAGAGGTGGTTTTTTAGAGGTATCATCCAACAATGATGGCCTGATTTCCTATTTTCTTTTCCAAGTGGTATCATCTAGCAGGGATTACTATAGATTTCCAATGCATTTCTAAGAGTTACCATCTAGGCGGAATGGACATACTTCCTCGATGTATTTTTGAGATGGACCATCCAATAAGGAGGGCTAGAGTTCCATGATACTTTTCTGATAGGTACCATCCAATAGGTAAGGATAATTAAGTTTTCAGTTTACTTATGACTACGATGGGATGTGGTCCCAGATACTAGTTTCGGGTTTACCTCTAGGTGGGCTGGGAAGTGGTCCCTGATGACTATTTTGGGCTTCCCTTTAGCAGGGATGGATTGTGGGTCCCATAGACAACACTTTTCGGGATGTACATCTAGCTGGGCTAGGAAGTGGGTTCCCAACGACTTCCAGGTGATTATCCACCATAACTTAATAGGGTACGGATAATCGATGATGAGTTAAACCCTCCAATAGGGATGGGAATGAGTCCTCGACTTTGATACATGGCCTCTTGACTATGTGATAGTGATCAAGCATGGTTTCACGAACCTTTGGACTCTCAACAAAGACGGACACATTTAACTTGAGGACACATCATTTTGAGAAGACCTAAATTTGTGAGGGAGATACTATGTCACCCAAAAAAGATAGTATCAATGTACAGTGATTGAGTCTCTTTCACTTTAATTTCCGAGTAGACGTGTGGTATGTTGGGAATCAATGGTGGTTATTTCTAGGATAGTGAGAAACTCACTTTCTTCAGCTATGTTGTGATTTGAAGATCTCCTTACTCTGTCTCATTTGGGCTCAATTGACTAAGCATATATATATATATATATATATATATATATATATTTCAATATATATATATATCAATATAAATATATATATATATATATATATATCCTATTTTAGTGCCCACTTATTGGGTTATGGTTACTCTCCTTCCAAGAGAGGCAAAGACATGCAGGGTATGCCATGTGATTTCTATGTCTAGCTTGTCATGGTTAGAGGATTATACTATCTTACTATAGGTAATGATGACTTGATGAGAAGTCTTCTTCTCAATGTTTTATGCTCCTTGTGTTTAGATGAGATTACATCACTCTCTTGTTATCCTGAGATGTACTCTCTTTTAATGTACATTGTTCTATCTAATACTCCCATCTTCAATAAATCTTCTTCCACTCCACTAATCCTTTGGGGCATCCGACTTAGTATTTTTATACTCACCCCTACGTTGTATTCTCCCAAACATGTTCTTCACTTGCAGATGACATACAGTTTGATCATGACGTAAGAGGAGCATAAGGATACGGGGTTTATAGGTCATGTGTGATGGTCGTAGCTAGGGATCCAGGAGAAGGGATCTCTCAGCTGTTCTAATTCCCACCAATTTCCGAGTTGTGGTAATTTTCATGTTGGGAATTTATTTTTCCCATTTTCCATTTTTTTATTTTTTGTACGTGTACTGCCTAGAGGTTGATGAGTATTTTTTGTTTATATATATAATTGTTGTATCTTCTCCTTTTCCTCAACACTTTTGCATTGATTTGGTTTTTTTTGTTTTAATAGGAACTTAGGCAATGGCCTCCTTGTGTTTCTATCCCTTCGGTGATTGTCACCAGCCCCTGGCCTATGTGGGTGGGAAGGGGGTATTTGCTGATCGATCCTAGACATTAGTCGGGTTATAAAAAAGTTGTATCATAACTATTTTGACCCTTTCAGATGTTTTTTGGATGTTTACCTAAAAATGTATTTGGTGGGTTTGGTGAAATAGTGTTGAAGTTTCTTGAGAGAGGATGCCAGGATAGGGAGTCCAACGATGGTATGGGTAGCTAATGTATCCATTCACCAAGACCCTGATTACCTAATTGTCGACTCGGCACCCTAAGACACTTGTAGCTGGGAAGAATGGTACATGAATCATATAGTATTGAGTCTTTGACCTTCCTTCTTATGTTAACTCTCCATAATTGTTTAAAAATATTTATATATATATGTGCCAATAAAACCACAGTAATCCTTGATAACATTCATGATGTATCTATGATGACATACATCCAGGGTACCAGTTCTAGTTTTTGATGATGACCTTGTGAGTGATGAAGCCTTAGTTCAGGACCCATCATGTGATTCTATTTCTCCAAGTGGGTAGGTATCATCCCCTCTACCTGTTGAGGTACAGAAAACCCCAACAGAGCATGTTATGGATTTTAATAGGCTGAGCTCTCGTTGTGCATTCCAGTTTCTAAGATCACTAAGGTTCCACAGTGAGCTAGAGCCTTAGGTAGTATAGGTTTGGCAAGATTCATTGGTCCACCATTTCAGTCTTACATAGACACTTATAGAACTTATGGTGGCTTTGGAATCCAACCTTTTCCACATAGCAACTAGGCGATGGTAGAGTCTTGTTAATTAGAAACTCGATGAGTCATCACTATCATGGGATTACTTCCAATAGCTATTTTTTCTGGAGTAATATGACTCATAATTTATGATTTTTTAGGATTCAGAAGATCCTACTATTTTAGTAGGGAGGGAAGAGAGTGACTAAGTATACGATGAGGTTCATATACCATGGATGTTATTCTCGAGACATGATCCATTACGGCTACATTCAAGCATGAGTGTTTTAGTAGAGACTTTGTAGATTGATATGTGTTATCAAAGTACCCTTATTCATTCCCACCTATCTCGTTGTGCTGGAGCATGCACTAGTGAAATGGAGAATCCAGTTAAACTGATTCTATACTGTTGGTTGGGGTAGTGGGTACAATGTAACATAAATGTCGTCAGTAGTTACCAGACATCAGTTGACAAGATATCTATGCACGAGGCCTCCCCATAATCAGCCTCCTGCATAGAGTCGTATGGGGATGAAGCAGCGTAGAGCACTAGGTCAGACCAGATAGAGCCAATGTTATGCATGTTATGGGTGAGGTCACACACTGTGAGACTGCCCGACCAGAATTTATTAGAACTTTAGGATACCAACATGTCCAACACCACAACAGAGATTGCTCTGTGATCAGGCTGGTCCCCAAGGAGGTGGTTTTGGTAGAGGAGAAGACAGAGCATGAGGTGGGTATGATGTCATGAGGTCTTTCCAACATAACCAGGTGGCCCATGTTAGGCTCAGGATGTTGGTAGTTGGGACCATGAACAACCACAAGCTTTAGATGTGTATGATCCTACAGAGAATGAGATGATACGATTTATGCCCTGTATCTTTTATACTTTTTAGTATATCTTTTTAGACACTCTGTGAAGTACTATTTTCACCCTGATCCTTTCTTGAGGTTTTACTAGGGTGACGTAACGTGTTTTTATAACCTTGTGTTGGTGTTGATCGATGTAGCAATGAATGTACAAGGAAGGTAGGAACTTCCTACACCAAGACACATTATTTTCACATCAGAAAAAAATCACGAAGGTGGGTTGGTGATACCCAAAGCAGATAGAACCATGGTTTGGTGGATGATTCCCTCTAACTTATGCATTCAGGGAGAGCTTGTGTGAAGGAGTGTTGGATTAGGTCCTGGCATTGCTAGTGGAGTTTATTTATTAACATCCGTTTTCTTGATATTCCACTATTGGTATTGGCAGAGTGCCTGTTTTGGTGATTACTATCCTTCTAAGAGTGTAAAAGAAATGTGAAGTATTTTATGTGATTCTCATGTGTATCCTCTTACAATTGGATGATTTAACTCACCTTCCACGTTTTTTGTTACCTTGCATGATAAATTTCATGCCTTGATACTATTATTGTCATGTATAGGTTGAGGTGCTGGAGACCCCATGAATAGAATGACATGCCCCACTGTATGTTTTCAGTAGCAGTAGTCTTCACCCTGAGAATGTAGATAATCCATCTCTATGGGAGAGTTATTCATGATTATTTGAGGAAACTAATGACTCAGGTACGTCTTCACCCAGAGAGACTTGAAATTGAGTCTAGCAACACTGGTTGATCTTCCTGAGGGACTGAATTCAAGATAGTATATACACCAATAAAGGTAAATCTTTTAGCTGATTACATTAGTAGGAAGTTCTGTGATATCCTAGAGTGGTATTTTTGGAGCAGCTAGATTCCCTGTAGTTGACCCTCGTGGAGCTAGAGATTAATCTTTTCTCTAGTTGATGGTGTTGGCCGCTTCGCTTCATGAGCATGAAAGAGAGTCTCAGTTGTGAGACTTCGATCGTGAAATCTTGTGTGACCGGATATCCTAGGGTGTTTCACTATATGGATATTATAATGGAGGGAATCATGAGACCATGTTCAAGGGAAAAACAGTGATTCCAATCGTTACGTGGCATGTAGAGGTTCGGTCAGGGAGGAAAACTATCCATTGAGTTTTCCTGGGATATTGGTGAATATGAAAAGTGATAGTGAGGTTGCATACAGACGTTCTCTACACCTAATAGCTTTGGTAGGGGCATGATGTCTCCCACATGTCACAAGTGGGACATGGATTGCAAATAAAATATTTCTTTTGATATCAAAATGGGTTATTTTACCTAATCACGACTTAAAAAGTGGGGCACGGGAATTTTTTATAACGTTCCATGTGTGAATTCTATAAATATATGTTCATGGAATTAGAATTAGGTTTAGTAGTTTTTTCTCTTTATCTCTCTACGAAGTCTCTCTATCTCTCTCATCCTTATTTCAAAAAATCAAGAACGGATCATTGGTAGATCAAAGAAAATTTTAGGTGATTGTGTTTCCGACATTAAGCTAAATGAATCGAGGTAGGATTCGTCATTTTTACTATCTAAATATATTTTTAAATTGATAATCGATACTTTTTCATTTTAATTAATTGTTAGATTATCAATCATCGATGGCCAAACTACCATACACGTAGATCCCTTCTTGAGCTGTTACGTGTTATCCATGTTCTTCATCTTTCATTCATGATTATCAGTTATTAAATTTCAGCACATCAACCCACAGTCAAATCATCGAACATTGGCCAGTTCTATGAATCCCTCTTCTCTTGCTCTGCGACCTGTTTGTGGTTTCAAATATTTACATGTAGAGGATGTTTGGTGGTCTATGGAAAGAAACATTAGAGTGATACTGACGGTTTCATGTATAGAAGTTGTGGCTAAGAGGTAGGCATGACCTAGTTCATAGGAATTAAGTTGGTGTTCTAGATAGTAGGAGGCCATGTGGTTGGGTGAGTCGAGGCGGCTGTACGGCGGAGCCATTGGGGCGAGGTGTTCCGTGGAACAGGAATCACGAGGTGGCGTAATGGGTCGCAAGTGAGCACAGTGTTGTTGTTGGGATATCACTAGAGTAGTGAAGTCGCTCGTTGTCGGGTGGCAAAATGAGGGCCGACAGGAGAACGAGCCTTGAAGGGAGGTGGTTTTCAGTCATTGTGGGGCTCTGAAGGAATTTACGTGGACCGTAAGTCCATACTGGCATAGCTAGTGGGCCATTCGGTAGAGCCAACTGGGAATGGGTGGCCAAGGCGAATGGGTCAGGTCATGCAGCTAGGCTGCAGGCTGGTTACAAGGGACCGGGTTGGTGGTGGCAGTCCAGCCAAGGTGAAGAGGTTCTTACTAGATTTGGGCCAGACCGACCAAATTTGGGACAAAACCATCTAAAGATCTATATCTTCTAAACTTCCCATCATATTGATGTGCAATCTATGATCACAAGTCCGAGTCTTCAAGATTGATCTTTTATACCGATTCTGGACGTTTAAATCTTGGTTTTGTTTCTCAGCTCCATGAAACACATAAGTCTACTAATAATACAATATTTATGATAATTTATAAATCTTGTATCTGGGATATCTTATAAATGGGATGTTCGTTTGATCAGCTGTTAGCGGCACTGCAACCCTAGCCTTTATGCGGACATTTTAAGACTACCTTTATGTTTTAAATCCAAAGTTGATGTGTGTGGGCCATGAGGCCCATATTAAATTTGTTGTAGTGAAATAGTTATTTTTCACCAATTATTCATTATGGACAAATGATTAGTCCATATCATGTGTTATTCTATGAGTTTCACAATGGAATGATCGATGTATTTTGTTTCAAGACCAAGTCGTGGGCCCCATGAAATGCCTTTAGAGAATTGTGGGGAATCACATGAATTTTCCACCATAGGTCCATTTCGGGCAATTAAATAGTTGATGTTTAATTTTTTCTTCAACAATTAAAACAATTCAATCCATTTGGATATATGGAGATTAGATCTTAATTTTGTTAATTTTGGAAACCTGAATGAAATATCAGTGGATGATTATTATGAAGTGTTTGAAGAGAACCCACAACTTGGGTCATCTTCCACTCCTGTGAGAGTTCAGAAGATGTATAATGATATGTGTTAAAATGTTCTCGTGTGTTTGAAGAGGCATTTCGGTGGAATTACATTTTCTCCCTTTAGATAAAACAATGATAATAATGCACTTGTTAGTCTTTTGGGCGAGAGGTTCTATTTACACTAGGAGTATGATGGCACACCTAGGGTTACTTGTTCATTGTGTAGTAACTGATTATGTCTAGGTACACATCCATATAATGAGGGAGGGCCACATATCCTATGGGCCCCACATGCTATATGTACCACACTACGAATATTATACCTCTCATATCTCTTTATTTTATATGTGGATTTTGTCATTCTTGTAGCATATCCTATCTTTATTCAACATAGAATGTGATTCTACTCTCCATAGTGTCTTTAGAGTTGCGATGTGTGATGTTATAGGTGTGATTCCTATCTAGGTTAATACCTGTTGGTTGTAGTAGTTATTTTCGAAGAGGTACCATCCTATAGGGATGGCCATAGTTACTCGATGTTTTCCTAATAGGTACCATCCATCAGGTATGGTCAGAGTTCCTTGATACTTTCTTGATTGGTATAATCGAATAGGGATGTCCAGAATTCATTGATACTTTTTTGAGAGGTACCATCCACTTGGGATCGCTAAGGTTCCTTGATACTTTTCTGAGAGGTACCATCCATCCAGGATGGCCATGACATTTCTCTATTTACCCCAAGCTAGGATGGGAATAGGTTCTTGATGGTAGTTCTAGGTTTACCTCCTTTTGGGCTAGAAAGTGGTCTCTAATAGCATTTCTGGGCTTCCCTGCAATAGGGCTAGGCAGTGGGTCCCTTAGACGACAATTGTGGGGTAGTACCCTCCATTTGGTTTGGGCAGTTGGTCCCCGTCACCTTTCTAGTGATGATTCACAAGATTTATTAGGGAACAGATACCCGATGATGAGTGGAACCCTCTAGTTTGGCTGGGCATGGGGCCTTATCATTGAGACATACCCTCTCTACTGTTTTATTGTGAAAAGTCATGCCTTGATGTAACATTATAATCTCAATAAAGAGGGACACTTTTCCCACCAATAAATGTCCTTGTGACGTGACATAATTCCATGAGGATGAGACAGTGCCCCCATAAGTGGATACATTCATGGTGCGGTGATTAAGTCCCCTAACTTGGAGTTCAAAGAATACATGGGGGATGTAGGCACCGATGGTGGTTACTACATGGATTATTGGATACTCACTTTCTTTATCTCAGTTGTGAAGTAGATATCCGCTAAAAATATCTTGTTTGGGCTTCATTGACTGAGAATATATATATCCTGTTTTGGTAACCACATCATGTGTATTGGTAAATATCATTCTATGAGAGGCGAAGACATTAGTGGTATGCCATGTGCTTCTTATTTCCACATTATCATGGTTAGACAAGTCTACTCTCTACTGTTGGTAGCCAAGACTCATGAGAATTTAATTTTATCACCATTTCTAGCTTCTTGTTTTTGGATGAGCATACTTCACACCCATGTTGTTTTGACATTTACTCTCTTTTACTCTACCATGATCAATCTACTGCTACCATATTCAGTACATCTATTACTACTCCCTTTATTATTTGTGGCATCTTAATGATCATTTTTATACTCACACACGCTTGGGCTTTTCCTACACTTGTTGTTCCCTTACAGAAGAATGACAGGTTGGTCGTGACATTAGTGGAGCTTATGGATATGGGGTTCTTGGATATCATGTGTTGTTCATAGCTTGGGATCTAGGTGTGGGGATTTATATACTGTTTTACTTTTCAACCTATTGTTGGGTTGTTTCCCTTTTCTGGTTAGCCATGTATTTTCCCTTTTTCCTATTTAGGTTACATTTCTATACTTGTTCTATCTAGAGGTTAATGAAATTTTTTCATTTACAAATAAGAGTGTTGAATCTTTTCCATTTACTCTGCACATTATCATTGAGATGGTTTTGTTTGTGTGTGTAGATACTTTGGAAAAGGCAGTCTTATCTTATTATTCCTTCAGCACATGTCGCCATCACCTGGCTTATGGAGGTGGGCTTGGGGTAGCTGCGGCTCGATCCCCGACATCAGATAGGTCGTGATGATATTTTTCCTAAATAGATATCATCCTAGTCTCCAAAGTTATCTAAACCCATATCTAATACAATCTATGGAATCCCCACAGTTGTGACCATATAATTACATAAATTAATGAAAATATTTCATCATAACACATTCAAAACACCTTTTCGGTTTAGTGTTTTATAAAATTTTTCAAATAACATTGTCCAAAAAAACCCATTCCTTGATTAACTAACAAAAAAATTAGGAAATGTATATGAAAATGGTTAATCTATTAAAAAATAATCAATATCTCCCACTTAAAATCTATATTATTTATTCTTCAATATGTTCAATAATTTTCATTTATTTCTAACCTGTGGAAATGAAAAAATATTAAATGGGTGAGCTCAGATGCTCAGTATGTGTAAACAATGGATATAATAATTAAATATCGTGAGTGAGCATAAGATAACCATATTTTCATAATCACAACTCATAGGAATGTTGTACACAATATGTATAAATAAAAAATAATGAAAAATAGAAATGTTCCTGATTCAAAGGTTTGTGGAAACATTAACTAATAATCATGATTCATGATATCATAAAATCAATATACCATAGTAAAATGACACAATAATTAGTAAAGGGAACATTTTACTTATGAGTTATATTACAACTATCCATGTATATAGAAACTAAAATGTAATCATTATTACTTATCTCATAAGATATATATAGTAAACCAAACATAAAAATTGAATGATCATGAATTTTATGTCAGGAATTCGTTCTAAAAAATTGAGGATCTCTTCTAATTAAGTGTTTAATAGAATTTGGTAATAACTTATACATAACCAAACCATAAAATACCAAGTGGGAAATTTTGATCAGTATATATTTCTCACTTGATAGAAAAACTTTAAGATAAAAATGATTTATGATCAAGAAAAAATTTATGAATTTTATCTTGGAATATTATTTCGCTTTACGTATCCCTAAATACTAGAGAAAAAAATTAAATAATAGGGTGAGCCTAAAATTTCTCAGTAAATGGTTTGAAATAATAAATAAAACTATTAATATAGTGAAAAATAGACAACCAATGAAATGTTTTTCATTATTTCAAATTTTATTAATAAAATGAAATAAAACAATTTCAAATAAAAATCATACACTTTTTTTCATCATGTAAAACTGGTGAACATAGATAAATCAAAAAACATCAATTTTGGTGTTTTATAGCATCACATTACTAACCGATTTTAAACATATTTCAGAAATAACTTATTCCAAATTTGATACATAGGAGAAACCCTATATTAATTCCCTCGTTTTTTAATGTTAATAAAAGTAACATTAACCAACATAATATAGTTCTATATGGATAGTAAACATTAAATTTTATATAATGGGATAACTCAACGCTATCTCAGTACACCCATTATATAAACTAAATCAGCCTCACCCGACGTTATCTGAGCATTTACATATTATAAGCTATATTGGGATCACCTATTTCTTATATTATTCATAATTACCATATAAGGAATAAAAAATATTATCATTCACTTTCTCATCATAAAACTTTTATAAAATAGTTAAAACTCATATGCAAATCAATATTAGATATTAAATTACCAATTTAGTTTAAAACCCCATTTTCATTAGATAAATAAATATTTCTTTGAAAAAATCATTTTCATTAACAAAATACAAAAAAATGTGAAAGATGGTTTTCATTTTATGAAAAACACAAATATTATAAAGGAATCCAAACATTGAATAACGGCTATGATATCTAGAAATTTATATTCATCCATATATATTAAAATAAAACATTTCTTTTTAGTTGGTAAATAAAGTGATAAATTCTTTAAAAAGATTTATTTTAAAAAATCATGGAAATAAGGTAAAAAATACTTTATATTACTATCCTTTACATATAATTACATTCATAAATTTTTGTAAAAACATGGACATGAAATAAAAATAGTGTTTCAATAAAATATTGAAATATGATACTTTTTAAGAAACTCCCCTTATAGCCATGGAAACTTATAAATCATATTACCCATGAAATAATAAAATTACCAAAAACATTAAATATGAGGATAATAGATAAATTGATGATATATCATGTCAAAGTGGTTTTATATTCTTCTCATAATTGAATATAGGTGCATAAAATCAAATAATGCCTCAATTAAAGGAAATTAAAATGAAGTACCTAACATTGTGTATAACTCATCACATACGTTCTCTATCTTCCAGAATAATAAAAATATATTAATTATTTACTTGATTACAGAAATCCTCAATGTTTATTATTATTTTAATTTCACTTATTACATTGTTATATAATATTACCTTTCAGTTAACTTTATGTTGGATGTTTTGATGATATTCAGCATTATTGTATATAATAACTTGGTCAGGTTGAAAATAGTCAAAGAAGATATTATATAAACACCTCTTGGGTAATTTTCCTTAAACAATTCTATTTATTATACATTAATTAATCTTTTAAATCCTATCATAAAATATTGTTTTGAAAAATAAACTACATTTCAATCATGGAGACGGTCAATCATACATACATAAGTGTAAAATTTTCATTTTTCAAAGACAATTATGTAAAAAATGTATGTAATATATTGTAACACAAAAATATGTTAGGTTACATTTAACTTTTAAATAAATTTAATAGCTTGTATTTTACACACCATGGTGTTTAAGAACAGTGTCATATATGATGCTAACAATTTAAAAAGTGGATATAAATACTATTAAACACATTTTCAAATTATAAATTTCATTTTTTAAAGTATAATTTATTTATTAATTTTTAAAATAAAAATTATCTTAGGGTGATGTTTTTTTATATTTTTGAACGGTGTTATTTTAATTTTTTTGAATAGTTAGAAATATTGTATTTTTAAAAACTAATTTTTTTCATTTAAATACTAATTTTAAATTAAATCAATTTTAAAGTCACAATATAAAAATAATATATATATTAATCAAATAGATTTCATTGGAATAATTATTATAATAGAATTAGGGATAAAAAAATATTGAGCTTTTAAACTTCTCTTTTACTCCCTTTCTAGCCACATTTTTGAGATTATCATTAAACATATATTATCAATTTTTCTAATGTGATTTTGAAAAAGGAAATCCATGGTTTTAATTAGTATTACATTTTTGATCAAATAGGATCAATTAATTTTTTTGGTGAATTGTTACCTTGGTACATTCTTGTTTACTTACCACAATTATGGTTAAATTGTGTAATTGATGCTGAAAATAATAATATTACATTTAAAACTTACCAAAATACTTTTCCTAATTTCATTGGATAATTGGGATTTTACCAAAACCAACCTTATACCAAAATTATGGTCTTTTTATGCCAATTGTTTATGAATAAGACAATTATTACATTTTATTTAATGATATGTTAGAAATTTCAAACTAAAACATTTAATAATAAATTCTTTTCTAATATAGGGTTAAACATAAGAAAAAATGGAATATAATAAAATTATAAATAAATGAAATTTATTTTCACCATTATAATTTATTTTTAATTTTTTTAGAAGAAATATTTTATTTAAAGGCATGTATAATAATGATGTAGTAAATAATTTGTTAACGGTAGAATCTCTTAAATGATATTAATAGTATTACAATAAATATAAATTGAAATATATGATGTCATCCACCAATTTTTCAGACGACTATGACATGTTTGGTATGAGTTAATGTAGTTTTTTGAAGGAATTAAGTTATAATAATTTCTTACAAAGTCATGTATAAATTTTGTTAAAATTGACATAAAAGATTGTTTAAAATAAATAATATTTTATTAAATGATATAAAATTAATCAAAATATATATTTGTTCCTACTATCTATTATAATGTAAAAAAGGTTATAAATTATCCAAATGGGGTTCATTTGGGATTTTATTGTAAATATATAAACCCTAAAACATAAAAGTACGTGTTTTCACTATAAGAGTTAAATTGATTAACTAACGATTAAAGAAAAATTATAAGGTTAATATTTTGTGACCTAAAGATGTCTAACATTAGTTTTATTATATTATTTATACCCATAATCATATTATACTCTAAATAACTCACTCTGGATCTATTTAAAATCGAATATCAGTTCATATTAAATTTATAGTTTTGGAATTTTCAAAACATCCCCTCCACTCTCCAATAAAAGGGAACCTATGATTCGATTTTATTCACTCCTATAAATACCTTTATATCAGCCAAAACCAACCCATTTCTCCTCAAAAATTCTATAAATTTATCCCAGAGCCCATATTTTTGATATAAATCAAACCTACTGAGTCGTTTTGTGCTAATCAAAAGGAGAAACTCTAAGAATAGCTAATTTCTTTACCTACTCCTTCAATATCTTTTCATTTTCTACTTATTCACCCTGTTTTTTTTATAATAATGTAATAAAAACATATTCTAATATATGTTGAGTTTTTTTTATTATGGTAAAACCACATTACTCCTTTTACCCATCCTATGAAAAATAATATCAGCAAGCATCCATACATACAACTTACCATCTCCATGACATGGTGTAATTTTTGTTTCATCAATAATTTATTTGTATGGGTATAATAATGAATTTAATTGACATAAATAATCAATATTACATGATAATTTTTCTATAATATTAATATTCCATCCAATTCCATTCCATTTAACCATTAATAGAATGATATCGTCGCTCATGTGTATGTATGGTTTACCATCTCTATGACGTGATGAGATTCATTCACCATGATTAAGAATTCATAAATTATTTTAAAAATATATATAATGAATAAGTATGAAATATATGAAATAATAATTCTACTGGAATAATATATATATATATATATATATATTTCATTTACATTCTTCCATGAAATATGATAAGAAAACAGAAACAATATCCATGTGTATGTATGGCCCACTGTCTACATTAATGGTGTATTCCATTTAATTTATCTATCTATTATATTTATTAATGCACTGAATATAGGTTGTATAAAAATATTTTCTACATTATGGAAGTATCGTCATTATTATTTATGTAATAATATCAGGAATAACATGTCCAAACACATATGATAAACAATGAGATTATTACCCAAAAATGTTGCATTAACTTGTAATTATTAGTAAATGGATAATTTAAAGTCATAAAATAATCATATATGATATCATAAATATTATTATGATTCTATTAAAATTTAATAATATTTTTAAAACAATTATACATGAGTTTTGATAATGTTTATAGAGTATCAAACTGATGTTAAGAGAATTTCATCTAACTTTTAATTTTCGTGAGATATAAGCCATGTTCACCACCTATTTCTTGTGTATGGTGTATGTAATTCCCCAATTAAATTTTATATTACGAATAAATTTATCTTCATGGTATTTAATGATTCATTCTAAGATGTCGGTCTTATGATTTAAATGTTTAAAGTGGTATGGGATGCTTTGAATGTTTAAAGAATTAGTCCTTTATCCATTTCAATATTCTTGATATTATTTTACATAACTATTTTTATGAATATGAAAGTATTACAAATAAAATTTTATATCTATATTGAATTTCGTTAAAAAAAATTAAGAGGAATATTTTTAAGGTTTTATGTAAGGGTTAAAATTACAATAACATTTTTATTTGGGATTTTTTATTCATAAGTATCTACTAGGACATCATTATCATCCATGTCCATGTTTCTTAAACATGTATTTCCAAATATAGTAATTATTTCCTCAAATTTGTTTAAATTCATTTCTATCCATGTTTGATTTTATATAAATTTTTTAAATGAATCATTCTATAATTTTTTAAATGAGGTACTTTATAGAATTTTTCAAAAAATTGAGGAAAGAATATTCTTTTAACTTATACGGTGAGAGAGACATTTTATGCCAACATGATGCATTTTCATTTTGATGCTTACCTTATAATATTGCATGGTTATTTTGAAATAAACTTTTATAATTGTACGTATTAAAAATTATTTCATAGTAAAAAATGGTATTTTTGTCAATGGAGTTTTAATGATTTTACTAGATTATTTTCATCTATGTTAACATCCTTTGTTAGATTTTATGGATAATTGATGTTGATTTATTATGATACTATTTTTATTTTAATTTAATGGTTTTATGATCTTTTTTACTATGGATTGGCTATTTTTATACAATTCAATTTTTATGGTTAATTTATGAAAATTTTATATTATTGGATTCACTTGTTTTGATAATCCCAAATCATGTTTCATATATGTGATAATCATGTTTCTACTATTGAATAATCATGTTTCAATAATGTGATAACCATGTTCTAGTGATACCTATTTATCTTTAATCTCGTTATTCTATTGTTTAAGAATACGATGAAAAGGTCACTGATGCAAAGTTCACTAATGCAAAGGTCACCAATGGAAATGTCAGCAATTCCTAGGTCACCGATGAAAAGGTCACCTATGCAAAGATCACGGATTCAAAGTTCACTGATGAAAAGGTCACTGATGCGAAGGTCACCAATGCAATGGTCACCAATGCAAAGGTCACTGATGAAAATGTCACTAATGCAAGGTTACCTCTGAATGATACCATTGACATAGTCACCGATGCAAAGGTCACTAATGGAAAGGTCACTGATGAAAAGTTCACTTATGCAAGGATACCACTGAAAGATACCGTGGAGAAGTTCACCGATGCAAGGATACCATCGAAGGCTACTAATGAAGAGTACTGATTCACACTACTATTGAAGCCAGCCATTATGAAGGCTACCATTAACAGTCTACCAATTCTTACCCTTCCATACTTTTTTAAATTCCTAAGATTGTTCTATTTGTCATATTTGGTAAATTTAATTTGTTTGAAATTAATTAATGATGATTGTAGCCATAATGAAGAAACAGTAACATGGGATAGTATAAGGTACGAGGAGAATATCATATGGTTTACTTATTCCTATTGTCAGACCTCAAATATAAAAGAGAAGACCGATTACGAAACTAGAAGATATAAAAAAAGAAGTGAGAAACAACATAAGAATGCATGATAAAGAACTTACTCACTGTATCAAAGGGAACAAGGAAGAACCATCCAGAACTGACACTATGAACCCAAGAGTCTCAAGAATATCATTTCAAGAGAACCATTTAAAGGCTACCTTCTGTTCTTTATCCTCTCTCAATCAATACAAGAAGAAGAATACTTTTTTATAAGAAGCTAGAACCAGGAGTTGCGACACTCTGTTTTGAGTAAAACTTCTAAAGAAAGACTCAAACTGCAATCTATTCACTCTAAGGAGTCAAGAGCTGAACTGCAAACACATAGATCTTTCTAAACTCAATCTCATATTATTATCTCTACCATGTTCTTTTATTTTACATTTCTAATAAGTGTGTGATTGTGTATTACACACACTGTCTCTTGTGCTTGAATTGGAGGATACTGAAAATCCTACCATCAAATTTATCTTACATTTTGTTTCCCACGTATAATTGTGGAAGAGATAGTGTGTGGTCTGTATTGTTTGATTTTCCTATGAAGAACTGTGGTAGAGGGTGCGAACCCTGGACTGTTTGTGAAAAGTATTGTAAAGCCCAATACAGGTTGTGTACCCAGTTTATCATTTATATAAACTTCTTTGTGGTAGTTGATCACCAACTAGAGAGGATTAATTCTCCTCTTGAGACTGAAACTCTTGGTTAACTACACTATGCACAATATTTTTTTGTTATACTCTGTTTTTTTCATTTTCTTCTGCTTAGAATTTCTAAAATAGAAAACTTTTTTGCATTGACTTTTATAATTATTTTTTAGTGTGTGTATGTGTTTAATTCAAAAAACGTGTTTCAAAAGTTGAAGAAGTGTTTTAAAATAATTCAAATGAGGAATAATCACCCTTTTAGAACCCTTTTAACCAACTAATCATTTATATATCTACTACCTAAATTAACTATGAATTTTCAGAATTGGGAGATCTATATCAAAATATTTTTAACAGAAATTTTATGTAGGAACTCAATTCACCCCCCCCCCCTTGAGATTACACTCCGAACAATATTTGTTATCAGTGGATCCATTTTTATTTCTTCAATCTGAATTGTTGTGCAAGTTGTAAAATTCTTTTCACCTGTGATTTTAGTTGTATCTTAAAGATCATTAAATTTTTGTCATATCTAAATTTTTAGTTCTTTAAAATTATAAATAACTATGGATAAAAGAGTTGAGGGTTCTAATACTAAAAAGCATCATTTCTTTAATGGAATTAACTATTCTTAGTGGAAACTAAAAATGGAAATGTATCTATAGAGCATGGGTCCTGAACACTAGGACACAATTGAAGAATAACATGTACTATATGTTACTGCTAGGGACACATGGTCTCAGTTGACTAAAGATACATATAACAATAACTATAATGCACTGAATTTGTTATACTATTCTCTAGGTGATGAAGAACTCAATTGAATTTCTACCTGTAAAACTGCTTATGAAATTTGGGATACTTTGGCTATTTCTCATGAGAGAACAACTAATGTTAACGAAATGTGATTAAATACTTGTATTATTAAATATGATAATTTTAAAATTAATCGTGATGAACTTATATCTGAAATGTATCTCAGGTTCAAGGAAATAGTGAATACCATGAGTCTGCTAGGGAAACTAGTGGACAACAAGGATCAGATTACAAAATTGCTTTGATGCCTACCTGTAATATGGAAAGGAACATCTATTTCTATCCATGATTATTGTGACATAGGGAAGATATCAATAAAGGAAATAATCAGGAAACTTATGATGTAAGAATAAGATCTTAAGGTAAATCAATAAGTAGATAAAAAACCAAGAAATAAATCTGTAGCATTTGAGACTGATACCTCAAAGAGAAAAGACAAAGAAACTGTTCATGCTCCTGTAGACACTTCCACCAATGAAGACTCAGGCTCTGAAAGTGATGATGAGATGGATCATCTTGCTAGAAGATTCAAAAAGTTAAACTTTTAGAAGAATTTCTTTAGAAAGTCAAACCATTATGGAAGGTATGATAATAAAGGATAGTGGAAAAATAACATAAAATTGAATGAAAACACAAATGAGATAGTTTGCAATGATTGTAAATGAGAAGACCATGTCATGGCTGATTGACCCAAGATGAAATTTAAGAAGATATAAAAAAACATGGGAAAGTGATATAAAAAGGCTATGAAATATACTTGAAGTGCTTGAAAATGTATCTCTAGTGGATCTGATGCTTCTGATATTGAAAAGGACAAACATGCAAACCTATGTTTTGTGAAATAAACATATGAGGTAACACCCAATTCCCCTATACCTAATGCTTATTATTCTGGGAATGAAAGTGAATCAAATAATGATGATAATATGACTAGGGTGAACTATTTGAATATGGTGGAATGCATCAGGGAATTTTTAATTAACTCAAGGATAAATATAAATTATTTAAAACACAACATGCTTTAAATGATAATTATATGTCTGGTCTGGATATTGAAAAAGAAAAATGTTCTCATCTATTAAAATAAAATACTGAACATTAATTATCAAATGAGAAATAAAAAAAGCATCTTGAGAAGTTTACTGATGATAGTTATACCTTGACCTAGTTTCTAGGAAAATAGATTTCTCCAAAATACACAACCGGTATAGGATATCAACCAAGACCAAGATGGATAATTAATAATAAATTTGTTCCAAAATTTGGATAGTTCACTACTAGCTTGAAATCTGGACCGTCTTTTGAAAAACATTTCTCTAAAGAACCTAAAAAATTATTCATGTCTCATAACATATCTGTTGATTATAGGAAACTTGTGAGACAAGTATGGGTTCCCAGAGTTTAACTTGTTAACCTCTCTAGACTGAAGAAAATCATGGTACCAAAGTTACCCAATACTTAATATTTTTTGTAGGAAAGTTGATTAAAGAGGTCTTGTAAAACACTATGGTACTTGGACAGTAGATTTTCAAGAAAAATTATAGGAGACTATTTAGGCTTCAAAGCCTAATTAATGTTGATTGGGGACAAGTCACATTGGGTGATAATGTTAAAGGGAAGATTTCCACCTTTTGCCAAATTGGTAACCCTAATACTATATTAATTTCAAAAGTAATTTTTTTTGATGGGTTAAAATACAATTTACTTTGTATCTCTTGATTTTTTTATGGTGGTTTTGATGTTAAGTATGAAAATGATGCATGAAATGTTTTTAATTCTAAAAATAATTTAATATTCACTGCTCTTAGAAATGAAAATTCATATGTTGTTGATTTAAATTCTTTAGCTATGAAAATTTTCTCTTATTTAATTGATTTTTATATGGAACCTTGATTATGGAAAAGAATATTAGGACACTACAATGTGCACTCACTTAACAAACTAACATGGAATGGTTTAGTTAGAGACTTAGCTAAACTGGAATTCCCACATAACAAAGCTTGTAATCCTTGTCAAAATAGAAATCAACACAAAGTCTCTTTCAAAACAAATAAAAAAGTTTCTACTTCTCAACTGCATGATTTGGTTCACATGGATTTGTTTGGACCATATAGAGTTTGATGTTTAAATGGTAAGAACAATGTTTATGTTTTGGTAGATGATTTTTCTAGATATACTTGGGTATAATTTCTAGCTCACAAAAGTGAGTCATTTTTTATGTCATTAAATATTCCAAGTCTGTAGAAAATCATAGTGAACTTACAATTAATTCCTTGAGAAGTGATCATGGTTGTGAGTTAGAAAATCAATAATTTGAATCTTTTTTCTCACAAAATTGATATAATCACAATTTATATGATCCTAGAACACTTCAGCAAAATGGATTTGTAGAATGAATAAATATGACATTTCAAGAGATTGACTGAACTATGCTAAATGAGTATAATCTACCTATCTATTTTTGTGTTGAAGCTATTAATATAGCCTGTCAAATTATTAATAGAGTATTTATTAGACATTTTTATAAGAGGACTCATTATGAACTCTAGAATAATAAGAAGCCTATGGTTAATTACTTTAGATTTTTTGGTTTCAAAGTATTTACCCTTAACACTAAAGATAATCTTGAAAATTTTTCTTCAAATAGTGATGAAGGAATATTCCTAGGTGAAAAAATCTCTAGTAAAGCTTAACGATCATTCAATAATAGAACCAAATTTGTGGAAGAATCGGTTCATGTCAAATTCCATGAGATTGATCCACATGAACATAAAACCTCCATTGAACATCTTGATGAAGATATGTCAATTCTAGACCTTTATGATAACGACAGTGAACAGTTAGTGAAAACAACTTGTTCTGTAAATTTTTCAGAATCTGTGCATAGTGGATCTGAACCCATATACAACCATGAGGATTATATTTTAACTCTTTCTAAGGGTATTATAACTCTCAAGAATCATCCTTTAGATGCTGATGTAGGTGATCTAAGTAGAGGAACACAAACTAGAGATTCTCTATGAAACCATGTTGAACATCCAACTTTTCATACAAAACTTGAACCAAAAAAAATTAATGATGAAATCAATGATAAATTTTTGATGATATCTATGCAAGAAAAATTAAATCAGTTTGAATGAAATGATGTTTGGGAATTTATAGAAAGACCTAAAAACACTTTGACCATAGGCACTAAATGGGTGTTTAGAAATAAAGATGATGAATCTAGAAACATAGTTGGAAACAAATCTAAACTAGTTGCACAAGGATATAGTCAAGAAGAAGGAATATACTTTGAGGAAACATTCTCACATGTAGATAAACTAGAATCTATTAGGATACTACTTGCCTATGTAGCTCATCTGAATTTCAAACTTTATCAAATGGATGTCAAAAGTTCATTTATAAATGGGTATATAGTTGAGGATGTATTTTTTGAACAACCCCTAGTTTTACAAATCCCCATCTTTCAAATCATGTTTTTAAAAATTCTAATTCTCTATATGGTCTAAAAAAATCTCCAAGAGCTGGGTATGACAGACTTTTTTTTTATTTGAAAAGGTTTTACTAAAGGAATAGTGGATCCTACTCTTTTTGTTAAAATTTTTTCTAAAGATGTTTTAATAGTAAAAATTTATATAGATGACATTATTTTTGGATCCTCTAAAAATTCTTTATGTACTGATTTTTCAAAATTGATGCAAGATGAATTTCAAATGAGTTTAATTGGGGAACGTAAATTTTTCCTTGGATTTAAAATTTTTCAAAATAAAAACGGTATTATTCTAAATAAATGTAAATATACTAAATATATTTTGAAATGTTTTGTTTTGGACAGTAATAAAGGTGATGATACTCTTATGAGTACCACCTATAAATTGGATGCTAATGAAACTGGTAAACCAGTGGATCAAACCAATTATAGAGGTATCATCAGGAGTCTGTTCTATCTTACTGGTAGCAAACCTAATATTATTTTTAGTGTA
The DNA here is from genome assembly GCA_963277665.1 of Viscum album. Classification (NCBI taxonomy): domain Eukaryota; kingdom Viridiplantae; phylum Streptophyta; class Magnoliopsida; order Santalales; family Viscaceae; genus Viscum; species Viscum album. The sequence goes on along the minus strand of OY728138.1, from coordinate 131,316,807 downwards.
TGTATGTGTGCTCATTTTCAAGAGTATCCCAAAGGGTCTCATTTAAATACTATTAAAATGATTTTTAAATATCTCAAGTATACTACAAACTTAGAACTATTTTATCCAAGAGGACAATAATTTGACTTAATAAGTAATTCGGATGATGACATTGCTGGTTTCAAGTTAGATATAAAAATCACCTCTGGAACATATCCTATTTTGGGTAAGTAACTAGTATCATGGTGTAGTTGGAAACCAAATTCGGTTGCATTATCTACTGTGTCAGTTGAATATATAGCTGTTGGTTGTTGTTGTGCTCAAATTCTGTGGTTGAAACACACATTACTAGACTATGGATTTAAATTCAAATACGACTCTATAAACTGTGATAATACAAGTTCTATTAACATCTATAAAAATCTAGTATCTAATTCTAGGACAAATCACATTGATGTGAGAAATCACTTCTTGAGAGATCATTATCAAAAATGGTGACATCACTCTTGAATTCATTGGCACGGAACACCAATTGGATGATATATTCACAAAGCCTTTGATTACAAAGAGGTTAAGATTCATCAAACATGAGTTAGGTATGATAAACTGTGAAGTTTGGAACCTCAACGTTGGAACCACACCATTAGGAACCTCACCGTTGGAACCTCACCTTTAGGAACCTCACTGTTGGACCTCACCATTAAGAACCTTACGCTTGGAACCCAAACATTAGGAACCTCACCTTTGGAACTCGCCATTAGGAACCTCACCGTTGGAACCTCACCGTTGGAACCTCACCATTGGAACCTTGATGTTAGGAACCTCACTGTTGGTCGTCACCATTAGGAATATCATCGTATAACCACACCATGGGGAACCTCACCATTTGACCTCACTGTTAGAAACCTCACCGTTGGACCTCACCGTTAGGAGCATCACCGTTGGACCTCAATATTAGGAACCACATCGTTGGACCTCACCATTAGGAACCTCACCATTGGAACCTCAATATTGTTACCTTACTGATAGACGATGTTTTCGGGACTTAGTATTTTCTCTGCCGGAATCTGAAATGTTTTCTGTATTACTTATTGCTTTTCTCCAGGATTTATTTTTCGATCCCTAAATGATAAAAATAAAGAACGTACCACATTTTGATCCACATTGAACCACCCCCGAACCTCTTTCTCACTACCCAGAGAACCTCTCCTTCTGCTGAAACCCTCAAACCATTCAATATTTAAATGAAAGGATTTAAGTGACCATTGATTGGTGATGAAGGAGATGTGCCAAATCGTAATAGACCTAGAGCTAAGTTGATCAGTAGAAGCCAATTAGTGGAAAATTTAATAAACCCTCGTTTTTTGAAGAGGGGAACCGTGGTTGAGAAGGAACTAAGCTCAGAATGGTTGATGTCGAGAAGGTCTTTGGTGCTAATGGCATTTGAAGCTCAGGGATTGGTCGAATGCTTTGCAAACAATAATGGACATTACTACCCGAAGTTAGTGAAATAATTTTATGAATTTCTAAGATTCAAGCAGTCTGAAGATGAGAATATAATGTCATCAATTGTAAATGGAGTGTCACAACCCATCCTTGGGACCCCTTCTGTGACTACCCCAAGCCCTCCTTCCATAGGCCAGGGGCTGGCGACTAGCACCAAAGGCTAAAATCTCTAAGCCTGGAAGGCATTGCCTTTATAAAAAGAAATCACACACAATCAGAGTACACAACTGGATTCAAAACACTAATAAAACTAAATACAAAGGTAGTGTTGAAAGTATATGGGCCAGTATAAAAAATGAACTGATCAGCAAGAAAAAGAACAAGTAAAAAGGGAAAGCAGCTTCTGTATAGTCCACTGGGGAATCCTACGTGAAGGGTAGGTACAGAATTCCAAAAACACATCCGTGAGGTACATCCCATCTTGTCCAGCTCCAAGCATCCTTCCATCTGTCACCATCATCCTTGACCACTGCTGACCATCGTCTGCACAAAACACAACAAGGTGAGGGAGAAGCCCGTGCAGGGGTGAGTATAACAATACTCAGTAGGGGACCCCAAGACCCTTGAAGGTATACTAGAATCCACTAAGGATATACCATAGAAGTAAGATACAATCACGAAGTATCAACCAATCTTACTTAGGTATATACCCATACATATACCTAAGTTACCAAACCCAGTCTGGCTCGAAATCTCGAGCCCAAGCACATCCCATTACACAAAGAAAGCAAAATCAATCACCTCGATGATAATGATTGAAATTTAAGAATCAACTCACACAGGTATACAACACATGAAGTGGGGTAGAGATGATTAGATATAGCCTCTAAATCATCTCCTCTGTCGAACCCATGTAGGATCCTAGAACTGCATCAGCATTGTCGAACCCACATAGGATCCTAGAACTGTATCAGCGTTGTCGAACCCACGTAGGATCCCGATACAGAAGTCACTGTTGTCGAACCCACGAAGGATACCAGTATAGAAGTCATCACTGTCGAACCCCCGGAGGATCCCATTACATTAGTCATCACTGTCAAACCCACATGGTATCCTGGTATAGTATTCATCACTATCGGACCCACGTAGGATCCTGGTATAGTAGTCATCACTGTCGAACCCATGGAGTATTCTAGTTCAGTAGTCATCACTATCGAACCCACGAAGGATTTTTGTACAGAATTCATCACTCTCGAACCCATGGAGGATCCGGGTATAGTATTGTCGTTGTCGAACCCACAGAGGATCTTGTCATCTCAGTCTCATCCAGCCCTAGGGTTCCCGCACACAGCAAGCTCGATTCCAGGAGGGTCCGCTCCTAGATCCATGATTCGATACATCAACTATCAAAAAGTCCTGAGTTGATGTATTTCATAGTTTTGTCTCATCATAAGGAACCCAACACGATAGATGTCACGTCAATCGGACGCCTGGTCTGAGAGTTATTTGAATTTCCGTTCTAGGGGCCCGGTTGGTTTTTAGGATCAAACCAACCCGACTATACCCCAACTGCCTCCAAACCTCATGTGGAGTATTCCAAAATAATTTTCCCGCTCCACAAATTCCATCGTCGTAGGGGGTACGTCAATCGGACAGCCGTATCCCTAGATGCGGGCTAAAAGGTGTAAACGGCCATAGCGGGTCTGCGTCCGGTCCAACCCAATCGGACTGACACAGCCTGACATCGTCTGAATCGGGGTCTGACCCGGACTGCGGGTCCAACCTGGTCTGAGGAAGCGACCCGATCTGAGGGGATGGCCCGGCCAGAAGATAAGGGTCGGTTCGACGGGCGGCCCGGCCGAGGGGTGGCCGGGCCGAGGGGCGGCCTGGCCACGGGCGGCCCAGCCGACCCGTGGCGACCTGACCGACCACACGTGGGAGGGTGTGTTGTGCCCCTCCTCAGTTTTTCGAACAGAACCCGCACGTTGTGCCCGTTCAGGGGCCGCGAGACCCGTCTGGTCCCGCTCGTCTGGCTTCACAGTGGCCGGCCCATGCCGCTCCTTCACTGCGGTGTGAAGGCATTGCAGCCCTCCTACTCTCTGCATGGCACGATAGTGTCGCGCCTCTACCACCACGGCCTGACCTGTCTAAGGCCTTCGTCTCCACCACGTGGTGCGTCGGCGCCACGCATCCTCCGCCACGACCCACGGCTACTCTGCGTGGAACAACGGTGCCACTCCGTTTTCCGGTGGCCTAGCATTGTCGGTTTCCTCGCCGCCAGCCCGTCGCCGACCTCTGATGCTCCACCACAGTTCTCTCTTCCGGTGGCACCATTGCTCCACCGCCATCGTCAACCAATCAATAACCAACGGAGGGATGTCGGGCCATGTTTGTTTGCCCCACGCCCTCCACGTTAGGAGATAACAATTGTCCATCAAATAATCGAGGTTGAATTAATAAGAACAAGAAAAGTATTCAACTCAAACCCCTACCTCATCTTTTTAGTTGAATGCTGACATGTCGCGGAAGAGGTGACATCAATTCATTGTTGTAGGGAGGAGATGACGTCGTTGTTGGTGAATTTCTTCGTGGGCGGAATCTATCCTCTTTTATTTCGATAGGAGAAGGAATAATATGTCCAAAGAAGAAGTAAAAGAACAAAGGATGTCCCCGAAAATATTCACATTCCTCATTGGAAAGAAGAGGCATTCTTCATGGGTGATGGTTCTTTGTTGGAGAGGATAATTCTCCAAGGATTCTCACAGGTTTCCACCAAAAAAACTAAGCCAAAATAATAGAGGAAGTTCTCAATTATTTTTATGGCACAATGAAACAAGAGTTTTCATTAATTAAATGTGACAACTCAATTAATTTAATGTGGAGGAATGGATTCAAAATTTAAAACAAGAGAGGTGGAGAGTCTCAATTGATGAAAAGGGGTTTGTCACCATTATGAGGGTATATCAAGAGTTTTCCTCATTAATGGGAAAATCATGGTGTTAAAGGGGTTTTAAGGAAGGTTTGAGCTCATGTGGGCCCCACCACACAAAATTCTCCCATGGGAGGTTATGCGCGGGTGGGCCCCACCTCTAACTTCTCGTTGGAGGACTAAACCACCACTAAAATAAATATAATCTAGACATATTTTTATTTAATTTATTTAAAAACCCCAAAAATTAACTTCCAGCCTCGATAAAACGCAACTGCGGTGAGAGTCTCTTTAAGCGCATACTGGCGCTATGAGATCAAAAGTGCCCTCAGATTTCAATTCCGAGCACCGGTTCAAAATATATAAAATCATGTACATAAGTTTACTTAACGTACCTGAAAAAACTTTAGAAATTGATTCCAGGTAAACCGGGCCTCGGAATCAGGCGCCGTTAGAAACTGCAGACTCTTAAAATTCCCATGTATTTAAAAAAATCCACAGAAATTATGGGTCTATACATTATCCCCACCTCAGGGCTTTATGTCCCCATAAGATACGACACATACTAAGGGAACAAATGGGGGTACTGAGCACGCATCTGAACCTCCCACTCCCATGTGCTCTCCTGGAGTTTCCCGTGCTGCTAGCGAACATGCACCAGAGGAATCCACCATCCACACAGGACCCACTCCTGTCAATCCTCAATCTCCACTGGAACCTCCATGAATGTCACCATGCCATCGATGTCCAGCTCCTCGTGGTCGATGATGTAGGACGGGTCATGCATGTATCTCCTCAACTGAGATACGTGGAAGACATCGTGCACCCAGTGCAACTGTGGTAGAGGAGCCAAGCGATAAGCCATCTCACCTACCCTGCCGAGGACGTGGAAAGGTCTGATGAATCAAGGAGATAACTTGCCGCCTCAGAAAAATCTTCGTAGACCACATCGAGGTGAGACCTGTAAGAAGATGTGGTCGCCATCCTCGATCTCCAGTGGTCATTGTCTCTTATCAGTATAGGACTTCTGCCTGCTCTGTATAGTCTTCATCCGATCCTGTATGATCTGCACCTTCTCTGTCATAGCTTGCACCATCTCTGGTCCTACAAGTGCTGACTCCCTTGGGTCAGTCCAACACATAGACGATCTTCATGGTCGGTCGTATAGTGCCTCAAAAGGTGACATCGTGGTGGTGGAGTACTAAATGTTGTTGTACGCAATCTCTACCAAGGTTAAGTGATCCTCCCAGATGAGACCGAAGTCGAGGACGCATGCACGAAGCATGTCCTCAAGAATCTGAATGGTCCCCTCAGTCTGACCACCCATCTAAGGATGGAAGGCAGTGCTCAAGAAAAACTGCGTCCTAAAAGCCTCCTACAACCCCTTCCATAGCTGGGAAGTGAAACGATCCTCCCAATCGGAGATGATCGTCAATGGCACACCATGAAGACGTACGATCTCCTGCACATAGAGGCATCCCAACCTCTCTAATGAGCCCTTCTCTCTGATTGGTATGATGTGGGCCGACTTGGTGAGTCGGTCGACAATCACCCAGATAGAGTCGTTCCCTCTGGATGTACATGGACGTCTCGTCACAAAATACATGGATATTCCGTCCCACTTCCACTTTGGGACCTCTAAGGGCTGAACTAAGCCTGCTAGAACCTGGTGCTCCACCTTCACTTACTAAAAATTGAGGCATCGTGAGACAAACCCTGCTACTTCCTTCTTCATACCTGGCCATCAGTGCAATTTTCGGAGGTCATGATACATCCTCACCTCTCTATGATGTACCGCTAAAAGAGATGTTTGGAACTCCCTTAACAATTCCTCCTGATGTGCAACTGGTACCATGGTACGTCCTCTGAAGAGAATGATGTGCTCCCCACCTTCAAAAAATCCATCAGGTGCCTGCCCTATGGATATCTAAGCATGTCGCGTCTCATAGTCAACGTACTCATGTTGTGCCTCCCTGACTCACTGAAGAAGTGGAGGAGTTCATGTGAGAGATTGTAGAAAGGTTGTTCCATCTCTTTCCACAAAAGATATCTGCAATGCGGCAAGCTGCTTTGTCACCTCCACTAGAAGTTGAATACCTGATCTCCTATTGATAGCATCGACTACAACATTCCTATTCCCAGGAGTATAGACTATCACAATGTCATAAACCTGGAGAAATTCAAGCCAACTTCATTGTCTCAGGTTCAGGTCATTATGAGAGAAGATATACCTGAGACCTTTGTGATTAGAGTAAACTATAAACTATTCTCTCAACAAACTATGGGTGAGACTATCCAATTGTAATGAAATTGACTACACCCTTCTTCACCTATGTCCTACAATAGCTGTTAATATTTCTACTTTTTTCAAAAAGAGAAATCTAGTCTCATCCCCTAGATGAACCATGTCTATTGCCGAATACAGTCAATCCTGACATGAACGGTACTAATTCATGTCATGGACGATGTCATAAGGCATCGACGCTACTACCAAGACATCCAACCGTTACACTTACCTAAAAGGGTTGAGTCACACTTTCGGCATCAGTTTGTGGTCATTGGGTCTCCTCCAGTAGGAATCTCAAATGTGAGGGTCAAGTCAACAGTTTTAACTGGAACCTCTCAGTTTCAACCACACAAAAAGTCAGGAAAGAAAAGGTCACAAGGAAAAGTGTCTTTTATTACTGCAGCTTGAAGAACAAAGACACAAAGAAACCACAAACAACGATATCAACGAAGCTAGAAGCATCATGAACAAAAGCCTCTATGCCTGGAGCTAGTCACGGTCATGTCCACCTGCTCCAGGAGCTCGAGGTGGACCATCTAGGGGTAGTTGTAGTGGTAGGACCTCAAAACATCGTCCACCACCTGCTGCTCGACGAGCTCCTCGGCCACATCTTCCTACTCCCAGCGGACCATTACAGTCAAACCTCTGCCTATTTCTGGGAGGTTCCTCAACTATCTGCTAATCGTATGTATAGTGGGTCAGACAGTCATGTGCCATGTGACCCTACCGGCCGCACGCATAGCATTGCCTTCTCCTCGTCTGGCTGGCTTTGTCTCTTGTTCCCTACACAACCGAACCTGTATCCAGGGGTCACCCATTAGGTTGCATGGTCCTGTTGGACCTCTGCGACATATGTTTACTGCTGGCTACAGAAGACTCTACTACGTGTCACGTTGTGGTGGGTCTCGCAACTGGTGTCTCCTCAGTAAGAAAACTCTCCACAAGAAGTGCTCGCTCCAGCACCTCCACTTGGGTCAGGATGTTTAGGGAGATCATCGAAGCCAGATCCCATGCCTGACTCCCTGCTTGAAGGTCCGGGCCCTAAAGAAAGGGTCATATACCATATCTGTGGAGTAGCGTGAGAGGTCAGTGAACCTCGATGAGGACTGAGCTACCGTCATGCTACCTTGCTGTAGATATAGTAACTCCTGTATTCGCACCACACGAAGGGTGGCTCGAACAAACTATGACCAGAAGTGACTCTCGAAGTCCTCCCAGAGTAGTGATGATGCATCATGCACTTAGAGCATCAGGCTCCACCATCTGCCTATTGTTTCATGTAGAAGACTCACGGCAAGGATCACCATGAGGTCGGTCGGTGTCCCTACCAATCTGAAAACTCTCATGACAGCCTCCAGCCAATCTTGAGCTGCCTAAGGCTCTATCTTTCCCAAGAACCTGGGCAGCCTCTAGCGGTAGAACTTGAGCAACACACTCAGATGGAGTGAACTCTCTACTGTTGAAGCTAGTGGTATCGGTGGCCTAGCAGGTAGTGGTACCGCTGGTACCCTCACTGTGATGGGGGCCTACACTGAGACCTCATCTCTCGGTGGGCTACCATCTCGTACGAAACTCAGAACCCTTTTTGGATGCCTATGTGGGGTCATCCGAAAAATAAATAGGTGCACCACGGTCAAAACAAGTTATACCTAGTATGCTGACTTGAAGAGATCACAAAGGAACTCTTGAAACACACACGCAATCAGTGTTTTCATGCACTGAGTCAGAAATCAGAGGACAGGGTCATTGTGTATGGATACGTCGGCCACTGCACTAACACTGGACTCCCTGGACTGAAAACCACACTCAATAATATTAACACTATTTCTTCATAGTAAGACAGATCAGAGTCCTAAGTTCCATAGTAGAACCATCTACTCTGATACCAATTTGTCATGACCCGTCCTCGGGACCCGTGTCGTGACTACCCCAAACCCACCTTCCATAGGCCAGGGGCTAGTGACTAGCACCAAAGGCGTAAATCCCTAAACTGGGAAGGCATTTCCTTTATAAAAAGAAATCAGACACAATCAAAGTACACAACTGGAAGAAAAACACTAAGTAAAACTGAATTCAAAGGTAGTGCAGAAAGTAAATGGGCCAGTATACAAACCCAACTGAACAACAACAACATGTAAAATAAAAAAGGGGAAACAGCTCCTGGATCATCCACTGGGGAATCCTGCCTGATGGGTAGGTACAGAATTCGAAAAACTCATCCCTGAGGTACGTCCCATCTAGTCCATCTCTGAGAAGCCTCTCGTACATCACCCTCAGCCTCGATCACTACTGATCGTCATCTGCACAAAACACAACAAGGTGTGGTCGAAGCTTGTGCTGGGGTGAGTATAATAATACTCATTAGGGGACCCCGAGACCCCCTAAAGTATCCCAAAATCCACTAAGGATAAACCACAGTATTAAGATAAAATCAAGAATTATCAACCAACCTTACTTAGAAATATACCCATACATATACCTAAGTTTCCAAAAACAGTCTGGCTCAATCTTTCGATCCCAAGAACAACCCATTCCACAAAGGAAGTAAAGTCAATCACCTCGATGATAATGATTGAAAGTCAAGAATCATCTCACATAGGTATACAACACATTAATATGGGTATAGATGATTAGATGTAGCCTCTGAATCATCTCCTCTGTCAAACCCACGTAGGATCCTGGAACAGTATCAGTGTTGTCAAACCCATGTAGGATCCTGGTACAGAAGACATCATTGTCTAACCCACGTTGGATCCAAGTACAGAAGTCACTGCTGTCAAACCTACGGAGGATCCCGGTACAGAAGTCATCACTATCAAACCCACGAAGTATCTTGGTACAGTATTCATCATTATCAAATCCACATAGGATCCTGGTATAGTAGTCATCACTGTCGAACCCACGTAGGATCTTGGTATAGTAGTCATCACTATCGAACCCACGGAGGATTTATGTACAGTAGTCATCATTGTCAAATCCATGGAGGATTCTGGTACAGAAGTCATCACTGTCGAACCCATAGAGGATCCTGGTACAGTATCGTCGCTGTCAAACCCATGGAGGATCCATTCATCTCAATCGCAGCCCACCGTAGGGTTCCCACACACAGCACACTCGATTTTCGGAGGGTCCTCTCCTTGATACAAGATTGATACATCAACTATCACGAAGTCCTGAGATGATGTATCCTATAGTTCTGTCTCATCATAACGAACCCACGCGACAGACGACGCGTCAATCGGACACTCGGTCTGAGAGTTATTGGCATTTCTGTTCCAGGGGCCCGGTTGGTTTTTAGGCTCAAACCAACCTGACTATACCCCAACTGCATCCAAACCTAAAGTGGAGACTGCCCAAAGAATTTTCTCACTCCAATAATTGCTTCACCACAGGCGGTATGTCCATCGGACACCCGTAGCCCTAGATACAGGCTAAAAGGTGTAAACGACCATAGGGGGTCCGAGTCCGGTCCGACCCAATTGGACTGACCCAGCCTAACTCGGTCTGAACCGGGGTCTGACCCGGACCGCGAGTCCGACCCGGTCTGTGGATGTGACCCGAGCCGAGGGTACATCCCGGCCTGAAGAGACGGCCCGACTAGGGGCGGTCAGGCCGAGGGCGGCCCTACCGAGGGCGACCCTACCGAGGGCGGCCCTGCCGAGGGCGGCCCCGCCGAAGTTGGCCTGCTCGTGGGCGGCCCAGCTGGCCACGTGAGGGAGGGGGTGTCATGCCCCTCCCCAGTTTTTCAAACAAAACCGGCACGCTATGCTGGTTCAGGGGCCGCGAGACCCGACTGGTCCCGCTCATCTGTCTCCATGGTGGTCGGCTCGGCCGGCCACCACCGCTCCTCCACCACGGCACGACGGCACCGCGGTCCTCCTACTCCCTGCGCGGTGCGACGGCACCCTTCCTCCCCCGTCATGGACTGACCTAGCCACGACCTTCAACTCCACTGCACAGTGTGATGACGTCGTGCCTCCACCATGCGGCCTGCGGCTCCTCCGTGTGGCACGACGGTGCCACGCCTTTTTCGGGTGGCCTTACGCTTCTGCTTTTCTCGCGGTCGGCCCATCGACGGCCGCCAATGCTCCATCGCGCTTCTCTCTTCTGGTGGTTTCGTTATGCCACCGCCATCGTCAACCAATCAAGAACCAACAAAGGGACTTCGGGCATGTTTGTTCGGCCCGCGCCCTCTGCCTTAGGTGATAACAATTGGCCAAAAAATAACTATTGTTGAACGATGAATAACAAGCAAATAATTGAACTCAAACCCCTACCTCATATTTTTCGTTGAACATTGACGAGTTGCAGAAGAGGCAGCATCAATTAATTGATGCCGGGAGGAGATGACGTCGTCATTGGTGACGTTCTTCGTGGGCGGTCTCTTCCCTCCTTTATTCTGGTAGGAGAAGGAAGAAGACGTCCAACCAAGAAGTCGAAGAATGGAGGATGTCGTCGGCGTTCTTCATGTTCTTCTCTGGAAAGAAGAGGCATTCTTCATGGGTGATGGTTCTTCGTTGGAGAGGATAATTCTACAAGGATTCTCCCGTGTTTCCACCAAAGTAAACTAATCCAAAATAATAGAGGAAGTTCTCTATTACTTTTATGGCACCACAACACAAGATTTGTCATTAATTAAATGTGACAACTCAATTAATTTAATGCAGAGGAATGGATTCAAAATTCAAAACAATGGAGGTGGAGAGTCTTAGTTAATGAAGAGGGGTTTGGCACCATTATGAGGGTAGATCAAGAGTGTTCTCCATTAGTGGGAAACTCAAGGGGTTAAAGGGTGTTTAAGGGAGGTTTGAGCTTATGTGGGCCCCAACACATAATATCTACCCATGGGAGGTTATGCGTGGGTGGGACCCACCTCCAACTTCCCCATGGAAGATTAAACCACCACTCAAATAAAAATATGCTGGAGATATTTTTATTTAATTTATTTAAAAACTCCAAAAATTAACTTCCAATGTCGATAAAACGCAACTGCGGTGAAGGTCTCCTTATGTGAATATCTGTGCTGCGAGTTCAACGGTACCCTAAGATTTCAATTCTGATCCCCGGTTAAAAATATATAAAATCTTGTATGTACTTTTACTAAATGTACCTGAAAAAAACATTAGAAATTGATTCGAGGCACACCGGGCCTCGGAATCAGGAGCTGTTAGAAACTACAAACTCGTAAAATTCCCATGTATTTAAAAACAATTACATGGAAATTCCGAGTCTTTACATGGAGTAATTGTGAGTTTTTCTTCTATTTAATTGGTTGAGACTTTGATAATTCCACATGAATGGATATTTGATTACTACTCAGGATTGGTTCCCTCCACTAGTGAGTTATTCAACTATGAAGATGACTTTGCTGAACTGAAAGGTAATGGGATCCCTATGAAAGTAATTACTACTGAAATGTAAGGAGAAGAAAGATTCTTGTTTAAGTTTGATCATCATTTATTCAGTGCCATGATATGGGACATTGCTACCATGAAGTATCAGAATGTATTTTTTTATATCTATTGAAGCATGGACAGAAGGTAAATTTGTGTAGATTATTAATAATTCAATTAGAGGATAAGAAAAATCTCATCTCCAAGTCCAATTCCTTATTTCATTCCAAATTGATATCCATAATGTTGAAAGTAAAAGGAGTTGCTGGAAATAAGGAGTAAATAGTTGTTGTGAGAGATAATTTCTACATCACCAAGATCATTTTTAAGTTTATGAAGATAAACTGGAACCCTTGGAAAAGAATATGGGTAAATGAAAAGGATAGTATATATGATCAATTAAACCCAATTACTAATCCTACTAGGCCTAAGGATAATAGAGACCCTGCTCTGAAGCCTAATGTAGTGGATCCTGTATACTTAGATGACGAAGATGGGGTTGTTGTTATGCAATTCAGAGAGGATTCTCATATATATGATAGGAGTGGTCCTAACCATCCTCAGACCAATATTGTATCTTTTGGTGAGCCTAGCCAACCAAAAAGACTAAATAGAAGAGAGAATGTCCTAAGGGACATTGGTGATGATGAAACCAGTGAAGAAAAAGGAGATCAAAATGTCTTAAGGGACATTAGTAAACCTTAGAGGAGTAAGATGACACTGAATCTAGTCATGATGACTTTAAGACAAGTTGTAGGTGAAAGTGAATAGGAATGTCTATGTCTTAGTCCTCTTAAGGACTTAAAAAATGGTAGAAAGTGTGAATTAAGATGTTAATGATTTGATGGAAGCTGGAATTGCAATGGCAGTAGTTGAAGATTCTATAGATGAAGTGGTAGTGGACTCTCCTGTTGATATTTTTTACCAAAGAGGTATAGCTAAGATAGATGTAGTTGTTTAGGAAAATGATCCACGTTAGTTTAGGAACTTATTTCCACAGGTTCAGTTGTTATTGCTCATAGAATAGAGGATTGGTTAGAAGACCCCGGATTTGTGGTCCTAGGATTAGATTGTAGAGACTTTGATGATGACCTTACTATTAGATGTCCACCAATTATTTCAGTTACAGAGACTAACATTGTGCATCAAGTAGTAATTTTACCTCGAGACTATGTGAAGAAGAATGATTTGGAATATTTGAAGTTAGATTCAAAAAGACATTTTGATGAGAAATATGTTGAGATAGAGAAAATTGTGGCCCTAAATCAAGAAGTTATAGAATCTTCCTTGGAGAAAAGTATTTCTACCTCTAACTCAAATCTTCAAATGAAGTGAAGGATTGTCATAATCAGATCAGAACCTTAGAAGAATCTATGGAATCTATGAAGAAGTCAATTTCCGGATTATATTCCTATATGGATTCAATGGTGCAAGTGGATAGAGAACAAAGATGTGCTAAAGGTGTGTTTCAGCAGATGGTCACTGTGTTTGAGGACTTTTAGAAGTCTATGGAGACACATGTGAGTGGCAAAGATGATGATGTGAAAAGGTTGATCAGTGGGCTGCCAAAATCATTTAAAGAGATAGTGGCTTTCACATTGGCACATCTTAGTGCATCTGTTTCCTCTTCAGCCTCTCCTCTAGTTCATCTAGAAGCCTTCTGGTCAGTTTTTATAGAATAAGTGGAGAAGTTCTTCATTACAAGTACCTCAGACCCTCAGTCAATGACTCAGGTCATTTCCACTACTAAGAAAAATCATAAGCTTTTGGGAGATTATCTAAGGGAAGCTGCTTAAGATCAGAAGTCCATCAAGGAGCATGTTGATTTCTATTTAAAAAGGTTGTACACTAAGAATCTCATGTATGGTCACATTAAGCTACTATTTGAGAACTTGAGGATCCCACCTGTCACATAGGAGTTTAAGGATCATGTTAGCAAGCTTAGAGAGCTGACTCATGACATAGAGAGATTCATGGAGAATAAGGATGACTTTATCACATACATGGAAATAGGAGGAAGCATTATTATGGATTTCATAAATCTTCATTTACCTTTCCTCCATGTGGACTGCACTCCCATCATTGTTTCTCCAGTCTTACCTTCTTCTTCGGCAGCTTTAGGAACTACTAGTACTCCACCAATGATGACTTCTGCACAGGCCATCTGAAGCTAGACCCCTATGATTCCTCAAGGATCTACTCACTATAGGTCTGCTGATGCCTCTGTATCAGCTCTTCAAACCCTACTGACTGCCATACCTAGTCTTATCCCTCCATCTTCAGACCCTTAATCCTCATCTTTAAAATCCAAATCTCCCTTGGACATTTTTTATCTGGATTGATTATGGGATGTATTAGTTGATAGGGATCTTTTATACAGTTTTTTTATCTTGTATTATTGCTTCATTAATAATAAAATCCTCTTTTTTAACTTTTTATCATACATTATTTTTTTTAATGTAACACACCAAGCTTCTACGGTACACTTCTCTTTGAATAATGTGATAGCGTGTGTGGTACGCAACACCGAGTTCTAACACACCATAACCAATCAAAATAGCCGTTATGAATAGTAATACCTAATTTTTGAAATTATATATATTTTATATTTCAAAAATAACTTCATTTTTGGATTCGGAATATCGAATTTAGCCTAAGGTGAAATTTTGGTACTTTTCAGATAACTTTAATATTTTGATGAATAGTGAGAATTACTAAATTTTGATTAAAAACAACTTTTTTAATCGAAATAATTTATATTGATAAATTATGAATTTTAGTGGTTTTAAAGTATATTTAGAATATATTTTTACCCTTTAATACAATATTGGTCGTTGGACATAATTTCACAATTAAACTGAACATAAAAAAGTATCAATCTTTTTATAGTTAATATATATTAAAAACATGCTTTTTGTTTTGACAGCGGGAATTTATATTAAATTAATTTCTTCCACTTCTGTGTGTTGAATTTGGAAAAATATATTCCATATTTGGAATCATGATGTTCAAATTGTGTAAATAGGTAACTTTTATTTTTAGACATTTTGAATAATTTCTTTGGTAAATATTTTATTTAACATGGTTAAGGGTAAATCCGTTAAATAAGGGTTAAAAATAATATTATAATAATACTAAATTACACTAAAACGTGTCCTAACTTTATTGGTGGATACATGTCTGACCATGGTCATATTTGGGACGATTTTGGGACCCCATGGAGCCAATTGTAAGTGATAGGGACACTTTATTTTAATTAAGTTAAAATGAATACAAAAATGACACAAGCATATATCTTTTAGAACACCAATTTTTACATAGGGTTATATATGTTGGATTTTAGATTGTAAATATTAATTAGAAATATAAAAAGCTTTACTAGATAAGTATATTTTATTTATAATTTTTAGACATTAAATAATGTAATTTATTTATGACACAATGATGATGCAGTAATTACCATAATAGTGAAAAAATAAAATAATTGATATTATAAAAACCAAGATAAATATAATTTGATACTTTTAATGAATTAAACTAATTTTATAGGTTAATATGACATGTTAGTAATGATTTAATTATCTTTATTTGAAGTAATAATTCTGTTATGAGTTTTACAAAAATCAACTATTTAATAGTGTCAAAATTGACATAAAAGACTTTTTAAAACAAATATTATATTATTAATTGATATTAAATTCCTAAAAATCTAAGGATAGGCCAAGATACTTATATCATGATATTTGTATCATTAATGGACCACTTGGGGGTCTCTTGGATGTATATGTTATGTTTATTAACCATATATTATAAAAATACAAAGAGACATTGTAAAAGTGAAACTAATTAGGTAAGAGTTAATACTTAAAGATAAGGTTAATATAGTAACCCAAACCTGTATAAATTATATTGGTTGAGTTTTTTTTGACCTATCCCTACCTTATACTTTAAATAATCAACTTTGGATCCATTAGAAACTGAATATGATTTTATTATAAATTAATATTTCTAGCTTTTCCAAAGGTGCCCCTCACCCCTCTTATAAAAGGGCACTCTCCCTTCTCATTAACTCACACCTTCAAAGCCTTTTGGTTCGGCCAAAATCTTCCCAAATACTCTCTCAACTTCCATCACTTCATCATAGTGGCCTTCCTTTAGTCAAAAAGCCAGCCTAAGAGCCCTTTTGATCAAATCAAAAGGAAGAACCCGAAGAAGAGGTAATGATTTCACCACCCTTTTCCAAGTTCCTTTCTTCTTCCACTTCTTCCTTCTTTGTTATTACCATTCTAAAATAATAACTCCAGTATATTATATATACTGTGATGTTATTATATGGTAAAACCATATTCAGTATTCTATCCATCCTTTGAATAACATGTCATCATACGTGCGTACTTACAGCTTACCGTCTCCACATCGTGGTGTAATTGTTATTCAATAAATTATTATTTGGATGGGTATAATAATGATGTGTAACTCATTTAAATAATAAATATAACATGATAATGATTCTGTATATATGATATACCACCCAATTATATATTATTTTAATATTAAAAGAATGATATTGTCGCTCGTGCGTACGTACGGACTACCGTCTCCACAAACTCGATGAGATTCATTCTCCATCTTATCCATTCATGCATAATTCTTATTTGATGATTAATAATAGTATCTAAAGACTTTATATCATTCTAGATATGATTAATATACATCCTATCCATGACAAACATATCTTACGTAACAAAATTTATAAAAGAAAACGAGTAAGTTAACACCCAAAACAACGATAATACTAAGATATTATTAACAAATCAATGTTAAAAAATCATATATGATATCATATTAATGTATATTATTATTTTATAATTTCATAACAATTATTTCACCATTATTCAGGAGGTTAACCTACCCCAACCAAGTAAAAGTACAAGGTAAGGGGTTTTCCCCTCACTCCTTATTCCCGTGAGATTCATGCCATATTACCACTATTACCTTTTGTGTGGTGTATATATTACCCATAATTGTATTCTTTGTGTAATAAACTTTAATTTATGTGTATTTACTTATTCATTGTATTATACCTCTTTCATGGGGTGTATGTTTCGTGAGTTACCAAATTGGTAAGGGTTATTTCACAATCTCTTCATTATCCGAGGTTGTTTATACGTAATAATCTACTGGGATCTCTTTATCATCCACATCCATGTTTCGTAAAAATGTATTTCAAAACATTTTTACTATTTACAAGAATATGGGTTAAAGTCATTTATACCCTTGTTTGGATTTTTATAATATTTTTATAAAGTAATCTTTCTATCATTTTCTAAACAAGGTGCTTTTTAACCTTTTCGAAATAATTAAGGTAAGAACGTTTTTTTAACTTATACGGCGGGTGTGGCTATTTTCCACCGTTATAAATTCTTTGAAGATTACCTTACAATCTTATAAGAATTTTTTGAAAGAAAATGTTTTATTTTTGAAATATATGACTCTTAAATGATTTCAAAATAAAAATAGATATTTCTCTAAAAAGAGTTTTCATTTCACCTATGTCAACATCATTTGATGGAATTTACGCTTATTTGAAGTTGATTTATTATGAAACAAAACTTATATATTGTGTTGAAGGTTTTGTGATATTTTTTACTGTGTATGTGTTATTTTTATACCATTCATGGTTTATGGATGAAGTATTTACATTTTTTATGCTAGTTTTAATACGAATGTTTATGTTATGTTTAAACCTTTTCATATGGGAATGCATTGGACTTAATATGTGATGGGTGGAGCCCGCTATAGCTCCTTGATGCATAGGTAGGTCTCATGAGACAGACTAGTGTCTTGGCACAAGGCCTTGGCAAAATCTTATTTGTAGTCTTGGCACGAGGCCTTGGCTATGTGGTTATGATAGTCTGGCATTATGCATTCCATCATTATGAAAGTGGTTATTGATATTGCATGTGATTATTCGTTAGTAAAATATCCATGTGAATAGGTAAATGGAATTATTTCATTTTATTTTTGCCATACTATGTTGAAGTTCAAGTTTAAAAGGATTTTTTTAGTTATACACTGCCTTAAATGTTTATTATTATTTATGAAAGTTTCCGCTATATTGTTATCCTTACTGGGCATTTGACATCACCACTTTTCTATGTTTTATTTTTCCCAAGATGTGAAGAAGTAAATTATGAATGACCTTCAGGGATATTATGAGGGTATAATAGTGTGGATTATGGAGATAATATGTTGTTTTAGTAGTTTTTCACTTTATGATGTAATATAAAACTTTATGAATATATCTAGTCTTTCCAAGGCTACTAAACCAATCGGTCATTCGAGATTTTATCTTTGTTATGATAATGCCAATGTTATGTAATAATGCACTGACTCTGGGTAACTAGGGGAGGGGCATTACAGTTGGTATCAGAGGAAGTTTAGTACAAACCTTGGAAGCTAGATTTAGATAAACTCTGATTAGAGCACGTAGACCAAAGATGAAATTTGAGGATTAGTATAGAAGAACATACTAGAATTTTGGTATTGTAGATATTTTGTGAGTTTTCCGAGCAATACATCCCTATTTGGATACGAGCAGGTAGAGGTGGCTCTGGCACAGATATACCTAGGGGTAAAACCTGAAAACACCGCTTTGAGCTAGACTCGAACGGGAACTGGTGCACGACAACGGGCCATGCTGCACTCTTGGTTACGACACTCCTGGGGTATATGCATAGGATAACTCTCATTTTCCTTATAAATCGTCATGAATGGTTTATGAGTATATACATCCTCAAGGAGAACATTTTTATGATTACGTATTATATACATAAATATTTCAATTTATGTTAAGTGTTTTATAAGTATGGAATTATGTATTTTTATTCTTAGACTGATCTAGTTAATTCCATTGTTTAGAAATGGCGCCTAGTGGAAGAAATGGAAATCGTATCAATGCACACACTCCATGTAGGGATTTCCCTCTTGCTCTAGATAATTATAGTGGAGCTGGTGATGCAACTGGCGCCGATTAGCTAATCACCATACCGGGACAACTCACTCAGGTTATGAATAATAACCTTACCCGTATACAGCACCCTGATCCGTAGTGTGGAGAATTAATGTTAGATCGATTCATGAGGAAACAACCACCAACGTTCAATGGGAGTACAAATCCCTTAGTAGCTGAGCAAAGCTTAAATTCCCTAGAGAAAATATTTCAGGATTTGGGGAGTAGTGAAAGAGAAGAAGATATCATGGTAGTTTACCGCCTCACTGGAGATGTTGATCAATGGTTTTCATTGATTCAAAACATGAATGAAGATAATGAGGTATCAAATATGGAATGTAGGGAGTTCAAAGATCTGTTTTTAGAAAAATACTTTCCTTGTGACCATCGATCAGATATGGAAAGACAATTTCTGAGTATGAGACAAAATTAGGATAAGAATGTCACAAAGTATGAGGCTAACTTTACAAGGTTAGAAAGGTATGATGGAGATTATATACATGACCCAAGAAGTAAGATCGATCGTTTCTTTGATGGGTTAAAACCATTTCTCCGTCGAGCAGTAGTCTCACAATACTTCTCGTCGTACAAAGACATTGTCTCATGTTCTATCAAGACAGAAAAAAAAATCTCTATGTCTTATGACATTAAAGCGAAGCAAGAGAAGAAGAGATCTGCTGATCAATCTGGGAATGGAAATAAGGGTAATAAGGGAATGGTTAAATATCTATCCTGTGGTAAATGTGGGAAGAAACACCACGGTACTTTCTTAAAGGGAATGGGTGTCTGTTACAAGTGTGGTGAAAAAGGCCACCAAGCTCGTGATTGCAAAGGGAAGAAGGAAGCTACCAGTGTTCAGTGCTACAATTGCAGGGAGATGGGACATTATGCAAATGAACGTCCTAATCGTCAGGGGAACTTACCTCAGAAAAGGCCAAGGGATCAAGGACAAGCTTTTGTTATCACTACTGTTGAGGTAGAAGCTCCGAAAGACGTAGAGGCAGGTAATTTAATGGTTTCCTCAAGTTTAGCAATTGCATTATTTTATTCTGGATCATCACATTGTTTCATAACTTCCCAATTTTCTAAGAAAATTAGATATTTCCAATTTGATTTAACAAGTTAGTTGTCAGTTAAAACTCCTAAGGGTAGTATCATTGCAACAAATTTTTGTGAATTAGTCCCCATTAGAGCACATAAATGTTCTTTATCTGCTGATCTCATCGTCATACCTATGATTGAGTTTGATATAATCCTTGGCATGGATTGGATTTAAGACTATGATGGGAATATTTGTTGTAAGAAGAATGAGGTTATGATTTTTGATGATGATGATAAGGAACACCTTATCTTTAGAGCAGAATCATCACCACCTAATTATTATCTAGATCCACCCCCAGTAGCTCAACTAAATTAGATTATTGGGGAGGAAGAGAAAGAAATGATTTTGTGCGAGGAAAGAAATGTTCAAATAGAGGATTTACCTATTGTGAAAGAATATGTAGATGTATTTCTGGAAGATTTACCTAGACATCCTCAAGAACGAGAATTTGAGTTTTCCATTGATTTAATTCCTGGATCAAGGCGTATATCAAAGACCCCTTATAGAATAGCCACTGTAGAATTAGTTGAACTAAAGAAACAACTAGAGTAATTGATTAATAAGGGATTTATTCACCCTAGTGTTTCTCCATGGGGAGCCCCTGTTCTTTTTGTTAAAAAGAAAGATGGATCTATGAGGTTATGTATCGACTATAGGAAGATCAATGCTATAACAATAAAGTACAAGTATCCCCTACCTCGCATTGATGATTTATTTGACCAACTGCATGGAGCTCAATACTTTTCCAAAGATTGACCTACGATCTGGATACCATCAGTTGTGTGTAAAGAAGGAAGACATTCCCAAGATAGCATTTCGAACTAGGTACGGGCATTGCAAGTTTACTGTAATGCCTTTTCGATTGACTAATTCACCCTCTATATTCATGGATATGATGAATAGAGTTTTCAAGGAGTATCTCGATGAATTTGTGGTGGTATTTATTGGTGATATCTTGGTATACTCCAAAATCTACAAAGATCATGAAAATCACCTGCGCATTATCCTGAAGACTCTAAGAAGACATGAATTATATGGGAAGTTTAGCAAGTGTGAATTCTGGCATCAGAAGATTTCTTTACTTGGACATATTGTCTCTAAAGATGGAATCTCTGTTGATCCTTCTATGACCAAGGCAATCCAAGAATTTCCAGCACCTACGAGTATAACTGAGGCACACAGTTTTATTGGTTTGGAAGGTTATTATCGAAATTTCGTCCAGAATTTTTCCCGATTGGCTAACCCATTAACGAAGCTCACACGCAAAGTGGTTAAATTTGTTTGGACAAAAGAGTGTGAAGAATGTTTCGAAGAACTGAAGATAAGATTAGTTAATGATCTTATATTGACTCTACCATCAGGGAATTATGGGTTCGTTATTTATAGTGAAGCATTGAAGAAAGGACTTGGTTGTGTCCTTATGCAGAATGATAGGGTTATTGCCTATGCATCACGACAGTTGAAAATTCATGAGAAAAACTATCCTACTCATGATCTCGAGTTAGCATATGTGATCTTTTCTTTGAAGATATAAAGGAACTACCTCTATGGTGAAAACCGTGAGATTTATACTGATCACAAGAGTTTGAAGTATATTTTCTCACAAAAAAAATCAACATGAGGCAAAAAAGATGGCTTGAATTACTCAAGGATTATGATTGTACGCTACACTACCACCCGGGGAAAGAAAACAAGGTGGAAGATGATTTGAGCAGAAAATATCATGGAGTTTTAAACAATATGAGAATTGAAAGGGATCCAATTTTCATGGATCTAGTGAAGATGGACATGGGAATAACCAGGGAAGTTGAGACATCAATTCTTTTTCAATTGGTTTCCAAACCATCTTTACAAGAAAGGATTAAGAGTTCTCAGACCGATGATGAAGAATTTCAAAAGAAGATTAAAGCTGTGAATGATGGGAGATTGAGAGACTTTGTGTATGAAGAAGGAATTTTGAAATTCGGGAAGAGGCTTTGTGTTCCAGATATACCTGATCTAAAAAGGGAATTGTTGGATGATGCTTATAGTTCCAATTTCTCTATACACCCTGGGAGCACCAAAATGCATAGAGATTTGAAGGAACATTTTTTGTGGGACAATATGAAGAGGGAGATTGCTGATTTTGTGTCAAGATGTATGGTTTGTCAACAAGTGAAAGCTGGAAGGCAACACCCTGGAGGATTCATGCAACCTCTTCCCATACCGGAGTGGAAATGAGACAATATTACGATGGACTTTGTCATGGGGCTACCAAAGACTCCTAGAAGGAAGGATGCAATATGGGTCATTGTTGATCGTCTTACCAAGTTAGCACATTTTCTTTCTATAAGAGAAGATCTACCACTGGAATGTCCAGAAAGACTATATATTAATGAAGTTGTGAGACTTCATGGAGTACCCCTATCGATTGTTTCAGATTGTGATCCCTGTTTTACTTCAAGATTCTGGAAAAGCCTTCAGAAATTCCTAGATAATGAACTTCATTTGAGCACTGCCTACCACCCTCAGACAGATGGACAATCAGAACGAACTATTCAAACCTTAGAAAACATGTTGAGATCTTTCTCACTTGATTTTCAGGGTATGTGGGATCAATATTTACCTCTGGTAGAATTTTCCTATAAAAATAGCTTCCATTCGAGTATTCATATGGTACCATATGAAGCATTATATGGAAAGAGATGTCGCACACCAACCTGTTGGGATGACGTTGGTGAAAGAAAACTTGTAGGCCCAGAACTGGTAGAGGAAACAATGGAAAAGGTGAAGGTAATCCAAAATCACATCAAATCAGCTCAAAGTAGGCAGAAGAGCTATGTCGATAATCGAAGGAAGGATTTGAAATTTCAAGTTAGTGATCATTTTTTCATGAAGGTATCTCCATGGAAGGGAGTCATATGTTTGGGTAAGAAAGGTAAATTGAGTCCCAGGTACATCGGACCTTTCAAAATTCTAGAACGAATTGGGGCTATAGCTTACCAATTGGCAATGTCGCCAAGTCTCTCCAAAGTTCATGATGTGTTCCACGTATCTCTATTGAGGAAATACATGCCTAACCCAACGCATGTACACACCTATGAGAAATTAGAACTAGAACCCGATCTGTCTTATTGCAAAGATCCCGTCAAGATTCTTGATACGAGAGAAAAAGTACTGAGAAACCGGACGACGCGTCTGGTAAATGTTTTGTGGAGAAACCATAAGATGGAAGAGGCAACGTGGGAACCCGAGGAACTTATGATGAAGAACAACCTGAGTCTTTTCATGCGGTAGTATTCTAGAAATTTCTAGGATGAAATTATTTGAAGGAGGGGAGAATATAACACCCCAAACTTCTACGGTACGCTTCTCTTTGAATAATGTGATAGCGTCTGTGGTACGCAACACCGAGTTCTAACACACCAAAACCAATCAAACTAGCCATTATGAATAGTAATACCTACTTTTTGAAATTATATATATTTTATATTTCAAAATGGACTTCATTTTTGGATTAGAAATATCGAATTTATCCAAAGTTAAAAATTTTGGTACTTTTTGGATAACTTTAATATTTTGATGAATAGTGAAAATTACTAAATTTTAATTAAAAACAACGTTTTTAATCAAAATAATTTATATTGATAAATTATTAATTTGAGTGGTTTTAAAGTATATTTAGAATATATTTTTACCATTTAATATAATTTTGGTAATTGGAAATAATTTCACAATTAAACCAAACATAAACAAGTATCAATCTTTTGATAGTTATTATATCTTAAAATCACGCTTTTTGTTTTGACAGCGGGAATTAATTTTAAATTAATTTCTTCCACTTCTGTGTTTTGAATTTGGAAAAATGGATTCCATATTTGGAATTAAGATGTTCAAATTGTGTAAATAGGTAACTTTTATTTTTATACATTTTGAATAATTACTTCGGTAAATATTTTATTTACAATGGTTAAGGGTAAATCCAGTAAATAAGGGTAAAAAATAATATTATAATAATACTAAATTATCCTAAAACGTGTCCTAACCTTATTTGTGGATACATGTTCGACCATGGGCATCTTGAGATCTATTTTGGGACTCCATGGAGCCACTTGTAATTGATAGGGACACTTTATTTTAATTAAGTTAAAATGAATACAAAAATGACACAAGCATATATCTTTTAGAAAAACACTTTTTATGTAGGGTTATATATGTTGGATTTTAAATTGTAAATATTAATTAGAATTCTAAAGAGGTATAATACATAATGATATTTTATTTATAATTTTTAAACATTAAATAATTTAATTTATTTATGACACAATGATGATGCAGTAATTACCATAATAGTGAAAAATTAAAATAATTGATATTATAAATACCCAAATAAATATAATTTGAGACTTTTAATGAATTACACTAATTTTATAGCTTCATATGACATGTTAGTAATAATATAATTAACTTTTTTCTAAGTAATAATTCTGTTATGAGTTTTACAAAAATCAACTATTGAATAGTGTCAAAATTGACATAAAAGTATTTTTAAAATAAATATTATATTATTAATTGATATTAAATTTCTTGAAAATCTAAGGATCGACCAAGAGAATTATATAATGATATTTGTATCATTAATGGACCACTTGGGGGTCTCTTGGATGTATATTCTATGTTTATTAACCATGTATTATAAAAATAAAAAGAGACATTGTAAAAGTGAAACTAATTAACTAAGAGTTAATACTTAAAGATAAGGTTAATATAGTAACCCAAACCTATCTAAATTATATTGTTTGAGTGTTTTTAGACCTATCCCCACCTTAAACATTATATAATCAACTTTAGAGCCATTAGAAACCGAATATGAATTTATTATAAATTAATATTTATAGCTTTTCCAAAGGTGCCCCTCACCCCTCTTATAAAAGGGAACTCTCCCTTCTCATTAACTCACACCTTAAAAGCCTTTTGGTTCGGCCAACCTCTGCCCAAATACTCTCTAAATTTCCCTCACTTTATCCTAGAGTCATTCCTTTAGTCATAAATCCATCCTAAGATATCTTTTGATCAAATCAAAAGGAAGAACCCGAAGAAGAGGTAATGATTTCACCACCCTTTTCCAAGTTCCTTTCTTCTTCCACTTCTTCCTTCTTTGTTATTACCATTCTAAAATAATAACACCAGTATATTATATATATTGTGATGTTATTATATGTTAAAACCATATTCAGTATTCTATCCATCATTTGAATAACATGTCACCATACGTGCGTACGTACAACTTACCGTCTCCACATCGTGGTGTAATTGTTATTCAATAAATTATTATTTGGATGGGTATAATAATGATGTGTAACTCATGTAAATAAAAAATATAACATGATAATGATTCTTTATATATGATATACCACCCAATTATATATTATTTTAATATCAAAAGAATGATATTGTCGCTCGTGCGTACGTACGAACTACAGTCTCTATGAACGCGATGAGATTCATTCTCCATCTTATTCATTCAAGTATAATTCTCATTTGATGATTAATAATAGTATCTAAGTACATGATATCATTATGGATATTATTAAGATACATCCTATCCATGAAAAACATAGCTTATGTAACAAAACATATAATATAAAACGAGTAAGTTAACACCTGAAACAACGATAATACTAAGATATTATTAACAAATCAATATTAAAAGATCATATATGATATCATATTAATGTATATGATTCTTTTATAATTTCATAACAATTATTTCACTATTATACATGAGGTTAAACTACCCCAACCAAGGAAAATTACAAGGTAAGGGGTTTTCATCTCACTCCTTATTCCCGTGAGATTCATGCCATATTACCACTATTAACTTTTGTGTGGTATATGTACTACCCATAATTGTATTATTTGTGTAATAAACTTTAATTTATGTGTATTTAAATATTCATTGTATTATACCTATTTCATGGGGTGTATGTTTCTTAAGTTACCAAATTGGTAAGGGTTATTTCACAATCTCTTCAATATCCGAGGTTGTTTATACGTAATAATCTACTGGGATCTCTTTATCATCCACATCCATATTTCTTAAAAATGTATTTCAAAACATTTTTTCTATTTACAAGAATATGGGTTAAAGTCATTTATACCCTTGTTTGACTTTTTATAAGACGTTTATAAAGGAATCTTTCTATCATTTTCCAAACAAGGTTCTTTTTAACCTTTTCGACAGAATTAAGGTAAGAATGTTTTTTTAACTTAAACGGAGGGTGTGGCTATTTTCCGCCATTATAAAATATTTAAATCTTTCCTTACAATCTTATATGAATATTTTCAAAGAAAATGTTTTATTTTTGAAATATATGACTCTTAAATGATTTCAATATAAAAAGATATATTTCTCTAAAAAAAGTTTTCATTTCATCTATGTCAACATCCTTTGATGGATTTTATGCTTATTTGAGGTTGATTTATTATGAAACATAACTTCTATATTGTGTTGAAGGTTTTGTGATATGTTTGACTGTGGATGTGTTATTTTTATACCATTAAGGGTTTATGGATGATGTATTTACATTTCGTATGCTAGTTTTAATATGAATGTTTATGTTATGTTTAAACCTTTTCATATGGGAATGCATTGGACTTAATATGTGACGGGTGGAGCCCGCTATAGCTCCTCGATGCATCGGTATGTCTCATGAGACAAAATAGTATCTTGCCACAAGGCCTTGGAAATATATTATTTGTATTCTTAGCATGAGGCCTTCGCTATGTGGTTACGATAGTCTGGCACTATGCATTCCATAATTATGAAAGTGGTTAATGATATTGCATGTGATTATTCAATTAGTAGAATATCCATGTGAATAAGTAAATGGAATTATTTCATTTTATTTTTTCCATACTATGTTGAAGTTCAAGTTTAAAAGGCTATTGTTTTAGTTATACACTGCCTTAAATATTTATTCTTATTTATGAAATTTTCCGCTATTTTGTTATCCTTACTGGGCATTTGAGCTCACCACTTTTCTATGTTTTATTTTTCCCAGGATGCGAAAAAGTAAATTATGAATGACCTGCAGGGATATTATTAGGGGATAATAGTGTTGATTATGGAGACAATATGTTGTTTTATTATTTTTTTCACTTCATGATGTAATGTAAAACTTTATGAATATATCTAGTGTTTCCAAGGCTACTAAACCAATCGGTATTTCGAGATTTGATCTTTATTGTGATCATGCCAACGTTATGTAATAAAGCACTGAATCTGGGTAACTGGGGTCGGGGCGTTACATTTAATCATAAAGGGGGAGAATTTTTACGTTGCCTGAATCTTTTCATGTATATCCTATCTATTTTCGGGAGAAGTCTTATGTTTCCCAAAGTTACCCAAAGGGGGAGAAGTTTTTAATTTACCTAGAATTTATTCACATATACTCTATTTTTATTCTCCATCTTAACCATGGTTTAGATTTAATTATACAAAACCTTGAAGATATTAGAAAATTCTCCTAACCCAAATTGAGAAAATACTAACATAATTTGTGATTATCAAAACGGGGGAGATTGTTGGACTCATATGTTTTGATAATCCCAAATCATGTTTCATTTATGTGATAACCTTGTTTTTACTATAGAATAATAATGTTTCATTAATGTGATAATCATGTTCCTATGATACCTATGTATCTTTAATCTCATTGTACTATTGTTTAAGATTACGATGAAAATGTCATTGATGCAGAGGTCATCAATGAAATGGTCACCAATGCAAAGGTCACCAATGAAAGGTAAATGATGCAAAGGTCACCAATGTAAAGGTCACTAATTCCAAGTTCACCGATGAAAAGTTTGCCTATGGAAAGGTCACCGATGAAAAGGTCACCAAGGCAAAGGTCACTAATGCAAAGCTCACTGATGCAAAGGTCACCGATACAAAGGTCACCGATGCAAGGTTACCAAAGAAAGCTACCATTGAGAAGGTCACTGGTGCAAGGATACTACTGTAGGAAACAGATGAACACTACTATTGAATCTTACCGTTGTGATGGATACCATTACCAGTCTACTGATGCTTACCCTTCCATATTTTTTCAAATTCTTCAGATTATTCTAATGGACATATTTTGTAAATTTAATGCATCTGACATTAATTAATATTGATTGTAGACATATCAAGAAATTGTATCAGAGGACAGTACGAGGTACAAGGAGGATCGCACATGGTTTACTTATTCCTATTTTTTAACCAAAAATATAAAAAAATAAGATAGAGGAATAAACTTGGAGAGATAGAATAAGAAGTGAGAAATAATAGAGGAATGCATGATAAAGAACTTACTTGCTAGATCAAATAGAACAAGGAAGAACTATCCATCCCTGAAACTGTGAACCCAAGGGTCTCAAGATGATCATTTAGTGAGAACAATTTCAAGGCTACCTTATTTGATTCATCAACTCTTGATCAATACAAGAAGTAGAATACTCTGTTCCTGGAAGCTATACCCTGGAGCTGCGACACTCTGTTTTGAGGACAACTTTCAAGGAAAGAATAAAACTTCAATTTATTCACTCCAATGAGTCAAGGGATGAACTTCTAACACATAGAGCTTTCTAAACTCAATCTCCTAAAATTAGCTCTATTGTGTTCTTTTATTTTACATTTCTGAGACGTGGGTTTTTTTCTGTTACACACAATGTCTCATGTGCTTGAACTAGAGGATACTGAAAATTCTCACATCAAACTTCTCTTACATTTTGTTTCCCATGTATAAATATGGAAGAGACTATGTGTGGTCTGTATTGTTTTTTTAATAAATAAATATTGTAGAATGTGTGAACCCTGGATAGTTTGTGAGAACTATTATAAATTCAGATACAGGTTGTGTATCATGTTTATCATTTATATAAACTACTTGGTGACAGGTGATCACCAAGTGGAGAGGAGTAAGTCTCAGATTGAGACAGAACCTCTTGTTTAACTCCATTATGCACTATATTTTTTGTGATACTCTGTTTGGTCCATTTTTGGCTGCATATAATAGCTAAAATAGAAAACTATTTTTTAATGTCTTTGATAGTTAGTTTTGGTTAGTTTGTGTTTGTGTTTAATTCAATAAACTTGTTTCAAAAGTTGAAGAATTTTTTTAATATAATTCAACTGAGGACTAATAACTCTTTGGGAAACATGTTGACCAAATAATCATTCATATCTCTACTACCTTAATTAACTAGGCCGTTTCAAAATTGGGGGTTCTTTATTATAATGTTTTAATAGAAATTTTAAGTAGGAACTCAATTCACCCCCCCCCCCTCTAGAGATTCCACTTCGACCAACACATATGTTGTTTTTAATATTAATTTTTATGTTATGTTCTACCCCTTTAATATGAGGAATGCATTGGACATAGTAAGTATTGGGTGGGTCCCACTATTTCCCCTAAAGCATCTATAGTTCTCATTAGACAGACATTTTTGGGTTTTTACCTATTTATATATAGTCATGGCATGAGGCCTTAATTGTATGTTTTTTATTTTTGGAATTTTTCATTCCCTCATTATGAGATTAGTTATTGATATTCATTAAAATTATTTTATTAGTATAATATCTATTGTTATTATTTCTAGCTCATGGGATTATATTACATGGTATTATTTATTATTTCAATTCTATGATCATGTAAATGTTTAAAAGTCTTGTGTTTTAGTTATATATCTTTCCATAAATGTTTTTGATCATTTATTATATCTTATGTAATATTGTTTACCCTTAAAAATCTTATAATATCTCCCATTTATTATGTTTTATTTTCCCAGGATGTCAATACATATATTATGTCTGATATGCAGGGTTACTCTTGGTGAATAATAGAATTATCAAAGGAATATCTACATTGTATTTTATGTTATGAATTTTAATGTATGTTTCATTAATGTAATATATTTTTCATGACAATGAAATTGATTGGAATTATGGGATTTGATTCCTTATAACCATACCAATGTACTAAAATAAAGCACAGGATCTTGGATTCTTGGGTCAGGGAGTAATAGTTTTTATCGATGGATGTTGAGAAACAACTTCATAAATTAGATTTATAAAACCCAAATTAGGGAACATAAACCTAGGATATACTTGGAGGATAGGTATAAAAGGACGTCCTATAATTTTTTTAAGGTATAAATTATGTGATTATTCCTAGAAAATACATCTCTATTTAGAAACTATAAGTGGATGTGGTTTTGACAGATATGTACCTAGGAGTAATAACTCTAAAAAAGTGTTCTGGGCTTGACCCAGGATAACCTGGTACATGATAATGAGCCTTATAGTTCCCCTAGTATTACACTATTGGGGATATGCTTAAGATAATTCACATTTTCATTGGGAACTATTATTAAGGATTTGAAAATAAATATACACCCAAAGAGACCATTATTATTATGAAATTAGTTATACATATTTTTTTCAATTCATGTTATGTATTTTAAAATTTTGCATTCGGATTCATAACCTAATTTGGTGAATGACATTTTTTATCAATAGAGACTAATAAAAGATATGAAAATCATAGCAATAAACTTAATCCATGTATATATTTCCAAAATATATAAGATAATGATGTTAGAGAAGGATCTACAATTGGTGTTGAACAACATATAACTATACTGGGACCGTTGCCTCAGGATATGAAAAATAACCTTACCTGTATGGATCAGCTTGATCCACAATATGAAGGATCAATGTTAGACAAATTCATGAGACAAAAACCTACAACATTCAATCATAATATAAATAAGTTTCTAGTTGAGAAATTGATAAGTTCTTTGAGAAGATATTTCCTGCTTTAAGAAGCAATGAAACAGATTAAGTTGTCATAGAAATTTATCATCTATTGGGAGATATAGATCAATGGTGTTCACTAATTGGAAACATGAAATATGAGGAAGTAATTGCACATATATAATGGAAAGTATTTAAGGAAAGTTTCCTAGAAAATTATTTCCATCATGAGTAGAGAGTGGTTATGGAGAGAAAATTATTGAATTTACGTCAAAAAGAGGATGATAATGTTTCTCAATATGATTCCAACTTTACAAGATTATCAAGGCGTACTAAGGACTACATATGTAACCTAAGGAGTGGGATTGATCATTTCTTTGATGCGTTAAATCCAATTTTCAAAAGGAATTGGTTTCCCAAACAATCTCATCATACAAAAATGTAGTCTCATGTGATATCAAGATTGAGAAATAATTATCTATGTCTTTTGACTTTAAGGGAGATAATTAGAAGAATATAATGGTGGATAAAGATACATAAAAATGGAAAATTGAAATAAATAATTTATCATATGTGAATATTGTGGGAAAAACACTAAGGTACCTGCTGAAAAGGAAAGGGAGTTTATTAGAAGTATGGAGATAATTTCCACATGGATATTGATTTTAAGGGTAAGAAAAATTCTCTAATAGTGAAATGATATAATTGTAAATAGGTGACACATTATGCAAATGATTTCCCTAGCAGTAAACGAAATATAGCTCAGGAGAGTAAAGGTGATCAATTTCAAGCTTATGTTGTTACTATATTTGAAATGTAACGACCCAAAGCTTCATTAATGGAAATCCCTCTTGATCTAATTAAATGTCTCTTTATGTAAAATGTTTATATAAAATGTCAGCTTATTTGGTTTTATGTTAAGAATTTTGACCATTTTTAATATATTCGTTGAACAGTGATCACATGATTAGTATAAATATAGGGCTTTAACAAATCCAATTTACTAAGACAAAAGAAGTGATGGCCTCATCCAGTAGAATTGCTCCATACGAAGCCCATTTTTTGGAGCTCAGAAAAGAGGTGGCATCCTTGGGTTTCACTCTTGATCAAGCCGAAGCCGATCTTCATCAGGTCAAGCTCGAACGGGACCGTCTATAGGAAAAGTGGAAGTTAATAGAGATTACAACTTGAGCGATGTTATATGAGCCACCCCAAGAGTCTATCACCATCGCACACCTTACCCTTAAGTCTTATATGGCTATTTTAAGGGATTATTTATCAAATCTCTAGTACTATGTTCATGTACATTATTTTCTTGTTGTTATTGATACATTATAAATAGTTTTTAAAGTACAAATAGTGTTTTTAGTTATTATATAATTAAGAATTCTATTGTATTAAGTAAATGGATTTTTGAATTAAATAATATTTTAATAAAATATTATTATTATTAAATTAATTTTTATTAAATATAAAAGATCTTATAATTTTATGAATGAAATTCTAATTTTAATTAAGGTTTGAAAGCCATTTTTGTCCAAACCCATGAATTTTCTATAAATGTAGGTTTTTATTTTAAAAGCGAAAGTTAAAATATTTAGAAAATTATTTAGATAAAATAAATTTTATTTAAAGAATTAGGATGTCGAAATTATCCAATGGTGAATTTTTCATAATTTTATGAGACAGTCAAATTTTTGGGTAAAAATTAAATACCATTTAAATATATAATGTGTTTTATTAATAATGACCCAATAGTGGTGTAATAAAATACTCTAAGCTTTATGATCTGACAATATATGATTTATCATTAAAATAATTTGATTTTGGGTTTGTTTGTCTTATTTTACAAGTCATTAATGGACCCCTCAAGACTTATAAAACATATTATCTTTTCAAATTATTTTCCATGGTAGTGTGACTCACCTCCACATAAGCAACCCCATTATTTTTAGAATTTTGGTCTTTGTCCTTATAAAATATTTTTTTCCTCTTCCCTTTTCCAAAAACCATGGGTAGAAACCATGGTAAAAACTATGAGTTGATTTGTGGTTTGGATTAGTTTAATGTAAGGGGTCCCAAACCTAAATAATAAAGAATTCACTCACATTTCCTATATAAACTCACCCAAGATCCCACTTCCTCCTCACTCAAAGCCTTTGGAGTTCATCCAACCTCTTCCCTACTCTTTCTAGAATCCCTCCAAGGTTCCGAAGCTCCCAACAAGCCTCTATCAAGCCTCTCTCAAGCCTTTGGAAGCACACTTCCAAGTAAGGTTTTTCTTCCTTTCACTTTTTTGTCCAATTTTCTTAATATTCTTGTGCCCTTTTAATTTCAATTATAAATGCTGGGGTATGGTTTCGCACCTCCCCCATACTCCCCTCTTATTGTTTGAATGATGGGAGACCCCTTTCTCTCTCATTAAATGCCTCCCATGTACACCTGTTACTATTCTGAAATTCCGAAAGGAATTTCTCTCTCCTCATGTACAATCAAGCAATACTTTTTTTATCATGAATCTAAATTCCATTAAAATTTTTGGGACATGTATCTATATGACCCCCTTACTTTCCATTTCATGTAGATATTATTAGGCACCCATTTCTCTCTCATCAACCATTTTTTATGAATTCTTATATCACGCTGTTACGCTGCCAAAATTACACTAATTTTCTAAGACAATGTCATTGTGTAGTTAATACCATGCTTATTTCTCCATCATGGGTATTCACCATCATTCACATTTACTTATTCATTATAAAGATTCATTCCACAAACTTTTATTATGGAATAAATTATTATGTTTTATGAATCCATGTTTTATGATCCATGTGGCACACTTATTCATGAAATGAAATGTTTAAGAAGGGTGCGCCCTTATAGCGCTTCAATGCATTTGGTAAAGTATAGTATCATGATACGTCATGTGAAATGAGTGGTGACTCATACTAATCCATGTTTGACAAGAGTTTACACGTGCTTCATGTGCAATGAGGATTTACTCATTCTTCATGTGCAATGGGCCTTGGATCATGGTAATTCCATGTTAAGTGTTGTTGCCACTTTTACATGTTATGATTATCATGCTTTATCATGACTTTATGTCCATGTTTCTCTTGTGATCTATTGATATACCTATTGTATAACATGTATTGTACTCCTCATGTATTCCATGTTCATTCCTTGACTAGGCTTTATAGCTCACCATTTTCTTATGCATGTCCTAAGGTTATCCCATGCAATGCTAAGTACGAGTGAATGTACTGGTCATGTAAAGGAAGTATTCAATAAAGATGTTGTATTTCATGTTTTAAGATGTTATGTAACAATCCTAAGCCCCAAAGACACTAGAACTCTCGATCTTCCATCTTGTATCAAGTGAATAGTTTATGTAATAAATCATGTTTAAGTTTGTAATAAAAGCAGGGTTGTCATAGTTGGTATCAGAAGATAGGTTTAGTTATTTTTGGGATTAGGATTAGAAACCCCTAGTAAAGCCTTAGATAAAATACTAAGTACAATAAAAACGTCCCTAAGTTTGGTTGAGTATTGAATAAGTGGGTTATCAGATAAATAAATCCATGTCTGGATACGAGCAGGTAGAGGAGACTCTGGAACAGATGTATCCTAGGGGTTAAACCTAAAAACACTGCTTTGAGCTAGACTAAAATGGGAACTGGTGCACAACAACGGAATTTGCTTCACTCTTGGTTGCGACGCTCCTGGGGGATATGTTTTGATAAATTCACAAGCTTAGTATGAACCCGTATTAAGGGAATTAAAAAAATTCCCCTAAGAATATATTCTAGAGAGTAGATCATAAAAAGCATAGATTGAAACCTATAGACTCATGAGTTAAGGAAATAAAAGTTTATTTATAAGTCATAAACATTTTTCTTTGGATTAACCATTATGTGTTACCCCCTAACTTTCATTTTATTCTAGACAATAGCCGGTAATAGGAGGACTCGGGCTAAAAACCGATGTGAAGATCAGTGTGATGACTATAATAATTAGACGCCCAATCCAATGGGAGCGGGAATCACGAACTTTCTCATGCTTCTCTCTCATCTAACTCAAGGTTTGAATAGAAACACGGTTGAAGTGGAACGTTCAAACCCCCATAAGAAAGAACAAGTTGCTATCGAGAGCTTCAGGAGACAAATGCCTCCTACTTTTAGTGGATCAGCCGATCCCACGATCGTTGAACAATGGATCAACTCCATTGAAAATATATTCTCCATCCTTCAATGTTATGAACAATAGAAGGATCTCTTGGAAGCTTATCATTTGGAGGGTGAAGATGATCAATGGTGGACTTTGATCAAAAATACGAAGCCTGAGGAGTAGATCGAGGCATTGGAATGTAAGGATTACAGGAATATGTTTTTTGATAAATATTTTTTGTGCACCCTCCATCTTAAGATGGAAAGGGACTTATTTTACCTCAAGAAAAGAAGACGAAGAATCAATTGGAGCGTATGAGGAAAACATCCCAAGTCATGCGCAATACGCTTCTGGCTTTGTCGTTACCCCCCGAATGAAAAGTTGACAGCTTCTTTTGTCTGCAGAAGCCTAGCCTATGGGAAGCATTATTGATTCGTGACTTCGACAGCTATGAGGAAATTGTAATATGTGCCCTCATGGTCGAAATTGAGATCGGCGAATCACAGGGGTATCATAGAGACAAGAAGTGTAAGTTGAACTTCAATGCTGGCGGTCCGATGGATAAATACAATGGTGCTAAGAAGATATTGCACCCCAATTTGCAAAAGTTCAGAAAGAAGCACCCTGGAAATTGCCTCAAGGGGACAAGGAAATGCTTTAGGTGTGAAAGAGAAGGGCACCTAGCTGTTAACTGTCGGCAAGAAAGACCCGCTACTGTGACAGAGGAGAGGAACGCTCCGTTGGAACCTCAATGCGTTCTTCATTTCTACAACTGTAATGAACCAGGGCATTTTGCAAATCAGTGCCCTAATCTAAGGGCTTTAGGAGGCAACCAACAACCTCCAAGGCAGCAAGGAAGATCTTTTTCCATCACTTTTGCCGAAGTGAACCATGAAAAATAAGTGGTGACAGGTACACTAGTTATTCATTCCAGAATAGAATTTTTATTCAGGTTCTACACATTCTTTTATATCCTAAATGTTTAGTACAACAATCCCAACACCACCACAAATCATGGAAGTGAAGATGTCGGTGAGTACGGAAAATGGGTCAATCATTGCATCCCATGAATATAATTCCTCCCCTGTTATAATACGTGGATTTTATTTTATGGTGAACCTCATCATACTTCCTCGGGTGTAATTTGATGCAATTCTTGACATGGATTGGCTTTCCTTATATAGAGCTAACATAAATTATCGGGAAAGGGAAATCACACTCCATATAGAGAATCGACCCCTGATTCATTACAAGTGTAGAGGGGGAGATGAATCTCCTTTAGCTCCATCATCTCAAGAATGGATATTACTACCCTATAAGCACATGTATCTGGCTCAGATGATTGAGTCCAAGGAAGAAACCATCCTTGAAGAAATGCATATTGTGAGGGAATTATCTAAAGTGTTTCCCGAGGAACTTCCTGGTCTTCTCCTAGAAGAGACGTTGAATTCTCAATTGAACTTATAACAGGGGATCTACTAATATCCAAGAATCCATATAAAATGGCTGTTGTGGAGCTTCAAGAGTAGAAGAAACAACTACAGAAGAATCTGGATAAAGGTTTTATATGCCCAAGTGCTTCACCATGGGGTGCACCAGTCCTCTTCATCAAGAAGAAGGATGGGTCAATGCGCCTTTGCATCTATTATCGTGAGCTCAAAAAAATCACGATAAAGAACAAGTATCCTCTCCCATGAATTAATGAATTGTTCGATCAGCTGTGTGGACCACAATAATTCTCCAAGGTGGACTTACGGTCAGGATATTATCAAGTAATGGTGAAGAAGGAAGATATCCCCAAGACTGCATTTCACACAAGATATGGGCACTATGATTTCATAGTAATACCTTTCGAACTCACTAATTCTCCATAAATCTTCATGGAAATCATGAATAGAGTCTTTATATATTACCTCGACAAATTTTTTGTAGTCTTTAGAGATGATATTCTAATATACTCCAAAAAAAGGAGGATCATGAGGAGAATTTAAGAACTATACTAGATACATTGCGCAAGAAGAATCTATATGCAAAGTATAGAAAGTGTGAGTTCTGGTTGAAGGAGTTCTCATTCATAGGCCATATCATCACAAGAAATGGGATATCTGTGGGTCCCTCTAAAACAGACGCAATTGAGGGATGGTCGGGGCCAACATCAGTAACCGATATCCATAGCTTCTTGGGGTTAACTAGATATTATGGACGATTTGTGAGAAATTTATCATGATTGTCCAACCCTCTTACCAAGCTAACTCGAAAGGGAGTAAAGATTTCTTGGAGTGATGAATGCAAATAAAGCTTCAAGGAGTTGAAAAGAAGGCTTATCACTATACTCGTGCTCACTTTACCCACAAGTGGGGAACCTTTTATGGTATTCATTGATTCTTCAAAGAAGTTATTAGAATGTGTACTAATGAAGAATGATAAAGTGATATCATATTCCTCAAGGCAGTTGAAAATCCATGAGCGAAAC
Source organism: Viscum album (assembly GCA_963277665.1). Classification (NCBI taxonomy): domain Eukaryota; kingdom Viridiplantae; phylum Streptophyta; class Magnoliopsida; order Santalales; family Viscaceae; genus Viscum; species Viscum album. The sequence continues at coordinate 131,279,239 of OY728138.1, read as the reverse complement.
TATCCAATTCATGATCTGGAGTTGGTGGCAGTGATCTTTCCCTAGAAAATCTGGCGGCATTATCTCTATGGGGAGAAATTTGAGATATATACTGACCACAAGAGTATTAAATATATATTCACACAGAAAGAGCTTAATATGCGCTAGAGAATATAGATAGATATCATCAAGGATTATGATTGTTCAATACATTACCACCTGGGGATAGTGAACAAGGTGGAAGATGCCATAAGTAGAAATAACCCAACGATTCTATCAATGATGAGAATTGAGAAGGATCCAATCTTCTTAGACTTGATGAAGATGGACATGAGAATCACAAAGAAGGGAACATCATCAATACTTTCACAAATTATTTCTCAACCATCTCTTTTGGAAAGGTTATAGGATGCTCAAAAGGATGAAGTGGGAATTAAAGAAAAAGTCGAAGCTATCGAAAAAGGGATATCCTTGGATTTTAATGTTAATGAAGAAGGAATTGTGCGATTTGGGAAAAGACTATGTGTTCCATCATGTCCGGAGGTGAAGAAGGAACTTTTGGATGATGCAAATAGTTCAAATTTCTCTATTCACCCAGGGAGCACAAAGATGTATCGAGATATCCGAGAAAACTTTTGGTGGGATAATATGAAAAAGGAAATCATTGTATATAAGTCAAAGGGTCTGGTGTGCTAGCAAGTGAAGGCAGAGAGGCAGACGTCTAAGGGGATGATGCAATCATTTCTCATACCAGAATGGAAATGGGAGAACAACACCATGGACATTGTCACCGGACTTCCGAGGACATCCAAAGGCAACAATGCAATCTGGGTTGTTGTGGATCATCTTACAAAGACTGCACACTTCATTGCTATTCGAGAGGATTTCTCATTGGATCAACTGGGACAGATATATATCCGGGAATTGGTAAGGATGCATGGGGTGCCACTCTCTATTGTGTCTGACCGAGATCCAAGATTTACCTCTATGTTCTGGAAGAGACTTCAAAATTCTCTGGATACTGAACTGAACTTCAGTACGGACTATCATCCTCAAACTGATGGCCAATCTGAGCAGACTATCCAAACACTTGAGGACATTTTAAGAGAATTCTCAATGGACATTAAAGGAGGATGGGATCAACATCTTCCTCTGGTTGAGTTCTCTTATAATAACAGTTTCCAATCGAGCATCCAAATGGCACCATATGAAGCCCTGTATGGGAAAAGGTGTGTAACACTGGCATGTTGGGATGACGTCAGTGAAAATAAGCTACTTGGACCAGAAATGGTCGACGAAATGGTGGAGAAGGTGAAAACCATTCAACAGCATATCAAGGCAGCCCATAGTTGACAGAATAGTTATACAGATAACAGTCGATGAGACCATAAGTTTAAAGTTGGAGACATGGTTTTTCAATGAAAATCTCCATGGAAGAATGTCATAAGGTTAGGAAATAAAGGGAAGTTAAGTCCAAGGTACATCGACCCCTTCGAGATTCTTGATCGTGTCAGGGTTGTGGCCTGTCGACTAGCACATCCACCTACCATGGTTAAAGTACATGATGTCTTTCATGTATCCATCTTATAAAAGTATATACCAGACCCCTCACATTACTCTCTTTTGAGGTGGTACAGTTGTAGGATGATATTTCTTATGAGGAACAACCAGTGAAGATATTAGATCATAGAGAAAAAGTTCTATGAAATAGGAAAATTACCCTCGTCAAGGTGTTGTGGGAAAACCACAAGTTTGAAGAAGTGACTTGGGAATCGGAGGAAATGATGAAGCTGAGTTACCCACATCTATTTTAGTGGGGGGGAAAGGAAATTATGAGGGAGAAATTTCTTAAGGGGGGAATATTGTAACGACCCAAAGTTTCATTAATGGAAATCCATCTTCATCTAATTAAATGTCACTTTATGTAAAATTTTATATAAAATGTCAACTTCTTTTGTTTTATGTTAAGAATTTTGATTGTTGCTAATATAGATATTGAATAGTGATCACATGATTTGTATAAATATAGGGCTTTAACAAATCCAATTTACTTAGACAAAAGAAACAATGCCCTCATCCAGTAGAATTGCTCCATACGAAGCCCATTTGTCAGTGCTCGAAAAAGAGGTGGCGTCCTTGGGTTTTTCTCTTGACCAAGCCCAAGTTGAGCTTCATCATGTCAAGCTCAAACGGGACTATCTACGGGAAAAGTGGAAGTTGATAGAGATTACCACTCGAGCGATGTTATCTGTTCCACCCCAAGAGTCTGTCACCATCGCACACCTTACCCTTAGGTCTTATGCAGTTTTTTTAAGGGGTTATGTAACAAATATCTAGTACTATGTTCATGTACATTATTTTCTTGATGTTATTGATTCATTGTAAATAGTTTTCAAAGTAAAAATAGTGTTTTTAGTTATTATTTAATTAAGAATTCTATTTTATTAAATTAATTGATTTTGGAATTAAATAATATTTTAATAAAATATTATTAATATTATTTAATTAATTTTTATTAAATATAAATTTTCTTATAATTTTATGAATGTTATTGTAATTTTTATTAAGGATTGAAATCCATTTTTGTTAAAACCCGTGAATTTTCGATAAATATCGGTTTCTATTTTAAAAGTGAAAATTAAAATATCTAGAAAATTATTTAGATAAAATAAATATTATTTCTGGAATCAGGATGTTGAAATTATCCCACGGTGAATTTTTCATAATTTTCTGAGACAGTGAAATTTTTGGGTAAAAATTAAATACCATTTAAATATATAATGTGTTTTATGACATCATAATGAACCAATTGTAATTTAATAAAATACTATAAGCTTTATGTTCGGCCAATATATGTTTTACCATTAAAATAATGTGATTTTTTGTTTGTTTGACTTATTTTAGAAAGCATTAATGGACCCCTCAAGACTTATTAAACATCTTGTCTTTTTAAATTATTTTCCATTGGAGTGTGACTCACCTCTACATAAGAAACCCCATTATTTTAAGAAATTATGAATTTGTCCTTATAAAATATTGTTTTCGTATTTCATTTTCCAACAAACATGGGCAAAAACCATGAGCTGATTTGTGGTTTGGATTAGTTTAATGTAAGGGGTCCCAAACCTAAATAATAAAGAATTCACTCACCTTTCCTATATAAACCCACCCAATCTCCCACTTCCTCCTCACTCAAAGCCTTTGTAGTTCGTCCAACCTCTTTCCTACTCTCTCTAGAATCCTCCAAATGTTCCCCAAGCTCCCAACAAGCCTCTATCAAGCCTCTCTCAAGCCTTTGGAAGCACCCTTCCAAGTAAGGATTTTTCTTCCTTTCACTTTTTTGTCTAATTGTTTTAATATTGTTATGCCATTTTCATTTCAATTATAAATTCTGGGGTATGGTTTCTCACCTCCCCCATACTACCCTCTTATTTTTTGAATTATGGGATACCCCTTTCTCTCTCATTAAATGCCTCACATGTACACCCGTTACTATGCTGAAATTCCGAAAGGAACTTCTCTCTACTCATTTACATTCAAGAAATACTTTTTTATCATGAATCTAAATTCCAATAAAATTTTTGGGACATGTATCTATATGACCCCCTTACTTTACATTTCATGTAGATATTATGAGGAACCATTTATCTCTCATCAACCATTTTTTATGAATTCTTATATCACGCTGTTACGCTGCCAAAATTAAACTGATTTTCTAAGACAATTCCATTGTGTAGTTAATACCATGCCTATTTCTCCATAAAGGGTATTCACCATCATGCACATTTACTTATTGATTATAATGATTCATTCCACAATCCTTTGTCGTGGAATAAATTATTATGTTTTATGAATCCATGTTTTATGATCCATGTGGCACACTTATGCCTGAAATGAAATTTTTAAGAAGGGTGGGCCCTTATAGCGCTCCAATGCATTGGGTAAAGTATAGTATCATGATACGTCATGTGAAATGAGTGTTGACTCATGATAATTCAAGTTCAACTAGGGTTTACACGTGCTTCAGGTACAAAGAGGATTTACTCATTCTTCATGTGCAATAGGCCTTGGCTCATGCTAATTCCATGTTAAGTATTGTTGCCACATTTCCATGTTATGATTATCATGATTTATCATTCCTTTATGTCCACGTTTCTCTTGTGTTCTATTGATATTCCTATTGTCTAACATGTATTTTACTCTTCATGTATTCTATTTTTATTCCCTTACTGGGATTTGTAGCTCACTCTTTTCTTATGAATGTCCTCAGGTTATCCCATACAATGCTAAGTACAAGGGAATGTAGTGGTCATGTAAATGAATTTTTCAATAAAGATGTTGTATTTCATGTTTTAAGTTGTTATGTAACGATCCTAAGCCCCAATGACACTAGACCTCTCGATCTTCCATGTTGTATCATGTGAATAGTTTATGTAATAAATCATGTTTATGTTTGTAATAAAAGTAGGGTTGTCATATGAAATGTAATAATTAATGTATTTGTTTTTTTGGATTATGTGTTACAATATGGTCTTAAATAATGTGTGTTTTCATTTATAAACGGAACCCACTAGATGGCATGTGAACCTCACTGATGAATGTGATCTAAATAGAAAGAAGGGTCATATCATTCATGGTCTTTAGCTAATATTTCCACGGGAAATAATCCCCCAACCATTATCCTGGTTTGAGGAAATAATATCATGTGATAACGAGACATGTAAAGAGTAGTCTATGTATTAGGGATTCAAATAGTATCCTGAGAAAAAAGGGACTGATGTAAAAAAATCGCTTACTGGGAAGAAGGAATATAAGTATTTTCCTAAATGTGATGATTATGGAAGGAAAATCCATGGTGTCTACTTAAATGGAAAATGAATTAGTTTCATGTCAGGAGTGAAAGTCCACCATGTTCATGATTAAAAGGGAAATAGATTTCAATTTGAAATGCTTCCACTATAAGGAGATTAGAAATTATTCTAATCAATGTCTCACGCATAAAAGAAATATAACTTGATATAGTCCAATGAATCATGGTTAAGATTATTCTAATCCCACAGATGAAGAGGAAAGATATTTGTGTTTATGTTGGGGTTCATGAATTCTGTAATTTTAGTATTTTATCAATAATGTACTAGTTATAATAATTATGGTGTATATAAGGATTGTAAAAAATTACTATTTCATTATGTATTTGAGATTGTATAGTTCAAAGAAAAAGTGAGTCAGTATCAAGTTAAGACTTTTGGATAAGGTAAGCATTTTTTAAATGGTTTAAGTTGAAATTGGGATATGGTTATAGATATTTATGTATTATTGTACCATATGATGCAATATGTTCTATGAGAAGAAGTATAAATAGTTTAAGGTAAAATAAAAATTTAATGTTGTGTTTATAGAAATTAATATTTACTTATATCCACATATATTTAAATAATATTGAAACCAAAAATAATATCAAAGTACTTCTTGTGATTAATAAAATTGTCCCTTAGATCATCACATATTTAAAGAATTGTTATTGTTAACATTATCCTAATCCTGTTTTATATCACATTACATCCGAACATGATTGTTAGAATTTTCTTTCATCTCCATGTATTTCGAAATGGAACCCCTAGATGTGTTATCTCTGTTAATCTTTGTACTACCCATTCATTATTTTAAATTTGACCTTCTATCGACCCTAAATCTAATGTGGGATTTATTAAAATTTTGGATAGTCAACCCCTAGTTACCAAACCCAAATTCCAAAATTATGAGGACATAATTTATTTAAGGTTAAGAGCATGTAATACACCTTGATTTTTTGTACCATTGTTTTTTAAATAAATTCAATAGCTTGCATTGTACGCAACACTAAGTTTGAGCATACTATGATCTATCAAGTTTGGCATTTAAAAAGTGGTTATAAATACTTTCATAAAAAATTTTAAATTATAAATATTATTTTTAAAAATAGAAACCATTTTTGAATTTATAATATGAAAATTATCTTCAGTTGATTTTTTGGTAATTTTCCGAAATATTCCAATTTTTTATAAATAGTGAGAAACACTACATTGTTGTTAAATCCCGATTTTTTTTAAATAATTTCTTTACATTATATTTAACTAAAAGTTAATAATAGATAAATACTTGATATATTAATCCTATATATTTTATTGAAATCATTTTCATAATATAATTAAATATTACAAAATAATTAAACATTGAATGTGTCTTTTACCACCTTCTAGCCACATTTGTGGGATTTCCATTAAACATAACATTACTACTCCTAGGAATGGAAATTTAAAAAATAGAAAAACATGGTAGTATATAGTATGAAATATGTGATCTAATATTATGAACATTATTTTCTAGTGAATAGTAACTATTGGAAAAAAAATATTTACCACGATTAGGGGTAAATTGTGTAATTAATGGTAAAAATAGTTTTATAATGTTTAAAATCTACCTTAAAACATGTCCTAAAATAATTGGATAAGTGGTAGTCCACCAAAATAAACCTTAAGTTAAAATTATGATCTTTTTATGCCACTTGGGTAAGAATATTTCATTTATTATATTTTATTTAAAGATGACATAAAAACATAATACTCAAAATTTTAATAACTAAATCATTTCTAATATAGGGTTAAATATAAGATAAATACAACTATAAATATTCATTAAAAATATAATAAATCTACCATCATTATTATAATATATTTTTTATTTTTACATAATAAATATTTTAATTAAAGTCTTGAATAATAATGTAGTAAATAATTTATTAAAGGAATAATAAATTAAATGAAATTTATAGTATAAGAATAAATATAATTTGAAACATTTGATATTATCAAAAAAAATTGGGTGACTACTACATCTTTTGGAATGAGATAAGTGCATTTAATTAATGAATAAATGTTTTATGATTTTTTAAAAAACTCAAGTACTAAATAGTACCACCATTGACATAAAAGAGATTTTAAAATAAATAATATTTTATTAAATGATATAAAACAGTTAGAAATATATATCTAGGAAAATTCACTAGTATAATTTTAAAAAGTTAATAAAATACCCAATTAGGGTTCTTTGGTAATTTTATTGTAACAATATTAACCCTATAGTGTAACAAGACAAGTTGTTATTGTAAAAGATAAATTGTTTAACCAAGGGTTAAAGCTAAAAAATAAGGTTAATATTGTGACCTAAAAATGTATGAAATTCATTTGTTGAGAGTATTTATACACATACTCATATTATACTCAAAATAACTCACTTTAGAGAAATTCTATATCAAAAATAAATTTGTATTAAATTATTTGTTTTGAAATTTCCAAAAGTCTTATCCCCTCACTTATAAAAGGGAACCTCTCCTTCTATTTTATTCACACCTCTATGGAAATTTATCTAATCCAAAACCATCCAATTTCATATTAAACCATCCCTAACTTTATCCTATAGTCCATAATTTTTTCACCAATCCAACCTATGTAGTCCTTTTGTGAAAATCAAAATGATACACTCGAAGAAGAGGTGATTATTTGACCAAATGTTTCAATTTATTTTCTTCTTCTACTTCCTCTTCATAAGTGGATTGCATAATAAAGTAATAAATATTGAAAAAAATATATAATGTTATTTTTTATGATTATGTTATAATTGTTTTCCTCCATTTACACATCCTACAAAAAACAATTTCACCATGCTTGCGAACGTACGGATTACCATCGCCGCTCTCTGGTGTAATATTTTTCATCACTCCTTTATTTTTATGGATATAATGAAGAATATAATTGATTTAAATAATGAATATGAAATTATAATTGTTATAAATAATTAATAAAACATAAAATGAAATACAATTTAAGGAATGATATAATTTCTCATGCGTAAGTACGAGATACCGTCTCCACAACACAGTGATATTCATTCTCCAGGACTAACCATTCAAGAATGATTATTAATATATATATAATTAATAAGACATAAATATATGTAATAATAATGATAATTAAATAATATATATATATATATCATTTACTTGATTCCATACAATATGATATGAAAATAAAAACAATGTTCAAGCGTATGTATATCGTACTATCTTCATGAAAAGTGTATTCCATTTAATTTATATGTCTATAATGTATATTAATATGATAAATATATTTAATATTTATTACATGTTTTGCATTGTGTAAGTATGTAAATCATGATCAATTTTATAAGATCAAGAATAACAAGTCAAAAAAGTTACGATAAACCAAGCCATTATTACCCAAAAACATTGCATTAACATTTAATTGTTAAAAAATATGTAATATTAAGTCATTAAAGAAACATATATGATATCATAAATATTATTATTCCTCTATTATAAGTTAATAATATGTTTAAAACCATTATATAGGAGTTTTGGACACATAAAAAGTGTATGAGACCAAAGGTAATGGAATTTCATCTCGGTATTAATTTTTGTTAGATATAATCCATGTTCACCACATCTTTCTTATCTGTCATGTATGTACTACCCCTATTATATTTCATATCATGATTACATTTATATTTATGGTATTTAAATGTTCATTTGAATATATCAAGCTTATGATATAAATTTTCAATGTGGTATGGGATGCTTTCAATGTTTAATGAATTAATCCTTTCTCTATTTCAATATTCATGATATTATTTTACATAAATATTTATATGGCTATAATAAGATTATAAAAAATTAATGAATATTTTTTGTTACATTCAATTTTTTAAAATAAATATTTTTATGGTCTTCTAAAATGGTTAATTTCTCAATCTCATTTTATTTGGGGTTTTTTTATATATTTCTATCAAGTGCGACATATTTATTTTCATGTCCATGTTTCTTAAAAATGTATTTCAAAATATTATTACTATTCCCCTACATTTGTTTATAGTTATTCTTATCCATTTTTGAATTTCTATATAACATTTTAAAGGAATCACTCTATAATTTTCCATACATTGTACTTTGTAATATTTTTATAAATAATTTGGAAGGAATGTTTTTTTAACTTAAACAGTGCGAGGGGATTTTATTCTTCTTCATGATCCCTTAATGTTTTGAAGATTTACATACAATATTACTTGGTAATTTTCAAAAAAAACACTCTTTTATAATTGCAGGATGTTTAAATGATTTCCAGTAAAAAATGTATATTTCTCTCAAAACTGTTTTAATTATTTTATTAGATAATTTTCATCTATCTCGACATACTTTGTTCGATATTATGACTAATTGATGTTGATTTATTATGATATAATATACCATATTTTATTGAATTTTATATGATATTTTTGATTATGGATGTTCTATTTTGATACCATTCATGGTTTAAAGTTAAAGTATTAACATTTTATTTTCTAGTTTTAATATTAATGTTTATATTATGTTTCACCCTTTTCAGATGAGTGATGAATTTGACACAGTATGTGATGGGTGAGGCCCTCTATAGGCCCTTGATGCATCGATGGGTCTCATGAGACATACTAGTTTGGGTTTTTACATTTTTAGGTGTACAGTTGGCACGAGGCCTGGATGGTATGGTTATGATGTATGTCATTATACATTCCCTCATTATCAAATTAGTTATTGATTTTCCATGTTATTATTGGACTATAAGAATATCCATGGTTATTCTTTCTAGATAGTGGGATGATTTTATATGGTATTACATATTCTTTCAAAATTATACTCTATAATACGTTTAAAATCTATTTTTAGTTATATAAAATAAATAAAATGTTTATTCTCATTTATGATAGCTTTTACTATATTTTTTACCATTACTAAGTATATGAGATAACCCATTTCTTGTGTTTTATTTCCCCAAGATTCAAAGAGGCGTATTATGTCAAATATGTAGGGTCAAGCTAAGATAATAATGGAATCCTCAAAAGATTATTTATAATGTATTTTATTATATGGATTTTAATGTAATGTTAATGTATGTAATCTATTTTATATGACTAATAAGCTGATCGGTTTTTTGATATCTGATTCATTGTAGTCATGCAAATGTATTAAAATAGTGCAACAGATCTGAGCATCTAGGGTTGGGGACCTACATATATTATCTTTACATAATTATTATAGTATCATAAATATCATTTGATTTCATTTAATATAATTATATATATCATTCCTATATGGTGGTTGTGAAAAAAAACACACCACTTCATGTATATGGTAGTCCACACGTACACACGATAGAAATTATCATTTTTCAGTGTAAGAATATAAATGATATATTATCTTTTTATAATTTTATATATTTCCTTCATATCATAATTAATTTATATATATCAAATAAATTAATTAAAATTATATTTATTACATTCCATTAAATCGCTAGAGAAAATAGAATCACATTGCTTCTCCAGGTGGTAGTTTGTCGTACACACGATCATCGTTATCGTATCACCCATAAAATGGAATGTAAGAAGTTTTGTGTGATATAATATTTATATAATTATATTTTCTATACAAATATCATATATATAAATAAAATCCAACATTACAGTTGTGTGAGTTGATGATGAAAAATGAATGACATCATTTTTTGATGTTGTAGTTCATTATACAAATGAATTTTGATTGTGTTTTCACATTTTGTGGAACCTATAAAATATTTCAGTTATTGAATTATTATAATAAAATATTAGTGTATAGGATATAATTTTATTATTATATATTCATAATATATGAATTTTTATGTTTATGGAAGAATAAATAAAATAAAAATATAGAGTTATGTGTGATACCTCTTCTTCAGTCAACCTCATTAGTTAGAACCAAAATCCTGCATATGTGGTCAATATGATAAAACAAGGATTCCAATATCTGGAGATTTAAGTAAGGAAGAAATTTGGGTAGTGAATGTATTATATAAAGGAAATTTATTATGTAAATACTATAAGAGAGGGGTGGACTTGAACATTCTAGGCTAATGGCAGACTTGTGACATTTGAAAATAAAAAGGTGTAACCTCATTTTTTAAATAAAAAATAACCCTAACCAAAATATTTTAGATCCATTGAAATGATAAGGAATATATATATATATATACAACATATTTTAGGAAATTTTATTGGGTCATTATGGTCCGTATCATTTTATTTTAACCAATGAAAAATTACGTTTTTACTTTAACTGTGATAATTAATTTTTATTGTTATAACTATTAATTATAGTAAAAATTTAAATTTAAATTATTCGATAATATAAATTGTTATGAATTAAATTATGGATTCCATTTTAAAAAACTTAATTAACATAATATTCATAATTTTATTTAAAATTCAACCCTCACACACGATGAAGTTTTTTTAGAGAAGTGTATTTTTCATAAAAATAAGGTTTTTGTGTTAAATATATGACTTTTAATTATTATTTTATGAATTTAAATTAATATTTATTTATATATAATCTATATATTTCATTTAAATATTCCATGATTATTTTTTTTAATTAATATAATATAGGATACATGATCCACATTAAAAAATATTTCAAAAAAAAATACCATTTTAAAAAGAAAGAAGATATTATAATAAAATTGAATATAAAAAGAATTAAAAATATTTTCATCATTAAATATAAATAAATAATAATTATATAATTTTAATTCATTTTAAAAATGTAATAGTAATTTTATATTATTTAATTTATAATAAGAAATAATTTATTTAATTCATTATTTTTCACTATTCTCCCAAAAGAGAATATTTTCAAAAAAAATCAACCAATGTTAATTTTTATTTGAAGATATAAAAATTAAATTCATTTTTATGAAATAAATTATTATAATAGAGAAATTGAACATTTAACCAAAACCTTGTAATAAAATTGTATAATTTGAACTATTTACATTTTGATTTAAAAAATTAATATAAAATTTTTATAATAAATATAACTATATAATTAAAATTAATAAACATGAATATTATTTATTATTTTATTACCTATAATATTTAATTCTTAACCCATTTTTAAATTGTTTCATAATAATTTAATTCACTTAATAATCCAGTGGGTATATCTTTCCCTCTTAGTATTTTGAAATTCCAAAGTTGCATCCTCAACCATGTGGGTTTTCTATAATAACATAACCTCGTGAATCACCTTATTCCGAAGAACATGATTTCTATAGTTCAGAATCAGAATATGATGTTACTTATAAGAAATTTTCTCTTCCAAAATAACTACTTCAGATCCCAAAATATGAGATGAATCTGACACAAACATACTTAACATTGAAACATGAAACACATTGAGTAATTAGGATAAACTCATAGGTAAGGAAACATAGTAGAAAAAAAATATTATTTTTTTAGGATTTTATATAGTCTAATGAAAAATGGGAAAAAATTTCACTTTTACCAAAATGAAAAACACTCTTTCATGTTGATATTTCAAGAAAAAATTTCGCATACATCAAAAGAATGATTTTCCCCAAGTTATCCACCTAACGTTTCTACCCACATAGAGTTATCCTCACATGTTGTAGAATCAAATACAACTTCTCAGCCATATAATGTATCAACTATGGTCCCATCCACTTCATTTCTACTAATTCATCCAAAAATGATGGCACCATGCTTCACATTCCTTATAATTCCCCAAGTATTTAAATCTACATATTAGAATGAAAATTATTATTATAAGAAAACAAAACCAAAGAAATGTGATGGTAAAAATTCCTTGGTATTTCAATGAATAAGGTTGAATCATATATTTTGAGGTATAAATCATTCTCTTAATTTATCCATTATATTGAAGATTAAAATTTGGTATTGTTCATCTATCAAAAAACAGCTAATGACATTTCCAAATATTATATATAAACCTTAGATAATGGTATAATAAAATGGAGAGAGTAAAATCATGTACCTGGAATATATCCATTAGACCAAACATATAAAGGTGATCTAACATAATTCTTTCTAAAATAGTAAAAAATATTTATCTTTTTTTAATCGATAAAAAATAGCCTAAATTGATTTTTAGCTCATGATGTCTCTTAGAATCCCACCAAAAAATCTGTTGATATGTTTTCTATTTTCCACAATATCACTGAAAAAGGTTGAATATTTCTCTTATATAATTTTCATTTTACATTAAACTATATAAATTTCAAAAATTTCATGGTAAAGTACGCTATATCTCTTTTTATAACTTCCTTCCAAAAATAATTATAATGTTTTAGGTAAGAATAATTGTTTCCCAGTTGAATGATAAAATTGGGAACAATGTGATTCACTGATAAAATAATTCATTAACTCAAAATCATATGGAACTAATTGAATTTTATAAAATATTATAGTACCTTCTTCATCAACATTAAACTATAAAAACATAAACTTTTTAATTGATTTTACCTTTTCTAGAAAAACATGATCTTATTTCAGATATTGATTAATCCTTTATTCCATTTTAAACCACACTAATGACTAAAACAAAACAAATAATTTCCTTATATCCAAAACATCTATACCAAAATTCATCAAAACATAAACCAATGGAATAGGTTTCAAATGAGTCATGGTTAATGTAGAATTATTTTTCAAAATCAACGCATCATCCATATTGTTTTGTTTTCTGATATGGTAATGAATTGTGAAATTATAATCCTTTATCATTTACAACCATATTATCTTCCTCCTGTTTAAATCCATTTTTTTAAAAACACTTCAAAAAATTATGATTAGTTTATATGTCACACTTTACTACTTATAAATGATGCCTCCTTGTTTTTTAAGAAAAAACTATAGTAGCTAATTTCAGATCACGTGTAGAGTAATTTGACTGATGTGGTTTGTAAAAATGTGATGCTTGAGCAATTAACTGATCATTGTGAATCAAGACACAACCTTTTACCATCTAATACAACATTGATGTCTATGAAAAAAATCACCATTTATGAAAGGATATTCCAAAAATGGATCATTCACCAATTTAAAATTTGGTTCCTGAAAATAATCATCGCATTTTATTATAATATATTGAACTCCATTTACAGTTAACATACTCAATAGGATATATAACATGTAAAAAAATTCGATAAACTATCAGTAGTGGTCCACTAAACTATAAAAATTATTAACTTATATGACATTTGATTTTCTTGATATATAATTTTTTTCATTTAACAATTTTAGAAGTTATTTGATTTTTAGAAACAAAATGTTGATAAAAAAGAAGTTTTATTTATGAAAATTTATAGATAATAAATGTTACCTATATTTTATTTTCATTTATAGTTTTCAAAACAATTATCAATTTTCTTTTTGGTTCATCCTGACTATTATAATATTTGAAAATATCATTATTAGACACACACAAAAACATAAACAATAAATCATAAGAAAAATGTCTTAATAATGTCCATAAATATAGTTGGTTCATTAGTCAACTCAATGGGAATAACCAAAAACTCATAATTCATTTTTTCATTCTAAATCACTATCTTTGGAATGTCATCCTCATTTACCTTCAACTAATGTTATCTAGGACTTATATCATCAATTAAAAAATACTAAATGCCAAGACATTATCAAATAGATTATTAGTATGAAGAAAATGATTCATTTTTTAATTAGGTTGTTATTCAAGGATATATATCCAATGAGATGTATCCTTAAACTGTATTTCATTTTATCAAAAAAACATTAGAGAACCTAATAGTGAATTTCTAGAATGAATGGAAATATTATCACGAAATTGTTGCAACATATTTTTTAATTCTATATGTTCATCTTAATCTATTCGATAAGGGGATTTTAAATGGTCTTAGAATCTATAAATAAGTATAGAGACCCAAACTATTTTTCAAAAAATATCACATATTTTTATATTAATATTCAATAAAATACATATAGACACACCCTGGTTTCATAATAGTTAAATGTATTTGGATACTAGGAAGAAAGTCTTCTTATTTCAGGAAATATCATCAACATATCCCCCAATAATCATCTGACATTATACACATATTTAGCATACCCTCCCCTAAACATTCATCATAACCTGGGGAAGGAAATATAAGAACATGTGATCTTAGATGCCTAGTGAGTATAAACATTATATATATAAATTTATTATCATATGAAATTCTAAGATAATATTATGTTTATATGATCATGAACATAACATGGGAAGATCATACCCAACCAATAATAGATCACAAACATGAATAATTTCACAAACATTATCATTTAGAAAACCCAATATGAATGAGAAATCAATATAAATCAATTATTAACTAAAATTTCATTTCATAAGAGTGTGTCACTCTCAAAAATATATAAAAAATAATTTAATATTTCATGGTTGACAATGAAGACTACAAACATATTGGATGAGTTATTATCACCTATTTCCAATTGTGGATCATGATGCACGAGTTCCTCATAGTCGATCTGGATGCACCTGTTTACAAAAATGGATCATGCCCATAAAATAGATCCCCATTTTAATAAAATGATAAATAAATCTATATCCAATGAATTTTAGGGAGATATATGTCTCACACATCTCATAATGAAATCAATGCATATGTGTTCCACAATAACATAAAACATTAGTAATAACATCACATCATTAACATTAGAAATAAAATGGGTTCTATAAAAATTTCATCAATTCACCATAGCATAAGCCATGAAAAATAAATAGGTTTTAGAAATACTTCGTCGATATAAATCATAATAATTTTATTGAATTAATAACAATGGTATAATTTAATATTTTCCTATTAAAAAAATTAAGATCCAAGGATTCCATTTTAGATGGAAAATGATTTTGAAAGATCACTTAGAATAATTTTTGATGAATATATGCTTTAAACTTTGAATAAAACGTTTTAAAACATTATAAATTTTCAAAAATATTATTTGACAATATAATTGGAAACATATAAATTAATATTAAAAAATCATTTAAAAAATCTTATAAGTATAATATCATTTACATTCTGAAAAATAATTTTTCTAAACTAAAAATTCAAATAATATTTTTTAAATAATATTCATTAAAAATGAATAATAAAACCTTTAATGGAATACTTAATAAAATTATTTTTTCATGATTACGACAAATACCATTCATGTTGTTGTTATTAAGAAAAATATTCATTTCACATTTTCAATAAAATAAAAATGAGTATTTCTTGTAAAACTAAATGAATATTCCTTTTGAAAAAAAATTATAAAAGTTAAAAAAAATTCATGAAAATGCTTTCAGTAAAACCTTTGTATAATTTAAGAACATTTTTATGTTTTTTTAAAACATAATTTTGGAAGAAACAGGCTTTTTGGCCCAAGAGATAAATAATTTTGGCTTACATTTAACTATTTTTTTGAATATTATGTGTATAAATAAGCTAAAATCATGATAAAGTGAATATTTTAATTAAATAACCATATTATAATAAAAATAATTATTTTATTGATAAATATGTTATTATATTTCATAATAGAAATAATAATCCTAAAAAATAATGAAACACACTGAGATTGTAACATCAGAATTTTCCACAAAAGTATCATTTGAACCATAGGACCAACCAAATAATAACATCAAATGAAACTGTTAATATCATCATAATAATTATATTCATGATATAAACTGTTAATGGGTCATTATATACACCTCAAATAATAATATAGGTAAATAACATTACAAAAGTCCCAAAGAATGAAAATTAAGAAAAAAATATCAACTTATTTCATAACATTTGAACTTTAAACCCCATGAAAGGGAGAACCTCAAATGTATCTGTAAATACCAAAAAAAATCAAGATTGAAATAATAATATACATTATCATTATGTATATACACAATATATATTATATTATTGGTGAAAATGAAATGTGTCTTATATAAATAAAACGTGTTATAAAAATTCATTGTAGTAAATCATTACCTCTTATGTACACATTTAGACCTCCGGTATAATAAATATATGTTTATTATAAGTATATTACATAAAAATACTTATATATCATACCATATATGATTTACTTATTACCTTTTATTGTCTTTTTATTAATATTTCCATGTTAAATTCATGTTTTTTGTAATAAAAAAAAATTTCTTGTTTTTCTTGTAATGGCCCAGACCCTCCTCATCCATTACTTTGCCAAATTATAAGTGTTGAGGTGTCTTGGAATCACCAATTAGTTTCACATAATACGTTTCACATATCAGTTTCAGCCAATCGGTTTCACAGATCAGTTTTACCCAATCGGTTTTACACATCAGTTTCACCCAATCAGTTTCACAGCTGGGTTTCACCTAATCGGTTTCACAGATCGGTTTCACCCCATAAGTTTCACATATCGGTTTCACCCAATCAGTTTCACACAATCGGTTTCACCCAATCGGTTTCACAGATTGGTTTCACCCAATCGGGTTCATATATCGGTTTCACCCAATCGGTTTCACAGATGAGTTTCACAGATCAGGTCCACCGACTGGTTTCACGGGATCAACTTCATGGGATCAGCTTCACAGGATTAGCTTCACCCTATCATCATCAATGATCAGCTTCATGGGATCATCTTCATGGGATCATCTTCATGGGATCAGCTTCACATGATTAGCTCCACCAATCGGTTTCACCTATCAGTCTCACTATTTATCTATATATAGGGGTGTCAGGGTTTCCTTCCCCAGTTTTTCTCCTAACTCGACTTTTATTACTTTTAACCTTTTAAAGTGGTTCAAGGCTGTTTTTAGTGCCAATAAATGTTTTAAATCCACTAGGAGTGGGGAGACCCTCAATAGACCATTTTTCTATATCTAAATGAAATCATTTAATTCACATCTGTTATGGCCACCCTCAAATGTAAATTATTAAATAACAATTAATTCCATCATTTGTAACTGTCCAACCGCATTGTGGAACCACAATCCAACTTCAATTCCATTCAAAATTGATAACTCATTACTTCGGGATCACACCTTTTCATCGCACGGGAATTCATTCTTTCCTTCTTCATCTTAGATGGTTTCACTCTTTCCCTGGTGCGTTTAGATTCCCCTTTCTTGAGGCTAGTGGTGCACATGTGGTAGAGCCTTTCCTGTTCATTCATGGAGTCCTCAAAGTTCCTCCCCTATAATCACGTATCCCAGTTATTAGTTCCAGGAGAAAAAATCTTCGTTTATTGATCATCTAAGTACGGTTTTTACTTAATCTCTCTTAACTGTTATTATGTGGGGTGGGTTTTGATAATGTTTCCTATGGGGATGGATGAAAAAAAACCTTAATGAAGATAATAAATGGATTTAAAGAATAAATGGGTCTTTTCGATAAGGTTGTTGTACTCTTTAAACTTTTCGTATATGTTGTGAATTGAATGGGATAATGTCCAAAAAAATCATGGTCATTAGTGGTCCTTCCTTACGCACTAATAAACATCCATTTTATGTATATTTATGTGATCGAATGTCTATAAAATGGAAACTAGTAAATCATGTAAACTATGTTGATTAAATTGATTCCCAATGTATAATAATCCTTATGTGATCTCCCTGATTAACCAAACAGAAAAAAGAAACTAAATGAATGGAAAATTCAAATTTGAAAACTTCCTTTCTCTGTTTTGGTGATGTTTACGGTTGATGCTTGTGAGGTAAAGTGGGTGGGGATGTCATATCTTATTGAGTTTCATTGGTTTTTGGAATTAAGGCCATGTGGGGACATATGTTGGGGCTTGGTTTGGTTTTACTACTTTGAGGGATCTCACATATCCTTTTTTGTTGTTGTGAATTTAGAAGAGAACAGGTTGTGAATTCTTAAATTGTGGTTTGACTGTTTTTCCTTCCTTGGCATGTAGTTATGCCTGTTAGTTTCCAGGAAGTGAATAATTATATAAATAGAATCACTTGAAGATGAAAACAAGAATAGGTTAAATGGGGAATTGTTTTTCGGGAATGATTTGTGACATGGTTGTGGTTGTGGTGCTTCTTATAAATGAATAGTAACAATTGTGTTAGTGTATGGGAAGGTTTTGGAACACCTAGCTTGGGATAAGTTCTTGTATACCTATATGTATAATTTAGTTCTTTTGTTTCTTATTCTCACCCCATCCATGTTGATCACATTGTGTCGAACACCCCCCCCCCAATTCATGGGGGAGGGTCTTTTTTCCAACACATCTATGAGTGGATTATTATTTTCTCTTTTTCTATTTCCTTGCTGGATATACCAAGACTCTTCTGGTAGGCTGTGATGGCCTGAGGACCATTATACCCCCAGATTATTTGGGAAGAGTATGTTGTGGTATTTGGCCCTAGTGTGTGTGGGCAGGTTGTTCCCAAGCATCATCAGGATGAGGCCCAGGTGTCTTTGGGTAGGGAAGTAGTTGTTCTGGACGAGGTTTCTATGGGCGTGGTTATGTGTGGTTGGGGGTCGAGGTGTATGCAGGAAGGATGTGTGGTTGTTGTAGCCTTGGTGTTTGTGGGCTGGGTGTGGTAGTGGGAATGCGGTGAAAATGGCGGGGAAGGTCTGACACATAGGATGTCTTCAATAACAAGTGGGAAAGTGGTGTGGGGTACCCAAAATATCGATGTGTTATTTCTTTTACTTTACCTGTATTTTGTTATTTGGGGAGTGTGCCTTGAGGAAGTTTTGGTGGATAGTTTCTTTACTAGGTGCATTGGTTATCTTCTTTTGTCATAGGGTATTATGATACATCCCCACTTGTGCATGAGAGATTTTGGTTTTCACTAATGAGTTTATGTTATTTCTTTTACTTTACTTGTATTTTGTTATTTGGGGAGTGTGCCTTGAGGAAGTTTGGGTGGATAGTTTCTTTACTAGGTGCATTGGTTATCTTCTTTTGTCACAGGGTATTACGATACATCCCCACTTGTGCATGAGAGCTTTTGGTTATCACTAATGAGTATACCTATATACTCACCCTGCATATATAAAACTGCTTTCAGGTTTCCAGGAGGACTTCGGGGATTGTGTCGGACTGTACTAGTTCGTACTTTGGTTCAGTTGTTGTTGCTGATTTTTTTTCATTGGTAATTTCCTTTGGAGTTTTCTTGTACTTTTTTAGTACTTACTTTTGGAACATCCATATGGGAATGGTTTGTTTTTTCTTTACCTCTACCCCTAGTTTTGTTGTTGTTTGGGATTTACTATCTTATCTCTTGATCCTGCTAAATAAAAATGGTAATGCCTTCAATTTTGTGTGTGATTCTATACACTTCGTGCTAATTTCCACTCTAGGACCTATTAAAGGTGGGTTTTGGGTTGTCATTATCTCTCCTCCTACTTGAGGATGGAAGGGTCTGGCAATATGATGTCCCTTGCCTCATCATGGTGAAGGCGGGTCGTGACATAATGGTATCATAGGCAGAGGGTTGAGAGCATGGATAGAGCTCGGAGTTAGGTACGATGAGGATTTCATGGGATCATAGAGCAACAATGTTAGGAAATCTTGGTGCATGAAATAGGTCAAGGAAGACCGGCTTGGACACGGGATTTTAGGGCCCCCCGTGATCCAATGCAAGGACTCTGGACCAACCGAACAACCAAGTGAGGATAAACTAATTATAGGTTAGAGACCCTAGGAAATGTACATGCATCATAATTATGTGTGTTATTATGTGTTCTGGGTTTTATTGGAATTTAAGAAAATAAATAAAAATTTTAAACAAAATTTAAAAGAATTGTTCTACACTACTTTGGCCTAGGTATTCCTTGTTTACCTTGCAGTTATGGCACCTGAACAACGACCATGAGTAGTGCAGGCGATCGAGGCCAAGGCGGCTGAATTGGTTGATCAGCAGAGGGTTGATATAGAGGAGGAGGATAACCATTGGAAGAGGATGCTTTGTGCCTTTCAAATACATACCCTTTGGAAGTACAAGGGTAGCGTCTCGAACATGGAGACAAAGAGATGGATCGAGGAGCTGGTGATAGCTATCAGCTTGATCCGGGATCCGACATAGTACTGGGTTCCTCTCTCTGTAAGCTATATGTGGGGAGAGGCACGTCAATGGTGGACTCTCTATCCTGGGGAGAAGAGGGAGGCTGAAGTTTCATGGAATGACTTCGAGAGGGAATTTCGGATGGAATTCCTCTCTTCCACGATGAAGGCCGAGAAGATGTAGTAGCTATACTCCCCTCCACAGGGGTGAATGTTAGTGAGGGAGCTGGGAATCATGTTCAATGATCCCTTTTTTCTATGGACCTTTTTCTGGATGAGGAATCTCATGCGAGACGTTTAGAGGTGGCACTATGACCATCTCTTCAGTATGTTGTTACTCCCTTCACCCTACAGATGTACTTGGAGGTCCAAAATATGCCTGAAGTGGTGTAGAGGTTGCACACGGTGGGAGGTGTGCTGTGAGAGGGGATCTAGTTGGGATCTTCAATGGGGAAGGTCATCAGCAGTAGACCTCCAGCATCATGTCCTTCTAGGTTTCATCTAGTGGGGAGTAGGCCCCCACATTTCTAGTTTTTATCTCTTAGTCCCCACCCTTTCATTTCAAGCCCAGGACTAAGTTGAATCATCTATAGAAGCCATGGGAACCTTAAAAATCAGTTCCCGGATAGACTGTAGTAAAGTAGGGGTGGTCAAGTTCAGCGCCCAGCTCAGCAGTAGCGGTTTCTATCCAAGCCCTTTTAGCAACAACAGCAAGGACAGTGGGATCCCGCTCCTCTGATAGCAGATGTTGAATGAGGAGGCTGGCCTTAGGGTGCTCTGTAAGGACCTCAACCAGGGCTTGGTCATGGAGGCGGGTAATAGCCGAGGGGCAGAGGAGGTGGGTGTGGACAGTTCCACATCGCAGAGGCAGCAGCTCTAGTAGGGCCGGAAGTCATTTGAGGTACGATCAGCTTGTTTAGCAACCTTGTCTGTGCCTTTTTTGATTCAGGATCTTCACACTCCTTTGTTACACCCAGTCTATCCCATGCATTGGGAATAGATATAGAGGGACTCTCTATGCCCATGGTGTTGTGTGCACTAGTTTGGGGTCATACCAGCATATATGATGTTTTTCGAGGATGAAGACTGATGTTAGGGCCGCATCAGTCTAGTGGGGATCTCCTTTTGCTGCAAATGCATCCATGCGATGTCATCCTAGGCATCAATAGGCTCTTTGCAGTGCTTTTTTCTGTTGACTACTTCCAAAAAAGAGTCAAGTTCTCTGATGAGGATGGCCAGCATGTGGCATTTGTAGGCGAACGGAGTTGTCATATCAGGAGATGGCGTGTGGATCCTCTTGTTTTCTATGTTGGTCGAGCTTTCAGCGGAATCAGTAGATATGGATATGATGGATGTTCCATATATTTTCAGAGATTTCCTGGATGTTTTTCCTAAGGAGGATGTGACTCTACCCACTCTATGTGACGTTGATTTCTGAATAGACTTACATGTCGGTGCCCATCTGATTTTGATGGCTCCTTATCGGATGGTGCCTTCTGAGTTGCGGGAGTTTTGGATTCAGGTTAACGAGTTGTTGAAAAGTGGTTTTTTTCGACCCATTGTGTCGCCATGGGGTGCTCTGGTCTTGTTCATGACGAATGTGGATGGTGGTCTGGGGATATGCATAGCCTATCAAAGAATTAATTAGGTAATAGTCAAGAATTGTTACCCTCTCTCAAGGATAGACGATATCTTTGACCAGTTGGGGGAGAAGATTGGTTCTCTAAGATCGATCTACATTCTTGGTATCACCAGTTAAGGGTGAAGGATATTGATATCCCAAAGACTTCTTTCAGGTGCAGGTATTCGTAATTTGAGTTTAAAGTCATGCTTTTATTTGTTAAGAATGCACCTGGTGTGTTCATGGGGCTCTTGAACACTGTTTTCCATGTGTTCATGGATAGGTACATCATTTTTTTCATCAATGACATTTTAATAAACTCAAAATCAGAGGAGGAACATATTAAGCACCTTGGGAAGGTCCTTGAGATCCTTTGACATCATTGTCCAGGTGCAAGTTCTTGACACGAGAAGTGCATTTTCATGGACATGTGGCAACTCAGAAAGGGGTAGCGGTTGATCCGGAAAAGGTTGAAGCAGTTGTTTCTTAGGAATCACCCAAGAATGTGACAGTGATTCATAGTTTTCTAGGTCTGGAAGGCTATTATCAGAGGTTCGTACATGACTTTTCTTGAGTTTCAACTCCTTTGACATATTTGACCAGAAAGGATCGGGCCTTAGTATAGAGTGAGCAATGTCGGCCAGCTTTCAACAATCTAAAGGAATGTTTGGTCAGTTCTCCAATGTTCAGGTTACTAGAGGAAGGGGTGTAATATCAGTTATTTGGGATGATTCTAGACTTGGAATGGGGTGTGTGCTGATGTAGCAACAGGAAGTGATATCTTATGGCTCTAGGTATCTATGTAATCATGATCATAACTATGCCATCCATGACCTAGAACTTGCAATATTAGTGTTTTAATTGAAGTTGTGGAGGCATTACCTCATCGAGGATCACTTTTTGGTATTCACGGATCACAAGAGTTTGAGGTATATCTTTACCCAGTGGGACCTGAGCATGAAACAATGATGGTGGGTGGAGTTTCTTTAGGACTACAACTTCTTGATCTCTTACACTGAAGGTATGGGAAACATTGTGTCCGATGTCTTCAGCAGGAATTCATGGTGGGAA
The DNA here is from genome assembly GCA_963277665.1 of Viscum album. Lineage (NCBI taxonomy): Eukaryota > Viridiplantae > Streptophyta > Magnoliopsida > Santalales > Viscaceae > Viscum > Viscum album. The sequence continues at coordinate 131,255,592 of OY728138.1, read as the reverse complement.
GCTATTTACGAATCTCTGGATGCTTGGATGGCAATGAAGGAGTTGGTTTCCCTACACCTGGATGCAAGGGTGGATGGTGGTAGAGGTTGTATGTTTTAGATGATTGTGTTTTCCTCTCTGCTGCAGGGGGAGGAGGAGTCTTAGTGGGGAGACATAGAGAGTTAAGTGATGCATGGTCGGGTTAACCAAGTCAATGCTTTGAAAGGGTGGTCGGAGGATGGTCAGAATCGGATGCTTTTACGAGGGAAGTTGTTTGTTCTATAGGCGATGTGCTAGGGAGTTCTCTATGAGTTCTATAAATAACTTGTAGTGGTACACCCTGGAGTTTCCAAGAGGTACTAAGGCATGAGGGGATAGTTTTGGTGGACTGGGGTGAAACGGGCAATGGCAGAGTTCCTGGAAGGGTGCCTGGTGTGTCAGCAGGTGAAATCTGAACACCACGTCCCCGGAGGTTTATTGCATCCTTTAGTTGTAATTGAGTGGAAGTGGGATGACATCTTGAAGGATTTTGTCACAGGACTACCCAGGGATCAAGGAGTTTGTGATATTATCTAGGTAGTGGTAGACCGGTTGATTAAATCAGCTCACTTACTCATAATAAAGGAGTTAAGTGATGTGGATGCCTTATCACGAAGATACTTGGATGAGGTGGTGTGGTTGCAAGGAGTTATGAGGTCCATAATCTCATATAGGGATTCATGGTTTACCTCACAAGTCTAGAGGGGATTGTAACATGCTTTTGGAACCCAACTACATCTTAGCACTGCTTTCCACCCCCAGACAGATGGGAAGACAGAACGAACCATCCATAAATTAGAGGATATGCTATGGGAATGTGTTTTGGACTTTGGGGGAATATGGTATCAACATTTTCCCACAATAATAACTATCAAACTACTAATGACAGGTTGAAGGCAGCCTAGGACTAGAAAAATTCATATGCCAGTCGTAGGAGGATGCCCTTGGAGTTCGAGGTTAGAGAGCAAGTGTTCTTGAAGGTTTCCCCTCTATGTGGGCAGAGAAGTTTCGGAAAGGGGAGAAAGATCTCTTCTAGGTTTATCCGGCCTTAAGAAGTGTTGGGGTGAGTCAGTGATGGGGTATATCAGCTGTCATTTCCACCTTAGTTGGAAAGGATACACGATGATTTATATGTCTCACGTCTTTTTTTGATATCTACACGATGAATCCCCTATCATTGACTGGGGAGAGTTGAATATAGGATACGATGCTACATTCATGGAGCGACCAGTGAGGATTGAGGGTCGAAAGGATAAAGTGCTTCAAGGATGAACCATCCCTTTGTTTTGTGTGTTTTAGAGACATGGGGGCCTTGAGGAGGGTACTTGGAAGTGAGAATCTCAAATGCACGCCCTGTACCCAAAGAGGTTTTGAGTGGTTGTTCTGAGACTCTGTTGTTGTTCTTATTTTTGTGACCTCCTGTTATGTAATTCTGACCTTGTTAGTTTTTGAGATGATTTTTCTCTACCTTGTCAATGTTTATGAAAAGTCCAGAAATGTGGGGAAGGGAGAACTTGATTCCTAATCAAGATGCATCAGCACAAATGAAATTAAGCCTGTGCGGGTAATTCAGTGCCGCTGAAAACAGATAGTATCTTGACATGGAATAATAAACATCCTTATCTATGTGTTGGGAAAATTTGATCCATGGGTTTCTTAAGGTTGTTTGGGGTGGTTTTTCCCTGAGAGGTATCTTCTAGAGTGGTTGATTGGGTTACTATTGTGTTCTTGAGGGTGTGAATAATTTTGAGAGGCATCTGATGTAATGGCTCAGACCCTCATGGTATATTACATTGCAAAATTAAAAGTGTTGGGGTGTCCTGGACCCACTGATCAGTTCCACCCAATCAGTTTCATAGATCAGTTTCACCTAATTGATTCCCCCGATCGGTTTCACCCCATCGGTTTCACAGATCTATTTTACCCAATCAGTTTCACAGATCGGTTTCACCCAATCAATTTCACAGATCTGTTTCACCCAATCGGTTTCACATATCAGTTTCACTAAACCAATTTAACATATCGGTTTCACCTAATCGGTTTCACATATCAGTTTCACCCAATCGATTTCACATATCAGTTTCCCCCAATCAGTTTCACAGATCAGTTTCACCCAATCAGTTTAAGTGGTCGGTTTCACCCAATCGGTATCACAGATCAGTTTCACCCAATCAGTTTCACAGATCAGTTTCACCGATAGGTTTCACAGGATCAAATTCACGAGGTCATCTTCACCGGATCAGCTTCACCAGATCAGTTTCACCCAATCATCTTTATCGATCATCTTGATGGGATCATCTTCTTGGGATCAGATTCAAGGGATCAGCTTCACCTGATCAGCTCCACCGATAGGTTTCACCTATCAGTCTCCCCAGTTGGCCACATAAGGGTGTCGACATTTCCTTCACTGGGTTTTCTTGTAATTCCATTTCTATGTCTTTTAAACTTTTTAAAGTTGTTTAAGGATATTTTTAGTTCCACAAACAACGTTTTAAATCCTTTAAGAGTGGGCAGACCCTCAGTAGACAGTTTTTATCAATCTAAATGAAATACTTTAATGCATAGAAGTTATGACCACCGCTCTGATTTGAATTATTAAATAAAAATTAATTTCATTGTGTGTAACCATTCAAACACATGGTGAAACCATGATCCGCCTTTAATGAAATTCAAAATTCATAACCCATAACTCCAGGATCTCGCCTTTTTATCGCACGAGAATTCTTTCTTTCCATATTCTTCATGGATAGTTTATTTCTTTCCTTGGTGCATTTGGAGTCCCCTATACCAAGTCTAGTGGTGCGCATGTGCTGGAGCCTTTCCTTCTCATTTTTAGAGTCCTTGGAGTTCTTCTCCTATAAGTCGCGCATCCCAGTTAATGGTGACAGGAGAAAAAAACCATCAATCATTGATCATCCAAGTAGGTTTTTTCCTTCATCTCTCTTAACTATGTATCATGCAGGGTGAGAATGATAATGTTTTCTATAGGGATAAAATAAAAAAAAAATCTTAACAAATATAATGAGGGGATTTAAAGAATGAATGGGTTTATTTGATAATGTGGTTGTAATCTTTTATCATTTTCTATATTTTGTTAATTGAATGGGCTTATGTCCATTGAAAATCATGGTCGTTGGTGGTCCTTCCATGTGCACTAATGAACCTCTATTTTTTTATATTTCTGCGATTAAATGGATATAACATGGAAGCTAGTAAATCATGTAAACTCAGTTGATTAAATGGATGCCAAATGAATAAGAATCCTTGTGTGATAACCTTGGATAACCAAAAGGAAAAACTAAAATAACTGAAAGGCATATTTAAATTTGAAAACTCCCTCTCTCTGTTATGGTGATGTTTACAATTGATTCTTGTGAGGTAACGTGGATGGGGATGGGATCCACTATTGAGCATTCATTGGTTTGTGGACCTATGGCCTTGTGGAGATGTATGTTGGGGATTTGTTTGGTTGCAGTACATTGAAGGATTTCATGGATCCCTTTTTATTGTTATGACTTTACAAGAAAACCTGGTGTGAATTATTGAGTTGGTGTTTGATTGTTTTTTCCTTCCTCGACATGTAGATATTCCTGTTAGTTGCCTGATAGTGAAGAATTATTTAAATGGAATCACTTGAAGATGAAAAAAAGAATGGGTTCAAAGAGGAATTGTTTTTCATGAATGAGTTGTGAAGTGGTTATGGTGGTGTTGCTTCTTATGATTGAATTATAATGAGTGTGTTAGTGTATGGGATGGTTTTGGAACCTTTAGGTTGGGATGAGTGCTTGTTTATCTATATATATAATTTAGTTTTTGTGTTTACTATTCTCACCCCACCCAAGTTGAGAACATTGTGCCGAACACCCCCATTTCATGGGGGAGGGTCTTTTTTCCAACACTTCTGTGAGTGGTTGGTTATTAACTCGTTTTCTTCTCCCTTTCATGGATATCCTAAGACTCTTTAGGAAGGTTGTGATGGCCTGAGGTCTATTATATCCCTAGATTCATTGGGTATGGTATGTTTTGTTAGTTGGCACAGGTGTGTGTGGGAAGGGTGTTCCTAAGCATCTTCGGGATGTGGCCCAGGTATCCCCAGGCATGGCAGTAGTTGTTCTGGACCAGGTGTCTCCGGGAATGGCAGTAGTTGTTCTAGCCCAGGTGTCTGTAGGCGTGGTTATGTGTGGTTGTGGCCCAGGTGTTTTCAGGTGGGATGTGTGGTTGTGGTAGCCCAGGTGTGTGTGGGCAGGGTATTGTAGTGGAACTGTAGTGAAAATGGCGCCGAAGGTATGACACATAGGATGTCTTCAATAACTAGTGGGAAAGTGGTGCGGGGTGCCCAAAATATAAAGGTTCTATTACTATTACTTAACTTGACTTGAGTTATTTGGGGAGTGTTCCTTGGTGAGGTTTGGGTGGATAGTTTCCTTACTATGTGCTTTGGTTATCTTCTTTTATCAGAGGGAATTAAAATCCATCCCCACTTCTGCATGAGAGCTTTTTGTTTTCCCTTATGATTATACCTTTATACTCAATGTACATATATAAAATTCTTTTTGATTTCTAGGAGGACTTCATGGATCGTGCATGATCATATTAGTTCAGACTTTGGGTAGTTTTTGTTGTTTTTTTCAATTCTCTGGTACTTTCATTTGGTGTTTTCTTATACTTTTATTGCACTTAATTTTGTAACTTTCATACATAGATGGTTTGTTTTGGCTTAAAATCTACCCCCAATTTTGGTGTTTTTTTGGATTTTCTATCTTATCTTCTGCTCCTACTAAATTAATAGCATAATTCCTTCCATTTTGTGTTTGATTCTATACCCTTGGTGCTATTCTCCACTCCAGGACCTATTGAAGGTGGGTTTTGGGGGTCATTATCTCTCCTTAAATGTAAGGAAGGAATGTTCTATAAATCTATTGTCCCTTACCTCATCTTGGTGAAGGCCGATCTTGAAATTTATTTTTTATTTTTGATCCTCTTACATTTATCATGGCTTCATCAATTATAGAATGTCAGCCATTATATAAATATAATATATATTCAGTGTATATTTATATAGATTAATCCATAAAATTTAGCAATATAAAATTAAATACAATATTAATAGAGATGGTAGGATCTAATTACAAATGAACAAAGTTTCCATTTTCATGACGGGTTTAAATGAAATAATGGTTAACAAAAAATCACATCACTTCGTGATGCGTTAGTCTGTAGTACACACGAACTACACTATCATAATAGAATAGAGTGGAATGCAGTAATCAATATTTTAAATAATGATTCTATATGTATAATAATATCATATATATATATAATAGGCTATCAATAAATCCACTATTATATCATGTCGTGATAGGGGGTGATAAAAACATAATAACATCAGCTCATGAGGTGCTAGTCCACTATAAACTTGAATGATGACTTCACCACTGATTTGATTGAAGAGGAGAAGTATTTTGGTTACTCTATTAACATAATAATTTCATAGTATATTAGAGATATTAAATATATTATATGAGAATGTTTTAATTAGAAAATAATGAGGAGGACGATGAAATAAAATAAATGCTTGGTTATGGTTTTTACCACTTTTTTGGACAAAATATTTTTGTTTTCATGAAATGGATTCCTATGTTGGAGTTACAACCAAAATAAGGATTTTAGAAGGATATTAGAGAATTATGGGAGTCCTTTGTGTTTGTATTTTGTATAACAATAGGTTTTTGGAGTGTGAATAGTTGTAAAGAGTGGGTGTAATTTTATAAGTGAGGACAGTGGCACACTTTTAATTCTTGAAAAAAAAATGGGTACCCACATTTTTATCATAAAAATGATACAAAATGAGCCCTTATTAAAACTATATGTGATATGATCTAAATATGGAATTCCAAGTGGTTTTGAAATTTTTTTGGATAATTTTGAACCATTGTCTATTTAGTTACACCCCTAGTAAATCTATTTTCTCCTTGACTATGGTAAATAATTATTACTATTTTTAATACTCATTATGTGAAGAAATATGATGGACTTATTATATAATATAAATCATTCCAATTCAAAATATAAAATATATATGTTCAAATTCCATTCACATAAGTAGAAAACATTAATTTAAAATTAATCTCATAGACATGATGAGAATGTGGTTTTCCAAATAGAAAATGATCAAAGGTTTTAAAAGGTATTATTTAAAAATACAATATATAATTAATTATAATGACTTAAATTGTATTAATATATATTTATATATATTAACTTATTTTACCTTTAAATCCATTTTGAAATAGTTTTTATGTGTTAAAACTCTTTAAATTAATTGATAATTCTTAATAAAAACTATTATTTTTCATTATTCATCTAAAAAATTATTTTCTCAGATAATTCTAAAAAATCACACTTAGTTAATTTTTTTAAAAAAATTTAAATTTTAAAATAAATATTATAATATTTGTAAAAAATATTTTTTAAATAATTTCACAAAAAGAAAACAAACATCTATTTAGAGAAATACAATTTTACAGTGTAAAATTGGATTTATTCTTATATATTTTATTTAAAACATATGAGATGAATGTTAATAATTTCAATGAATATATAATAAATATATTTCATTAAAATAATTTTCCAAATTTGTTTTGATTAATTTATTTTGGTAAAACATGTTTATAAAAAAGAAAATAGATTCTCGGAAATAGATTTCCTATATTTTCAAATATTTTTTATTTTCTTTTTATAATCAACTAGTCACTAAATAATTCTTTATATATATTTTGGTCGACCATATATTTTTATAGTTTAGTAAATCTTATTCACACCTACAGTTTCGATTACTAGGTCATAACTATCTTATAAACTAGTAATATTTTAATAGTATTCATGTTTAATTAAAACATAGTGTTGTGTGTAAAAAAATAAAATCAGTGTTATGTGTAATGAAATCTAAAATTAGTTTTCTTCATAACAAAAATATCAAAATGATTAAATTTATTTAAAAAAATATATTTCACAAAATCTCAGGTGGATAAATTATACAACATAAATAAATTTAATCTTTCTAACTTGTACATGTGCTCAATAAAAATGGTTTAACATTTGAAAAACATTTGTGGGAAACCGATAAAATTAAAATGGATAATAAAAATCCCCTAAAAATAGAGAAATGGATGTGTTATAGTTATCTTGAAAAAACATATTATGTTTCAAAATAGAATAAAAATGAGTGGGAAGGGGGTATTTGGGTAGTGGAGAAATGATTAACATCCAAATAATAATTTATACTATTAGAGATCATTGATCATAGGAATGTTAATTGTCAATATAAAGTAAAAAATACAAACCATTAACTATTTTGGTCTGAAAATTGACATTTATATCATCATAAATATTGATAATATGACAACATTTTATTTCAATACCTTCTTCTTAATGTCTAAGAAATTCATCATGAAGATATATCTACTTTATTTCATTCAATTTTATAGGTAAAATATCATACATTGTATTTTATTTGTCTAATTTCCATATAAAATATTACTTAATGAAATAAAGATGATTTTTATGCCCTAATTAGTAGTGGGTCATATGATCAATGAAATAATTATATGTTTTTACATTTATCCCTAACTATTATTATAAAAAAATATTAGAAAATATTTTCCAATATGTATAAATATACATATATTGAAGTAAAACATTAATCTCTGAGACCACATCACATGTTCAACGTAAACCATTCCATAAATGGTCAACTTTTTTACGCTTCCAAAATAAAAAAATTATAAAGGGAACTAAATGTCCCTAAATAAAATTAAAATTAATCCAAAAAATATCATTAATTATATCATAATGTTAACATACCAAATATGTGAATACCTTGAAAATATATTCCCCTGAAGCATGGTATTAACTCGAATTACCATAAAAACATAATGAAAAATTGTATGCTTCCAAATTACACAAATAAAAATATAGATTATTCAATATATTCCATAATGAAATATCCCAGGATGGGACATTAAAATACGAAATGAGAACATTTTCTTATCATGCATTAATATATATAGATAATATAGAAGATATTATTAAGGTATTTGAATTTTCCAACGAGTTGTTCCTAGAGTGGCTAACCCGTGTACATGAAAAATAAAAATTTTCTTTGATGGGATATGCTGTTCTAGTTTATTTCTATTATTGTTGATTTTAAATCATTATTCAGTGATGCATATGAGGGTTGATGTTTATTATGATTACATGCATTTGTACTCGGCCAGATTAGATGAGGTTATCCTTTCTCAAGCATCATTTTATAAACCTTCTATGACTAACATGTAATGCTTATTCCATTCCATATATGATGCATTTCTCAATTGCATGATATTTAATATTTGGTCCTTGACTTATATAAATTTTATTTGGCTAATTATTTCTATAAAATATTAAGAAGAAGGATTGGTATATAGAGGTTGTGTCGTTACCCAAAAAGTGTTTTTCTACAAAGGCTATACAATAAACACCCTAAGCTATCAATTATGTAACATTGACTCGGAGAACACTGGTCACATGGATTGGATTGTGTTGTGGTTGGAATTTAATGGATTCTACACTTTGGTTTATAATGTGTATAGTACATTATAGATTGAAAGTGGTGATCCACATGGTTTAACCACAAAAAAATAATTGTTAACAAATTTGAATTTAAATAGAATTAAAATAAAATGACAAGGTTGTTGTATGTAATGTTTGAAACCTATGGGAAAATAAATACCTATAAGGCCAATGGGCCATGTAATACTTAATACTACGGGCCATGTAATACTTAAGCCTACGAGACTTGTAAGGGTTCCACCTCACCCCTTGAAAGGTGGATTATCAAAAAATAAATAAAAAATGAAGGCCTTCATGCCATTTGAGGAGTTTAGATAGTCCAGGATTTAGGATCTAGAAGAGGGGTGTGGATTATTTATAATAAGTCTTTAACCGATCCATCATTTTTATTTGTGATCTATTGTTACTAAATATTTTATATGGAATGTTCTTAGCATTTAATAGGATATACACTATGATGGTTTCTAATCGTGTGGAAGGGGGATGGAGATGACCATGCTCCAGTGGTTGTGTTCCATGTGATGAATGTAGAACGCCCAATAGTTCTAGTTTTTGATCCATTAGTTTTACTAAAAATGGGTGTTGATGACTAGTTCCTCAAGGTTCCCAGTACTTTATTCATATCATTTTGGAATCCCAGAATCTTACCATGACTACGGAATAGTTTACCTAGGTGTTCTATAAATATAATCCTACAATATTTTCTTGGGATAGCTATACATAGGCTACTGAGATATGGCTTGTGATTACTTTTTTAATCCTAGAACATCTCAAGACACTTCCTAATAGGAGAGTGAATCTCACAACATATAGTCTCTGGGGATCATCTATGAACTTATGGGATGTATTGTACAAGGATTATGTGTCTCTAGATATGGTTCTAGGGTATTTAAAAAAAAAGGTTTCATGATTTAATAATTCAATAGAACCTAAAATCAGAGAGGTCCATTGATTTTATTCAACTGGATAAGGGAACTCTGACAGTTAGGGAAATTCAGTACTCGCTATAGAGATTAATCATTTTTACAAATATTTATATTTCTATTGGTTTATCAAGGATGGGATGCTACGACGAATGTCTCATTAATTTCATTTTATTAAAGTTAAATGTGTTTTGGATGACTACTATTACAAATATAGTGAATCAGAAGATTATTAAGGAATAGTTCTTAAGGGAAACTAAGGAACATAGCAGGAAAATTCCACCTCTCAAACTAGTGGTTCAGTGTCAACTGATAGAAATCACCTTTTAAGAATTCTCATGGGGAAAATACTATACAAAGTTCTATTACTTGTAGTTTTGTCTTCATTAATCAATGTGGGAGGTGAGGATATATGAGTATTCAGTAGGATAGAGACCCAATCGAGTAATGATCATCCGACTATATGGATCATATACATTGATTTTTTATGATATTTCTTCTAGTACTATGTTCAATTGGATAAAATACGACTCCATGATCAAGATTGGGATTCATACTCCTTGTAAATATGGGATCTGGAGTTATTCTGGTAATATAGGAATAGTTTGTGCTCATAGATGATACATCTAGGTACATATTTTACTATGGAAGTAAAGTGGGCCACTTCCAAGTAGTGAGGTGGCTTCAAAGATTCATGTTGTACTCTAGATATATTCTTTATATCCTACACATGAGGATCATAGAGTTATAATATATACAGTAATAGATAAGATATTAGTATCCTTTACTATATTATCTACTATTTTTGATTTGAGTGATTCTTATAGATTATTATATGTACCTATGGTAGAGATCCAGGGCTCATTGATTATTTTTTGGATGGATTTATGACTTATCATGTCCACTCTACCCAGTAAACATTGATATTTTTATTTAATTTTGGATAATACACTTTTAATAGGTTTAAGGGGGAACCCTTTCATGACCTATATCTCTAGTGGCACAATGCCCAAAAAATGATGTGATAGCCCTCAGACCTGACTACAGTAGTATTCCCCTACGAAATATATGCTTCCCTAATTCCAATATCCCCAGCTAGCATGGTTGATGAACTAGAATTGACCCATTTAATACTAAATTGTTCCTGATACTGATGGTAGATGTTATACCCTCTCATTCTTTTAATTTGGTCAGCTCTTCTTTGTTGTTTTCTACTACTCTAACCCTCTTTTTGGGCCTACTATTGTATGTTTTTATCTGATTTCTACATTGATCAACATCCTAAGTTAAGGGGGCCTTAGGTGGCTCAAAATACCAATGGCCTAAAGGCCAATGGTTACATGAAGTCCTTGAGGCCCATAGGTCCAATCCGATGGGATGAAGGCCTATATAGGATAAATAGTTTCGACTAACACATTAATGAACAATACCTTCTACACAACTACTATAAAAAATCATAAATTCACCTCCACCTAGATTTGATCCAATGTTTTTTGGATTCAAAGAAAAATCCTCTACCACTATTATATATGATAATTTTTGGTTTACGAATTTGGATACTCTATTGTGGGATAGAATGGAGAGTGTACACACGTGTAGGATGCGACCCCTTGAGATTGATTGGTTTAATGTTATAAGAGGTGTCTTTTTCTTCAATATGATAGGGTTTTATAGAACACTCAAGATGAACTGGATATTTTTTTATTGAGATCATCACGATTTCTATAATCATCGGGTGACCTTGACGTCCCTAAAAGAAGTGTTTTTTATTCACATAGGTAAATGGGACTTCCCAGAATTCCAATCATGAAATGAAAATTGTGGGCTGGGCAGGTTAAAAACCTATATAAGTATCTTATATCTCGATGATCAGGGTACACATCAGAAATACATTCCAATAGTGGTTGATCATTTCTTGGATGTTTTCCCCAAAATGAATTCTAAATTACCTCTTATAAAAGGGGAAGATTTATCTATCGATCTAGGGTAAGGAGACACACCAGTATCCATTACTTCTTATAGGATTGGTACTACATAGTTTTAATAACTCAATACAAAGATAGGTGAATTGTAAGTAAAGGGGTTTTTAAAACCGAAAACATATTAATGGGGTTTTCTAGTTCATTCTGAAAAAAAAAGCAATTGGAAACCATAAGACATCTGTGCATTAAATGGATTTTAAATATTTAAATTTTATGAACCAGAATCAATTTCTAGGGATAGATGATCTCTTTTACTATCTCTAAAAGCTTGGGTGTTTTCATATATTCATTGATTTATGGTTATTATTGGGTGCATTTTCAACCTTCAAACGTACCACATACAGATATTATTATACGTTATGTTGGATATGGGTTTTTTCTAGCCATTCAGTCTCATAAAATCACTATCTATATTCATGGAATTGATCAATAGAGACTTCCTTCCATATTGATATTCTTTTATAAGGGTATTTGGGGATCATATCTTGGTGTATTCACACAATTAACATGACCATGTAAAACATAGTGAGGTCATTTTAGATACAATGAGAAATTATAATTAATTTTGTAGGATCAAAAAGTGACACTTATGTATAGATATGATTTAATTCAAGGGTATTATTATCTTAGAGGAAAGAGTTTTATTTTACCTATTGAAGGAGTGAGCTGTATTTTCCGCGGAGAAACCCTATAATATCATTGATATACATAGTTCCTTGGGGATATATGTATATTATAGGAATTTCACAATAGACTTATCATTCATAGAAACACATCTTATGAGTTTGACTAAGATAGGTGTGATGTTTTTGTGTTCATATACCTTTGAGATAAGCCTTTAGATGCTAAATGAGTGACTGAATTCCACATCGATCCTGATTCTGTGAGACCTAGGAAGAAGCAACATAGTATATTGTGATTCATAAGTTATTGGGATAGGAGCAGTTATGATAAAGAAAGAGTAAGTTGTGTCATACATATCCCATCATTTGACACCACATGAGATGACCTACCCAACACATGTCATCGAGATATCCACTTTTGGAGATGTCTGAGCTGTCGGAGAAAATATTTGAAAATAGAACATTTTTGTTCTACAAATATCAAAAAATTGTCATTTTTATATTCATATAGTGTTAGTGGAATATGAGGAAATGAAGTTGGAATGATTACCTTCAATCCTTTAACATGGAGCTTTCTTATATGGCCAAAAAAGGAAATGTTGTTATTGAGGCACTGAGCATGATGAATTAGATAGAGGCAGTTCATGAGGCCAATAGTGAGTGTCAGCTTATGGATATATTATTAGAGAATAAATTGGAGTTAGATGATGGTAAATGTAATAAATTTATCTTCTCTTCAGATTTCAATCCCACTTTTCATGATAGGATACGGAGAAGGAAATTAGCTTATTCAGATGGACTAGTCCTACGGGACTGTATAGTGAATGAGGTCACACCAACTAGTTTGACCAATGGAAAGTATAAAATTATGAACATTCATGATCATTTTTTTGTTCTAGAAGACATTTTTGAGGAGCTGGTGTAGGATTTTCATGCCTCATCATGTGTTTTACATCCCAATGAATCCATGATGTATTAGGATGTTCATCACCAGTATTGGTGGTCAATGAGGAAATGAGAGGAATCTGGTTTTTCATGAGGTGTTCCACCAATCACTAGCGGAAGGAGAAATAAAAAGTGATTAGAAAGTATTTTACAATGGTTATCTATTCCTTAGTGGATATGTGATGATGTTTCTATGTATCTAGGGACCAGGTAGTTGAGGTATTCTCAAGGTTTTCATGTTGTATGGTTTGTTGTGGATAGGCTCATGAAGGTTACCCATTTTCTACCAATCAGGGAGACCTACTCAATTGATGAGATTATGAGGATTTATATATATGATATTGCATAACTTCATGGGGTTTCCCATAATGTTTCATCTCAAAGGAATACCTGGATTACCTTGATCTTTTTGATGTGTTATTAGAGGTAATTTTCTATGAATATCCTCTTGATCATGGAATAACACTATCAAACTGGTGTCCAGTGAGAGAATAATATACATGTTCTAGATGACATGTTTAGATAATTATTATTAACTTCTACAGTTCTTAGGAAATGAATATACCTCGGATTGCAGATAACGACAACAATATCTAACGCGAGACTATTTAGATGAATCCATATGAGGCTTCATATGGTAGGTTATAGTGATCAACCATGTGTTGGTTATAGGTAGCTTTACACAAACCAAACCTCATTAAATAGTCTTTGGAGTACATCAATCAGACCATAATGTAGATTTCTACTACAATGTTTAGAGAAAATTCATATGTCGATCGTCATGAATGACCTCAAAAGTTCATGGTCGGGGATCAGGTTTTTTGCATCTCCCACTGAGGATGGGGTGTAGATGAATTAAAAGATAGGTAAATATAAAACCATGATATATCATTCCATTCATGATTCAGGAGACATTTGTGTCGGTAGCCTATTGTTCATAGTTATCATAGAGGTATTGATCCATGCATGACATCTATCATGTATCATAGTTTTACCATTATCACTCATACACATCTAATACTATTAATTAGTATGAGGTTGATATATTGGTTTGTGTGTCCATTTAGTAGAATCATATCTATATCATTAATATGATTATAAAGGATCCATTAGGTGGTTTAATTCCTTGATTACATTTGTTATGGTAGAACGACTATGTATATGATAACACATGGGTGTGGGTGGTTGACGTACAATCCCAGTGGCTGGAGTTATTCTCAATAGTTCCTGAACACCATTAAATAGTAAATTAAGTGGTTAATCCCATTAATGGGAAATACATTAATATTATAGGTTATGATGTTAAACATAAATTCAAAAATTCCATAAACTCCATCAATGATAACATTTAATACTTTGTTAAAAAAATATTTAATTAGTTTTGGGTTCATAGATAATACCTGGTTTACATTATCCATATCAACCATCTATTTATAATAACAAAATGCAATCTTATAAACATTATGGCCTTATTATATCTTGTGTTTTCCATAAAATATGACCCTTTTATTGAATAAAATTTTAAATTATTTAGTAGCATTTAATATATTCTTGCAAATATTAAATTTCAATATTCTATTGAACAATCCATATATATTTTAGGATTCATATAATATATTATTCAATTCCTAAAATAAAAACTCAACTTATTATACTTCATTATTAAACCATTAACTATGATTAATCATCTCATTCCTTAATACATCCTACTTTACATATATCATTTGTAGTCTATTTATCAACAAAAATAAAACCTTTTCTTATACAACCTTAATGATCCTATTTTTGGTCTTTCCCCAAGGGAATTGATTTCAATAACGCCCATACATTCCCTAGTTAAAAACATATTTCATTTATAATAACATAGGGATAATAAAATATCCAACCATTGAATTATCTTTCTTTATCATTTTTCCTCAGAAATAATTTTTTTTCTTCATTCTTTCCCATGATAAAAAGATCGTCCCTTTCATTTGATACATTCTACAAATTTCTCTTTCCCACAATCATGACATTTATAAAACTAAATCATCATTCTTCTAATGTTTCCACCATTTGAACTCACACCAAACCCTATATTTAATACCTTTGGTGAGTCCAAGAGTTGGTTGTGGTGACTATTATAAATCATATATCATGATAAATTTTTTGGAATAATCACAATAGGAACCACACTACTTATCACCAGATTGTTATTGTCATAAACACATTTCATACCACATTCAACATTGATTATGTTCTTTCTGGAATCCTCTGTTGGCTAAAACCAAAAATTATAGTTTGGACAACAATAATCATAGTGTGGAGCCCAATCATCATGAAAACCCACTTATTGGATGTCGAAATCATGAAAAATTATTTTTAATCATGGACTATATATGTTATACCAAGGTCATTCATGGTAATTATTTAAATCCATCACCATGGTTCATAAATATTATGTTAATTTCTTTAGAATATTCTCACTGTATTTTCAAAACAGGAACGATACAGGCTCAATGCCATGCACTATGTGACAATCCTATATATCTCAATGCACCATTTTTGAAGTTATTACCCATAGCTACCTTTATACTAGAGCCACATCCAAATGTATTATCCATTAAAGGATTCAATTTTTGTAAATTAATTACTTTATCTTATACCAAAATTGTAGGACATTTTCCAATACAATGACTCATATATAGACTTATCAATTGATATATCCTTATATATATGCCTAAAATTTTCCCTATGGATTTGAATAATGTTTTCACATATCAATTTTCAATGGTTAACTAAGTATTTAATTTGATACAAACTATAGTGGACTAATATTTTAGACATAAATATGAAATACTTTTAGTTAAATATTCAGTAATTTCAAAAATCATACTTGGGGACCATAATAGTTTATTGTATTTAGAAACTAGAATAAAATATTGTTATTTAAGGAATTATCTACAAAATATCCCAAAAATATATTATCACATAGTATTCCTATTAGGAATAATCTACCTAAACCTTTCTTCCTAACATGGAGATGGAAAAAATAAAAATGTGTGAGCTCATATGCTCAATAAGGGTGAAAAAAAGAGATACAAATCTAGATAATATGAAATCATATGATAAGACTAAAGGTATATGATCCTGAACATAAAATAATAATTTCATACCCAACATATAATTTATCATAACCATTTTAATGGAATAAAACATCTCCATTTAAAAAAGAAAAACAGATAAGGGTGAGAAATCACCATTAATTAATAATTATATATAACATCACTTAATAAAAGTGTGTACATATTATAAATATAAAAAAACAGTTGAATATTTCAAGTTTAACTACCAAGAAAATAAATTTTTTTGGGTCATGAATTATCATTTCTTTCCAATTCTGGATCGAAGCACACCAATTCCCCTTAGTGGATCATTACTCAACTATTTCCCATAGTGGATCAATCCAGTCAATATATTTCCCATTGGTATCAAATGATATATAAAGATTTACTAATTTCATTGGATATATATATATATATATATATTTATATGTTTTTCCAATCACATAATGAAAAAAATACTCATGTGTGACATAATATCATAAACCTATAATCATATCATAAAATCGTAACTTGTGTAAATAAATTAGGTTTCCTAATCATTTCATCAATTCACCTTTACAAAACACTTGAAAAAAAAATGTGTTAATTAACATTTCAACAAAATATACCATAACTTTATAGACAAATAATGAGTATTCTATCATTCATTTTTATCGTTATTAAATGTTAAGTGTCATCAATGGTTGTCATTTTAGATGTAAAATTATTATGAACAATGGAATGGAGAATTTATTGACGAATATATCCTTTCCACTATTAAAAACAAATTTTAAAACATAATACATTTTCATAATCCTTTTCATTAATAAAACTTGGAAACTTATAAAATAATATTTAAAAATAATAATAATAATTAATTTAGAAAAATATATTTTATATTTTGAAAATAAATTTTTAAAACTAATAATATTAATAATATATAATCTAAATCGATTTATTTTAAAATAATAATTTAAACATATAGAAAATTATTTAAGACAATTATTTTTTCATGAAAAATAAAATACCATTTATTCAATAATTTTTATGAAAATATTCATTTTACATTTGTGGTAAATGATAAACGAGTATTTTTTCAAAAAACAACAAAAATATTTCATTAAATAATTTTTTTAAATGTTAAAAAAAGAGTAAAATTTTCTTTAATTAATAATGTGGAGGATGAAAAAATGTTTTTCAGAAGAATTTTATAAAACCTGATTTTGGAAGAAAAAGGAAAATTAGCCAAAGATATAAATAAAGTTTGTTTACTTTTAAAATATTATTTTTTTATCTTGAGTACATAAAGAGATTAAAATTAAGGTAAAACATTTATTATATTGAAATTACTATAGGATAATAAATCTAATGAAGTTTTTTATAAATATATTATAATATTACATTATCAGTAGTTTAATAATAAACAATTTTGATAAACAATAAGTTTGTAAGATCAAACATTTACCACTTTGGTATATTTTGAATCATATTCCATATCAAATAGTAACATAAATTAAAACTCTTAATATCATGAAAATAATTAGATTCTTGATATAACATTTCAAATTAGTAGTATGTACACTTCAGATAAAAAGTATTGTGCATCACATAACTTATGTCTCAAAGTAGGTAACTTGTGACAAAAAACCATTACAAATTTGGTATCTTTATAAACATAAATCCCCTGAAAGAGAGATTATTAAATTTATATATAAATCCTAATATTTTTCTCAATAATAGTAAAAATATACATACTTTTTCAGTATATTTTTCACTTAAAATAAATATAAGTTGAACATAGAAGTTGTCTCACCAGAGTAAAATATGAGTCAAAAATACCTTACTGTAAGTATCGACGTACATCGTACACATTTTATCCACTTATCTGATAAATATATTTTTATTATAAATATATTATGGAACCAAAATTATATTTCATAACCTATATTATTTACTTAGGAACTCTTATTACCATTTTATTAATGATTCTCTGTTAATGTCATGTTTTTTGTAATAACTCCTCTGTCTTCCACGCATGTTTTGATTTTTGTTTTTGTAACTTTTCACTACAAATTTTTACATGAAATCAATAATGTAATGAATTATATAAATATAATATATATTCATTATATATGTATTTGGAGTAATCCAAAAAAGATAAAGATAGAAAGTGAAATACATCATTCATGTTGACGGTAGGTCGTACGTAGGCATAAATATTGATTCCGTTTTCTCGATGGGAGAAATAAAATAAAGATAAATAATAAGTTCAATTTATATAATAATTTCTATGTAATATATATATATATAACATTTTTTTTTTAAAATTTTATTTAATACCATCCTTATAAAGCGTCAATGAAGAATGAATCCCATCGCTTGGCTTGGCGGTAGTCCACCGAAGTTGAGAACGACGTAATCATATTCCCAAAAAATTGAAAGTAAAAAATGAATATGGGATATAATAATTTAATAAGAATAATAATATCATAAATATAATATATAAATAATAAATTCATCATTATATAAAGTTTTGAGATATGGAGATGGGAAACAAATTAAATTGGTTTGTGAGGTGGTAGTCCTTCAAACACACGAATGATTATTTCAGAATGCATTTGATGAAATAGAGGGAGTATTTAGGTTATTAAATTATCATAATAATATATAAATATATGTAATATACTTATATTTTATATCATATTATTTTAATAATAATTTAATGAGGTATAAAAATAAATAAAATAAAATACTTTGTTTGGGGAGTTACCTTTTATTCAGAAAACTTCTTCTCGATTGCAAAAAAAAAGATTATAAGGTTTCATTTATAGGCCAAATAATGATTATAAGATGATATTATATAATTAATAAATTTATTTTTTTATGTATTGTATGAACCAATGTGTTTTATATGTCTGAAGAGGACAAGAGATGGCCTTTAGTGACTGAGGTGAGGGACATAGTGGTATGTTTTTAAAAGAAAATGGTATACCCACGTTTTTAACATACCAAAAGACTAAAAAATGTTCCATTTTAGATCCTAGAGTATATAATGTGGATATATGTCCATTAAATGTGTTTTGGAAATGTTTTGTTTTATTTTTAACACATATCTTTTTGTATTACCCTTGGTAAAACCATTTTTACCTTAACCACGATAAAAAATATTTATTGTTTTTCCTAATAAATATGGTAATCATTTAAGACATACATATTAGATAATATAAATGAATGATTATTATAAATATTTATTCTATTTTATAAAATTACTTTCCAATAAGTTGAAATTTTTAATTTAAAATTAATCTTGTAGAGGTAAAGAGAAATCATTTTTCTAAAAAGAAAATTATTACTTCATTTGAAAACATGAATATCAAAACTCAGTATAAAAATGATTCCTATGTATTAAAATATATTAATAGGTATGTAATTTAAATAATCTTACCATTAAAACTGTCTTTAAATATTTTATGTTTTCAACACTTAAAAATAAATGGAAATACATAATAATAAAATGTATTTTTTATTATTTATCCAAAAAACGTTCTTCCAATAAATCTCTCAAAAAGCACTGAATTAAAGTTTTTGTATGATTATATCAAACAATTATTTTATTTTTTAAAATGTATATTTTATGTGTCCAAAATTAAATTTAAAATATGTGCATAAAAATGTGAACAAACAACTTTTTAGAAAAACATTTTTATTAAGCATAAAAATGGATTTATTCATAACTCATGTATAGAATGCACATAATATGACTGATAAAAATTTCATTAATCTTTCAATATAAATATATATATCATTAAAATCATTCACAAATAGTTATTTATTTAATTTATTGAGTTAAAATGACTTTTTCGTAAAAATATTTTTTTAGAAAAAAATGTCCTTTATTTGAAAATAGTATTTATTGTATTTTTTAATTAATAGGTCACCAATGAATGTGGAATTGGGTATGATGGAATAAAATGGGATGTGTAAGGAAGATTAATACTGAGGGTTCCTAGATTAGGGGGGAGATTCAAGGTGTATGAGTAATCAAAAATCAGAAGGGGTTTGTAGTTACAGTATTTTCGTCATTCTATGGCAGAGTTGACACCTTATAGGTGGAGGCACAACTAGTGGAAAAGGGTTTAGAGTTGTGTGAACAGAGGAAAATCATGATTGAGGTGGTGGATATAGACTCACATATCCTTTATGAAGCACTTTTAGGTACATGAGGATTCAATTTTAAAATTTTCTATATCATTAGGAAGTGCAATATGCTTCTGGGTAATCATATTAAGATCACGCACACATGGCGGGAGGCGAATAAGGTTGCAGACTTCTTAGATTCAATGGATTTACCAAATCATAATATGTCTCTTTTAATTTCCATGTGTTCCTTTCCTCAGGAGGGGCTTAATTTTGTTGTTAATGATGCTCTCAGTTTGTACTATTTTAGACCGTCATGACCTTTCTTGTACTGTGTGTGTTTTTTCAAAAGTCAATAAAAATGTTAATTAGTAGTCCTGTAACGCGAGATAAAATCAGTGTTTCATGTAACACAATATAAATAAATTTTTGTGTATGATGAAAAACATTTATAAGATTAATTTTATTTTTAAAAATTCGTAAAATATTATGGTGTTATACTAAGAAAATCGTAAACTTAACCTCCTGATCAAGAATAACACCCGGAAAATAGTTAGGAAATAAATGCATGTGTTTTTTCACTAATGGTACATCAATTCTTTTAAAAGTATATTTTTCAACAATATGAGTACGGTTATATTCACTACCTTCTCTAATAAATTTATTATCATCTTGGTACGTTATCAAAGGCATGAAATTATTGAACATAACATTCATAGCTCATAAATCTATCTTATCAAGATAAATTGAAATCCAATCCATACCATAAACGATATTAAACTCTATAATGAGTTATTGAATATGATATTAAATAAATTACATTCCACTAATAATAATTGGGAGATTACTATAATTTTTTTAATTTAATATTTCCACCCATATTTTTCAAAAAATGATCTATCATCATTTCTTATGCCCATATTCCCTATTTAATAAGAAAATTTAGAAATAAATAAAAGGTAATATCTATACTCAAACCAAAAATTGGAATAATTAAAATAACCAAGTATTTTACCTATCACCACATCATTCAATAGAATAAAATAAACTTATTAATCTAAATTTACATTGGTATACCTTTTTGTTTTTAATCATGATTATATCCATCTTGTGGAACTAACATTCTACATATGATAATATAATAACCCAAATCATTGAAACTAAAATACCACATCATCAGATGACTATATGTTACCCCATTATTTGTAAATTTATGACTCTTTTATTTTCAGTCACATTCTCAATGACCAAACTCAAAAAACCATAAAAACTATCTAGATCTCATTAATCATTACTTGAAATTTTTATTTTCACACTAGGAACATTTCAAGGGCTTACCTTCTATCTTCTTAGCCTATTTTTTCTTCATTTTATTCCATGTTGACATTTACTTACTATTTTTATCTCAAGGAACATACATATCTGAACACACTATCTCAACATTCTCAAAAAAACAAACCAATTTCTCATAACATTAACATTCTTATAAATCAAAATCACTTCATAACATTTCTTTTAACAATGAGTAAAATTTATTAATTTTATAACTAGTGTCCTAAATAAAATTCCACACATACCTAAACAATATTGAAAAATTTCCCGTATACATAACCACGTAATCATAATATATTTTTTCATAATTCCATAATTTTTTCTCTATACATAGAAGAACAATATTAGGTAAATATATAACTATAATAATAATTTTAAATTTTCCCCAATTATATGTAATCAATGTCATATTTCTCTATTTTATTCTTCACCAAATTCCACAATCGATCAACTTCACATTCAAAATGATAAATTGTAAGGGTTAAATTATGAATTTACAAACACCTAATGACTCATATATCTTCATATGGGAATAAATGTATAATTCCACTACCACAAGGTTATAATCTCTATTGAATGACAATGATTTTCATCTCATTCAATTCTCCCCTAAAAACATGATCCACTGTGGTTAATATTACAATTACCCTGAATGGATACCACCACTATTTTTATATTGTTCAAAATGATCAATCCTTATAAAAAACTATTATGTTCTAATTTCAACCCTCTAAGGTTGCCGATTAATATGTTTATCTTATACTCATGGCCTTACAACTACATAGTTTCTAATTTATATACACCAAACCATTCAGAATAAGAATATTTTAGATGAAAAAAATATGGTAATCATTAATCTCAATATCAATTAAATTTGACCATGATATATAATCTTTAAAGGGTATATGATTAATATTATCATAGACTATAATTTTCTCTAAACCTTTCTTATAATACCAACTATGATAACTGGAATATGAATATTAAAAATATTGGTATTTATATTGATAATTAATTCCCTACTTTTAAGAATCGATTCTTGTTTAGATGCTTATAAAAACAGGTTACAACTCATAGATAAAAAACATACAATACAAAGTATACATTTCTAAACAACATCCATTTTTCCAATGATATAAAACATGTATGATAAAACATTATTTCATTTCCTTAAAAATATTAATGACTATTAACTTGATTAATTTCATTCCTTTACCCATACTAAAATACTTTTAATTGTTTTTTTGAATGTATGGTGTGCATAAAAATCGAATAAAATGTGTTTTGAAATGAAATATAATCATTAGTCAAGTGGAAAAAATTTAAACCCATTTTCTGACATTTTTTCAAGGTTTTATATTGTAATGAAATAAATAATTTCCAAATAATAAAAAAGTCATCATATTACCTTAAATAAAACTATTAAAACAAAAATAACGAAAATGAAAACACTTTATTTAGAAACTTAGATCATCACATTAATAAATCATTTTATACCCATGCCAAAAATAACTAGAGACTAGTTATATCCATACGAGAAACCCTCTGGGAACTCACTCCTTTTTTCATACAAAGACCAATAACACTACACTATGAATTTCAGTTCTATTAGGGTTTACTAATCATATAATATATTACATCAGAAACTTGTGCCATCAGGGTACATCAATTGTATAAGCTATATCAGGCCCACTCGACTCTATTTAGGTGCGCCCATCAAATAAGCAATATCGAGCACACCCATTTCTTGTATAATGATCAAATAAAATATAACGAATAAAAAAATTAATGGTTTTACTTTTTATTATAAAACTATAGAAAAAATCTTTTAAATTTTTATTAAATAGCTTTTATATATGAAAATTCAATTTTATGTTAAAATCCAATATTCGATACCAAAATACAATTTTTCTTTTCTAAAAAATCAATATAAATATTAAAAAAAGGAAAAGATGTTTTTTATTTATAGAAAATTAAAAATATTTTAAAGTAAACCAAACAATAAATAATGGTTATAGTGGCATTTAATTTCTTTACAATTGTATATGTTAAAATATATCATTCCGTTTTTCTGTTTTTATATAATTTCAAACATTCTTTACAAATATTTATTTTAAAAGAAAACTTTGAAAAAATGAATTTCTTTTATAAAAAATTTATTTTCATATAATTTAATTTTTAAAATAATTTTAAAAGCATTTATATTGAATATAAATAGTTATTAAAGGACAGCATTGTGATAAGATTTATTTTAATTAAAGGTCCTTCACCAATTTGGAAACATTTGAATTTCATACCACATGGATGAATAATATTTTAAAAAACAATATATATATAATTATTGTTGTGAAATTTATGATATAACATGTAAAATTGTCTTTATAAACACCTCATAATATAATATAGGT
The DNA here is from genome assembly GCA_963277665.1 of Viscum album. Lineage (NCBI taxonomy): Eukaryota > Viridiplantae > Streptophyta > Magnoliopsida > Santalales > Viscaceae > Viscum > Viscum album. Next base: position 131,231,531 of record OY728138.1, on the reverse strand, counting down.
TCATGACATTAAAATATGCCTCAATGAATTGAAATTGAGATAATGTCTCTTATATTAAGTCATAATGGTTGTGTATGTTCTTTACCATCTTGAATATAGAACTTTTGTTAATTAATTACATTCCTTATAACCATTTTTATGTTTATTATTCCATTCATTTCACTTATTACAATGTTATATATGATTAATCAATCGATTAAGATTATAATAGATGTTTTGATAGTATAAATCTTATGTCTAACAAATGTATGTGGTAGGTTGACTGTGGTCAATGTTCTCATTATTTAAACACATATATGGTAATAATAATGTTCTAACTATTATTTTTATAAATTAATTATACATTTAAAACCATGCATTAAATATTGTTTTGAAAAATATATTACATTATGATCATTGAAACGGAAGTCTGTCGGTACGCATGAGTAATACATTTATTTTTAATGATCATTATGGAATAAAGGTAGATAATATTTTATATTTTTATAATTATAATTATTTATTAAATATGATATAATTTTTAATATATATATATATATTATCCATTTGTTATGGTGAGAAAAAATATTCACATAGATTTGTAGACATGGTAGTCCACATATACACAAGAACAATTTTATCATTTATCAGTGTAGGAAATAAAATGATATATTACAGTTAAATAAGGATAAATATGTAATTAATATATTAATTATTTCATATATATAAAATATATTCATTAAAATTATCATTATTACCATTCATGAGAAGATTTAATAAAGAATGGTTCGTATTCTTTCGGGAGGGAATAGTCTATCATACACACAACCAACATTGTCGTATCCTACAAAAATAGAAAGTAAGATTTTATATATCATATAATAATTAAATATGTATAATTATGGGAAAAATATCATAAAAATGTTTTCAATAAATCATTAAAACAATCCCTATAGGGAAATGATAAAAATGGATGACAGCTGTTTGTGAAGTGGAAATCTGGCATACACACTAATAATTATTTATTTTACCAGAATATGGAAAAGGAGATGGATTATGGTTATTCCACTAACATAAAAATAAATCAATATATGGGATATTACTTTTTATTTTGAAATAATAATTTAATAATTTTTGAAATAGTTTTATGAATAATTAAATTAAAAACACTCGGTTATGCACGATAGCACTTCTCCAGACAACCTCCTTCGGTTAGAACCAAAATCCTTATTAGGATGGATTTATGATCAAAAAATTAATATAGTATGTACGTAGTGAATTAATGAATGTATCTATAAATTTATTATCTAATCCCAATGGTATTGAATTTTTGAATAAGAGAGTATATGTGTTGTCCTTTTATATGTGATGTGAGTGGAACATTTGTAATTATTATAAATAATTATGTGTACTAACATTTTTAAAATTACCAAAGTATCCAAAATTGGTCATTATATATATAGTCATTCTAAGGTCTAAATAATTCTATAATAAATAATTTATACATGATTTTAAGCCATTTTATCAAATATAGTTTTAGTTTGACCCCTAGGTAAATCATTTTTCACCATAACCAAGATAACTAATTTTAAATGTGTTCACTATTAACTATAGTCAAGAATTAATTTTAAATTATTATAAAATATAAATTATTATTTTTACAAACATGATACCCATTTTACCAAAATCAATTAAAATATTTGGTAGAATTAAATTTAATATTAAACCTGTAGGCATGATGAAAAATTGTTTTTCCATTAAGTATATTTCTCAGGAATATGATTAAAATATGTTAACTCTATGACATGTAATTTCTTTGTATGTACTTAAATTAATATTTATTGATATTTAATATAGAAATTTTTTTAAATAATTCTTAATTGGGGTTTCTTTAATTAATTTAAAAGGATAAACATTATTCACTTAATAAGAGTTTTTAGAAAAATTATTCTTTTAATCCAAAAAATAAACATCTAATAAAATCCAATATAAATTTTATTAAAAAATAATTATGTTGAATAAATATAACTAAATAATACGTATATTGTTTAAATATTACTCAATACAATATTATAAATTTAAATTAAAAAAATTATTGAAAATGAATGATATTTTTACAAATTTATGGATGTGAACTATTAATGGAAAATTTAATAATCTCTAAAAAATTACAAACATTTTCCCTAAGTTAGTTTTTATTTTTCCATTTAAAATTTATATTGATAATTTGACATTAAAATTATAAAATTTATAAAGTAAACTTTCAAATAAATCAACTTTATAAATGATTTTAATCAAAAGTATTTATTATTATTTTTACAAAATATATTATAATTTTTTCATTAATATAGTTACTTGAAAAAAATTAATTAAAATGAAAATATTTATTATATCATTACATGGGTCATTAAAATCACTACACTTTTAAAAAAAATTCCTCATTATTTTATTTAATAATTAAACATGTGAGAATAACATTAACTGATATCATTTTTTGATTCCCATGCTACCTCTTTAATGATATGGGTTTTCCATAAAACCATAACCCTATGACACACTTTATCCCATAGAACTTTCTCTCAATGATCATGAATTTGAATAGTTTTGTCAACATATAAAATGTTCTATTCCAAATGAACTATTTTATATCTAAAAACATGATTAGTCTGGCATATACATCCTCAAAATTGAAACCTGAAACATGTTGTGTACCTAAATAAACGTGGAGGTATGTCTTCTCAGTAAGAAACTAATCCAAATTTATAATATATTTCATATTGTCCAATAAACATGAGTCTTAAATTAACATTTTTACTAAAATTACTTGTATATATTACCTAATTACATCCAGTTATTAACTTAGTCCATTAAATAAATTAGAAACCTTAATGCACATCCAAAACAAGTTTGACCAAAATTGAATCCCAAATATTTCATTAATTTGATCTCATATGATTCCATAAAAAATTAATGATATTTTTAATCACATATAAGTTTTCATACAAAAATTCATATACCCAATTCATTTCCCAAAAATTAAGTCATTATAAAACCAAATATGCATCCAAAGTATAATTCATGTTTTATTCAACAAATTGACTCCTATCATGGGAAAACCATTTCATCGAATTTTATCCTTACAATGATATATGATCATTTGTTTTTATAGAATATATAATGTGGTTTCCTTTTTCCAAAATCTATATATAGGGATCCTATCAAATTTAACTATCTGATGAACAATAAGATTTCCATAAGTCCCTTTCATTCATACTCCAACATTAAATTCCCATCTATTGAGTGGTGGATACATTTTCCATAATTATCATGGTTAAATTCAGATACTTTGATTACATAATCATTCATTTTTTTCATATTTCTTAATAAATTTTTACCTATTATTAATTTCATTTTCCCAAGTATTATAAAATGCATGATCATACTTCCAAAACTCATTTAATAAATATTATTAAGGTATGGGTGGTGTCTTCTATTGAACCCTCTCTTAATTATTTTCATTAACTGTATTATTCACTTTATATCAATATTATTTTTAACTATTGAATGGTTTCCTTCACATGAAACATCTTTTAATTCCTTTTAATAATTCACCTGGGGCTTCCACCCCACATTTTTAGAAATTTTAAGGTTACAATTTTATATTCCCTCCACTTTATATGACTCTAGAGCATCATTGAAGCTCCATATTACATTTCTTATAACCAAAACCTTGAGGGTTTACAACATCCATTTCCATATTTAGTGTACCTCAAATGTTATGTTCATATCTCAAAAAAAATAAATTATGTCAACTTCATCTAAAAGAATTTTCTTCAAATAACTAATATATCAATCAATTTTCCATTCATTTGGAATGATTAAACCATGAGAAAACCCTATATGTCACGAAATGTCTTCCACTTAGGCACCAATGGATTCATCAAACATTTTCTTAAGACTATGTAATTCCCTCCATATTTTTTGAGTAAAACATAAGGAAAATACTTAATGAATAATATCCTTTTAAACTTATCTCATTCTGTAGAGTAAATTTTATCATCTTTTATTGTGTTCTTAATAACATTTCTCTATTGATCTGCATCACTTTTTAAATGATAAATGGTTAATAAAACATTTTCATGGTCTAAGAATTAAATGAGGGAAAATACATTTTCTATAAAATTTATCCATCATTTAAGAATAAGTGGTTGAAAAATCCTATATAATTTTAGAGGATGTTATTTCCTACTAGATTAAAAAGGAATATTTATCCCTCCCTTTTTAATTCATAAGTTCAATATGATATGTGTTACAAACTATTGGTTATTATATTTCATTGTGAAAAGATGAAAAATATTACATTGAGTATTGTGTAAAATTTAGTTACTGATGAAGATAGATGTTTCATTACCCATACCATTAGTTATTCACATGATTCCTTTGGGTTTAATCTATTGTCTAAAAGAATTTTTTAGTAATATTCATGTTATCAAAATTCAATTGATAAATCATATATTCTTTAGAACCATTCCAAATAATCCCTAAATTCTAAAACATTTTTCATTCATGTTCATCATCAAGTCAAAGAAAATGTGAATTAACCCATGTACAATAACTAGGAGTGTAGAAATACCTATCCAATAATGGTACGGTCCCTATGCACCAGAATAATGGCAAAGATATACTGATACAACTCATTTATGGTTGTTAACCAATATATATCTATTCCATAACCATGTATATTTGTTGTTACTATAAATGGATGTTTTGGTTATAAATAAAACATATTTATTTTACCATAACTTATGAAATTATCTTATACATAGTATTTTCCTAAGGTTTCCTTCTATGTTTTTCTCATCATAGTTTCCAAATGTTAACTAAAGCTTTCTCTAATACCAACTATTCAATATTGAGCTTTTCATATAGAGATTGAGTATGTTATTATATGAATATTCATTACATTACACTATGATCTACACTATCATATTATAGGTATATAAATTTTAGAAACAAAGAGAGATAAAAAAACATATTCATATGTGTTTTTCATAATCACCCAATATGTTCTTCCTAACTATAAACCTTCATGGATATAAATAACATAAAAACTCTCTTAAAACACCAAGTAAAGGAAACATACGAAAAGAAGAGATCTGATACTCAATAAAGGAAAAAACAGAAATATAAATGTTGACTTAAACTTAACAAGAGATTAAGGGTATGAGATATGGAATATATCATTTTAAAATCTATGACCTAAATATCATAGAACATAATCTCAAATAATGGAATAAATATTGGAAGTTCATATGAAATTAATAATAAAAGAATCAAATAATATATTCCATGATAGAATAAAATAGACATAATAATGTGGAGAATCATATATTATATATTTGTAATAACATGGGTAAATAGAAAAAGGTTTAATAATTAAGACAAGGACATGAAATCGGGCACTCTCCTAAGCATATAGACATGAAATCTAGGAACATATTTAATCTTATATATAAAAAATCTAGGTCCAGGCATAATCATATGTAAATAAAAGCCTCGTACATTCTTAATCTTATAGATATAAAATATTGTTATATAATTATTATATATCTAAATGAAAACTAGGTTCACACATGAAATTAGGTTTAGGTGTAACATATTTACCTCATTTGTTATCTATATTTATCCAAATCATTAAATAGATTTAAATTATCCATCATTCACATAAACATAATTTCATATATATACATGCCATGAGATCATAAATCATTCATCATAACATTATAACATTACCCATGGAAAATTAATGGGTTTCATAAGAATATCATCATAATAATCATAAATAACCAATACAAATAATTATTTTTGTATAATGTAATCAATTATATTGTAAATAATAATTAACATCAATAGAAATTTTTATGGATAGAAATTTTATTTAAAATATCAATAGAATGTTTCATTAGAAAAATACCATTTTCATTTTGAAATAATATATTAACATATTAAAAATTACTAAATATTATGGAAAAAAATTGAAAATAACCATGGAACCATTTATGTTAAGAATAAATCTATTGACTGGTCATGATGGTATAAAATTACATTCATATTATAGAATTTAAATGTAATATATTTATTTCACAAGTTTTTTAAAATTAAAAATGTGCCTCATTATGAAAATTAGTAACATTAATTTTTATACAATTTTTTAAAAATAAATCTTGGAAAAAATTTAATTAAAAATTACATGTAGAATATTAAAAAACTCATTTTTTTAAAACATGTATATGGAAGAAAAATTTCCAAGAATGAATATTAAAACATATTTGGTTTTCTTTAAAAATATTTATTTTATTGTGAGGAAAATTAAAAGGAAAAAATTTATTCTTTTGATATAAACATATTATAACTAAAATTAATGGCACTAAACTAATAAGTGTCATATAATTACCTCTAATGTAATTTCTTATATAAAAAATACCAATTAAAATGGGATCGAATCATAAATCATTCACTCCATTGGATACTTTTAAAACATAATCCCTAAGAAATAAATAAATTAAAATGATGATTTAAAAACCCTTAAAATAAATATATTCAATATATAATATGTCAGATGGACTATATAAATATCATATAAAATAATATAACTATATAACATATCATCTTTCTTAAAGAATATAATTTAAGATGATGACCCCTTACCATCAATATTGTCCCATTTTATAAGAATTTGAAACACCAATGTATTTAATATTAATTTATTATAAATATATTCTAGAATAATAATCATGCATATCATATAAGATATTATTTTCTTATAAAATATTTTTTCCCATCTAATAACATTTCATTATTAAATTCATTGATACGGGTGACAACAACTTCATTTTTCATGAATATTTTCATTTGAAAGTCTTGGTATTTATAAAATGTTAATGTTTCCTTCATATCCATAATGATTACCATGGAATAAAAATATTTTTTATTCAATATATATATATATATATTAATAAATTACAGTTAGTCATAAAAAAATGAATTACACCATTAATGGAGACTACATGTCATATGTATGCATAGATGATGTTTTCACTTTTAAATGGATGTAATAAAATAAAGGTAATATATAATTTATTTTTCAAGAATAATTATTATATCATGTAATTCATATATATTCATAAAATAAATTCTCTTTTCTATCCATATAAATCATAAGTGAATAATTAATGAAATTACATCATCGAGGATGTAGTCCACACATATGCATAAGGGAAGTTATCATTTTCTAAAAAATTGAAAGGTAAAAAGATTTAAATGATATTATAATTCAAAAAAGTATAATTATTTTATACATATCATATATAAACTTTAAACATTTCATAATAACTATCCATTATATATGGTCATGAAAGATGAATTGTATCACTATGTGGAGATTGTATAGCATACATACACATGAGTGACACTTTCACAACACCTTTGATGGAAATAGGGTTAGTAAAGGTTGTTTAATAACAATAACAACAATTAATATTATTTTTAATAATTAATTATATATTTCATTATGAATATAAAATAAAATTATGAGTTAAATAAAAATTAAAAAAACTCACTGGTTAATGTGATTACCTCTTGTTTGAAGAAAATATTTGGTATCTCATATTAAGGGTACTTATCTTGGTATTTTTGGGATAAAAACACATATATAAAGTTTATATAGTGTTTAGAAGTTAATTTATCCTAGTTTTATTAAGTTATAATGCTCAAAGTGGTGTAAATAAGTGAAATGAAGGTGTCCCCTTTTATAATTGAGGGGAAAATCCCTCTTAATGTTTCATAAAAGATTTAAAATATAATAAAGTTGCTATCTATAAGAATGATTAAATGGAAATTTATTTGAAAATAAATAAGTATGATTCCTAAATAATCTCATTCAAAAAAAATTGATAGGTTGAAGTGTTGTTTTAGACCTTATCCTATGGATGGTCCCCTTAGATTCCATGTTTTATCCTTTACCACGGTAATATCTTTTTCACTTTTAAAGGGTTATGATTTTTCTTAGATGTAGAAAATTTTCTTATATATATAATTTAGATGAAAATTTATACCATATATGATGGAAAATACCCATTTTTATGTTTTTTTTTTTGGTTTTTAAATATTTTAATATAATATTATTTTCAAAAAGTATTATAAATTTCATTTTTTACATCATTTATTAAATTTGTCTTTAAATACACTAAGAAAAAATGGAACTCTAATAAAATACATTAATATATCCATAATAGGTCATATTAATATAAAAAATTCAGGGAACACATTGTTTCATATATAAAATATTATTTTTAGAGTTCTTTTTAAAAAAATTGCTTGATTTTTTCAATTGCATGCACAAGCATTGCATCGACAATGGATAAGAATGTAATTTAATAATTTCATCAATATATATTTAAAATAAAATATAATCAAAAAATAAAATTAATTATGCTAAATATACTACATTATTTTAATTAAATATGTTTTATACTCAAATATAAGTTTTCAAATCATATTTAATAATTTATTTTGTCTTTACCATCGTTGCTTAACAATTAAACAAGAATTTGGAAAAGAGAAATTTTTTTATTACTCAAAAATTAAAATATAACCATATAAATAATAAATAATACTTAATATTTAATTAAATAGTTTATAAAGGTCTGATTCCATCTAAAATTTTATCTTGAGGAAACTAAATTTGACTTTTCATGTATTATATAAGCACGACGTCGACACTAAAAATGATTTTCATATTTATCATTATAAAAATTATAATTAATATGTTTTGAATTATCTATAATTTATATTTATATAATTTTATAATTATTTATTCCTTCCATTTGTTTAAAAAATGTTTATATTTTTTATGCCTTGTTGATATTATAAAAGTTACAAAATTGCATAAAACTATATTTTTTACTATCCATAAAAAAATTATCTTCATCAAAAAAAATTACAAATTTAATCCTAAAGATAATTATTCATTATGAGTCATGAAAAATTCAATTTACTAAAATTAAATTCTTATAATTTATGTAAACAAATTTTAATATAACTGTGTAAGTCACAATGAAATACAATTTTTAGTAAAATTGCATTTTAATCAAAAAAATTAACATATACCAAAATAAATTATTATTTTAATTCCTTTTAATTAATTATATTATTTAAAAATAGATTTGGAATATTTTAATTTATTATCAACTTAAAATACTAATAGGATATTTAAATGAAACATAATTACATATTTATAAAAAAACATAGAAAAATAGTATTTTCACCTTTCATTGAAAAATCAATATTGTTAGAAAAATCCAAAAACATAAACCTAAAATTATTTTGATATAATGATTTTTAGAATTAACATAATATTATAAATTAGATTTTATATACGTTCATGATTATAATTCAAATATTTTCTCATAAAAATAAAAAAAATCATCTTTATAGAAAATGTATTTATTAAAAATAAATAGTCTTTATAAAAAAAATTAGTTGTTATTTCCTATGAACTAATAAATATATATATATAAATGTTGTAAATCATGTTAATGATCATAAATTTAATATATTTTTTATAAATGTAACATTTAAACAATAATATTTCATGGTATATTTAATCTCGGTGTTGCATACTATATACATTATCAGACATAATATTCTTCTTCTAAAATTATAGGGTGTTAAAAATTGTGGGGTTTTAAATTAAAACAATAAATATTAAATTTAAAAATTCACATACCCAATACATATTTTGTTTTTTGAAAATTTTTCTTGAATTTTATTTCATACATAATTTCTAATAATGCCTTAAAATCCATTTTATTTGTAAAAATGGAATTTGTCTCTATTCACAAAAAAATAATTCTTTTTGAAATATACCAAAAATTATCTCAAATATAATATATAGATTATAAATAAATAAATATATTTATTTTTATCATGTTAAAATTAAAATATTTATATTTTTGGTTATAAAAATATAAAATATAAATAAAAAAATCTACTTATTGAAAAATGGATACTTAAATTTCAGTTGTCTTTAATGATATTTCATTTAAATTTAAAAAAAATTAATATCAAATTAATATTTTAAAAATAAAAATATTTACATATATAGTAAAACATTTTATTCTATCAATTTGATTTATTAATGTAATATAATATAATCTTTATTGTAAACGGTTCATTGAAGGACATCCATTTTAAAATATTAAGAAAATATAAAAATTAAATATAATTATTTTAATTGATTATTATCATTTTATATACTACTGATTATATTATTCATCTAATTTTAATATGATATTGTTCATTTTAGTCAGGTGTACCATTAGTTCACTATTTCTTATGACACAAGCTATTGAATATCATATTAATTTATGTTCTCTAAAATATTAGGTTATTACACCTCGACTATAATAAGCTAGATTTTATGGTTATCTTACAACATTGGAAAAAAATTCAATATATCACATCACAAAGGATCATATATATTAGTAGTCTCAGTGTAATAGATACAAACAATATTCTCACTTTAGATTTGGAAACATTAAATAAAACTTAAAATTGTATTGAATATTTTATTTTTTTCACCTATTATATACATGGTTTTTATTCGTAGACACCATTATGATATCTTGGGAAAAGTAAAAAACAATATACAATTAGAATAAATTCATTGTATTATAATATGCACTATTAAAGCTACCACAATATAAATAAATCATGAATAATATGGAAGAGAAAGATAGTAGTAAAATATGTCATATAACTATTATTGAAAAAGGGAAACATATCCTTGGATAACATAAAAACATAAATAATAAAACAATTAATAATATTTAATTTCATAATGATAGTATGAGTAATTTTATACATCATAATCTTAATTCTAAGGAATTATTCAATGAAATCATACATAAATTGTTAATGTGTATGTCATATACCAAAAATAGGTTGTTTCATGAGTAATAACAAATCATATAAGAGATATAATAGGACCTTAGCATTAATGAACATGTTTAATTCATTAATAATATGATATAAATGACTAACAAGTAAGTACACAAGCAATATAAAAAATCTTATTAAAACGATCATACAAAATGTTATTATTTTCCTTAGTAAATCATTACAAGAAAATGATCATAAGAAATACATAGTAATATTGTGAAATATTTCATTATTTTATATCCTTAATAAATTATTATATTCATCAAATGATATTAACATAAGGTAAAACACATTTCAATGGATAAGTATAATATTCATTGAGAAAAATATAGTTTCCATTTTGAAATCAATTATTTAAAATAGAATACTAATGATAGCATAAGTAAAATAATTTCTTTTAAATAAAACATGAAAACATGTAATGTAATCTTCAAGGTAAAAAAATAAACGATGGAAGGAAAATTGGTTGATATAGTGAATCCTAAATCAATGAATTTTTTCACAACATCTCTAAAATGTACCTTTTTCAGTAAATGAAAAGAATATTCCTTAAAAATATTATTATTGGAAATAAAAAATAGATATACATGACATTAATAAATCATTTTATAATAGTAAAATATAAAATAAAAATTTTACAAAAAATATTGACATGGTTGAAAAATATTTCTGAAGGAATAAAAAAACATTATGAGTTTTCCTTAAAATAAATAATTCAAACAACTAAGTATATACAGAGAGGAAACTGAAATGAAAAAAATGTAAATTTTTTGTCATAGTGGAATACTCAAGAGGGTAGTGAATTGAGTACCTATTAAAATTTCTGATTTAAAATAGTTCTATTAAAACCCCCTAATTTAAATAACAAGTTAAACTGTAGTGAATGTTTAACACAGTAATGGTTTAATTAGGTTCTCAAGATATTGATTAGTTCTCAGTTAATCTAATCTGAAGATTTTATTAGCTTTTGGAACTAACCTACTAGTTTACAATAAATACAAACACCACCTAGTTTAACTATCAGAGTAACTTTAAAATAGATTTATATTTAAAGTACATAGCAGTGGAATATTCAAAATAGTTTTAACTAAAATAAAAATGCATAATAGTTTTAAACAAGTGGTTCAGTCTCAAGCAGATACATAGTCCTCCCAAGAAGTTTTATATAAACTATGATCCACACCCTAGATCGGGGTTTTACAACAGTTCATAAACTATCCAGGTCCTCAGACCTCTACCACTATTCTAGGTGGGAAAACTAAACAACAACACACAAGCTATCAAGGACACTCTTTACCTCTACAACTATCTATAGTGGGATACAAGAGTGTAAGGGAAAGACTGATTTAGGATTCATAAATCCTCCATTTCAGCACATGAGATAGTGTGTGCTTAAAATATAGATCCCAAACACTCCTCAAAATGTAAACAAATGAAAAAAACAGATTTAAACAAATATAGATGACTTTAGAGTTCTCTATGTGTTTTCTAGTGAAGATATGGACTCCTTGGATTGATCAGAACTTTCTCTGAGCCCTTATTTGGTTTTTGTCAATAAAAAGTGTCGTTTTTTCTTTGACTTACAGGTCTATCTTGATCATCTTGATTAGATTGAGTGTAGGTGTAGTCATTTAAGCTCTTCACTCCTTGAATATTCATGTTCTACAGGTTTAGCAGGTGTTCTTCCTTCTTCTTCTATGTATGTAAGTCCTTGTGTATATCCATAAACTTGTGTCTTATGTGCGTTGAAAGACTATTTATCCAGTAGCTTGATGTTCCCTTTTTATATTCCTTGAACTCCAGCAATAGGAATGATTTGTACGAGGTACGGTTCCTGATATGCCAACAACTATCATTAATTAATATTAGATGCATTAAATTAGAAAAATATGATCGTTGCTTATAATAAAAAAAGTTAAGGAAATGACACACTGTCCAGTGTCTGGTCGTCTCTGTAACGGTAGTTGTATATAGTGGTAGCTCATTCTAGTGGTATCTCCATGTACCGGTGACTATATGTAGCAGTGAATTACTTTAGCTGTAGCTCTTGGTAACGGTAGACTTATGTACCAGTGACCCATACTGATGATCTTATAACGGTAGACTTCATAACAGTAGTTGTCACTCTGTATCGGTCGACTTGTGCATACCGGTAGACTTACTCTATTGGTAGCTCAGGTGTAATAGTAACTTTCTGTATACTGGGGACCTTTCTGTATCGGTAGTTGTTTGTATGTTTATGCAAAATATCTATAGATTAAGTTAGCATAAAACATTACAATGTAAATGAACATTTGATTAACCGAATGTTCTTGAATGAAAAATATATCATTTGAACATAATCAACAGTATTTATATTTTGAAATTAAGCAATTAAACAGTAACTAAAGTAATGAAAAGATGAATCAATAAACATCATTTGGGATTATCAAAACATAATTAATCATAATTGAGATTATCAAAACAGGTGAGTCCAAAAATCTCCCCCTTTTTTATAATCACAAATTATAGTAGGTAATCCAAATGTATCAAACTAAAATAAAATTGTTCTCATTTCTTAGTGTGTTCCAACACAGGTAAAATATGTTTCAGAGATAAATTGAAATTCTCAAGTTCAAATGTATCTCTGAAAATTGATTTAGAAAAAAAAGATAAATAAAATATTAATATCCATGTCCGACATATGTCCATATTTAAATAAATAATCTTCATTCTTTATCATTTCTCCCAATTGGGAAATTTTTCTCACACTTTGGGATTAGAAAAAATAAGGTAGTTATAAGATAAGGATGTAAATAATGTATCAGAGAACAGAAAATATGGGGAATCAGAGTTAAAATTGAAGAGATAAAGTTGTTTATCAAAGGTAAATTAGACATTACAAGTATGGACCTGAGGTATAAACAAGAGTTTAAAAGTAAAGGATAAATAAATAAAGTAGGAAGCATTGGTAAAAACTGAGACAAAGAGATTGAAAAGATGTATATATTAAAGAGAAAAAAGTAAATAAGGATTACAAAAACAGTATATAAGGTACAAATGGTCCCTATCAAATTCATCTAGACTGACTCAATACACTTATTAAATATCCACTTTGGATTATCCGTTGGGATCTAGGGTACACTCAGGCTGGGTAGCTTCGGTTGAAGGATTGGGAACTCTAGAAATGACAAACGGTGTTTGAGCAACTGAAATTGTTCATATCTTGTACTGGGTACTCCTAGGAGTAATCATTTGTGTCAATCTTCTGATAGCTTGAGCTGGGGTCATCTAAAATGTAGAAGCTGTAGAGCCAAGTGTAGGTAATGCTGGAGGTACAATCATTGGCTAATCATCAACATGTAAAAAGGGTAGCAAGAGATTTCTGAAATCCGTGATAATCCCTCCTCCTCTCTCCATGGCATAAATGAAGTCATCCTTGTTTTCCAGGAATTTTTCCAAAGCTGTAGTCAGCTCTCTAATCTTGATCACGTGATCTTTTAAGGCTTGATTCATAGGAGGTAATTTCCAATTTTGTAAAAAAAAATTAAGAGATTGTTCACCTGATGTTTAGTGTAGACCCTTTGGAAATAGTAATCCACCTTCTCCTTTAATTCCTTTTGAGAAGAAGTGGCCTCTCTCATAAAATCATGAACAATTTTCCTTATATCCCTAGTGGTAGTCACCACTTGGGTCAAGGAAACAGAGTCTACAGAGCCACTGGTGGAAGACTTTCTAAGCTCTTCTCTCATCACAGCTCTAATCTGATCAATATCTAAAGAAGGCCTCGGACCACTCAAAGGTGAAACAGTAAAAGCTATTGTTTCATTAAAAGATTTATTTATCCCACTAATCAGATTTTTCACAACAAGGTCTTGTGTGCTGACATGCTTCTTTATGGAATTCTTAAATTCTTCAAAAATTGATATCATCTGGCCGACTATACTTTTCACAAATGTCAAATCCTTGTCTTCATGAGATTTAGAACTCATATAAGACTCCATAGAGACAACTAGTTTTATAGAGATTCAACATTCTCTACCAAGCTTGAAACTGAACTCTGGCAGGTCTTGACTTCATCCAAAATACTAGATACAGAGTCAGTCATAACAGATTGAATGGATGAAAATAAAGAGGTTTCCATTATTCTAATTTCATCCACAAATAGGTATTGAGATCAGACATCAACTGGTCTAGGTCATATCTTCTTAATAAATCTTCACGTAAAGTCTCAGAAAGGATATTATAACTGACATGTGGTATTCTGATGGGTGTCTCAACTTCAGAATCAGGATATTCCAACCCAAAAACTACAATATTTGGGTCTTATGCCTAGTCATCAATCTCATGACCTTATGATACAGTACAATGACTGGTGGGATTCTCCCCCTCAATTTGTTCATTCTTCTGTACATGTACATCAATATAAACCCCATTAGGTAGGTCTTCCTCAGAAGAATCGTCCACAACCATCTTCATTTCAACAATAGGAGGCTCATCTGGGAAAGGTGCAGGTTTTGTCATATCAACCCCAATAGCCACTACAGGCAGAGCAGAACTCCCAATTCCTGGACTCAAACTTAAAGTACCTACATCTGAGCTATTAGAATTAGATTCTCTTCTGAGTAAAGTAGATCAAGGACTAGCCTATCCATAATTAATACTATGAAGTGAAGGTCTAGGAGGCAGGTCAGGGTCTCCTCCTTCTTCCACTGAAGTCTCTTCATCCTCATCATCAACAGCATCCTCAGCATCACTATAAGCGTGTTCATCTTCATCAGTTCCTATACCTGGATCCCTCTTATCCTTATTCCTAGAAGGATGGTCCACAAGATTAAATTTATCATACAATTTACCATCATCATTCACCCATTGTTTCTTCCAATGGTTCCAGCATACTTTCATATACTTGCAGATAGTATTAGTAATGGAGAAATTGTCTTTAACAACAAAAATTTCATCCCCAGATTCAGAAATACATTTTACTTTTAATATAATGGAAATCAGCTTAGTAAAGAACAAAGTATTTGACTTTGATTTAGGTATGGTCAAATATTTTATCTGAATCATCAAAAATCTTCCTAGATTGACCTTCACTCCATGCTTAAACAAGTACATAAAATATATGTCCTAAAACTTCAGGGTTCCAAAATCTGCTCTCTTGAGACAAATCACGTGTGGAATGAACTTAAACAACAATCTATTTTCTCCATCTATTTCAGCAGTAGTAACTTTTCTAGGTGATCTATTCCCAGTTAACTCAAGCAAAGAAGCCTCATACTCAAAATGGTCACCAGCTGTAGGTACTGATTTAGATGAAAAAATATACTCTCCTTCATGAGGTACTTTCATACATTCAGACCATTCAATAGTTGAAAAATATATCTCCTTATCATTTACCACAAAAATCATCTTGTTCTCATCTTCATCCATTTCAAACCTTACAAACTCGTAAAATTCCTTAACTAGTTTTGGGTAATAAGGCCCATTTTTTTTTGCAAATTAATTTATCCATCCTTGATATTCTAAAATCCTCAAAATTAGAGACTTGGTTGAAATCAACCACTCAACACAAAGATCCTTCTCAATCACTATTTCCCTCTTCAATAAATGAGGATTATCAGACTTTCTCTTCTCTTTACTAGTACCACTACTAGTTCTAGTAACTCCAAAATTGACTTTTTGTCTCTTCTTACTCGGCTCAATACCTTCATCAATTATCGGTCGCTTATCTCAGGCCATTTCCAAATCAAGAAACTTAGGGCCCACAAGATTTCATAGGCTTGGGTAGGTGAAGAATTAAAAGGGTGGAGTTAGTGGTGGATTGAATGTGATTTAGACTCAAATTATATCATTTAAGAATAAAAACCTAATAAAAATATATATACTTTAAAATGATAAAGTGTCTCATCTTAAAACACAAAAATTTAAAACAGCGCGATATATCGGTAACCATTCTACTGGTGAGGATTATAATAGTAAGAACTACCGGTGAGGTATCCTAAAGGTGAGGTTTCTATAATGATGAGTTGTTTTTAACGGTGAGGTTTGTCTATCGGTGAGGTTCGTCTAACAGTGAGGTTTATCTGACGGTGAAGATTATCTAATGGTGAGGTTTATCTAATCAGTGAGGTTAATTTAACACTGAGGTTTATCTAATGGTGAGGTTTATCTAACGGTGAGGTTTATCTAACGCTGAGGTTTACCTAACGGTGAGGTTTATCTAACGGTGGGGTTTATCAAACAGTGAGGTTTATCTAACGGTCAGGTTTATCTAATGGTGAGGTTTATCTAAAGTTGAGGTTTATCGAATGGTGATGTTATCTAATGGTGAGGTATATCTAATGGTGAGGTTTATCTAATGGTGAGATTTATCTAATGGTGAGGTGTATCTAATGGTGAGGTTTATCTAATTGTGAGGTTTATCTATTGGTGAGGTTTAAGGGTAGTTGATCATTCTTAATTCATGTCTAATGTAACTTAATCTCTCTGAACTTAAAGTCTTTGTTAATATATCAGCTAATTGACGTTCAGTGCCAACAAATTCAAGAGTTATATTACCCATTTGATTGTGATCTCTTAGAAAGTGGTTCCTTACATCAATGTGCTTAGTTCTAAAGTGAAATATAGGGTTCTTAGAGATATCGATAGCACTAGTGTTATCAAAATTAATAGAAACATGTCTAAAATCATATCCATAGTCCAACAAAGTGTATTTGATCCACAGAATATGTGCACAACAACTACCAGCAGCTATATATTCTGCTTCAATAGTAGACAATGCAACTGAATCCTGTTTCTTACTACACAAAGATACTAAGGATTTTCCCAATAACTGACATGTTCCAGATGTTCTTTTTCTATCTAATTTGCAACCAGTAAAGTCAGCATGTGAATAACTTATTAAATCCAAAGATTGTATTTTGGGTAAAATAAACCTAAATTAGTAGTATGTTTAAGATATTTGAAAATTATTTTTACAGCAATTAAGTTTGATTCTTTTGTATTAGCTTGAAATCGTGCACACAAACATACACCAAACATAATATCAGGTCAACTAGCAGTAAGGTAAAGTAAGCTTCTAATCATACCTCTGTAATAGGTTTGATCTACTGGTTTCCCAGATTCATCATTATTCAACTTACAAGTGTTACTCATAGGTGTATCACTTCCCTTATTACTATCCAACCCAAAATGTTTTAATAAATCCTTTGCGCATTTAATTTAATTTAGAATAATATCGTCCCTATTTTGAAAATTTTGAAATCCAAGAAAATATTTGAGTTCTCCCATTAAGCTCATTTCAAATTCATTTTTCATAATCTTTGAAAAATCAGTACATAAATAATTTTTTGAAGATCAAAAAATAATATCATGAACATATATTTGTACTATCTAGACATATTTGGAAGTCATTTTGATAAAAAATAGTGGGATCAGCATTTCCTTTAGCAAAACCTTCTGAAATAAGAAAATTAGTAAGCCTATCATACCAAGATCTTGGAGCTTGTTTTAAACCATATAAATCATTAGAAAGTTTAATAACATGATTTTGAAAATGGGGGTTTGTAAATCCAGGTGGTTTTTCAACAAAAAAATCTTTAATTATATAACCATTTAGAAAATAACTTTTAACATCCATTTGATATAACTTGAAATTAATATGAGATGCATAAGCAAGTAAGATCTTAATAGCTTCTAATCTAGATACGGGTGCAAAAGATTCTTCATAATCAATTCCTTCTTCTTGAATGTAAGCTTTTGAAACTAAGATAGCTTTGTTTCTAGTGATGTTTCTAGATTCATCAACCTTATTTATAAACACCCATTTTGTGCTGATGGTCAAAGTATCCTTAGGTCTTTCTACTAATTCCCAGAAATTTTTTCTTTCAAATTGATTTAACTCTTCTTTCATAGCCATTACCCAAAATTCATCATTTATAGCATCATTGATATTTTTAGGTTCTGACTGTGAATGAAAAAGCTTGATGTTCAACCTGGTTTCTTAGAAAGCTCTTGTTTTTGTCCCTATATCAAGATTACCTATAACAGCATATAAAGGATGATTCTTTAGAATCCTAGTTTATCTAGTAAAGGTAGAAGTAGAAATTTCAGGTTCTTCTCTAGGTTCAGGTTCACTAGTAGCAGATACTGAAATATTTCCAGAACTGGTTGACTTTACAACAGGTTCACTGATTTTATCATTAATGTTGAGAACAGACAAATCTTCTTTAAGATTTTCAAGAGAAGGTTTAGGTTCATGTGGATCAGTTTCATCAAATTTGATGTGAACATATTCTTCCACATATTTGGTTCTTTTATTAGAAACTATATAGGCTTTTCTAGTTAACGAATAAACAAGAAAAATTCCTTCATCACTTTTAGAAGAAAATTTATCCAGATTATCTTTAGTATTGAGAATAAAAACTTTACAACCAAAAACATTAAAATAACTAACTTTAGGTTTTTTATTATTCCATAATTCATAAGGGGTCATCATAAGTACTAGTCTAATCAAAAATCTATTTATATTGTAACAAGATGTATTTATAGCTTCATCCCAAAAATAAATAGGTATATCATATTCATTTAGTATAGTTCGTGCAATTTCTTAAAGAACTATATTTCTTCTTTCTACTACACCATTCTGCTGATGTGTCCTACGGGAAAAGAAGTTGTGATTGTAGCCATTGTGTGAGCAGTATGATTCAAATTCATGATTTTCAAACTCATGACCATGATCAATTATGAAGTTTTTAATCATATTTCCACTTAGGCTTTCTACAGTCTTGTATTTTTTAATAAATTAAGAGAAAGATTCACTTTTGTGAGCTAGAAAATATCCCCAGGGATATCTAGAAAATTCATCTACAAGAACATAGACATAGTGCTTCCAATTTAAACTAGAAACTATGGATAGTCCAAACAAATCCATGTGAACCAACTCAAGAGGTTGAGAAGTTGAAAATTCTTTCTTTGATTTAAAAGAAAATCTATGTTGCTTTCCCTTTTGACAGGGAATACAACTTTGTCAGCTCAGAATTCAATTTTAGGTAGGTCTCTAAATAAGTTCATCCTAGTCAATTTTCTATGTGAGTGTATACTGAAGTGTCCTAATCTTCTGTTCCAAAGCCAAGATTCTTTATGAAAAGCATATAAATAGGTAATATTTTTCTTATCTAAATAATTCAAATCTACAACATAAACATATTCATTTCATAATGTAGTAAATACCAAAAAAATTAGAATAAAAAACATTACATGAGTCATTTTCAAACATAATATTAAATCCATCATCACACAACTAAGAAATGCATAACAGATTATACTTTAGTCCATCAACAAATAAAACTTTATAAATTAAAATTGAATCAATGTTACCAATCTGGCCAAAGCTGATGATCTTTCCTTTTGAGTTATCCCCAATGGTGACATATCCTCCATCAACATTGAATAATCTTTTAAAACATAAAAATTATCCCTTCATATGTCTTGAACACCCACTGTCCAAGTACCATGTCTTCCTACAGGAACCTTTTAAGCAGGTTTCCTACAACACAATTTTAGATAGAAAATGATTTTGGTACCTAGATTTTCTTGGGACAAAACAGGTTAGCATGCAGAACTTTTGGTGCCCAGATTCGTCTAATGGGTTTCTTATAATCAAAATATTTAATGGATTTTGAAATATAAACTTTGTTTGATCTATAACTATGTGAGTAACTAGTTGAGACAAAAGAATTTCCTGAACTAGAACTAGTAGTATGCTGTCCAGAATTATGAATTAATCTTTTCTTTGTAATCTGTCTCTGTCCAGGCTGATAGCTTAAACCAATTGTATACTTAGGTGATACTTATTTTCTGAGAATTTGTGTAAGAGTGTCATTTCTAGTAGTAAATTTTTTTAAATCTTTCTTGAGTTGCTCATTAAACAATTTCAGTTCAATATTCTTTTTGAGTAGTTGAGAATTCTTTTCCTTTTCTACTTTTAGTGCAGATTTTATAGTGCTAGTTAAAGAATGTTGTTTCTTTAAGGATTTATACTTGTCTTTCAGCTCATTGCAGGTATCCTCTATTATGTTACAGTATTGAAATAATTCTTCACTCGATATGTTTTTAGAATTAGAATCATAATCGTCTCTAGAATATCAAGAGTTTAAAGAAGGATTTTCCAATGTTACCTCATATGTGTTTTTCATGAAACACATATTATCTTTTTCATATTTTTCATCCTCAGTGGAATCAAAATCACTTGAACTATCTTCTGAAGCACTGCAGGTTTCTTTCATAGATTTCTTATATTTTTGTCCTTGTACTCATATTTATTCTTGTTCTTTATCTTTGGACAGTCAACTTTCACATGTCCTTTCCTCTTGCATTCGTAGAAGACTATGTCATCACTTTTATCAGTCCATTTCCAATCCTTCTTCCAATGACCTTTATTATCATACTTTCCCTTGTAATTGGATTTTTTGAAAAACTTATTTTTCCTATAAAACTTCTTAAATCATCTGGATATCTGAGAAATTTTAGTATCACTGTTAGATACACTCTCTTCACTACATGAACTATCACTTGCAGCTTAAATTTTCTCTTTGACCTTGATTTTTGAACCAGAGTCTTAAAGGATACTGATTTCTTTCATTGTTCATCATCTTTTTCTTTGTTTACCTTTAGCTCTTCTTCATACATCATAAACATACCAATCAGCGCTTTAACAGGTAGTGAAATTATGTCACACGATTCTCTTATTGAAACTAATGTGCCTCTCCATCTTTCTAGAAGGCATCTGAGTATTCTCATGATTTTCTCTCTTACTGGAACATCTTTTCCCAGTGAGCTCATTTTATTAACTATCTCATTAAACCTGAGATACATATAATAAATAGATTCATCATGTTTCATTTTAAAATTATCATACTTAGTGGGGTATGTATTTAGTCTCATTTACTTAACATTGGTTATTCCCTCATGGGAAAGAGCTAGAATATCCGATATTTCATAAGCAGTCTTATAATCAGATATTAGATTAAATTTTTCATCTCTTAAAGAAAAATACATGGGATTCATTTCTTTACAATTATTATTGTAAGTATCTTTCGTAGGTTCATACCAAGTAGTTCTAACAGTTTTTAGAATCTTATAATGAGTCTCTATAGCATTCCTGATGTCAAATCCCATACTTTCTAAATGAATTTTTGTTTTTATTTCCATTGGGAGTAATTAACACCATTAAAGAAAGGTGGCATGTTGGTTTCTACACCTTCTAATATGTTATCCATAATAACTATGTTTTAAAAAGATATATAAAGATATAAAAATTTAGAACTAACAAAAATTTTGAATTCTTCAAGATACAACTAAAATCATATTTAAAAAACCGAGTGTTTTGAAAAAAAATTATCCAACCCTCTTATACCAAAAGTTGGTCTGAGTGGAATGCTCAAGACGGGGGTGAAATAAGTACCTATTAAAATTTCTAATTTAAAATTTTTCTATTAAAATCCACCTATTTAAATAAAAATCTAAAATGTAGTGATTTTGTAATACAGTAATGGTTTAGTTAGTTTCTCAAGAGATTGATTAGTTCTTAGTTACTCTAATCTGAAGATTAGATTAGATTTTAAAACTATCCTACTGGTTTATAATAAATACAAAAATTTTCTAGTTTAACTATCTGAGTATATTTAAAATAGATTTATATTTAAAATATTTATCAGCAGAATTTTTAAAATAGTTTTAACTAAAATAAAAATTCACAACAGTTTTAAACAAGAGGTTCAGTCTCAAGCAGAGACTTATTCCTCTCAATTATTTTTATATAAAATATGATCCCCACCCTAAATCAGGGTTTTACAATAGTGCACAGACTATCCAGGTCCATAGACCTCTACCACAGTTCTACGTGGAAAAACTAAACAATAGTACATAGGTTTTCTGGTTCACACTTGACCTCTACCACTAACCACAGTGGGATACAAGAGTATAAGGGAAAGATTGAGTGAGGATTTAGAAATCATCTAGTTCAACATAGGAGATAGTGTGTGATTAAAATACAGAGCATGCACACTACTCAAAATGTAAATAAGTGAAACACAATAGATCTAAACAAATAGAGATGAGTTTAGAATGCTCTATGTGTTTTAATTTAAGATCTAGACTCCTTGGATTGATTAGAATTTTCTCTGAGTCTTTATCTGGTTTTTTTCAAAAAAAAGTGTCATTTTTTCTTTGACTTCCAAGTCTATCTTAACCAGCTTAATTAGCTTGAGTGTAGGTGTAGTCATTAAAGCTCTTCAATCCTTGAATTTTTAGGTTCTATAGGTTCAACATGTGTTCTTCCTTCTTATTCTATGTATGTATGTCCTTGTGTATATCCAAAAACTTGTGTCTTATGTGAATTGCAAGACTAGTTCTCCAGTATCTCAAGGTTCCCTTTTTATATTCCTTGAACTCTTACAATAATAATGATTTGTACAAGGTACGGTTCCTGATATGCCAACAACTATCATTAATTAATAGGCGATGAATTAAATTATCCAAATATGACAGTTTCTTGTAATAATCAAATTTAAAGAAATGACACAGTATCGGTGTCTGGTGGTCTCTATAATGGTAGTTGTATGTAGCAGTAGCTCATTCTAGCGGTGGCTCCAAGTACCGGTGACTACATGTATTGGTGACTTCCTTTAGCGGTAGCTCTTAGTAGAGGTAGACTTATGTACCACTGACCCATACTGGTGATCTTTTAAAGGTAGACTACATAACAGTAGATGTCACTCTGTATCAGTCGACTTGTGCATACCAGTAGACTTACTCTATCGGTAGCTCAGGTGTAATGGTAACTATATACATACTGCTGAGTTTTCTGTATCGGTAGATGTTTGTCTAAGTTAGGATAATAAATTACAATGTAAATGAACATTTTTTTAACTGAATGTTCTTGAATGAAAGATATATCATTTGAACATATTAAACAGTATTTATATTTTGAAATTAAGTACTTAAACAGTAACTAAAGTAATGAAAAGTTGAATCAATAAACATAATTTGGGATTATCAAAACATAATTAATCATAATTGATATTATAAAAACAGGTGAGTCCAACATAAATTATTGAAAAAAATATAGGAAAATAAAATATATGGTGTTTAAGATAAAAATATCATATAATTTCATTATGGAATACTGGAAAATAAAAAATCTCAAACAAGGGTGACATTGGGAAATAAACCCTCACCATAATTCGGACATTCTTCATAAGTGATGTTAACCTCATGTAAAATTAATTGAAATTTATTAAAATTACATAAAAATATAATATTTATACTTATAATACCATACGTAGTTTAATTATAAGATTTACAACATCTTAGATATTAATCATTCTTTATCAATACAATTTCTATTGTTAAATACTTTAGTTTTCATATATGTTTTGATTTGGTAGTTATGGTTTGTGAATCATGATCCTAGTTAAATCATCATCATAATTATTTTCATGATATAAGTATCATAAGTAATCATATTATACATATTCATATATATTCATAAAATTTATAAATATAAAAATTAATTTCATAATTCATGGTGATGGTAGTCCATGCGTACACATGAACACTATTTTCAATTTCTAACCAAACACATGAAATTAATATAAGAATTACTTTACCATAAAAATATCATTAAAACATATATATCATATATATATTTTTAAAATACATGATGAAATTCATTATTTCTTGGTGGTGATGAAAAATGAACAATATTGCTATATGGAGGTTGTAGACCACATATACATGTGGCCAATACTTTCATTTCCCATTTGAAAAAAGGAGGTGGAAAATGGTATTACTATATTTATAATAAAATATTAGTATATTAATTACACTAGAGTCCTTTTTTATCATGTATAAGATATAGTTAACAATTTTAGAAGAATAAATAAACTTCTAAAGAGTTGGGTAAGGTGATTACCTTTCTATTATGATACCTATTTAAGACTAAAAATCATTTCTTCCTAGTATAGAATTAGGGTAATCACATAATCTCAAAAAAATTATTGAATATATTTAGTTTTTTAGGTTTTACAAGGCTGATCTAGTGTTCTCAAAATTTATTAATACTATAGGAGAAGATATACCCTTTTCCAAGTGTGGGGCCAGACATAAATGGATTTACAAAAAATATAATCAATAATATAAAGTCATTTTCATGTGAATATAAAACCAAATAGATATTAAATAGATTTAATATTAATATAATTTCTAAAAATGATCAAAAAATATTTTTAGAAATGTTTAGGTGACATTTTTACTCTTATCTCTTAGTTTAACTCGTAGTAAACATGCTTTGACCTTTATTGAAGTGGTAAATTATTTAATGTTAATATTCACAATGAAAAAAAAAATATGTCTTGCTTATTATATAATATTAATTATGATGATTAGATATAATGAATAATTTTTTTAATATTCAATTTTTATATGTTGAAGAAAATAATTTTATTAGAAGTTCATAAAACGCAATGAAAACTATTATTTAAAAACTGTTTATTTTAATCATAATAATGAGTTCATAGAAAAATAATGTTTAAGGATTATTATAATGGAATTATTTGTATTCTTTCAAATAAAAAGTGAATTATTTTTATTTCAACCCATATCAAAACAAAATGGATCTTTTTAAATACTTCATTAAGATAGAGTAACAAAAAATAAATCTTATTTGGAAAATAACATTTGTGAGATTTCCAAAATGTTTAGCATATATTTCTAATGTATACATCATATTTTTATATTCATTATAATACATCATAAATATATATTTATACTAAAAGGGTTTCTTAATCTTTATTTTTATTCTTATATAACAATAATTTAATAAAAATTAATTTTTTTTATTTCTATTTTTTACTCTTCATCCATAAATCAATTATATCTATAAAAAGAATAAAATATTATCTATAATTATATTGTGACATATTGACTTACATATTGTAACTGATTTCATAAAATTAATTTTAAAATATTTAAAATTTTATTTTTAGATAACTTTTTCTAAACAATTTTTGTACATTATAATGTTGTTTCTTTAGAATGAATCTATTATTATAACTTAGTCATGAGTGTCAGATTCTTCTATCATTAAAAAATTTAATCCGTTAAATCTCTATAATTTTCCTTATAAACATATGTTGGATCTTATTAATTATAAATTCTTCAGTTTCCAATATTTTCTCTCCTATCATATGGTTTTTCTAAAGTACATTTATCATCCAAGTCACCTGATTCCTCAACCCTTGTTCTCAAGTTACAATGAATTGGATTGTTTCTACACATTAACATAAATTTGGTTCTAATTATATTTCCCCATAGGTGATCACTTTAGTTGGTTCTAACATGTATTTACCCAATAATGAGATATAGAATAGAACATAAATATTAGTGAGGCCACTTTTAATTACCAATTTCTAATCCACCACTATAATTATTTTCATAATTTCAACAGGATCCATGTTCTTAGGGATTTGTTTCCATTTATTTGTAACCCTTACAACATTTCTTGATGGAGATATCTTAAAAAAAACATGACATCACACTTGAAATAATAAACATTTCATTTGGTTATCAACACAATTTTGTTCACATATCATCCTACTTATTCATATTATGAATAGAATCTACATTCACTATTGTCACCTCCATGAGATATGGTCATAAGATCTTTTTTCTAACTAACTATGTACCAATAATATATAGTGGAAAACATGTTACCATGTACTTATTACCATGGTTCTATTTTAATTCTTGAATTGAAGTTATTATTATGTGAAAATTTATCTGAAGATAGACACTAATACCATATACATTGAAATCCATGTGAGTGAAAGCTCTACATGTATTATAATTTTTGAAGAGTACTTTTAAACATCCCATATTTTTTAAGATGACATACTGTTCTCAAATGTATCTTGGTTTTGAAATCATTATGAATTATCCTTAATATTTTTTATGTAAACTATTGGTCTTGACTAGATAATACCAAAAATGGTTCCCCATAAAGTCTCACAATATCATTAATATTGATCCAGATGAAGTTCATTAGTGGTAGATCTTCCATTATAGTGATGAAATATTTATAATTGGTAAGTTGGAAAGCAATATCACATATAGAATCATTCTTTCTAAATGTATTGGAAATCTATTAACAAAATCTATAGTTATATCATCCCATTTACACATAGGAGTATATAGAGGGTTCATAACTCCATTATTATGTTTTCCATTATCTATTTCTTATTAAAACACACTTATCATGATACATAGTTTTTGATTTCAAGTTTTATAACATCCACCCAAAATTTTCCTTCCAATCCTGATACATTTTTCTTCTCCTATATTGTATTGGTAAATTTGAGTTTTGATCTTTATCTAATAATCCTATATACAAATTAGGAAAAAATTAAACATATTATATTTTTCTAAATTAAAAATTACTATATTTATAGATTAATCCTACCAACCACCGCTAATTCATGAAGAATATTTTATTTTTAATATTTATATCATAGAGCTAGAATTGTTTAATTTTTTCTAGTAAGGATGGTTTATAAATTATTTGGAATGGATGTGATGTTTTTATTAATGAATCTCATTTCTATCATCAATACTTTCATGAATATATGATATTTTTCATTCCTAATTTGATTAAAAACCATAAGATCATTCTACTCAATTAATCAAATATATTTTTCCTCTTCTTAAAGTGGTAGGGAAATGAGTAATCAAAATCAGTTAGTATTTATATCCATCACCTTTTACTTAAGTTAAAATTTTTCATTGAGAGTATTTATTGAAAACTTTTAATATCCATCTATATTTTTCATATTTCACAATAAATGTAATTCCTCTCTATAATTAGTTAAAATATTATTACTTAAAGCTCTATTTAATGGTTTGGATAATTATCTTCATGAATATTTAACTATCCTATAGCATAGGGAACAACTCTATCATTCTTCATAAATAAATATTTATCCCTTCCCTGATCCATCACTAAATATAAAAAATCCATCTATTTTTATTGGTATAGTCAATATTAGTTCATTTTCTACTCTATAATAATTGAAATTGTTTTCCATCATTCAACCATTTGGACGTAACCCCTACTACATGTCAACTTCATTAAGGACTTATCTAATCAAGAAATGTTTTGAACACAATGATCGATCATAACCTTATAATCAATGGAAACTACATAACTCAGTTATATTAATTGGTGTTGGACATTCCAAAAATAACTTTTTAATGTAATGATAAAATGATATTCCATATTTAGATATAACATATCCAATAAAATAAACATTCGGAATCCATATTACACATTTTATAATTTTTTCATATAACTCATTTTCACTAAAAGTCATAATAATGATTCAAAATGACAATTATACACATAAATACTTTTATAGTACTCCAATGTATCATTAATATGTTCCAATTTAAAATTAAAGAGATAAAAATTGAATACTGAGTTCATCACATCTATAATAACATATAATGAATTATTAAATCTATTGGTTTCTATAAAAAAAATTTAATTTCTATACGTTATAAAAAATATATTTTTTGAATATCATACTTCTTTACATGTTGTTTATGATACCTATAATGAAGATCAATCTTTGAAAAATATTTAGATCCTCAAATTGAATCATGTAATTCATCAATATTTGTAAGATGATATTTGTTATTTATACTAATGTAATTTCTTTCCCTTTAATATATGCACAACCTCATATAACCATATTTTATTTTAACAAAATGAACATAGTATTCCCATTATAAAACAGTAGGGTTTATAAATGAATTATCACACTACATCTATAATTATTCATCCAGTTCAAAAAAATACACTACGATTATCCTATATAGAGTTTTAGATATGGTTATTGCATTAGGTTTAGGGTTAATAGAA
This sequence comes from Viscum album, assembly GCA_963277665.1. Lineage (NCBI taxonomy): Eukaryota > Viridiplantae > Streptophyta > Magnoliopsida > Santalales > Viscaceae > Viscum > Viscum album. Next base: position 131,202,592 of record OY728138.1, on the reverse strand, counting down.
AACCAAACACAGACCATAGTGGATTTCTACAGAGTTATTCAAGAAATATATCAATGTATTCCAACCGAACATGTATAACCTATGTTATTAGGATACCTTTACATTTCATAGGTTTTATATTATATTATTCTCCAAATAACTAATCGATGAGAGTTATTTTATGTGGATAAAAAAAGAGCATTGAAATGATGTTGTATCCTCTAGGATGTATAGTAATTCCATATCTCCATCAAAAAAAGAATATCTATATCAGAACATTAATTTTCAAATTATAATTTGAAACCAGATCCATACTAAGGATTCTATCAATTTTAACCATAATTATAATAATCGAGTTAGGAAATAGTGTATGTTTATATATCTTAATTTAAACTAACTGACATGTCCTTGAAGAAATAAGATTTCTATATGGAGTTTTGGTAGTAAAATCATATATCAAGTTGTTAGGGAAACATTTAATGTTATTCTATAACATGGAATATATAAGTGAGTGTGAATATCCCATATCAAATAAATCCTTAGCTAAATTTATGGTTATGAACAAGTAACATTGGAAATAACTTGATGAATGTGAACTATTATTATAGTTATTTCATAATTTTGGCCTTATTCATGTTCCCTTTTCCAAAGAAAAAGACCTTTGGTTCTTGGAGAATTCATCAGAATAGTTCCCTATATCCTTAACAGTGAAGTAATAGACATTGATATCTTATTTATATCCAACAAAAATCATGAGGTCGATGCCTTTTTTCTCCACAAATGTATTAAAGTACTATTCAGATCTTGAATGTTCCATGATATTTTTTTCTAGATTTATTACAAGTTCTAAATTACACTCTTAAATTCATCCATTGTTTTGTAATTATTTTTTTAGATTCCTCAGTTTCCCACCTCAGTTATTGTCTTCTGTAAAAAATTAATTATTATAAAATTGATTCTCTATCTTTATGGAATTTCATATTGTATCCTCACATAATGAAAATTTCTAAGAGACTAATTCCATTTGAAGGATAGTATTTAGACCATCCAAGAAGTTATAAAATTTACTTCTTGAATTACATATATATTATATAGAATGATTTTATATCCATGTAATGTAAGCATTGTAATTATAAATATTTTCTCATTCTATTTTTCTTATATTACCTAATTTCATCTCTTTATTTGATCATCCCTCATTAAGAATATATTTTTAATATAATACCTCCTTGATTTTTTTATTGTATATAATATTAATTTCTTCCAACTCAATAGATTAATTGATCAATGATCACAATTTATCACCATATCCCACATGCTAATAAACTAACAAATATAACATTCTCTCTTTAAAAACATCCTAATAGAAAGAATATTTTTTCTTGGGATAGGATTCATTTATCAACTAATAATATATCATTCATCAAATTATATTGTATTTTATTTTTTCAATTGACTCAATGTTACATTGTGTTATTTATTGGGGACTTACAGGTTCATCCATATGGGTATCGTTATTTCTCAGAACAAGAGTAAGCAGTAACAACCCAAACGTTTATGAATAAAATTCCTTATCTTTTTACTAAATTAAATGTTGTATGGTTATAGAAAACACATGAATTTATTTTGTTAAATATAATTGGATTTTAAATTACCTTTATGTATCTTTAAGATTGATAGTATAGTTGTTTAATAGTGATCAAATGACTAGTATAAATATAGGGTGTTAACCAATAATTTTGGCACAAACAAAGTGATGGCCTCTACCAGTAGAATCGTACCCTTTGAAGTCCATTTATTAGATAATCTAACGGAGATAGAATTTTTTTTTCTTTGACCTAGACTAATAATAATATTATATCTAATAACATAAACATGAGTGAAACCATTTATGGGATAAGTTCAAGCTCATCAAGATCATGGTCTAAACCATGTTCACTGAACATCCCAATGAAAGCCCAGCCATCATGCTTGTTAATCTTAAAAATATACTATTTTAATAAATGGATATATATAAATACCCTATTAATAATATTATGTAAATTATTCTTTATATAATAATGAATATATTTTTCTCCCTATTTTTGTTACATTGTAAATTAATTTTAAACCACAGATAGTATTTTTTGTTAATGTTCAAATTCAATTAAGATTTCAATTTTGATAAATTATTGTATTCTTAAATTATATTATATTTTACTAAAAATTTATTATTAAATTAATTTTATTATATATAAATGATAATATAATTTTTAGTAAGTCAAGTGTAATTTTTCTTACGATTTGAAAACTATTTTTATCAAAAACCGCCAGTTTTCAATAAATGTCCATTTTTATTTTTAAATAAAATAAAATACTTATCAAAATATTTATATAAAATGAATATTATTTTTGAAATTATTATGTTTAAATTATCAAATGGGGAATTTTTCATAATTTTCTGAGACAGTCAAATGTTTGGGTAAAAATTAAATATTGTATAAATATACAGTGTGTTTTTTGACATCATAATGTCCCAATAGTGATGTAATATATATAAAAAGGTATCCTCAGACAAATATATGTTTTTAATTTAAAATAATTACTTTTTTAGTATATATTATTTATTTTATAAAGCCTTCATGAATCGTCCAAGTGTTGTACTATATTTTCATATTTTAACATCATTTCCATGAGAGTGTGACTCACCTACACATAGAAAAAGAAAATATTTTAATATGTTTCACCCTTGAATTTGTAAAATTATGTAATCAAATCTCCATTTCATGAAACCATGGTAAAAAATTATGGGATGGTTTCTGTGTTTTAAATATATTAGTATGAAGTGTCCAAAACCAAAATAATAATGAAATCCCCCTCTTTCCAATAAAAACCCAACCAATATCCCTTTTATATTCACTAAAAATCCAGGAATATTATCCACACACTGGTCTCTACTCCATATATTCCTCTAATTATTACCCTAATCTCCCAATAAGCCTCTACCATACCTTTGGAGTCACACATCCAAGTAAGAGATTTCTCTCTTCACATTTCCATTCAAGAACTTAGTTTATATTATGCTTCTTAAATTGAATTTTAATATATTGGGATATTATGTTATCATATCCCTTTACTACCCATTTGATGTATAAATGGTGCGATCTTCCTTTCACACCCATTAGTCCCCACTATGATCTTTTAATCACACTTATTACTGTTCTAAAATTTTGTATGGGATCTTCCACCTGTTTCCTTTATCAAGAATTCCTTTTATGTTATGTCTTATAGTTTTCTTTTTCCAATGTTATCAAATGTTTTTATATATTAATTTTACTTTCCACTTAATTTCTATGTGATGGGAGACCAATTTTTCTCTCATCAAGACATTTTATGAATTTCGATTTGACGTCATTATGCTGTCGAAATCGAACCATGATTTTCGATGCCGAGATAATGGTGTACTGAATACCATACCCATTTCTTTATCAAGGGTATTCACCTGCCAAAAAATAAACAAATTTATTGGGGATATAAATGAATCTATTCTACATTTAATGTTCTTGGAATAAAATTTTGGTGTTGAATGAATCCATGTTATATTATTTATATGGAACACGTAAGCATGAGATTGAAATGTTGATGAAGGGTTTGTCGGGATAGCGCTTCAAAGAATTGGGTAATGTTTGGTATCATGATACATCATGTTGAGACAAGGGTTTACCTGATTCCTTTATTGGACTTTTTCCCCCAACAATTCATGGTGGTTTAGCTTTGACTTATGTTTGTGATATAGTGTTTTATCTTTCTTCCACATTTCTCAAGTTATAATTGTCATGCTAAATCATTTATTATTATCCATGTTTTTTCCTTATTTGTATTTTGTGTATAAAATGTATTTTTACCATAATTTTATTCCATTATAACACCCTTATAGTCATTATATCTCACCACTTTCTTATGTATTCCCTCAGGTTAGCACATGAAGTGTTAAGTATGAAGGAATGATTTGGTCATGTCAAAGATTTTTTCAATAAAGATGGTGTATTTAGTGGTTAATGTTGTTATTTAATGTTCATAAAACCCAATGACACTATCACTCTTGATCTTTTGAGTTGTATTAAGTTAAATTTTATGTCATAAATCATTTTTAAATAATAAATAATGAGAACAATTGTTATAGTTGGTATAAGAGGATAGGTTTAGTTATTTGTTGGATTAGGATTAGAAAACCCCAATGAAAAACCTTAGGGATAAGATTATCTATAAGAGAAAATCCCTAAATTTTGGTTCGTATATAGTTATTAATTTATCAATAAAATACATCTGCATCTCGATACTACAAGTGGACATGTTTCTGGAATAGATATTTCTAAGAGTAAGAACTCCAACAAGGTGTTCTAGTCTTGACTTGGGGTAACCTGCTACAAAAAATGATACTTACTACACACTTGGTTAGAAACTCCTGGGGGATATACTTTGGTAAATTAATAAAATCATTATAAACCATTATTGAGGGTACAAAAAATCCATAGGGATATATGTTAGGATGTAGATCGTGGATAACATTTACTAAAACCTGAAAACTCATTAGTTAAAGAGATAAATAATTTATATTTTATCCCTTGAATGTCATTGTATTCCCCTTTATATGTTTAAATCCTTAAGAAAACCATCCCTAATTTTCCTTTTATTCATGTTTATAGATGAAAATTGGGGGTATTGTGCTAAATACCGATGTGAATAGCTGTGTGAGGATTGCCCTAATGATATTCCCATCAATATGGGAGAAGGAATAAAAAACATTGTCATGATACTCTCTCAGTTAACTCATGTTATAAAGAGAAACCTTTACTAGGAGGATCACCCATTTCCCCCTAAGAGAGATCCACCCATAGTCGATAGCTTCATGTGACAAATGCCTTTTAATTTTAGTGGATCATATGATCCTTTAATTGTGGTGTAGTGGATCAATTCGATCAAAAATATATTATATATAATTCAATATTTCAAACAAGTAAAGGTTCTTCTGGATTTTTATCTTATGGATGGTTAGGCTGAGTAGTGATGGACATTTTTCAATAATATGAATCCCAAGGAAAAGAACAAAGCAATGGAGTGGATGGAAATCTTGAAGAAAAATTCTCAAATTTTTTCACTACCCCCTTTTTCATAACATATAAAGATATTTTCTTTCACTAGAACAAAAGTATGATGAATCTGTTGGGGTGTGTGAGGAAAAATTTACAAGAATTCCATGATATGCCTCAGGTTTTTTCCTTACTCCCAAATGCAAGGTTGGCTGCCTCTTTGGGGGGGTAAAAACTAGTGTATGGAAATATTTGGAAATTCATGAATTTAATAGCTATATTGAAATTGTCTAATGTGACCTCAAAGTCATGAGGGAGATCATTTAATCTCTTGGGTATGATGGGGATAAGAAGTGGAATGTGGAAATTAATTCTGGTGGTCTGATGGATAAATCTAGTGGTTCTATGAAATCCCAGCACCCCATATTCCGAAGGTGTGGAAAGAAAAACTCTATAAATTTCCTAAGGGGGTCAAGGAAATGCTTTAAGTGTAGAATGGAAGTTCATATGGAAAATTATTTCTGATAGTAGAATCCCACCAATGTGACGAAGGGAAGGAAAACACCTATCAACCCTCAACAAATATTTCATTACTAAAACAACTAGTATCCAAGGAATTTTACGAACCGGTTCCCTACGTCTAGGGTTTTTTGAGGCATCCAACAACCTCTGTGGTAGTAAGGGTTATATTTTTTCATCAATACCACCAAAGTGACTACTGAAAATGAATTGGTGATTGGTAAACTGGTTAATCATTCATGAATAGTGAACATTCTTTTTTATTCTGCTTCAATGTATTCCTGTATATCATGAAATTTTAGTAGAATTATTCAAACACCACCACAAATAATGGAAGTATAGATTTCAATGAAGAAAAAAAATGAATAAATTATTGTATCCCATGAATATAAATCCTCCACATTCACATTTATTTCACTGACCTTCCTGAAAACACATTTAATACATTCCGAGGTGGAATTTTATGCAATTCTATGGATGGATTGTATTTCTCTAAATAGAACACACATAAATTTCCGAGAGAGGAAAATCAATCTCCATATGGTGAATGGAACATAGATTCTAAACAAGGTAAAGGAGTAGGTTGAATCTTTATTATAACCATCATATCAAGAGTGGATATTTTTCCCTATGAGAAATATTATCTAGCTCAAATGATTGAGTTTATGGAATGATCCATTCTCAAATAAAGTCCTACTGTGTGGGAATTCCATGATGTATTTTCTAATGTATTTCCTGGTCTTCACCTTAGCTAGGAGATTCAATTTTTTATCAAGAATAAACATGACGTACTGCCAATATCCAAAAATACTCATAGGGTGTCCATTGTGAAACTTGAGGAACTGAAGAAAAACTATAAGAGAATTTTCATAAAGGGTTTATATTCCCATGTTCTTCACTAAGGTTTTCATCTATACTCTTCATCAAGAATAAGGATGGGTTAATTTGAATTTTCATTGATTATCGTGAACTCAAAAAAATCATGATAAATAAAAAGTATCTTTTTCCCTGATTTAATGAGTTGTTAGAAAAGCTACGTCGAACAAAATAAATCTCCATGGTGGATATGTGATGAAAATATTACAATGTAAGGGTGAATAAGGATGATATCCCCAAAACTAACTTTCATACAAGGTGTGGGTACTATAAGTTCATAGTGATTACTTTCAGACTCAATAATTCTCTATCAATATTCATGGACTTGATGAATATAATATTTTTAGATTACTTTGAAAAAAATTTGGGAGTATTCATAAATATATTTTAAAATACATTAAATCCAAGGAAGATTATGAGGAGGATCTGAGAACTTTTATAGAGACCTTGAAAATGATAATCTCTTTGAAAATTACAACATGTATGAGTTCTAGTTTAAGTAAGTCTCATTAATGGGGAATATCATCAAAATAAATGGGATATTTGTGGACCCTTCCAAGAAAAATAAATTGAGGGATGGTCCCAACCAACATATGTGAAATATATACATAGATTCATTGGTTTATATAGATATTATCAGGAATTTTTGATAAATTTATCATGATTCAAAAACCCACATAACAATCTAACTCTAAAGGGAGTCAATTTTTTACGGAATGATGAATTTAAATAATGATTCATAGAGTTAAAAAGATGGCTTGTCACTACCCCTTTGCTCACACTTCCCACAGGGGGGAACTTTTTGTAATCTTTAGTGATGATTCAGTGATGTGATAGGGATTTTTTTTGATGAAAATTAAAAAATTGATTTCTTATGCCTCAAGTAAGTTGAAAATTCAAGAGAAAAACTATTCCACACATGATCTGGAGTTAGTAGGTATGATCATTGCATTAAAAATCTGGCCACATTATCTCTTTGGGGAGAAGTGTGAAATATATGTGGATCACAAAAGTCTCATATATATATTCACACAAAAGGAGATAAATATTCCCCAATGAATACAGTTAGAAATCATAATGTATTTTGAATGCTCAATCCACTACCATTCTAGGAAATCGAATAAGGTAGAATATTCTCTAAGTAGAAAGGATGCATGAATTCTACCATTGATGAGAATCAATAAGGATTTAATCATCTCCGAATCGAATAAGATAAATAGGGGAATCATAAATAAAGTAATATCAAAAATCCATTCACAAATTTTTTCCCAATTGTCTCATTGGAAAGGTAAAAGGATGCTCAAAAAGATTATGTGGGAATTCAAAAGAAGGTGAAAACTATCAGAAAAAGAAAATCCTCATAGATCAATGTTAATGAAGAATAAAGTGTGAAATTTTTGTAAATACTATTTTTTCCATAAAAACATATGATAAAGAAATAACTTTTGGATGATGCACACAGTTCGGTATTCTTTATTCACCTAGGAAACACAAATACATATCGAGTTCTCCAAGAGCACTATTGGTGAGATAACATGAAGAAAGAGATCACTGAATATACAATAATGTTTTTGTATGTCAGAAAGTGTAGGTTGAACGATATAAGTCTAAGGGGTTGATTCAACCATTATACATGCCAACAAGGAAATGGGAAAACATTACTATGTAGTTTTTCACTAGACTTCCAAAGACATCTATGGGAAACAATGCTACTTGGGTTGGTGTGGATCGTCTGACAAAGATTGCACACTTTATTGTGATTCGTGATATTTCTCACTGAATCAACTATAATAGATATACATCAGTGAAGTGGAAAGTTTGAATGGATTACCACTATCTATTATGTCTGGTAGAGATCCAATATTCCCATCTATGTTTTGGAAAAGTGTCTAGTATGCTCTAAACTAGGATATTAATTTCAGTATGTCTTATCACCCTCAAATGGATGGAAAATATGAGCGTTATATCTAAACACATTAGGAAATGTTGAAAAAATTTTCAGTGGACTTCAAAGGTAGATGGGACCAACATCTTCCTTTAGTATAGTTATCTTACAACAATAGTTTCCACTCAAGCATCCAAATTGATCCCCAAGAAGCCATTTATGGGAATTAGTGGAGAACAATGATATATTGGGATGAAGTTGTTAATGAATACTTCTAGGTCTGGAAATGGAAGATGAAATGTATGAGAATATTAAGAGCATCCTTATGCATAGAAAAGTTTCTCGGAGTTGAAAAAAGAGCTATAATGACAATCGTCAATGAGACCTAGAGTTTGATGTTAGAGACATGGTTTTCCTCGGAATATATCCATTGAAAACAATGCTGAGATTTGGGAAGAATGGAAATCTTAGTCTATTGTATGTCGACCCTTTTGAGATCCTTGATCACATTAGAGTAGTGGCCTATCGACTAGTACTCCCACCAAACCTATCTCAAGTGCATGATATATTCCATGTATCCCTCTTATAGAAGTACATACCAGACTCCTCACATGTACTCAATCTATAAGTGGTACCATTAAAGAGTGGAATTTCATATGAGGATAAGTAGTTGAATATCTTAGATCGTAGAGAAATAATTTTACAAGATAAGACAATGCCCCACTTCAATGTATTGTGGAAAAACAACAAGATTGAAGAAGTAATGTTTGAACAAGAAGATGTGATGAAAGGGAGTTACCCTCATCTATTTTAGTGTGTGAAAAAGAAATTTCAAGTTCAATATTTCTTAATGGGGGGATGTTGTATTGAACCAACCATTTATGAATAAAATTCCCCTCTTTTTTGACTTAAATAAATTTCTTAAGGTTATAGATAACTCATTCACTTATTATATTATATAAAATTTAATTTTAAATGAATTATAACTATCCTCATGATTAATAATATAGTCGTTGAATTATGATAACATAAATAGTATAAAATTAGGGTTTTAAAAATCTTTTTTTAACAAAAATAGGATGTGATGGCCTCAACCAGTAAGAACATACCGTTTGTAGCCAATTTATTAGAGCATTCAAGGGAGATAGAATTTCAAGGCATTCCCCTTATTTGATCCCAATCTGAGATCCAACGTCTTAAGCATTTGTGGAACCATTTAAAGGAGAAGTTCAAGCTCACTGAGATCACGACCCAAACCATGTTCACTTAATGGCCCCATGAATGCCCCACTATCACTCACATTACTCTTAGGGAATATACAGGTGTAATAACGGTATTTGTTTCAAGATCCTATAAATAATATTATTTACATTATTTTGTATAGAATAATGAATATATTTTTCTTCCAATTACCATTACTTTGTAAATAATTTTTAAAGAAAAGGTAGTATTTTTTGTTAAAATTAAAAATCAATTAAGAAATATATTTTATTAAATTAATTGATTTTTGAAATAAATAATATTCTAATAAAATATTATTATTAAATAAATTTTATTTATTATAAATGAGAATATTTTTTTAAGAAGTCAAAAGTAATTTTAATTAAGTTTTTAAAACAGTTTTTATCAAAACCCATCAATTTTCATTATATGTTAGTTCTAATTTTAAAAGTGAAAAATCAGATATTTAAAAAACATATTATGATAAAATTGAATATTGTTTTTTCAAATATTGATGTTGAAATTATCTAATGATTAATTTTGCACAATTTTTTGAGGTAGCTAACTATTTGGGTAAATGTTAAAAATCGTATAAATATACGGTGTGTTTTATGAAATCATAATGGTCCAATAGTTATATAATAAATAATTAAAAGGGTAACCTTTCCTAGATATATAATTTCTCATTTAATATAATGAAAATCTGAGTTTACTTGATTTATTTTATTATTCCTTAGTGAATCCTCTAAGACATATAATATATATAAAGCTTTTAAAATCATTTCCTTCAGAGTGTGAATCATCTCCACATAAGCAAGGGAATTATTTTAATATGTTTGACCCATTTTCTAATAAAATAATCAAATAAACTCCCATTTTCACAAATCCATTGAAAACCCCCATGAAATGGTTTTTGGTTTTGAATATTTTATTATAAAGTCTCCAAAATTAAAATATTATTGAAATCCCCCTCCTTTCTGATATAAACCAAAAACTGCCCTAATTTATCTTTACACAAACTCTATGATTCTCATCCAGACTCTAATATATACTACCTAGAGTCCTTCTAAGGTTCCCTTAATCTCCCAAGAATCCTCATCCATTCTTTTAGAGTCACACACCCATGTAAGGGATTTATCTCTTCTCAATTCCATTCAAGAACTTATTTCATATTAAACATATTAAATTACATTTTCATGTGTTGGGATATGATGTTCCATGATCCCATTAATGTCCATTTTATGTATAAATAATGGGATCTTCCATTAACTCCCATTATGAACCCCTATGATTCTTTAATCTCATCCATTACTACGTCGAAATTCTATAAGGGATCTTCCACCTGTCTCCTCTATCATGGATCACATTTATGTTATGTCTTATAATTTAATTATTCCTATGATGGGATATTTTATTAAATATTATTCATACAATCCATTTCATGTATATGTGATGGGATACCCCTTTCTATCTTATCAACCAATATTATGAATTTTCATATGGTGTCGTTATGCTGTAAAAATTGTACCACGATTTTCCATACCAAGATAATGGTCTTGTGAATACCATACACATTTCTCTATCAATGGTATTGAAATTTATGAAAATAATATTATTGATTGGGGCTTTTATTCAAAATTTATATATTGTGGAATAACATTATGTTGTTTAATGAATCCATGTTATATGTTATACATGGAACTCTTAAGCCTGAGGTTGAAATGTTTATGAAGGGTGTGACCTAATAGAACTCCAATGAATTGGGTAATGTATAGTATCATTATACATCATGTTAGGATAGGGTTTACATAATTCCTTTATGGGACTTTTTTAAACCATGAATTCCTGGAATTTTTTCTTTTACATATGTTTTTGATGCACTGTTTTAGGTTTTTGACACATTTTCCATGTTATGATTATCATGGTAAATCATTCCTTATTATTCAGGCTTCTTTATTCCTTGTTTATATGCCATGTCTAACATGTATTTTTATCCTCATGTTAGGAAATTCTTACTACTTCACTAGGCATTATACCTCAAATTATTCTTATTTATTCCCTAAGGTTATTCTATTCATTGCTATGTACGAAGGAATGATTTGGTCATGTTAAGGATGTTTTCAATAAAATGTTGTATTTAATGTTTTATGTTGTTATATAATTTTACTAACCCCAAAATACACTAGAATTATCAATATTATGAGTTTTTAATGTTTAATATTATGTAATAAATAATTTTCAAATATGAAATAAATAAAAGGTTTGTTATATCATCTACATCAAAAAATGTATAAATATTTCACTTCTATATCTATAATTAGATCTAGCATCATTTCCATTCATATAAATTAAATCCATATATATATTACATGCATTTATATGTATTAAATTTCCTTTTTATTATCACCATTTCTAAAAAAAGAATCTAAAAAATTAGATCACAAAATTATGAATTGTAAATCATAATATGAAATTCTAAATATGATGTAATAGTTAAAAAATATGAAAACTTTTAAAATGAAAACATAAAAATCATATGCTTATTGTATTTGGTAATATATTAAAATAATAATAAAAACATTTAAAATGGTATATAAAGGGTGGGTGAATTAACCAAATCATATCCTATGGAAGTTTCTAACTATATGTTCCGTCTTCAACCCACTCATCTTGCACCATTGATGATCGAGATAATAATCCATATTCCCCTTTTAGAGTTTTCACACCCATTTACATATAGCACATAGCCACATACACTTAGAATTATATATACAAATATTTATATTCTACGAAAGACCCAAAATCTCTACATTACCAAAACATTATGATATAATCTTTCACATAGACTAATCATCGTGGTCTGTAACAGGGTTATGTTCAATAATCTATGTTTTCATAAATCTAGTTCCTAAAGGATATAAATTTTTTTATAATACTAACTATAACACCCCAACTCCATTAACATAAATCTAGTGAATTTATTACTATACTGTCATAATATAAAATAGATCACATCCTAAATGATTAAATGATTTAGTTGTCTTGGAATACTAGATACATAAATAATTATCACATTACATTGGAAATAATAAAATAAAACATAAAATTATGAGATGAATTTATTATTTCATATATTATATCCCTATAATCCTTTAAATATCCCTTATTGTTTTCATGGGGAAAAGAAAATAAAATATCAGTTGAGATTAGATACACAATAATGGAAAGTATACAAAAGAAGTTTTCATAGTATTAATAATGAATAAATAAAAAGTAAGAGATAAATAATAATAAAATATTCCGTAAATATAATATCATAAATGGGGAATATATCAAGGGACTACATAGAAATATAAATAATCACATGGATAATAATAACTAGTTTCAAAATGATAGAATACATAATGTGGAACATTATAATCTTACATTCAAGGCCTTCTTCAAAAACATCTTACATAAATAGGTAAGTGGTATGAATAAAATTGAACTATTTTATCTCATGAGATCACATTATTAATCCAGAGGCAATAAGGGGCCCCACCCATCAATTATTTAGTACAATACATTCATAATATAAAAGAAATTAAAAATAATTCTTTACATAATCAACATAAACATAGTACTGAAAAACAATAAAATGAAATGCTAATATTTTTGACACTAAACAACTAGAGAAAAATATTCATAATACATCTATAGTATTATAATGGATAGAATAATTAGATTATATCCCTATAAAATCATTATATTAATCAAAGGATGTTTATATGAATGAAAAAATGTAAAATACTTGTGTAATATTTATTGATGAAAATACCATTTTCATTTTGAAATCACATATTTAAAATAATATATATATATCTGTGTGTGTGTGGAAAAAATTGGGTTATATGAACTGTGGAATGATGTCAAAGAATCATAAATTAAAATTTCTATTATTATTATGAGTAAGTATTTTTTGTGGTCAATGTTATAATAATTATTTTATTCAAACCATTGGTAAAAAGTATGCCATTTAAAAAATAACAAAAAGAATTTTTTTAAAAAAAATTATAGAATGTAAAAAAAGTGTTGTTAATGATTTCAATAAATTATTATACAATATTAAAAACCTTATTAATTTTTGAAAGAAAAAATTAATATGAAATACAACGACTCTCAATATAATAGAAATAACAAGTTGATATACCTTAAAAACATTCATTCAGCATCACGACACGTCCCCAGAGCATGTGTCGTGACTACCCCAAGCCCACCTTTTGTAAGCTAGAGGTTGGATACTAGCACTAGAAAGGCATTACCCAAAAAGGGAAGTCATTTCCTTTAAACCTGTTCACACACAAACTAGGTACACAATAGAGGCAAACCACTATGTTGAACTGATAATAGTAAAAGTGTGAATTGATAATAAAAAAGGGCCAGTATACAAACCCAACTAAAATAAAGTAAATAAAAAGAAAAAAATATCTCTTGAGGGTGTCTTCCAAGGATCCTACATAAAGGGTTGGTACAACTCATCATTACGCCTCTCCATGTAAATTGTTCACCTCTGTAAACCGTCAATTCAGGGCTCCAAACTCGCAATCAAATTTTTCTATTGTCTGTACAGTAAACAAAAATGTGTAGGCCAAGCCTGTTATGTTGTGAGTATAACAATATCCAATAAGGACCCCAAGACCCCCGAAGGTCTCCCAGAATTACAAAAAGTAAAAACTACAAATCATGATCTCAATCACAAAGCACAAAGTAAAAAACAACTCACACCATGTATATAACTTAATGAGCATGGATATTGATGATTATTCATAAAGCTAAATCATCTTATTCAATTGGAAGTCCCACTACTGAACCATGAAGAAGTTGTTCTATTTCTGATCCACACAAGGACGTAATTTACTGATCCACACAGGGTCATAAGTCGTCGATCCACATTGGGTCATTTGTCATTGATCCCTAAAGAGTCGTTCTAAGGCTATTCCTCATCATTTCACACTACTTTTGATCTACATGGGTTTGTAAGTCATTGATCCACATAAGGTCATAGGTCGAAGATTTGCAATGGGCCGCTCTAAGGTTTTTCCTCATCGGGTCACGCTACTGCTGATCCACACATGGTCGTAATTCATCGATCCACACATGTCCGTAAGTCGCTGATCCAAGACGGGTTGATCTAATGTTGTTCCTCATCTAGTCACACAACTGTTGAGCTGCACAGGGTCATAATTCATCGATCCACACAAGGTTGTTTGTCGCTGAGACTGATCCATAAAGGGATAGCTCTTCACATGACATCCATCCACAGGATTCCTGCACTTGGTGCACTTGAGTTCTATAGATTATGCTCCCTAAGTAATCATTCATACCTCCACTGTCACTAAGTCCCACTAAAACTTAACACAAAGAACCACCATGTCATAAGGGTTCCAATGCAATAGATGGTGTGTCAAATGGACACCTGGTCTGTCAGTTATAGGGATTTTAGTACCTAGGGCTTGAATGGATTCGACTTCGATCCAACCCAGTAATACTATAACATTCTCCAAAACCGGCATAGATTATCTCAAGAGGAACACCTCATCCTAATAGTTTCAGTGTCATAGACGGTTCTTCAAAAGAATGTCCTATTTAGATGTTATTCCTTTTTAAGCGAAATAGGTCAAATTGGGTCCGAGTCCAATCCAACCTGGCCCGCTGGGCCTAGCCAGAACCGAATGGCCCGTGGGACTGGCCTAGCCCACATAGATGGGCATGGATAGCTGGGCCACAGGACTGGCCTGACCCGAAATCTAGTTCCCCCCCCCCCCCCCCCCGAATGAACTCAGTTCGTTTGGGTCTTGAACCGGTGACGACAGGCTGGCACCACCCCTCCAGCTGACTGATGTGGTGGACCTCTCTATGGAAAGACCTGCATACATGGGTCCACCACCACTACATCTAGATTCGAGGCATCTTTTCTGTGGTGTGCCTTCTTCCTTCAACGTGGACAGCAATGGTCAACCTCCCCATGTTCGTCGTGGTTCCTGCAGGTGCCACCAAGCTCTCGCGGCCGTCGGTCGACAACACCATTGTGTCGGTGCACTTGCATTAGTGGTGCTTCTATGGGCCACCAATGAAGCTTTGGTGGTCCGTTTCCTTCCTATCTGCACCTATGGGCCTCTGGATATTCCTCCTTTACCTTATGGCCATCGGTTTCATCTTACTTCCATATTTCTCAGTCTCCCATGAATAACACATTAAAACCGAGATTAGTGGAGGGTCTGGGCCTTGTTCGTATCAGCTCGTGCCCTTCTCTTTAGCATTTTAAACATGGGGAATAATAATAGTCATTTAAATCTCTTAATTAAACCCTACATCAACCTCCCTCAAAAAGGATCAAAATGTGTATCAACCCATTATTTGATTGGTCCACATTCATTTTATTTTCCAAGAACGGGAAAGGAGGAAAATTAAATTCATAACCCTTACTAACATTTGGTGGATTCTATTTCAAATGAAGTAAGGGATCCACATTCTATGTGGTTCATCGATGTCTATTCCAAGTTCTTCAGTGGTAGTCAATTGATCTCCATTCTTTATTGGAGGGTGAAGTCATCATAATTTCATTAGAGGTTCCTCTCATGGGTTCTCAAATCCCACGCTAATAGTTTGATTAAATAAAACAAATTAACCCCCATGTTTGTTCATTATTATGATTCATTAATGAATCCGAATTAATGAACTTATTAAACCATGATCATTGCAATTACACAATGAGAGGAACAATTCATTAAATATATCTTATTTAATGTCGGAAGTTAGATTGTGGTATCGCCATCTGTCTCTCAATGGTGGGAAGAGAAATAATAAAATCATGTTTAGTTAGTTTATTATTTTTTTCCGAAAGCCCAAAAATTTACATTTTCATCTGACCCTTTCCATTCAAAGTTGAGTTTTTCCTAATAAAATCTTGGGGCTATGAATCCAATGGTGCCCTTATAATTTCAATCTGAGCATTGGTTCAAAAGATTGAAATTATAACCCACACATTTACCGAATGTACATAAAAGATGTTCAAAACTCTATTCTGGGCTCACTGAGCCTCGGAATCACATGTCATTAATTTTCACTATCTCGTAATAATTCTGTACAATAAAAAAAATTTATGGTATTTATAGGTCTTTAAATTTTTCCCACCTTAGATCTTTACGTCCCTAAAGGACACAACAAAAGCTAAGAAAAAAATGGGGATAATGAGCATGAATCTAAGCCTCCCACTCCCATGTTCTCTTCTGGAGGTTCTTGTGCTACCACCGAACTCACACTAGAGAAATTGAACACCCTGATAGGATTGGTTCCTTTTGATCCTCATTCTTTACTGGGAACTCTGCAAATGTCTCCACATCGTCAGTGTCCTACTCGCCCCAATGGATGATGTGTGATAGATCATGCACGTATCTCCTCATTTGAAACACATGTAAATCATTGTGCAACTTTTAAATTTGGGGGGAAGATCTAGGTAGTATGCCACCTCACCAACTCTCTTGAGAATCTAGAAAGGTCCAATGAAATTCAGAGATAGCTTTCTGCCCCAGGAAAATCCCAATAAACCTCATCGAGGTGAGACCCTTAGGAAGATATGGTCTCCCTCCTCAAACTCTATATGTATTTGTATTATGTAAACATATGACTATTACCTGCTCTATATAGTCTTCATGCACTCCTGGATGATCTGCACCTTCTCAGTGGTAGCCTGTACAAACTCTGGACCCATAAGTACTGAATCCCCAGGGTTTGTCCAGTATAGAGGTGATCTACATGGTCAACTGTACAAGGCCTCAAACAGTGTCATGCTGAGGGTGGAGTGATAGCTGTTGGTTTTTGCAAACTCCACCAAGGGAAAGTGATCCTCGTAACAATGTCCAAAATCAGGAACACAAGCATAGAGCATGTCCTCAAGCATCTGTATGGTCCGCTCCATCTAAACATATGTCTGAGTATGAAAAGCAGTGCTAAAACGTAGTTGAGTCATGAATTCCTCCTGTAATCCCTTCCACAATCGGGATGTAAAATGAGCATCATGATCTAAGACGATCGTTGATGGAACCCCATGAATCCGTACTATCTTCAGTATGTAGAGGCGTCTAAAGCCCATTATTGATCCTTACTCTCAGATGGGTAGGATGTGGGATGACATGGTGATTCGGTCAATGATCACTTAGATAGAATCATTGCATATGTACGTACATGATATCCCTGTCATGAAGTCCATGGATATGTCATCCCACTTCCATTCTTGTAACTCAAGTGGTTGTGTTATGCCTGTTAGAACATAATGTTCGACCTTCACTTACTGACATGTGTGGAATCATGAAATGAACTTTTCCACTTTTTTCTTCATCCCTGGCCTTCAGTACTAGCGTTGGAGGTCTTTTTACATCTTCTCCACACTTGGATGTACTAGAAAAGGGGATGTGTGGAACTCCCTGACCACCTCCTCTCATAGAATCACTAGTACCATGGTGCATCCTCTGAAAAGGATGATGTGATCCCCACCTTTATAAAATCCATCAAGATTCTACCCTAAGGATATATGAGCACATTGGGTGTGACAGTCAATTTCCCCAAGATATACCTCCCTAACTCAATGAAGGAGTGGGGGAGTGATTGTCATAGACTGAAGGTAAGCAGTTCAATCACTATCCACAGTGGATAACTGCAACATGGATTGCTGCTCTGTCACCTCACTCAGAAATTGTAAACCATACCTCCTGATGAGCACGTCTGCCACCAGCTTCCCCTTACTAGGATTGTAGACAATATCAATGTCATATTCCTAGAGTTACTCCATCCATAACCATGTCTCAAGTTAATTTCATTTTGTGAGATGATATACATGTGACTCCTGTGATCAGAGTAGACATTAAACCGCTCACCCATCAAGTATTGTCACCACATCTTCATGGAAAAACCCATTGACGCTAAATCTAATTCTTAGGTAGCATAGTTATGCTCATGTTTTTTAGATTTCATAATCCATAGGCAATCACCGCTCACTCCTACATCAGGACACACCCTAGTCCGTTCCCTGATGAGTCTCATTAAACTACATACCCAAAACCCTCTTCTTGTAGCCTCAAGATGGGGGCACTTTTCATTCTCCACCTTAGCTCATGGAAACTCTGATGACATCTCTCTATCCACAAGAAAGGATTTCCCTTTTTCTCAAAGTTTACAAGGGTTATACTACTCTATAAAAGTCAGGTACGAATATCCAGTAGTACCCAGCCAACCCCAGGAAGTTCCGCACCTCAGTCACACTCTTGGGCGGCTCCCTAGAAATCATTGCCTCTATCATTTCAAGATCTACTACAACTCGAGCCTCTGAGAAAATTTTTCCTAGAAAGTGGACCTCCCATATCCAGATCTAGAACTTCGAGAGCTTAATATGAATCTTGTGCTCACAAAGTGTATCTGGAACTCTCTCTAGATGAGTGGTGTGACCCTCCTCTAATGATGTGTATACCAAGATGTCATCAATGAAGACCACCATGAACCGATCGAGGTGAGGTTGTAATATCCAATTCATGAGTCCCATGAACAATTTTGGGGAGTTGGTCACACCAAAAAGCTCCACAACAAACTCATAATGGCCATACTGGTATCTTATGGATGTCTTCCGTACATCCTCATCTCGTACACTGAGTTGATGATAGCCATATCTGAGGTCAATCTTCAAAAACCAACAAGATCCATTCAAGTGATTGAAGAGATCATCAATCCTCAAGAGTGGATAATTTTTCTTCACGGTCACCTAGTTCAGAAGCTGATAGTCCTTGCAAACCATAAAACTCTCATCTGCCTTCATAGATAAAAAAATCATGGCTGACCATGGAAAAACACTAGTCCTTATAAATCCCTTCCCCTGCATGTCCTACAACTATACCCTAATCTCAAAAAGATCTTCTAGATCCATCCTATATGCTGGTGTATATATCAATATTTTCCTAAGGTACAAGTCATTGTAGAAGTCTATCTCTATGTGAGGAGGTAGTCCCAGAACATCCTTAGGAAAGACATCAGCATACTGGTCCACCAATACAGGATACCTTAGACTCCTCTAGTAAACTACTCTGAGGGTAAGGCTAGCCAAATAATGAGTTATCAGTTTCACCCTCTTCCAAGAAAGGTTATCCTAAGCTACAAAGGTTCCCTTCTCATTGGTGATGGAAAACCTGGTCCCATCCTAGCGGACACACTGCACATTGCACCTAAAACAATTGATTTGAGCATGGACAATGGATAGCTAGTCCATACCGAATATGGCATTGTA
Organism: Viscum album; assembly: GCA_963277665.1. Lineage (NCBI taxonomy): Eukaryota > Viridiplantae > Streptophyta > Magnoliopsida > Santalales > Viscaceae > Viscum > Viscum album. Next base: position 131,182,734 of record OY728138.1, on the reverse strand, counting down.
AGGCCTCGACGCTGCTAATAAGAGATCTCAGCCAAAGCTCTTGCCTCCTAGAGTAAGCTCACACTGCCAGCACTAGTGCGTAGTCATCGAATCCTCTCTCATATGAGTCTCTAAACATAAGGATCGATACAAAATCTCTATCAGAATATTTGATCTCCAAACGAGAGTCATTTAAAAGAAAGTGTGACTAGAACATGTGTCTACAAGAACTAAATATAGGGTGAAGTAGACACATATAATACCTCGTATCATCTATAGAGTGTTGTGGTTGTAGGCCTCAACTTCTTGAAGCTAAGCTCGTCTCTATCCACCTGCTCACTGAGGTCGGGGTGGTCCACTCGGAGGTGGTGTCAGTAGAACCCAAAATTTCCACCAACCACCTGCAGCATGACTAGCTCCTCTATCACACCTGCCACCCTATTGACCTCCCTACTTGAATATCATCCTCTGTCTTAGTGGTCCCTCAATCGTCTACTGATTGTTGGTGTGGTGGGTCGGGATGTCGTGAGCCTTGTGACCCTGACCGCTGCATGAGTAGTAAAGTCTTCCCCTCGACTGACCTCATATATCATGTGTGCTCCGCACCTCCAAGCTTACATCCTAGAGTCGTCCACCATAATGTCTAGCCCGCATGGGGCTCTACATCAGGTGCCTACTACATGTTATAGATGACTTGGCAACATGTAATCTAGTAATGGATCTCTATATAAGTGCCTGATCAGCTAGGAATGTCTCCACCATATGTGATCACTCTAGCACTATAGCCTACATTAGTATGTAGAGAGATATCATGGATGCTCTAATCTCATTTCAGAGATCCTGCTCAAAGGTTCAGGCCCTAAAGAAAAGGAATTGTACCATGTTGGTGGAGTAAGGTAGAGGTCAGTGAATCTAGTTTAGTGTTGGGCTATTGTTAGGTCGTGCTGATGTTAGTATAGGAGCTCCTGAATTAGAACAAAGCCTAGAGTCACTTGAACAAACTCCACCCTTAAGAGGTCCTCGAAGTCCAATCATGTGAGGGTTTCCTCATCGTGCAGCGAGAGAGTTAGGATCCACCATCTCCCTATTTTTTCCTAGAAGATACTATAATCTAGGATCATCATCTGGTTTGTTGGTGTCCTAATTAGGTAGAAAACTCTCGTCACATCCTCTAGCCAGTCCTCAACTGCCTGCAGATCCGTCTTGCATCAAAACCTTGGAGGCCTATTCCACTGGAACTCATGCAGTGCGCATAGTCGGTGGGCACTATATACTTGTGGGGATGGTGTAAACTGCTTCCCTATTGTTGGTGGTGTTTCTAGTACACCACCCGAAGGTGCTATTGTTATAAGAGGACCATGCACCAACGTCTCATCACTCGATTGTCCATTATCATGATCTCTCATGGGAATCCTAATTGGCTATCTACACAGCGGCGTCGAGTAAAGAAACAAATGCCCCATGTTCAATAATTTATACCCGGTGATCTAACTCAAAAGATATCAAAATAAAAACATTTCAAAAACACAACCAAAAACCATTTTTGAGTACCGAGTCGGAAAAACAAAATTCAGGGTCCTTTTGTATGGATACATCGGTCACCGCACCAACACTAGACTCCCCAAACTAAAAAAACGTACTCAAAACACATAACATTATATCCCTATAGAAAAGTTCGGAGTGTTAGTTCTTCGGTAGAACTCACTCCTCTGATACCACTTTGTTAGAACCTATCCTCTGGGGCCTATGTCGTGACTACCCCAAGCTCTCCTGCTAGAGGCTAGGGGTTGGCGACAAGCATCGAAAAGGCCAAACCCAAAAGGGGATGAAATTTACTATAAAAATGTACAAACAAATACTTGGTAAAAAAAATATAAGAAAAAAACAACATAGAACCATAGATAGTAAAAGTGTGAACTAGAAGTAAAAAAGGGAATGTATACAAACCCAACCAAATAAAAGTACAGTAAAAAGGAAAATAATATCTCTTGAGATCTTCTGCTCAAGATCCTACCTAAAGGGTAGGTACTGCTCATCATTGTGGCTATCCACGTTTACTAGTCACCTTAGTACACTATCTAGTCCTAGCTCCCAAATCTCAGTCAAAGTTGCCCATCATCTGCACAAGACACAACAAGGTGGGGGAAAAGCCCATGCAGGGGTGAGTATAACAACACCCAATAAGGTCCCTGAGACCCCCGAAGGTCTCCCAGAATTCCACAAAGTAAAAACCACAAAGCATGATCTCAGTCACAAAGGAAAATGTAAAAGACATCTCACATCACATATATAACTTAATGAAGAGTAATGATAATGATTAGTCGTAAATCTAAATCATCTTATTCGGTTGAGATGTTGCACTGCTGAACTATGAAGAATTCATTTTATTTCTGATCCACACAGGTTCTTAACTCATCGATCCTCATAGGGTCATAATCCTTCGATCCACACAGGGTCGTAAGTCACTGATCCACGACGGGCCACTCTAAGGCTCGTCCTCATTGGGTCACGCTACTTCTGATTCAAAATTGGTTGTAATTCATTGATCCACATAGCATTTTAAGTCACTGTTCCACAACAGGACAATCTATGGCTGGTACTTGTCAGTTCATGATATTGTTGATCCATACAGGGTCGTAAGTCATCGATCTACATAGGGGCGTAAGTTGCTGATCCATGATGAGTTTCTCTAAGGCTGGTCCACGCCAGGAAGTGATACTACTAATCCAAATTGGGTCTTAAGTAATCAAACAACATAGGGTAATAATTTCCTGATGCCAATCCCCAAAGTTTTCTCTCTTTACTTGACAGCCAGTCATAGGATTCCCGCACTTAGTGAACTTGAGTTCTATTGATTCTGATCTTCAGTTAATCAGTCATACCTCAGCTTCCACTAAGTTCAAAAAATGAGTAACCTGAAGAACTACCCTATCATAAGGGTTCTATTGCAATAGAGGGCACCTCAAACAGATTCTTTGTCTGTATGTTATAGTCATTTTAGTACTAGGGTTCCAGTTGGATTCAAGTTCGATCCAACTAAATTGTACTATGAATTTCTCCAAAACGCAAGAAGAGTATCTAGAAATGGCCGCCTCTTCCATAGGTTTCCATCACCATAGACGATTCATCAAATGGTGGTATGGTTTAGAAGTTATGGTTCTTTAAGAGAAACTGGGTCAAATTCGTTCTAGGTAAGATCTGACCCGGACTGAACTAGTCCAAGTATGAACCGGCCTGCTAGGCCCAACCTAAACTGGATGGGCTGCGGGCTTAGCCCACTAGGCCATGGGACTGAACTATCCCACATAGTTGGGCATGGCCCTCTAGCTGGTGTGGGGTCCACTCTGCCCCCCCCCCCCCCCCGAACGAACATAGTTTGTTCGGGTCTTCAACTGGTGGTGCAACAGGTCTTCAACCGGCGGCCCCAGGCTGGCACTGCCCCTCCAACTAAGTGGCCCAGTTGACTGGTCTAGGTCAGGCCTCGAAGATGTGGGTATGCCACCACTGCGGTGCACCGCTCACCTTCAAAGCAGTCATCAATGGTCTGCTTCCCCCTATCCGTCGTGGCGCCTTCAGGGGCCGCCGCCCCCTCATAGCCGCTGCCACCGGTCACAGGCATCGTCGCGCCAATGGGGCCTTGCCAACAGTGCTTCCACGGGCCACCAGTGAATATCCAGTGGTCTTTTTCCTTCCTGTCTACCCCTACTGACCTCCTGGGACTCCTCCTTTTCCGTGTGGCCCACGGTTTCATCTTAATATCTTAATGCTCGGTCGCCCACAAAGAACACATCAAAACTGAGATCGGTGGAGGTTTTGGGCCTTGTTCGAATCATCCTTAACACTTTGCATTATCATTTTAAAAATATGGAAGAATAATAATCATAAAAACCCCATAATGAAACCCTGTATCAACCTCCATCAATAAGGAACAAACATGGATCTATCCGTTAGTCGGTTGGTCTGCGCTTGTTGTATTTTCAATGAATGAAAAAAGAGAAATATTGAACTCAAAAACCCCCTACTTAGATTCGTTGGATTAAATTGGATATGAATAAAGGGATCAGTTATCAAAGCCATTCCACGAAGTCTTTTTAGATTTCTCTAATGGTCGTTGATGGATCCACATTTTTCGTTGGAGGGTGACATCATCAGTGTTTCTTCAGAGGTTTCTCTCATGGGTTCCAAAATCTCATGTCAAAGTTTTGATTAAATAAAATAAATTAACCCCCATGTTGTTTCATTATTATGATTCATTAATGAATCCTAATTAATGAAATTTTAATCCACGATTGTTGCAATTACACAACGAGAGGATCAATTACTTAAATGTCTCTTATTTAATGCTTGATGGTACACTGTGGTCCCACCATCCGTCACTCAATGGTGGGAAGAGAAAGAATAAAATAACTTTTAGTTATTTTAATATTTTTTTATGAAATTCCAAAAATTAACTTTTTCGTCCGACCATTACCTGCCGAATATTAGCTTCGACTAATCGAATCTTGGCACTGCGAATCCAATGGTGCCCTCAGAATTTCTATCTAAGCACCATTTTTAAATATAGAAATTCATAATCTCGCATTTATTGAGCGTACCTAAAAAGGTTCAAAATCCTGTTTTAGACTATCCTATCCTCGAAATCACATGCCATCAATTTCCAAAGTCTCATAATAATTCCATCTAATTAAAAAATTTACATAATTTACGGGTCTTTACCTTCATAATATTGAGTACATAGATAAAGGAAAAAGATAGGAAAAATTTAAATATATATAAGGATCCATATGAGAATAAAATAAATGGTTTTTAATAAAAAAATATCTTATAATTCATCTAATTAATATTTCAACATAAATAATCATAAATAATGATGGGATTATTAAATCATACTTTACCAAAGATATAAAATTATTCAAAAGTGATTTTAACAAACTGTATAATTAATTTTAATTTATAAATATTATATAGAATAATCACACTCATACTTATTATAAATTATGTGTTTAATTTTAAATTCCTATAACATAATAACTAATAGTATTTCATTAACATCATCATTTCAGTTGTAAGCTTATACATTTTTCCGATTTGTTCTATTTTTAAAGTTATTTTCATTTCATATTGATCAACATTAAATCGTATTTATAATTTTAATAATGATATATTTATAATAAATAATCATTATATAAATATTTATGGCCTTTCGTAAAAGTTATATATAAAAACATGAATTACAGCATTTATGGAGATAAAAATATATACATATACAGAATGTTTTTCCCTTTTCTAATAAAAAGAAGTAAAGAAATATAAATATTATTTTTTAATTTAATAATCAAAATTATATTATCCAGAAAATATATATATATTGATTAACTAAATCATTATATCAATTATTGTGAGGTGCTGATGGAAAAGGAATCATTTTGTTAGGTGGATGCGAAAATCCACCAATACGCACAAGTGATACATTCATTTTCGTTTTAATAGAAATGAGGAGGAAAATGGTTGTAATATTACAAAAAATTTACTTTTGAGATTTATTATTCTGGATTAATAATTCTAGAATGGGTTATATATATTGAATATATGTAAAATAAGAAATAAATTTTGAAAGATTCGGGTAAGTTGCTTACCTCTTTATTATGTGAACTCCTTTAGATTATATATTATCCCTAGTTTGGAATTTATTAGTAAAAAAACAAAATATAAATAAATAATGAATAGAATTTAGAAATTTTCTTTCATTTTTATTTTATAATCTATAGAGATAGATATTTTTTAATTACAGATGAAAATATGATCCCTTTTATAAGTGAGGGGAAAGAGACAAAATGATATATTAAAATGATTTAAATAATCTAATGTCATTTTCTTATGAATGTAAACCATAATTACCTAGACAAAGAATTTATTATAATATAAGATCCAAATTTCTTCAAAAAATATAATTTATACATGTTTATGTGTCATTTTACCTATATCTGTTATTTTAACCCCCCCCCCCAATATACATATTTTAATCTTTACATTATTGATAAATTTTTAAAAAGTTTATTATTCCGAAAATATAAAAATAAATTTTATGTTATTAGAAAATATTTTATATGATGATTCCAAATATGGAATTTTTTTAATAGGTTCAATTTTATGGTAGGTATTTTCTAGTTTTAATATAAGTGTAAAAAATTCAAACAAAATCATTTTTAGAAAAAAAAACTTTTTAATAATAAAAATAATTTCTCTACAAAATAAAGTATAACATTTAATAAAACTAAATTAATTAGATTATTTTCAAATAAAATTTGAATTTTATTTATTTACAAAATAACCAAAAATGAATGATTCTCTTTAAATACTGATCATGATAGAAGAACTAAAATATGTTTTTATTTGAACAAAAAAAATTATTGATTTCAAAAATGCTAATGAAAAACTTTAATGTTTCAAATTATATTTTTTTAATACATTAAATTAATTATTACTTATAATTTTTTTCGATAATATGGTTTTATAATATTTCATGTTATCATTATATCAATATAATTTAATAAAAGTTAACGTTTTTATAACACTGTTATTTCTCATTATTCACACAGAAATCTTCTATATATAAAAAATATCAAAAAGATACCATTAGATAAGTTTGAAATAATGGATTCAAAATTGAAATTCATTTTATCAAATACAATTTTATATTTTTTTTGATTTTTTTAAGTCACACTCTTGAATAATTGTATGTGCATTATATTATTGTTTCTTTAGAAAGGAAACAATATAATAATTGAAGCTCGTGTTTTACACACATTTCTAATATTGTTATTTAAATAAAAAATAAACATTAATAACATTAAAATTATAATAATTTTTAGTTTAACATTTTAATAAGACCATAAGTATATAATGAAAACAATTTTCATCCGAAAATATGTTTTTTAATAAATAACTATTTATATTCTTCTTTTTTACCCATTACTATTCAAATTTGGTTTTTACAAAATATTATTATCAAAATGATATCCTATATATAATATAATTATTTTCATTATATAAATCTTATTAGAATGTATTTTTATAAAGAAAATATAACTTTTAGAATAAAATAATCCTATTAATTCTTTCAATACATTTATTAATATACATTCTTTTTTATTTAAATAAACAAATTACAAATTTATATAATACATGTGATAAATAAATTTTAAAATTTATATTTGTTTTTTAAAATAATTTAAACTTTTAAGGGCATAACCCATCAAGATCTCTACATAGGATCTAAACATAAGGTATGCACTGGTGGAATTTACATGTGGTGATTCTTCTAGCACAAATCTTGTGGAAATTTCAATGAGTTTGAAATTCCATTAGATATGATTTTTTTAATAATGTAAATTTTCTAGGTCGACGTGGAAATCTATATTGAATCTACTTCTTTCTTAAGATCAATAAAATGGGATTTATAAGGAAGAATCACACTTCCAAATGTTATTTCATTTACAAGATTTTCTAATATGGTTCTTATATTCATATAGATATACTGAAGGGATATGTTATAATATTCGTCAAAAATTATATCACATTTTCATTTTAGTTCCGTGTTGAATATAGAACAATCTATCAAAAAAATTTGGTTTTAAATTAAAATATTATTTAAAATATATTGGTGTCACATTATTAACTCTTAAATAAAATAAAACCAAAAAAATTGCATTATCACATTCAAATAATATTAGTTAATTTTATCTAAAATATAGACTTAACTCAGGATATATTTTAGATGATATTTCCATGTTAATATAATTATTATGATTAAGATATTACTATTTTTATGTCTCTATGAAAAAATAATTTTTTTCCTTTCCCTTATATATTATTTCTTTATTTCTACATTTTCACCCTGTGAACCATCTTCCAATAACTTTTTTACATTCATTTTTGTGATTTTAACACATTTCTTATATGAAGGAAACTGAGTCTTCATTCTTTTAGAATATTAATCATTTGAACATCCATAATACTCTATCCTTGTCTATATTGATGGGTTTGGGATCTCATAAAAGTTCACATTGTTAATCCTAATTCATGATAGCTAATTTTTTATAATAAAAATATTTCTCACTCAATCATTTATCCTATTAGGTTTCTCATTATGTAAATCTCTTTAACTTCCATGGAATATGTTATTAACCTTATTCTATCAGTAAACATCCTTTAAAAAGATAAAATTGGGTTAATTGAGAGTGATGAACAATTAACACCGTAATTGAACTATTGTAAGACATTTACATGAAAAAATTATCATACATGTGTATTACTCTTTGAAGAAACAAAATTATCTTTTATTTAAACCTAAATCACTCTCAATTTAACCTATATCATTATTGATTCAAAAAAGGTTACTTTGAGTTGTGTTCACTAAAACTTCTTAACAAAATCCCTTAATGTAATAATAAAATAAAACCATTTTAATTTATTGTAAAGGGAATGGTATAAACAAATAAATATAAATTTGATGTGTCTATCTAGGTTTTCAGTCTTAGTCCCACACATTATACAGTAGAGTAAATATTGAGTAAATAATCAACAAACCTTTTTCATAGTTTTCACACCAAGGTAAATCCCTTGAAAAACCAAATTCACTTTATTATATTTTAATATGGATAAAATATCTAAGAGAACCACACAATGTCTACTTTACCATTACTTTTAGATGTTATCCACTACATGGATATATCCCTTAGACTTTTCCCTTGAGTTTTCATTTAATTTTTCTAATCATAATCCCTAGATTTTTTAATATTTCATCAAATAAAGTAAATTTTTATTTATACCTTTAATATTATGATTATCCTTCACACAAGAAACCTTAAATTATCCTCAACTGACATCCTGACATATAAATATTTTAAAACCCTCATTTGACACCATCTGTGATTCCCTTAACCTGTAATAATCTATCCAGTGCTCATAAATACCTTCTATATATATTGTCTTTGAGATAAACTCAAAATATGAAATTTTAAAATTCAATATTTTTTATATAACATAAAATATTGACAGAGATAATTTTGAAATATATTTTATTTTTATTACATTAGAGAGTTTTAGAAAATGTTTTAATAACAAATTCCACCTCTTTCTCAATAAATATTGATTTTTCTACTATATAAGAAACAATTTAATCTATAATAAATCTCTATAATGTCCCAAAAAGATACAAAAAATGATATTTTATTTAAAATGTATAATTTGAAATACATTCTTCATTTCATAGTGAAGTGGAAACATACGAAGGGGGAGCTCAAATTCATAGTAAAGAAAAAACATATATCAGAAGCTATCATAAAATGAACAGTATATTATGAATGAATAAAAGTCAAATAATTCCATATTACATAACACGTGATATTCAAATATATCCATGGATGAAATAGTGTTATAAATAGTCAAATGGATAATATTGACTGAATTCATAGTTAGAAAATGAAATATATCAGGCATCTTTTACAAACAAGGCCTTATCCAAGGCATCATTCGTTCCATCAAGGCTACAACCAAGATCAATCTTTCATGTCAAAATAAAAAAACCATGCTTGAATATTTTTTGGGACAATCCATATTCCCAAATAAAAAATACTCATGAGACCAACCAATGAATTAAGGGGATATATAATACATAGACCCAAACATCACGTCTTTATGTCAAATGCATTCATAATATGTAAGATGTGAATATCAATACAAATCATGATCAACCTTCCTTATAAATCCATAAACATCCATATTAAGATAAAAACATAACTAGTTCCACTAAATTTCCATTTAATATTTTGATTTAATAAATATTGTGAAAGAATGTGGATGATTAAACAATATATAAGCAATATTACTGATGAACAACTTAAAATCTGTATCACAATAATAACTATATGTATTTTAAATATTTCATAAATTAATAAATTCAATATAATTCAAAGTAAGCATCCATGAAAATACGACTGTATAGAAATATGTATATAATATTAATTTAATAATTTCCCAAATCAATAGATGTATGTAATCAATATTAACATCTTTTAATCAAAGATAGTAAATGTGGTTTCTGCAATATGAAAATACATTAAATAAAAAAATAAGCATATAATAGAGGGTGATTTGGAAAAAAAAATTCAGTGACGAATTCCCACATGTATAGTATCACAAAATAAGATATTATGGGGAGATTTATATGGTTCTCCATGGACAAGATACTCAACATAAAAGAAACAAAGTGGTGACTGTGAAACATAACTTAGTAAAAAAATATTGAGATGCAATAACCCTTATGGTACTAGTAAAATAAGAATAAAACAATGTTAGAGGGATACCATGAAATTAAAAGATAATGAAATAAAACGTATTAATTATATATGTATTAAATATATATTTAAATGAATTATATAAAATAAATGTTAGGCTGAAATATAAAACATGTTATGTTGAATTTAAATTACAGACAAATAAGATATTTTGACTTTATGAACATTTTTATTAAAACACCTTGAAGGATATAATTTCAAATGAAACATTAAGGACAATAAATAATGATATTATTAGGGTAAAAATTAATTAAGTGGAATGAGATAAAAAATAAAAAATAAAACATTGTAAATCATAATAAATATGTCTCAAGGGGTGAAAATTGTCGAATGAAACCCATACCAAGTGTTATGAACATTAATTGATTCCCACATGTTTAATAATGATGATATCTATACTAATTAATTGATACAAAGTTAATAATTATATTTTCATTTAAGGTACTATAATTGATAAGTTATTTTTATTAATAAAATTCAATATCATTCCATAATTGTTTTATTTACCTATCATGAATATTGAATCACTGTCAGGTTGTTTTTGTAATTTTTAGTCATCAAATATGATATTTATTAATATATTCAATAATTGATATATCATTTCCAAAGGAAAATGTAATAATTATTTAATTATATATATAATATATCATTAGTAATTAATTTCTCATAGTCATACATTATATAATATTATATAATTTATCATGTTGGGGGTCAAAGAGATGAAAATATTATGACACTCTAATTAATGGATGTGAACTATAATGCAAGTATATTATTATGGAATAATATCATTACTATAGAAGAATATTTATTTATTTATTTATTCTAATTTTATTGTTTTTAATTATATTTCGATATTTTTTAATTAATAATAAATAAATTATATCACAAAAGAGGTATGTCACATCATGAGGATGGTACTCCATAAAACTCATAATTATCATTTACTTATCTCAATGAATGACTACGTAAAAAGATGGATTTTAATTTTTATAATCAAAATAAAAGGCATATTATTTATGTCAAAATTATTATTTATATTTATCCATATAACTTGTGATGTGAGGATGTGGTAAAACATAGTAAGCAACGCATCATGGATTTCGTAGTATGAAAAAATATAGGATTGAAGTTATTTATTTCTATATTTATGGGTTGGAAAAAAAATTATTGTTATAGTAATAAAATAACACATGATTATAATATTGATACCGATTTAACTATATTTATATGGTTGGGATAGCTGTTTAAGAGAATTATTTAGAATAAAAGGATATGGATTATATAATACTCAATTTGGGGCCTAGAAATCTCTATAAAATATTAATTGGAAATCAAGGGACTATACTAAATTTTAGAAAGGTTTTAGAATGTTCATGTCAAATAATTTTTTATTATGGGGTATCTGGTAGCTTTTAATTGGGTTTCACATTTTATGTAGTATTTTATAAATGGTTTTATAAATTATAAAATTAATTTGAATTTTTTAAATGTTTATTTGGAAATCAATTTAGATGTTTTTAAAATAGATTTTAAAATTTTTGTATGTGTTTTTTAAAGTTTTAATGGTGAATTAAAAATAGTATACATCGCTTTTTGGAAGTGTTAGTACAAAAAAATTCAGGATAGAAGTTATTTGTTTCTATTTTTATGGGTTATAAAAAATAATTCTTGTTATAATAATAAAAAACTAATTATTATACTATTTATACTGATTTAATTATATTTATATGGTTAGGATAGGTATTAAAGAGAATGATTTAGAATAAAGGGATAAGGATTAAATGACACTCAATTTTGGGACTTGAAATCTCACAAAAAAACTAATTGGAAATGAAGGGATTGGACGAAATTGATATACATTTCTAGAATATCCATTTCCCTTAATTTTCTATTATGGCGTCTATAGTTGCTTTGAAATGGTTTTATATTTTAATTAGTAATTTATAAATGTTTTTATAAATTCTCAAAGTAATTTTAATGTTTTAGAAGAATATTTGGAAAACAATATAGATGTTTTAAAACACAGTTTAAAATTTTTATAAGTGTTTTTTGGTGTTTTAGTGGTGAATTAATTTGTTTTGGAGGTGTTTTGGATTTTTTTGAAATTATAAAAAATACATTACTTTATTAGCAATTAGTTTCCTTCATTAAAAATAAAAAAAATTCAAAAAATTCTTACACTTACATAGGAACCTAATATTTTGAAAAGTAAATCTATATAACTTTTTTGAAGGGTTATATGTTTAGTCTATGTGATGGTTGAGAAAGTTTTTCAATAGTTAATTAAGGTTAGAATAGTATATAATTATGATGTGTAAGGTTATGTGATTCATTATGTATAGTATATAATTCTTGGCTAGTTTTTTCTAAGATAATATAAGGTGATCTTGTGTTTTACTTTTATATATAATGGTGAGTGATTTTTTTAAAAGAATATGTAAAGGTAATACCTACACAATATATGTGGATCTTTATTCCCATATAATAGTTTCCTAGTTTATATATTGGTTATGTAAGGGACCTTAACAGTTTCTCAAACACATGTATGGTTCCTCCTCATGTCGTATATGAGTCAAGATGAATATTTTTGAGTTCTATAAGGTTAAATGTTAATTACTTAATCATATATAGTGGTCCTTCTGATTTCCCAATACTTGGGTAAGGGTGACCTTCCACGTAAGGGTAAAACCATGATTCCCTTCCATAAAATATGTTCTATATGTAAGGGCAATGTTTTAAATGTAAAAAAATATCTATTTTTTCCCACCTAGGTATCAATAATGGCTCTACGTGACTAAAATGATTTAAATTCCAAAAAATAATCAATTTAATTATCCTATAACTAATTTTCATTAAAAATTGTTATGAATATTTTAATGGTTCAAAAAATTAATTTCCAAAATTAAAACTTAAATGAATAAAAGTTAAATATTTTTTTTTTGAATTATCTTAAAATGAGATCTACTATTATTTTATAAATACATGTTCCTCCATCTAAATTTTATTTCAACACTATCACATCTGAATTTTGTAGACAATATTCAATCAAGCCAGATGAGTTTATTCAACTCCAATTAACCCTATAATTTTGGGATTTCAAACTATTATATATCCCATTCCCTCACATATTCTTGATTTAAATTCATATAAAACTTCTCTTATCCTAGTAGCATATTTGTTACATGTTTTTAATTTATTTGAATATGTGATCAGATAATGATTTAGTTACTTTTTAAAATGGTTTTGATTATTATTAATCAGATAATAAAATGGAAATTTTCTAATGAACCACTATTGAAATGACTAGAAATTTTAATGTCAGTTAATGAAGATTTTATTTCTTGTGAAATATAACAAAAATATTGTTATTATAGAATATAAATATTATCATTTTATAATTAAATACTAGTGATAATATATTATTTAATTGATTCATAGAAATATTTTTTTATTATAGTCTAATTATATATGTATTATTCTTCCTTGTAAATATATGTCTATTGTGAATTTATTTAAATAATTCAAATCTGTAAATATCATTTCATAGAATAAATAATCACACTTTTAATATTTAGAAACATCTAGAATAGATAAATGAGTAACTGCTGGTTTGTAATAATAATATTCATCATTATATAATTATTATTTCATGTGTAAAGTATTTATAATCTTCTCATGACATTAACTATTAATTTTGATAATCTCAAGATTATTGAGAATAGTGGAAGTTATTTTCACAAGAAGATAATTATTGATGGGATTATTTTGAAATCAAAATTTATATACTATATTATTATATAATAATATGAAAATAAAATGAATGAATTAAAATTTTGGTTGACTGATAAAAAATTCCTTTTTTAATTATGGAGTCCTTATCTCTAATAAAATAACTTATATTTTCATGATATTAGAATAAAAAATTTTAAAATATGTTTTCCTGATCACTTAAAGATGAAATTAATTATTGAAATAATTTTTATATACTTTAATTATTGGGTTATTCCAGATATATAATTATATATTGTATGTTTTAAATATTTTCTCTCATGATAATTATCATTTATTATTTTCATTTTTAATTTTATTCATGGAAAAAGAATTTAGTGCATGTTTTGGCATAATTTTTAAATTTTATTATTCATCTAGAAAAGAAAAATCTTTTATCATATTTTTTTGGTTAATTATTTGAATATATAATATTATTTCACACATATATTTATATTTATTTCTCAATAATTTTATCATATGAAACAATTTTATTAAATTCAGTTAAACAAAAGTATTATCACATGTAGATACCTAAATATTTTAAGATAAAATATTTGGGATTTGTGATTTCTTGAGTCTTATTGATATATATTCATTAACTCTGTATATTTAAAATATAACATTATATATTTTTATATAGTGCTTAATCATTATTTTTATTAATGAAAATTAAATTACTTCATAATGAAATTGAAACTATTTGATTATTAAAAGTGTCATGATGGAATAATTATTATTAATATTTATTGTTTGAAGGAGGAGAATCATAAGGTAGAATGACATGTTAAATAAAAATATTTATCCTTATAAATTTTAATGGATAGTGATATTGGAGTTTATTCATTAATAATATACTAATTAAGGTTGGTAATGAAATTTAATGATTTAATAAATAATATATTATTAATTGAGTGAGCTTGTCATTGATTAATAAAGGATTGAATGCGTTATTTTATTTTTCCATGGAGTCCTTTAAACTAATGTGTGGAATAATACATTATATATATATAAATATTCATTTCATATGGAATTATAGATTTGATATTATTTTTTGTGAACAAAATATGGTTATGATGATAATAGTGTCTTGAGGTGAAGATTATGAAAATGATGGTGGAATAATGTTTTAGTTATGATAATGATGGAGAAACATGGTGTCAGTTATAATGCTGGTGGAATCATGGGTTGTCTGTTATATGGATTATTTTTTCCTGGTATGTTAGATATTACAATATAGGAAACGGTTTGAGAAACTTGTATGGTTGATATGTGTTGATAGCATTGGTTTCTTGTTGACTCTTATTTCTATAGTGATTATGAAATGATGTTCGGTGGATGAATATTATTTGTATTAGAAGTTCTATACCATGGGATGTGATTTGATGCAATGAACAATGATTTCCTCATTTATACGGAATACTGGTATGAGTGATAGATTCTCCAATGTTTACAAAATTATATATTAACTTTACATAAAGGGGTTGGTTCTTGATGCATACTTATGATGATGACATTGTTGGTACAAAAAAACCCTTTCCACTCACTTTTAAACATATGATACTAACCCTACATAGAATAACCATATTGAGATTGAGTAGAAAGGTGTCTCTATTATTAAAGAAGAAGCAAATTGGATTATCAGGAACCATAATGCTACCCACATAGAAATGGATAAATATTCCTTAAAAAGTTTTCCTAAGAAAATGGAAAATATGTGAGAAAATTCCACTATAAGATGGTTATGGATTTCAAAATTTTATTAATTAAAGGTGTTTCCACCATAAAACCCATTTTATGTGATGTAAACCTCTAAAGGGACACTATCATAAAATCTATTTATGTGAAATAAATTCACAAATAATGTTAAATTCCATGATAACCCCTAGTGTATTTTATTATGTGGTGTCATTCTATTCTATTATGCATAGTGAAGTAATCACATTGAAAAGTCTTTTTCATCCAGTCATATTATTCCATTCGTATGAGACAAACCTTATGAATAAGACCTACATAAATTGCCTATGTGGAGTTCCTATTAGAATTTCCCTATGACACCAGCCCAATGTAAAATTCCTATATAGAGCGCCTATAAAGTGTCACATTGAAAACATTTTTGGCCAATTCGAATACATTTTGGGTTGATCTAGATACAGTCCCATATTTCATTCTAAATTAACATGAGTTTATACTCTCCTCTAGATTCTAGAAATATGGGAATCCACCTAGCTATAATCCCCAACCAAAACACTAAATCAACATGACTCAAGATATTATACAGGGTTCCAAAAATATAGAAATCCAACTTGTTTTAGGTCACAACCAATCCAATAAATCACCATGAGTCGTGATCCTCCTTTTGGTTCTAGAAACATTTGTATCCTACTTGAATTAATCTCCAACCAAACCCTAATATCCATGATTTGAGATTCTATTTGTGGTTCTATAAATACGGGAAACTCAGAAGGTGTAATCCCCAAACGAACACTAATATACATGATTTCACATATGGTTCCTAAATTATGGTCTTCCATTTATGCATTATCCATATCCAAAGAGTAATCATCGTCATTTGATATCCTCTTCAAGATTCTAGAAATTCGAAAATACACTAATGTAGAAGCCTTAAAAACCCTCATCTCCATGTGTTGAGATTATTATCATGGTTAAATAAATATGGACTTCCTAGTGGTGTAAGACCCTACTAAACAATAACCTCCATGAGTTGATATTATTCTCATGATTTAATATTTATGGTCACCCTCCGAGTTCCATTCCCCAACCAACCCCAAATTTCAAGGATTTGAGATTCTCCAACTGGTTGCTAAAATACGGGCATCCTCATAGGATTAAGACCCAACCAAACCCTAATATACATGTGTTATGATTCTCTTCATTCTTCATTAAATATGGGAATCCTAAAAGGTGTAATCCCTAACAAAAACATATTCTCCATAACATTAGATTATCATCATTGTTCAATAAATTTTTGTTTCCTCCTAGTTGTAAGCCCCAACCAATACAATATTCCATTATTTGAGATTCTCTTTATTATTCATTATATATGAGAACACTTTATGGTGCATTCAATAAGTAAACCCTAATATCCAAGAGTTTATATTTTAATCAGTATTCTACAAATATGGGCATCCTCTTAGGTACAATCCCCAACTGAACCTCAATCCCAATGAGTTGATATTCTTATCAGGAATCTTAATATATGATATTCCTCCTAGCTGTAATCCCCAAAACATTTCCTCAAAATACCTTTAACATCCCAGGTGTTTAAAAATAAGTACTTTGTTTGGTAACATGCATGATATGCTATATTAAGCTTAAACAAAAAACTAAATACTATTATTTAAATGGAACCATTTTAACCTATATGTTAAAATGGAAGGAATGAATAGTATAGACTAAATAATGAAAATAGGGTTTACAAATTTTTATATAATGATTATTATTTGGTGAAAAAATAAATTATAAATGAAAATACAAACCAATTAAAAAAAGAATGTGTTTTTCTTAAAACTATTTATGTGAGAATAATTGTGTTTGTAAAATAACCAAATCACACTTCTTGGATTAAATTAATAAAATATAAATTCACTCAGATGTTTAAAATTCATCACATATGTTTGCTAAGCATTGATATAACATCGAATTCATTTTTATGCATAAAAAGAGTATTTTAAAAAAAGGCATTTTTACAACCTATTTTTGGTAAACATATTTTAAATATTTTTTTTGAATATTTTATAAGTTATATTTGACAAAATAAACTTTTATTTGGATTTGGGACATGAAAATTTACTTTGGCTAAATTTTAGGTATTTTTCTGATAAATTACATTTTTTAATGAATATTGAAAATTATACATTTTACGTGAAAAAATATTTTTTGTCCAAACTATTTATATAGTTATATTATACTTTTAATTGGTTTTAAATTATTATTAAATAATTTTTTCATCATTTAATCCAGTTTAGTTCTCAAGATTAATTTTTATATTAATATTTGATATAAAAACTTATGGGAAATTTTGAACATCTCTTTTACTCGTCTTCTTGCCACATATGTGGGATTAGTGTTAAACATATTTTAACATCTTATGTGAATTTAATTTTTAAAAATGGACATAAATTGTTGTAATCGGTATCAAAAATGCGGTCTAATAGGATCAAAATATTTTTTGTGAATAGTAACTTTTAAATTTTGTTACCGCATTTTAGGGTAAATCAAGTAATTTAAGGTAAAAATAATATTATAAAATTATAAAATTATCCTAAAACTGGTCTTAATTTCATTAGATGAGTGTGTTTAAACCAAAGTCAACCAAAGGATAAAATTATAACCTTTTTTAAGCCACTTGGGTAAGAAAACTACATTTATTATATTTTATTTAAAACTATGTTAAATTTTTAATAAGTAAAATAATTTTATTATGGGGTTATATAATGGATATATCCAACTATAAGTAGTCATTTTAAAGATAAAATTTTTATCTACATCATAATAATTTATCATTAATTTTTAGACATTAAATAATAAAATTTATTTATGACACATAGATTTATTAAAGGAAGAATCCAATAAATGATATTAATAATATTAACAGAAATATAATTTAAAATATTTGATTTCATGAAATAATATTATGGATTACTTGAACATGATATATGTGATTTATAGTATTTCTTTATGAAATCACTTTGTTATGATGCCCATATTTTAGAAACCAGTTGGAGAAGCTAATTATGACTTACTAATTGGTTGTTTTCATGTTGTGCTAGTTATTGTAACCCTGAAAGAGTACCTTAATAAAATAGTTAGAGTGAAAAGGGGTTGAAATGATAAGCATTAAAAAATATTCCAAAGATGTAAAATTTTTATTGGGTGATGAATATTTTACCCCAAATAATATAATATTATAAATAAATCAGATTTTTTTCATTTGGATTGGGAAATTAATTTATACTAATTTAATATTTTAAGGGGTTTCAAGGGTGCCACTCTCTTATCCTATAAAAAGAATCCTAGTGCTCTCTATTACTCACACATAAAATACTATTTGGTTCCGTCAAGAACTATCAAAAACCTTACTATTATAACTCCCCTCATTCTTGAAGAATTATTTTATGAGGAACTCCATTTTTAAAGGTGTTTAGGGGTTACGAAAGGTGATCATCCGAAGAAAATGTAATGTTTTTATTTTTGTATATATATTTTATTTATTTTCCATATTCCATGAAATATAATTCAATGAAATAATAACTCTAGTGTAATAAATATAATGATATGTAATTATGTTAATATCATCACATAAAACAATCTACAATTCATGTAAATGTGAATATAAATAATTGTTCAAGCATATGTGTGAAATATCACCTCCACAAACCAATATAATTTGTTTCCAAAAATTATATCACAATAATGATTATAATTATATAATTAAAGTTCATATGTGATGTTAATTTAATATTAATTGTTAAATCATAAAATTATATCAATAATTTTTTTACTTTACATACACATAAAAATGGTAATTTCGTTCATGCAGACGTGCGAACAATCACCTCCAAAAAATGATGTGATGTGTTTTTATTCACTAAATCACTCAGAATATATATATATATATAAGTATATTTAAATTATTAATATGATATTAATGATATTATTTTTATTATTTAAATATAAAATAATATTTACCTTCTTTCCATAATTATCCTTGAAAAATGAAACGGTTACTCATGTGTACGTACGACTTTCCATATGCATGATTGTAATTTTGTTCCTTTTTCATATACATATTCAATTAATAGGATAAAATGTATAAATGATAGATAAATGTGATTATTATTTAATTAATATTATTTTAGAGAAGATGGACTAATGACCACATGGACTATTGACATCATTCCATATTCATTTTCAACACAAGTACTGAATATTGACAAAACGTCCAATATGAACATAAATAATTGTATAATTATTATAACATGAAAATAAGTGATATAAATGGAAAAATAAACTTGAAAAAGGTTCTAAATACAATATAAATTAACCTATATTTTTTATTCAGGATTTTAAAAAAAACATATAATATGAGATGAACTCGATGAATGGGTCATTTTAACTAAAAAACTTGTTTTAATGTTTTGATGATTTATTCTTATAAATATTTCTATTTTATTTACATGTTTTCAAAATGGGTTTTTATGAATGTATTTATATGGAAATTAATTTTTTTTAAATTTTAATTCCTTTAAAAAGATCCAAATTTTTATCGAGAACTTTTATTAAATAATATTCTTTTAGAATATTTTAATTGCGTTTTAAAAAAGTATTGATTATTTAAATAACATTGAAAAAAAATTACCATATACACCATGAATAAAATTTATATATTTAATTTAGATATAATTTATGTATTATTACATTAATAGTTTACAATTTTATTTCAAAATAATTTGTTTTCTTTTATGAGTGTTCATCTTGTAAATTTGGAATGTGATTTCAATGTGGAAGTATTGTGTTTCATTTAAGTCTGTTTATGTGTTATTATTATGTAACAGTCATTCGGCATTGTTTATGTATATGAGTGGTTCCATGATAACTTTATGTTTAGGTATCCTATTATTTCTCCCCAATGCATTGGTTAATGATATGAAGTCAAACGGAATGGTTTCTCTTAAGATATGTAGCGAATATACTTTGATGGGTATTCCAAATGTACCCATGAAGGTTGCTCCCTATGTAGCCATAAAATATACAATGTTAGAAAGATATGGACTCCACAAGTTACCTTTATAATTTATTATTTTAATGAGTTTTATATAAATATTATGATTTCATCTGATAAGATAAATGGATTATTTCTTATGGGTGAAAAGTATGATTTTGTGAAAATGTTTTAATGATTTCAAAATATTTATGGACCAATGGTTTATTTCATGCTTTTATTTCCCATACTGATATTTTTGTCCTCAAACCATGTTTTTAAATGAATATTAAATGGGTATAAGGTTGGTTAATATAAAATAATATTTTGAGATGAATTTTATGATTTTTTTATCAAGAAAAATAATTCATAAATTAAATTAAAATGTTTTAGATTATGAAAAAAAAATTGATAGTAAGTGGACTTGTCTAAATTATAATATTTTAGTTGTTATGAAATTATTAATGCATAAATCTATAATATTATAAACCTGGAAACTACCTCATTTTGAATAAATGTTTATAATTACTCAATGTTATGTAATGTTTAAGGTTGGTTCCATATAGTTGGAATCAAATATTAGTTTAGATAACAGTAGAGGTTAGGGTTTCATTAAAGAATAAGTTACAAGTTTAATATAACCACAATAGTTAGCTTGGTTGGAAGAGTTAAAGATATTTTAGTTAAATTAAATGATCTTGATATAACTTTAATAAGTATATATTGGTGTTTATAATCCTCATAAGATAGTATGTGATGATTTTATTGATATAATCATACTAACATTTCTCATTTTAGTAAATGGCTGGATCCAGCAGACACACGAATAAAAATGGATGTGAAGAAAAATGTGGTCATTCTTTGAATAGGAAATAAAATAAATTGGGGGCCAAAATTTGGACTCTCTTGGTTATTCTAAACCAACTATTCAGATTAATTATTAACCACTTAAACCATGGTTATTTTACTAATGCATTATAGGAGAGAAATGAGTCCATGTGGATGTTCAGGTAATAATTATCAAAAATGTATGTATATTCAATGACATATGTGTCATGGATATGGAAAAAACACCTAGTAAAATGTTTTAAAGAGGTGGGAGGATGTTATATATTTGGTAATGAATATTTTAAAGCCATAATATTCCAATGAAAAGGGAAAATTTTAGTTAACTCCATGAATGTGAAAGAACATATTTCTGAGATCTAAATTGAATGATTTAAATATGGGAAGTATAGTAATTATAAAAATCGATGTCATTTGAATAAGGTTTTGGAATGAGATATGTAGGGAATTATAAATATTTTTTTATCAATTCCTAATGTCATTAAAATTAAATATGGGAAAATTTAAAATGACATATCCAATGTATGAATTATTTCATGACTCGTGTTTTTACATTATTGAATCATAGTACAGGAATAATTTTTTTAAGGATGAAGTATTAAAGGATAATATATAAATGCACGGTTAATGGATCATGAATAATTTTAAATGATTATGATGTCTGCATTATAGGAATTCAAGAGTTTTGTTTGATCAATAACAGATGTATTTTTTAAAATAATTAATGGTATTTTGTTGGTGAGATTACTTTGGATGACTTTTTTAGTATGTGTTTCCATGATGTTTGTTATTTGAAAATTTTATTCAAGGACTAATTATATTTTCTTTTGTGGAAATAGATATAATGTTTTGAATTACCTTTATGGTTTATATGATCCTGGATTTTGAGGTAATTATGGGATATTGCATTTTGGGATGAAAAATGAAAGGTATGAGATAAACATTGAGATTAAATTATGATAGGGTTATATTTGAAGATTTTATATCTTTTTGGGAATGTTATATCAATTATATAGTTTTAAAAAGGATAACCCATAGGTAGGGTGACAAAACTGTCTCTTTATAAA
Organism: Viscum album; assembly: GCA_963277665.1. Taxonomy (NCBI): domain Eukaryota; kingdom Viridiplantae; phylum Streptophyta; class Magnoliopsida; order Santalales; family Viscaceae; genus Viscum; species Viscum album. Next base: position 131,159,989 of record OY728138.1, on the reverse strand, counting down.
AGGATGTGGGAATCAAACTAACAACCGTTTGGTGACAAGGATTTATAACTTACGAATAGCCTATGTGAATTTTGTGGTTAGTATGAATTTTTACTTTTAGTTAAATCAGTTTATGGAATAAGAATAAATTTATTTCGATAACTTATGTTTATAAAATATACATCATTTCTAATTGAAAATTATTAGGGGATTAAGTGATAAATGTTATTTTTGATGATGTTCACTATGTTCAAAACTTTATATGATTAAGCTAAATAAAATAATTTTTGATATAATTTGAGGAGTAATAGTGGATTATTTTGAATGAATACATGATTTTATTGTGGAAATATAAGGATTTGGATTATTTATGGAAATGAATAACATATCTTCGAGAATGTGTGGATTTAGAAATTACATTTTTTAAGAGACATTAAGATTCATTGATTTTATATGGATACAAATATTAAAATTTATCTTCAAATACTATGTAATAATATTATTATAAGTTTTATATTTCAATATTTTTTTGGATTTTGTTGTGGGATTTTACAGAAAATAATATTTTGAATTGTTTTTGTTGAACATTTGATATTACACTTGAATATTAGAGATTAATATTATTTTTTCATCATAAAATATTTTATTCTCTTGGTTGAACTGTTATTTATTATCCTAACCATGTTATATTGGATAATTTTTCCTTATTGGAGAAATAAATATTAATTATTTTGTGATATGTGATTTTATATATGTTTATTATAGTGTTTCAGGCATAACAATTTTAACTTGAAGAATCATTGTTTAAAAAAAAGATGATTTTATGGTGGAATCTAATTAAAGGATGAAACTCAACTTTTCAAGTATGTATATTACCTTATGTTCTTATTCTATGTGGTAAAATAATTCCTCATATTTATTAAAAGGACCTTAAAAAAGGTTTTGTTGCATACTTTTCCTACTATGAAATCAATGAATTTTTAACCAATCATGAAATTTTGGTTTTTTGGTTGTTAACTTTCTCCTGATATTGTTTTATATAACTCTCAATCAGAACATGATGGTTATTTTTTCTTCCTTACCCATGATTTCTGAAATGGAATCCTAATACAAAATACCTAATATGAACTTCATACTATCATTTATTTCTTTTAAAGTTATAGTTTTATTAATTCTTTTTTCTAATATGGGATTATAATAAAGGTGTTTCTAAAAGACATACATTATTTACCGACCCAAAATTAAATTTCTAAAGTCTTGATTTTCAAAAGTGGGAGAATTTAACATCCCAGGTTTTACAAAGAAATACTTTGTTTTATATCATAAATGATACACCATATTAAGATTACATAGACAACTAAATATTATTATTTAAATGTTAGCATTAAAAAGTAGTCGTTATAATGGTAGTAATGAATAGTATTAACTAAATAATTAAATTGGGGTTTATATATTCTTATATATTGATGATTCTTTGATTATAAAATTAATTTTAATTGAAAATACAAACTAATTGAATATAAAGGATGTATTTTTATGAAAAATATTTTTAGTGCCAATATTTTTGTCTATAAAATAATGAAATCACTATTATTGGATTTTATTAATGAAATATAAATTCAATAGAACGTTTAAATGTCATCTTATATTTTTTCTATAAATGATATAAGATCAAATTAAATTCTATTTTTAAAATGATTATTTTTTAAAAAGGAATTTTTACCTTCTTTTGATGGAGCACCTATTTTAAATACAGTTTTTGACATTTTTATAAGTTCTATTTGAATAAATAAACTTCTTTTTTGGAATTGGGACATCAAAATTTACTTTGGTTGAATTTTTGGAATATTTTTGATAATTTTAATTTTTTGATGAATAGTGAACAATACTCCATTTTACATCAAACAATCTTTTTCATCAAAATTATTTACATAGTTCTGTTACCCTTGTAATTTGGATTAAATTAAAATTACATAAACTTTCTGTCATTTAATCCAATGTAGGTTTATTGGTGTAATTTTTTTATTAAAATTAAAAATTAAATCTTATTTGAATTTTTAAACGCTTATTTTACTCGAATTCTCTTCACATATGTTGGATTAGTGTTAAACCTAATTTAACAACTTCTATGAATTGAATTTTTAAAAATGGATATAAATTTTCATAATCATTATGACACTGTTGTTCTAGTATGATCAATTTTTTTGTGAATAGTATCTTTTTCATTTTACATACAACGGTTAAGGATAAATGAGGTAATTAAAGGAAAAAATAATATTATAATATTATAAAATTACCCTAAGACATATAATAATTTTAGTGGATGAGTTTTTTTCAATAAAAATCATCCTTAGGCTGAAATTAAAACCATTTTATGTCACTTGGGTATGAAAATGACATTTATTATAATTTATTTAAAGATATGTTAAATTTTTAATAAGTAAAACAATTTTAATATGGAGTTATATAACTAATATCTTCAACTATATATTTAAATTTTCATCTACATAATTATAATTTATTTTTATTTTTTATTATGACATAATGATGATAGAGTAATATATTTTTTAAAGGAAGAATCAAATAAATGATATTAATAACATTAAAATAGATATAATATATAATATTTGATATCATACAAGAATTTTATGGGTGACTGTGACATGGTATATGTGATTGAAATTAGTTTTTTTCTAAGGAAAAAAGTTTTAATGATTTTTAAAAGGTCATGTAATGAATAGTGTCAAATTTGACATAATTAATCTCTTAAAATATAAAATATTTAATAAAAGGAAAAAAATTTATAAAAATTATATTATTTTTTCAAGAAGCTTATATAAGTCAAAAAATGGAATTAATGACATATTAACTGGTCATTTGGCATGTTATAGTAATTATTTTTACCCTCGAAGTGTAACTTAATTGATATAATTGTATGAGTTAAAAGGTGATTAAACAAAAAGATAAGGATTAAAAAAATCCAAGCACGTCTAATCTTAATTTAATAATCTGGATTCATCCCAAAATCATCAAATATTAATAATAAATCAGGAATTCACAAATTTTATTAAAACACTAATTTATACTAATTTAATATTTTCAGGGTTTCCAAGGGTGCCCCTCCCCTATCATATAAAAAGGAACTCATTCCTCTCTATTACTCACACTTCAAAACCAATTTGTATAAGTCCACAGCCTAAAAAATTACATAATCCTATGTTGTGTCAATAATTTACATTTATTCACTATAAGGATCTTTTTAGGTTTAGAGTATTAGATAATTAGTCCATAACTACAACACAACAACTCTAAATATTACAATGTAGAAACATCTACCCACTATCAATTCTTTCACAAAATAAAACATGATTTCTTTTTCTTGTTAAAAATATTCTTACAATTATTCTTGACATCTACCATTCTCTTACTCATACTTAAACCTTGTGAAAACATTTTAAAACATGGCATGAGTAAAAAAATCTCATCGAGGGAAATAATATAAAAAAGAAAATGTTAGTCCATTAATAATTATAAACACATGAAACCATAATTTTCACCCATAAAACATAATCTCTTTAAAATAACTCATGAAATCATAATATTACATAAATACTCATAGAAATCAAAAAATTTATTGGTAAATTGGGGCATGCATATCATACTTACATTGTATCTTTCACAGATACATAGGGAGTAACCTTAACAGTTACATTTGGAATACTCATTATAGTATGTTCTATAAATATCTTATGGTAAACCTTATCATTTAACTCTATCTCAATACCCAAAGCATTGGAGAACTATCGTAGGATCACCCGCCCTCAATTTATCATGGAATCACCTGTATACATAAAGTCATTCCCAACAACCATTACATAATCAAAACACATAAAACAACCATAAATAGAAAATTAAATTTCCATATTACAATAACAAGATATAATTTCAAGATATTAAAATAATAAATCCCTTCGCAAATCCATTTTAATTACCAAAATATGTTAAAAATGAGTATATAATTTATTTTTCATTTAAAAACATTACATCTAGTAGAAGAAGTTAAAAAACAAATAATGGTCATGGTGACAGAAAAGATGTTATCACCATGTATATTAAAAAATCAATCCTTTTGTAAATTTGTATAATTATTTTTAGAAAAAGATTTATTTTGAAATAATTTTAATGAATTTAATAGTAAATGGTTTTTGTTATACACAGTATAAAATAAAGTGGTGTATATTATCCAAATATTTATCAACGAAAGGAGATTGAGACGAAGTCCCTTACCTTGAGTACGGATCTTCGGGTACAATATTTATATTCCTGAATAATAAAATTAGGTTAATTTATAATTTCTCGAAATAATTTTTTGAGTATAAAAATTCTTTTATATTACTTATTACCAAGTTATAAAAATTACATAATTAGTTAACTTCTTATCGGATGAGCCATCAATATTCGGTAATTGAGTCTAAAATTAACTTGGTATGATTTCAATAGTCAATGGGGTCACAAGTCCATCATATCTAGAAAAATATTCATGAAATAATAATCAATTTTATACATAAATTATACTTTTAAATCAAACCAGTTATTTATGGTATAAAAAATTAATAACGTTATACTCATGGAGATGGTAGGTTGTACTAAGGTAGGAGTAACATTTCCATTTTTCATTGTTCATTATAGAAATGAGATAATAATTATTTTATATTTATATAGTGATCAAAATATAATAATCCTAATAATAATAATATATATATAGTTATATATACATATCATACAAGTGATGTGGTGAATAAAAATAGTTCACATCGCTTCGTGAAGGTTGTCGTTAACATGTATGCACAAATGATGTTATCATTTTTATGTGCATGGAATGTAAGAAAATAATATATTTATTATAATAAATATGTAATTAAAATCATGTAAACACATTTATTCCACCATTATAACTAGTCTTCAGAGATAGTTATAGAAAAAAATTATATAGATTCCTATAGGTGATAATTCACACATATGCCCGAACGATTAATTTGTTTCCCATTTAATGGAAGTGGAGATAGATTTAGGTGATTATATAAATATAATAACATCTAAATATATTGATGATATTGGGTTTATTATTTAATCATGTTTTGAGAATATTTTAATGATGTGGAAGAGTCGATAAAATAGAAATACTTAAATAAAAACATTATATTTCGTTTGGATAGTCACCTTTCATAACACCTTAAAACCAATAAGAAGGGTTCTATACCTAATATAATGCATCAAGAATGTGATTAGGGATTAATGGAAGAGGTTATCTATACCAAACTTTTTTGTAAGTGTGATTAATTGAGAGGAATGGGTGCTTTTTATATGATAGGGGAGCAGCACCCTTAGAATTATTAAAAGTAATAAATTAATATAAATTCAATTTAGATTCCAAATGGTCCCAAAATAATCTATTTAAAATATAGGATGATAGTGAGTAGAATCATAATCATCCAATTAAAATTATAAAATTTTGTAATATGTTTCTATCCCTAACTATTTTTTTGACCCATTTTGATTATAACTAATTAATCAATTAATTAACACTTTGAGGGGTACAATAATAACCATATCTTCTATAAATACGAATGAATGAGTCATTAATGTTATTTTTATAAATTTATAAAATTTTTCTATGAGACTTGTATTTTTAGAAATATTATATCATTCAATTAAATATTTTATATTTTTTGTTATGAATAATGTCAATTTTCACATTATTCATCAATTTATTTTTAAAAAAAATACATGATTCAATGGAAAAAAATTAACTCAATTTTAAAATGTCATATTAATCCATAAAATTAATTTATAGAATCAAATATTTCATATTATATTTATTTGAAATTTATCAATGTCATTTACTTGATTCTTTCTTTAATAAATTTATTACAACATCATCTTTGTGTCACTATTAAACTTAATTATTTAATTACTTAAAATTATAAATAAATGACCATGATGTGGGTAATCGTTTTAGATTTCTATGAACTATTAATAGTCAATTATATCCTCGATATAACTCCATATTAAAATTCAATACTTTTTTGAAACAATAGTTTAACAAAAATGACTATTCATTGAATATAATATTATAAATGCATTAAAGTCATCTATATTACTCAATGTGGTCATAAAATCAATCCAAGGATTCTAATGGTTGGAATGGACTCGTAAAATTAAATTAGTACAAGTTTTAGGTTATTTTTATATTATTAAAATATTTTTTACCTTTAATTACCAGATTAATTTTTAACCATGGTAATAAATATTATTACTAAAGGTACTATTCATATTGTCCAAAAATAAAAAAGAACCTATTTAAATAATTAGGACTATATAATTCAAAATATGGAATCCATTTTTCCAATTCAAATAATGACTTGTCAGAATATAATAAAAAATTAATCTCATTGACAAAATGAGAAAATGAGTTTTTAAAGTAAAACATTCAATAGTTCACATAATTTTTCTATTTTATATTAATTTAAAAAATAATCAAATGAACTACAGTGGATTAAAATTTAAAAAATAATATAATGATAGCTTAAAACCATGTATAATTATAGTCTCAAAATTTTAAATAAATTACATGAAAAAGAGGTTTTGAAATAAAATGCTTTATTTTTTACTATTCATTAAAATATGAATTTAGTCAAAAAAATACCAAAAATTTATCAAAACTAATTATTTATGTATTTCTTCCAAATAAAAAGTTTATTTTGTAAAATATAAAAAATAATGGTTTCATAAAGATTATTTAAAATGGGTTCTCTAGCAAAAGGTTGTACAATATAATTTTTAGAAAAATAATCATTTTTCTGTAAAATTGTATTTGTTCTTATATAATTTATAGAAAATAGGATAATATTATTTTTTAACATTATAATGAAGTATCATTTCATTAATATAACAAATAAAGTGTTATTTTCTTATTTTATAAACACAATTATTCACATTTAAATAGTTTTCATAAAAATACATTCTTTATATTCGATTGGATATTAGTTTCGTTTCAAGATAATTTGGTAACCAATGGAACATCATATAAACATATGAAAACAATGTTTTCAAAATTCTATTGAAAATTTTCATTCTATCCATTCTAATGGTAATGAAATAACTACCATACCAAATATTAATATTTAGATGTTTGTTTAAACTCGATGTGGCGTATCATGTACGCTATCAAAGATTGTGTTCCTTTTAAAAACTCAAGAAGTTATATTACCCCCCTCCATATAAATTTGAAAAATGGATCATTGTAATTTTAAATTTGGGCTTGGTAAATAAGGTTTCATGTTTAAAAATTACTTTATTGAATCCCACATCATAAAAAGAGTCAATAAAACATCCACTTTAAAATAAAGAATGTGAAGAACAAAGGATTACCAATATAACAAATATTAGGATTACATGTACAAAACATGGATATATACGAAAAAATAACCATCATGTTCTGATGGAGAGTGATAGAAAACATGATCTGAAAAAAATTTAACAATTAGAAGACATAAAACTTTTGATGGGTTAAATAGTCTTTGATTTCGATGTAGGAATAGTAAATAGAGAATGTTTTTTGTTTTGAGATCCTTTTTATAGAGTTGTATAATTCATTTACTACTTAGACTATGATCATTAGGAAATATAGATACTTTAAAATTATATTTTCATCAACTAATATAATTCATCCACAAACTCATCTTTTTCTATAAATAATGAGTATTCATGTTTAATTTCTCACACTTGAACCACTAGAATAAACTTCTAGAGACTCAAATTATCCACAAACAATTAAATATTTATTCATCCTGTATTTAAGCATTAACCAAAACCAAAAATTTAGGATAATATAACATAATTATTTAAATATAATAAACTTTAAAAAAATGAATTCTTTTAATATCCAAAATTAAAAAGTAATACCTAAAGTCAAATATAAACCAATAAATAGATAATTTTACTTAAAGTTACTCAAATAATCCAAACTATGATTGAAACCCAATATTCAAAAGGATTTTATCACATATTCTTGATGGATAAGTTTTAACATTTCTCTCCAAATAACATATTGCACACTTAATGTATCATAAAAAAACTAATTTCCTAATAACATATTCTCCATGATAGGTTAATCAACCCTATAAATAACATGAATCTCTATAAATCCACAATAAAAACATAGATTCTTCCAAAATAAAATTCAACCATGCTACTAAAATAAAATCACATAGTATTCTAATTCCCTAAAGCAGACTGGGTTCCCAAAATATCGAATGTCTTCAAAAATAATATTTATCAATCAATCCCCAAAGAATTTTCCAATACCAAAGATATACATTTTATAAAACATAAGTTCCCGAAATAAAATTACTTATATTTTATTAACTTATTTAAATAAAAAAACAAAAATTCATATGAACCAGGGACTTCTCATAGGTCAGTGGAAGGCAATAAAGCATTACCACACTTCTGTTGGGGGTTCGATTCTCATGGCCCTGTTTGATGTGATAGGTTTTCACCCTTCCTGTGGGTTTTCCTTTTTCTAAAACTATATAATTCATATAAAATTCCCTAAATAAATAACATCATAACTTGATCATATTTTCCACATAGTTTGAACATAATTTTGTTCACGTAGATATAAGGTCCATTCATTGCAAAAATGGTCGATATATTCTTCAAAGTCACTTACCTCCTTTTTTAAAAGACACCTTTTACAACAAGGGTCATATAAATGTTCCTAGGGAAATGGTTTCTGAAAAAAAATCATGTATGGAATATAAATTCAAAACATTATATAAATTTTTTTTATAAAACATTCATATTGAGTTTGAGTTGAAACTTTTAAGCAATGATCCTTTTTCAAATACAATAAGTGTGCACTAAAAACTATGTTTTAAAAGAAAATATAAATATATTGCACAAGGGTATCCTTATGAAAATATATTTTCCATAATGTTAATGTTCTTCATAATATTTTGATAATGTAAAATATGTAAAAATTATTTGGTAATATTTATGCTTTTTAAGAATATGATAATATTGATAAAATAATATTGGATTAAAAACAACCCATGATCTACTATGGTATCAAGGTATAATGGAGGGGTTTAATGTCCCAAACAACTACTTGAAAGAGATTTTTATGTTTGAAAAATTTTCATAATCATCAAGACTTGACTTTGTAATAATTATTGCAAACAAGTCATCTGGAAGATATTGGAATGTTTTTTGAGATCCTCCTCATTCCATTTGAAACCGACATTCCTAGATCTGAAAAAGTTATAGAACATTTATTTTTCTAAAATAATAGAAATAGAATGTTATCATTGTTTTAACTAAAACTAATAATCCCTAAATTAGTCTAAACATTTTATATGATACCAATAATAAGGTCACAGCCTTAAAAATCACATAATCTTGATTTAAGTCAAGAATTTACACTCAATCACTTTGAGGATCCTTTTATGTTTAGTGTTTTAGATAATTAGGTCATAACTATTATATAAGAACTCAAAATATTAAAAAGTAAAAACATTTACTCACTATCCATTTTTTCACAAAATAAAACATCTTAAAATACAACAAGATTTCATGTTCATGATAAAAATATTGTTATCATTCATCTTGACATTCACCTTTATCTTACCCATACATAAACCCTTTGAAAACATTTGAAAAACATGGGATATGTACAAAAATCACAGTAAGGTAAATAAGGCTAAAAATAAAACATTAGTCCATTAATATTTACAAACCCATGAAATCCTAATTTTCACCAATAAAACATAATATCTTTAAAATAAATCATAAAATAATAATATTCCTTAAAAACTCATAGAAATCCAAAATCATAAAGGTAAATTGTGGCGTCTATATGATATATATATTGTTGATTTCATAGCAACATAGAAAGTAACCTTCACGATTACATTTGGAATACCATTCACATTATATTCAAAAAATACATTAAGATAAACCATATCTTTTAACACGGTCTCATTATCCAATGCATTGGAGAGAAATCTTGTGCTCACCCGCCATTAGTTTATCATAGAACCACCTGTATACATAAGTAATTCACAATAACAATAACATAACCATAAAACAAAAAAAAGAATAAAAAAATATAAATTACCACATTACAATCATATGATATCATTCCAATATAATTCATAATCAATGCCCTCTCAAAACCATTTTAAATACCAAAATATATGAAAAAGGGATTCAGAATTTATTTTTCAATTAAAAACACTACGACTTGTCGGGGAATCCAAATATCAAATAATGGTCATGATAGCAGAAATGTTATTGTTACCACGTACATTGAAAAACATTCCATTTTTCATTTAGTATAAATCTTCATAAAAAACATTCATTTTTAAAACCATTAAAATTAATTAAAATTTAATGGGGTTTATTATACACAGTATAAAATATTGTGGTGTTTATTATCAAATTGTTCCTCAATGTATGGAGATTAATATGAAGTCCCTTAGCTTGAGTAAGACATATCACATAAAAATAATTATATAAGTGAATAATAAACTTAGGTAAATATATACTTTCTTGAGAACCTTTTTCAAGTTTATTATTTATTTTATATCACATATTTTTATGTTATAAAAATTACAAAATTATTGAAGTTCATATTAGATGTTCTAATGATATTTGGTACATGAGTTGAAAAAGAACATGATATGATATCAATAGTCCATGTGTTCATAAGTGTATCATCTATCTAATAGTATTCATGGCATAATAATAACTTTTATACATCAATTATACTTATAAATAAATCCATTTATTTATGCTATGAAAATTTAACAATGTTATAATCGAGGATACGATAGGTCATGCGTACACATGAGTAACATTACATTTTTCATTGATCATAATATAAATAAGGTAATTAGTATTTTATCATTTCAGACTAATCATAATATAATATTCATAATAATAATAATAGTATACTTATACTTATATATAAGTCATACAAGAGATGTTCTAAATAAAAATAATTTACATCGCTTCGTGGAGGTAGTAGTTCACACCTACGCACAAACGAAATTATAATTTTTATGTGCATGGAAACTAAAAAAATAATTAATATATTATGAGAAATAGTTCTTTAACATAATATGAATACAATAATTCCATAATTATTACTAGTCTTGGGATACGGTTATGGAAAACAAATTATATTGGTTTGTGGAGGTTATACTTCACCCATATTCAGAAATCATTAATTCCTTTCCCAATTAATTGATGTGGAGATGAATTTAGGTGTTGATATTAAAATAAGAACATATATGTGTATTTAAGATAATTTAGTTATTTTTAAATAATGGTTTGAGGATATTTGAATGTAGTAGAAGATGAAAAAAAATAGAAACACCTGAATAAAAACATCACCTTTCTTACAGATGATCACCATTCTTAACGGGATAACCCATATAAGAAGGGTTTTATGCCTCTTATAATGCATAAAGAATCATAAAAGGTATTCTAGTAAGTGGATTGGGATTATATTGTTGTAACTAAAAGTGTTTGTAGTGTGATTAATAGAGAGGAATGGGTGTTTTTTGATAGTAGGGGGAAGGGGCCCACTTGGAATTATTAAAAGTATTAAATTAATATAATTGAAATTTTGATTCCAAATGGTCCCAAACAAATTTATTTCTAATATAGGATTTGTTTGGGTGGAATCCTAATCAACCAATTAGATGTAGAAAAGTTATTAATATTTATTAATCCTTATCTTTTTGTTTTAACCCCTTTTAACTCTTACTAATTTATTAAGTAATTTACACTTCCATGGTTACAATAATTACTATATCTTCCCAAATGAAAAATTAATGAGTAATTAATGATATTTTTAGACTTTTATAAAGTTTTTTCCCAAATTATATATTTTTATAAATTTTATATCATTTAATTAAATATTTTATATTTTATGTTATGAATTATGTCAATTTTCACACTATTCATCACATGACTTTTTTAAAAACTCGTAACAACTTGATTCCTTCAAAAGGTAAAAATTAACAAAATAATAAAACATTATATTCCTCCCTAAAAAAATTTTTGTCATAAAATATTTCAATTTAAATTTCTTCTAATATTATTATTATCTTTTTTTTGATTCTTTTTTTTAGTAAATATGTTACACCAACATTTTGTGTCACTTTTTTATTTTATTATTTAATTACTAAAAATTATAAATAAATTACCGTTATTTGGGTAATATTATATCATTATAAGTAATATTTATAGTAAAATATATCTCCTGTATAAATCTATATTGAAATATAATCTTTTTTTTAAAAGTGTATCAAAAATGATAATTCATTGAATATAATATTAAAAATGCATTAAAGTCATCTAATATAGTATTGTGGTCCTAAAATAGAGTAAAGGATTCTCATGGTCACAATAAACACATAAAATTAAATTATGGAATTTTTTAGGATATTTTTCTATTATTATAATACTTTTACCTTTAAATGCATGGTTTACATTTAACCTTTGTCTTAAAACTTATTACTAAAGTTACTAATCATTATGTCCAAAAATAAAAGGGACTTATTTTCATAAATTGGACCTTATAATTCCAAATATGGAATCTATTTTCCCAAATTCAAAACTCATAATTGGATGAAATTGATTAAAAATTTATGCCATTGACGAAATGAGAAAACGAGTTTTTAAAGTAAAACCTTCAAAAGTTCACATAGTTTTCTATTTAATTAATTTGAAAAATTATACAATGAACTAAATTGGATTAAATGATACAAAAATCATATAATTATACCTTAAAACAATATATAAGGATAATCTAACAATATAATTATATTTGATGAAAATGATGTTTGGAATTAAAATGTAGTATTTTTAACTATTCATTAAAATATGAATTTAATCAGAAAAATACTAAAAAATTATCCAAATAAATTTTTAGGTATATATTCCAAATAAGAAGTTTTTTTTTCAAATATAACCTATAAATGGGTTAAAAACTATTTTTAAAACGGGCTCTCTATCAAAATGTGACAATATTTTATTTTTAGAAAAAACATTCATTTTATTAATAAATTTTTATTTTTTATAGAATGTCTAAAAAACAAATAAAATGAATTATAAACATTATATTGAATTAATATTTCTATAATATAATCCAACAATAGTGATTTTATAATTTTATAAACACAATTATTCATATTCAAATAGATTTTCATAAAAATACATCCTTTAATTCGATTGATTTTTAGTGACATTTCATGTTAATTTGATAACAAATGAATCATTATATAAACCTGTGTGAACCGTATTTTCAAAATTCAGCTAAAAATATTCATTTCATCCATTATAACTTCTAGGTGATAACTACCATACTAAATAATAATATTTAGTTTTTCGTGTAAGCTAGATGTGGCATATCATGTACACTGTCAAACATTGTGTTTCCTTTTAAAACACATGGGATGTTAGATATAGGTTCAGAAAATATATACCAAAACCCCTTAATATAATATATACCAATATTATAGAGTCCTTATATTAACAAAAACCCCCTCTTAGAGGTTTTTATGTATTAAGAAAGGTGATCATCTGAAAGAATGTTAATGCTTTTATTTAATTGTTTCAATTTTATTTCTTATCCATCTTCATTAAAGTCTCCTTCAACCATGATGAAAAAATAACTTAATTATACTTAATATACTGAGATTTTATAATGTTAATATCATCACATAAATCCATCTCCACTACCATTAAATGGGAATATAATTAATCGTTCGTGCTTACGTGTGAACTATCACCTCCACAAACCGTTATAATTATTTTTCCATAACCACCTATCAATAATTGTTGTAATGATGTAATTAATTTTAATATGTGGTATTAATGACATATAAATCTTTATAACATAATAATATATTAGTTATGTTCTTACTTTCCATGATCATAAAAATGATAATATCATTCGTGTGTATGTGTGAACTATCACCTCCACGAAGCGATGTGATTTTTTTTATTCACTACATCACATGGATAATATATTGAATTATATTTAAATTATTAATATGATATTAGTGATATTATTATCATTTTCGGAAAATAAATAATATTTACCTTCTTTCCATAATGATCCTTAAAAAATAAAAGTCTTACTCATGCATACGTATGACTTACCATCACTATGATTGTAACATTGTTTGTTTTTCATATACATATGAAATTAATGGATTTAAAAGAAAACATTTATATATAATATTGATTATTATGTCATAAATATTATTCTGGAGATTATGGACTTGTGACTATGTGGACTATTGACATCATACCATGTTCATTTTCGAATCAAGTACCAAATATCGACAAAATATCCAATATGAACATAAATATTAATGTAAGTTTTATAACATGAAAATAACTAGTATAAAAGAAATATTTAACTAGAAGATTATATTAATAATATATAAATCAAATTATGTTTATTATTTAGGAAGATAAAGAATGTACAAGGTGATCCATACTTGAGGAAGTGAACTTTTTAACTAAAAACCTCATTTTAATGTTTTTGATGATTTATTATTATAAATCATTCTATTTTATTTCCATTTTTTAAAAATAGTTTATTTTGTTGTATTTATATGGAAATTAATTTTTTAATATGATAATTACTTTCAATTGTTTCAATGTTTTATAAAACACATGGATTATAAAATATGTTTTTGAAATTTTTTAATTCTGTTTTAAAAATGGATTGATTATATAAATAAATTAGAATGTATTTTTAGCATATAAACCATTAATGGAATATTTATAATTCATGTCACAATTATGTATTGATGTAAAATTTAGAATAAAACTATTTTATTTTAAAATAATATGTTTTTATTTATGAGTGCATTGTTTATAAAGACGAAATGTAGTTTCAAAGTGGAAATATAATTTTTCCTTTAATCTTGTTTTATGTGTTATGACTATGTTATCATTCTTAGGAATTATTTATTTATATTTTTTGTTCAGTGATATACCTAGGGGTGAGCCTATGATACCTCTCCAATGATTTGGGTAATGAGATGGAGTTAAATAGTAGGGTTTCTCTTAAGATATTTATTGAATATGATGTGTTCGGTATTCCAAACATAACCACAAAGGCCAATCCTTATATACCATTGAAATCTATAATGTACAAATGATATGGATGCCACAAGTTACCTTTATGATATAAAATTTGTCAATGTTTTAAATGAATCTTATGATTTCATGTGGTATACTAAAGGCTCTATTATTTATGGGTGAAAATTATGCTTTTTTGAAAAATAATCGTGATTTTAAAATATTCCTAGACCAATGGTTTACTTAATTATTTTATCCCATTAGTGATCTTTCTATGCTATTCCCAATTTTCTAAATTGTTTTTCATAGTTTAAAAAGATGGGTAAGATGAAGGAAGAAGTCAACATGAATGTTATGAATATTTTTATAAGAAAAAATAATTCATGTTTTGTTATAAAATGTATTTGATTGTGAAAAAAATTGATAGTGAGTAGAAATGTATACATTGTAATATTTGAGATGTTATCAAATTGTTATGGCCTAATTTTCTAAAACACTAATACTTAAAATATCCCCAATATGAATGAATGTAAATTCATAAATTAATTCAATATTATCAGACATTTTAGTCTGGGGCCTTATATTACCCACCTACTAATGCATATATATTATGGTAAACTATGTGTAAGAACCACATTATTTCCTCTTAGAACCCAATCCATGATATAAGAATATTCTCAACGTAGCCTCAAGGAATAACTCTACATTTCAATTCTAATGGTATTACCTTATGAAATATTATTGATTTGTACACTATCACATGTTTCTCACACTGATCATGACTTATATGCACATAGCGATCACTAATGATCATACAGTTATGATGATGAAAGTGCTTTCACTGAGAGACTACAATTAAGGTGTAATATTATACCATTAATTTGAATTACATGGGTTTTTATTCCTTCTATTATAAGATATGTAACAAAACTATTCCAGGTTAAATCTTGTATTCAAAATACAAACTGCCTACCTGGATGGATATAAACATTATAGATCCTAACTAGTCATATCTGATCCCAATAATCCTAAATTAAAATAGAAATATTGGGAAAATATCAAAAATATTTATGTTTCTATAAAACAAACTGCCTCAATCAAATCATTGTCATTTCTATAACTAGTATCATCTTAACATATGATAAGGGTTCATGATTATTTCATTAATCTATTATAGATTCCCTTAGTAGTCCATAATCTCCCTTTAAAGTGTGTGGTGAGACTGACCTCCCATCATTTAGACCAGCACATTTTCCAAGACGTATTGAGAAAATTCCCAGTTACCAAAAACCATTAGAAAGAATTTCTACATGGACTCAAAACATCTATGAGTGTGAAAGTCATTGAAGTTTATATTTAAATAGATTTTATTTAGAATACAAAAAAATAATCAATAGTGATCTCTTTAGTTTTCATACATGATGAAAATGTAAATTTTGGAATAAAAATTAATTTGTATTCATTAGTGGATAATTAATTAATTAAAATTTAACTTGGTTATTGTATTCTTAGATGATATCCAGACCTTATTAGTGTCTTTCAAGAGTCATTTCTGATGATAGTGACAAATGATTTTATGTCGTGGTAGTTTCCCATATTTTTTATGAGAGATATAAATTTTCATTATATTTTTTATTTCATAAATATCCCATCCATATTGAATGAAAAACCGAAAACTATAGTTTATGAGGGTTTTTTCCAAATATACATAGTGAAAATGATATATATGGGTGACTAACCCCAATCCCATTATCTCTCTTTAGTAT
Source organism: Viscum album (assembly GCA_963277665.1). Taxonomy (NCBI): domain Eukaryota; kingdom Viridiplantae; phylum Streptophyta; class Magnoliopsida; order Santalales; family Viscaceae; genus Viscum; species Viscum album. The sequence continues at coordinate 131,143,073 of OY728138.1, read as the reverse complement.
TTACATCGATCGATGGTATATACGGGTTTTATTTCTCATACATGTCTTTTATAGAATAAAATTTCTTGAGGTTATCAAACATAATTTTATCTATTGATAGTGGTTATAGCTTCTAATGGATACACATGAATGAGATACTATGGATTTAGTTATTGTAACGAACCAAAGTTTTTCAATGGAAATTCCCGTCTTATAATTATGTCATAAAATAACATAAAAAAACAACATAATGAACTACTAAGTGATAAGTGACCTTTAAACATAATTTTGTCACTTATGTCTTTGGAATTTTGAAAATCTGACAAACACGGTTGTGTTCAAGATGATTTTTGGACTCTAATAAAACAAAAATAATTTTTGGTGAATAGTAACCTAACTTTATGAATAGTAACAGACCCTTATAAATTTTGATATACCCTAATTAATAGTAACCTTACCTATGGTATTATAAAAATAATATTCAAGTGAAAGTATGATGTACATATATTTTAGAATAAGTAAATGAATGTTTTAAAACTGTTTTTTAGTAATAAACAATGATTTTAATTAAATATTAAATTAATCAAATTTAGAAAATTATTTTTGAAAAATGGACTACATTTTTGGATTCTACACGTTGAAAAAATTTTGTGTTAAATTTTTGGGATTTTTCTGAAATACTTGAATTTTTTATGAGTAGTGAAATACTATAATTTACAAAAATAAGCTAAATAAGATACTTGTAGAGTCATGTGTGATGTTATTATGATTTAATCCCACTTTTTGGGATAAAATGATAAAATTACTATTATTGGTCATTCAAAACTCACTATTCCTTGTCTTAGGGGAAATTATTAAACTAATGAATTTTATATTAAGGAATCCCCTCTCCCCTTTACTATAAAAACCACCCTTCACACCCTCATTTCCTCACACCTATCAAGCTCCAAGACTTCTATAAACTCTACCCAAACATCTTCTCTATCCCCTCCACCACTTTCAAGAGCTTCTGGTCTCATCAAAAGACCAAGCCTAGCTTCCTTAAGGATAATCTCAAGAGGAGGATTTAAGAGGTAATTTCTCTTCCTCTTCTCCTTTAATTTCCTTTCAAGTTAAAGTTCTTTTCTTGATCTCTCCCCACCAATATTCATCAAAATGGTATTTTAACTCAATTATTATAAATCTAATATAATTTTATGATGATAATGGGATATTATATCATCCAACCCCATTTCCCTCTTCCTTTTATTTTATTAAAGAGAATGATGTTCGTGAGGTGTTAATTTATCACCTTCAAGAACGACATTATTTATTCTTCCATTTCTACCTTCAGATCTGGTCATTAAATCATTTTTATGGTTGAACCAAAAAAAATTATATGTATTATTTTCTATTTAAAGTTCAGTAAATAACTTATCTCCATATTACTAAGTGATAAATTAAAACAAGTTCATTGTGATCGAAAAACTGCACAAATTAACCCAAATAATCATCATTTAATTATTATCTAATGATTCATGCAAATGGATCTAATATGAATGATTATAAGATCATTAATACTCCTTTAATATCATTAATAACATGTAATATCATTTTTTGATGTTTACCCATGTTCTATGGGAACTTTAATTTATGAATACAAGTGAACCACCCAAGAAAAACCATAAATCCAAAGGCACATAAAATCACATAATGAAATCATAATAAACCATATTATATTAAAAAAGGTTCTTTTTTTCTAATAAATTAATATAATGTCATTATACATGACATTAAATAGAATGAAGAATTCAGATACGAGGTAAGGGGAAAATCTCAAACACAATTTTCTTGCTTTGGGTTCTCCCTCTTTCACTCCAATTTGGTATGGTCACTTCTTAAAAATAATTTTTTCATAATTATATTACCTTTTTCTGGGATATAAATTATTTCTAATGAATTTTATTTCAATCCAAATGTTTTCCAAAGGAACTCTTCTTTTAAGATCTCAACTTTTACCTCTCATCCATGGTTGATGGTTCTTGTATCGAGCATATTGTTCCCTCTTTCTTTTGGGAACCCAAAGATTATGAATGTATTATTTTGAGATGAAATCCATTCCTTAGAATGGTTTAGTAATTTTCATTATTGATATATGTTCTATGTGTTATGAATGATAATGATAATATTATGAGGTGACGGGTGCGCCTGGAATTATATAGTGCAATATGAATGTTTGAATGTGACGGGTGCACCCAGAATTATACAGCGCTCCAATGCATTGGATAAAGTGATGAATCTCATGAGTAAATTTGGATTTATGTGTGAACAAGTTTTTATCTTGGTTCACAAGTATGTGTGGTAGTTAACCACTAAGACATGATGTTTCATTTTATGCATTGCCACATTTCAAGTCTTATATTTATGCTTCCCCTCGTGTTCATAATCTTTTTCCTAAATTATTATTATGCTCACTCCTTGATATATTGTTCTTATCTATCCTCTCACTAGGCTTCTAGATCACCACATTTGATGTATATCCTCAGGTGGCTGCATGTACTAAGGATAGGACAAGTTCCAATAAGAATCTAGAGAAGAAGAAATTAAATAAATGTTTTTGGTTAATGTTTTAATTGTTAAGTATGGTCCTAGTTTTTCAAAGACACTAAACCTTTGGATCCTCTCTGTCTAATAATATTATGTTTTTTATCTTTAAAATTATTTAATAGTAAGTTAAGGAATGGTTTGGTCGCTATAGTTGGTATCATAGGAAAGGTTTTGTTAATTTGGGAATTATGATTACTGAACCCTAGAGAAAACCTATAGCATGAGACTAAGTGAAAATATGCATAGAAGAATATTTACATAGGGATCTCATATGTTATCTTTTAGTATAAATTGTTCAAATGAAAAAGTTATGTATTCTTGAATTGTTTACTTATGTTTTGTTTTAACCTTTTCTATTTTAGAAAATGGTGGGAACCGGGAGAAATAAGGTCAACAACTCGTGCGAGGACCAATGCAACAATTGCCTAAATGACATCCCCAATGATTTGGAAGGTGGAGTTAAAAACTTCATGGTGATTCTTACCCAATTATCTCTAGTTATGAATAATAACCATAATAATTGGGAACATCCTCCTTCATGAAAGAGGGAGAAACTAGCTATCGAATGTTTTATGTGTCAACGACCACCGATGTTTAGTGGATCCTCCAATCCACTAGTTATGGAACCATGGGTCAACTCCATGGAGATGATCTTTTCTATTATTCACTGTTTTGAGATGGAGAAGGTGACCCTATCTTTTTATCCCCTAGATGGAGAAGCTGATCAATGGTGGGCTTTGATTAAGAAGACCAAGCCAAGGGAGGTAATTGAAGGGATCAAATGGGAAGACTTTATGATAATGTTTCATAACAAGTATTTCCCACGAACTCTTCACACAAATATGGAGAGAGAATTCATATAGCTCAAGAAAAAAGAAGGAGAATATTTCACATCCTATGAAGTGAATTTCACAAGGATTTCAAGGTACACTTCAGGTTTTGTTATTAACAATGATAGAAAAAATGATAAATTATTTAGTGGAAGAAAACCACACCTTTGAAAGGCCCTTGAAATTCGAGACATTGGGAGTTATGAAGAAGTTGTTCGATGTTTCTTCAAAGTGGAGATGGAGTTTAAATAATGGTCCCATGACTATGGGGATAAGAAACGAAAGATGGAGTTTCAATCTGGAGGATCTAATGACAAAAGTGGGAAGAAAACTCAACGACCCACATACCAAAAATGTGGGAAGTTACACCATGGGAACTGCCACAAAGAGATGGGGAAATGTGTCAAGTGTGGGAAAGAATAACACCATGATCAAGAGTGTCGAAAAGACACAAAAAGGAAGAAGAATGTAGCCGATGAAAGAAGACAACCTCTCATGGTTCAATTCTACAACTGTAGGGAGCTAGGGCACTATAAAAAATAGTGCACTAAACCTCGATTTCTCGAGGTTAATCAGCGTCAGCCACCACCAAAGCCAAAGGAACAAGGGAAGGCTTATGCCATCACTACTGCGGAGGTGGAGTATGATAATTAAGTCATACAAGGTACACTTACTATTCACTCAAGAATTGTAGTACCCCCAGTTTCTGGTATGTAACCCATACTTGATGATTTTCTTCGTTTTAAAAGTTAAGGGGGATGTATGGGAGATTTGGGAGATCCTGTATTGAAGTTTTAGGCAAAGGGGATGGCACACAGGAGGCGCACGGTTTGTTTAAACCGTGTGAACAAACCATGCGTGGATGACTGGGGAGGCAGTGGCTTTCGCACAGTCAGCGCACCGTTAAGGGAAACCGTGTGATGAGGCCATGCAAGAAAGGTGGTCGAGGTAGTATCTAACGCACAGTTATCTCACGGTATGTCAAACCGTGCGGACTAATCATGTGGGCACTTAAATTAGATCCATTAATTGTGGATCTAACGCGTTTTTTCCACTAAATGCCTCATTTAAGCTCCTAAGCGGCCCTAACTCGGTATTTTCATTCTCCTGAGGTCAATGAGGGTTCTCCTATCATTCCGGAGGCAATCCAAAGGCTTCTCTTGGTGAATCGAAGCCGGATTCTTGAGTTATGTGATCATTCTTAATCGGTTTCTTAGATCTACTTAGATCAACTTCTCCTCTTCTGTCGGTTTCATATATCTATGCTCTTAATGGGTTGATCTAAGTGTGTGGATTTCAATGATGACAAGATTTTCTCTTGATTGTGTTAGGAGAAGAGATCTAAGGAGTATTCTTGGAGAGTCGACCCGGTGTTCATGTGCATTCTTGGACCATTGGTTGGTTTCGCCTAATTTTTTGTGGTAGGAGGCTTCACTCTTGACTCCATTTCCTAGAATATATTGTATTATATTTAAATTGGTTTATTTGAATAGATTTAATTATGAAAAACATATAATAAATCTTCTTTAGTGATTATTTATGGTTTTGATGAAATTGTGAAATCTTTGTGAATTGTTGTGCAAAGTGATTTGGCTTCTTAAATTTAAAACATTGATTTTAAATTGTGGATCTGCTAGAAAGGTAAATAGTTTGATGAAAGAAGGGCTTTCAATAAAAAAAATTGTGTTTTATTTAAATAGATTGAATTGGTTGAACACACATGGTTTTGATGGAAATGGTTTTCAATATAAGGTGTTTTATTGAAAGGATGGTTTTAGCATGATTGTTGTGAATGTGTTGTGTGTGTTCATCTGACATTTGGGATGGATAGGGGTTAGGATTCTCCCCCATATGTGTTGTGATGGATAAGGGTTAGGGCTCTCCCCCATAAAACATTCATATTGCATTTGGGATGGATAAGGGTTAGGGGTCTCCCCCATCAGTGTTGGGATGGATAAGGATTAGGGCTCTCCCCCATCAAGCATTCATGTGCATTTGGGTTGGATAAGGGTAAGAAGTCTCCCCCATCATGGTTAGGATGGATAAGTGTTAGGGATTCTGCCCCTCTTCCAGGTAGCATGCATGGTTGGTTTCATGAGTTTTTGGAAATGGTTGGGTATGCCAACAAGGAATGTTTGTGAGATGGTTTTAAAGCTTGATTGGTTATTTTACTGAAAAAATGACTTGTTAGGAAACTGGTTTCAATTTCTTTGGTTACAAATGATTTTGGAAACTTGTTTATATTTAGTTATATATTGCTGTTGAAAAAATGTTTTTTATAAACTGTTTTTATATAAATGTGGTTAACTCTTCTATCCTGGTGGCGTGAGTAGGGAAGTCATTGGTGAAAACCTACTGAGTTTTATACTCACCCCTGCTTTGGCACGTTGGTGCTTTTTTCAGATGTCATACTCCGGGACATAGGTAAAGCTAAAGAATCTTATTGCTAGTGATTTCGGTGATGCTTGAGAGATATGGTGGTGCTTGGTGCATGGAGCTCAGTGTAGAGCCATGGAGTGTGTATTTACTTGTTTTGGGTATTTTGTTTAGTCTTCTACTTGGTACTCTAATTTTGTGTTGGTTATGTAGTGATTTGTGGAAGAGTGTAGTTCTCTTTTGGTAATGCATGAGTTGGTTGTTTCTTTTGTTCATGCATCATATAGTGATTGGTTATGGTTGGTTTTTGGTTTTATTTATTAAAGGGTAAATCATCCCCCAACTTATATTTGAAACCCTTCGACATTTATTTCCAGCCTTTGGTGTCTTGGGGGTGTCGCTTAAGGCCAAGTAACCCTCACTGCCTCCTCAAGCCAATGAGGTTGGGGTGGGGTGTTACAAGAATAGAAAAAGTCTTATTTGATTCTGGTTCTACGCATACCATTATATCTTGCAAGTTTGTTAGAACTATAGAATCGAAGCCCCAAAACCGTGAAGTAGTGATATCTATAAAAACACCAAGTGGTGCAATCATTGCAACCCAAGTATTTGACTCTTCTCCTTTTGGCGTATGTGGGATGATTCATCCATAAAATCTTATAATACTTCCCTTGGTGGAATTCGACGCTATAATGGGAATGGATTGGCTCTAGTTATATAGAGCACATATAAACTATCGAGAAAAGGAAATATCTTTTCATATTGCAAACCTTCCCATGCTCCTCTACAAATGCAAGGAATATCATGAATCTCCTTTGAAAAATCCTTCAATTGTGTGGGTGTTGATTCCCTATGAATAAGCATACCTCTCCCAAATGGTTGAGTTGAAGGAAAGTGCCAACCTTGTGTAAATTCTCATCGTAAGGGAATACGGTGACGTATTTCTCAAAGAGTTACCCGGAATTCCCCTGGATCATGAGGTAGAGTACTCAATTGAACTCTTATTTAGAGCTAATCATATCTTAAAGTGTCCCTATAGGATGGCTCCTATCTAACTGAAGAAGTTAAACAAGCAGCTGCAAGAGCATCTGCACAAAGGGTTCATACACCCTAGGGCATCACCTTAGGGTACACCAGTACTCTTTGTGAAGAAGAAGGATAGAACAATGTGGTTGTGTGTCGATTATCGGGAACTCAACAATATCACCATAAAGAAGAAGTAACATCTCCCAATGATTAATAACTTGTTCGACCAGTTAAGAGAAGCTCAATACTTCTCAAAGGCAGATCTTCATTCTGGATATCATCAGGTAAATCTGAAGAAGGAAGATATTCATAAGACTGTCTTCCGTACAAGGTATGGGCACTATGAGTTTTTGGTGATTCCCTTCGGCCTTACTAATTCCCCTGCAATCTTCATAGATTTGATGAATAGAGACTTTAGACATTACTTCAACATATTTGTGTTAGCGTTTATCGAATATATTCTCATCTACTCTAAGATCAAGGAGGAACATGAAGAACATATAAGAGTTGTGTTGGCGATATTGAGAAAGGAGAAGTTGTACGCCAAGTTCTGTAAGTGTGACTTTTGGATGTAGCAAGTCACATTCTTGGGACATGTGATCACAAGTGAAGGAATTTCTATGGATCCTTAAAAAAAATCGATTTAGGAATGACCCATGCCCTTTCGTGTCACATAAATCCGTAGTTTTCTTGGATTAGCTGGGTACTACTAATTTTTTGTGAGAAACTTCTCACGATTGTCAAGCCCACTAACTATGTAAACAAGGAAAGTGGTAAAGTATGTCGGGACATAAGAATATGAGGGAAGCTTCAAGGATCTAAATATAAGGCTAATCACTACACCTGTACTCACTCTACTGAAAATTGGGGAAAGTTTTGTGATATACAGTGATGGTTCAAAGAAAGGCGTGGGTTGCGTACTCATGAAAAATGATAATGTGATAGCTTACGCCTCACGAAAGTTGAAGATCCATGAGCATAACTACCCGATGCATGATCTAGAGCTAGCAGCCATGATTTTTGCCTTCAAAATCTGGCGATACTACCTTTATGGTGATAAGTGTGACATATACACCGACCCCAAGAGCCTAAAGTATATATTCACAAAAAACGATCTCAATAAGAATCAAAGGAGATGGTTAGAGCTAATAAAGGATTACAGTTTCTCTATTCACTACCATCCTTGAAAGGCGAACAAGGTAGTTGATGCTCTAATCAGGATATAAAGTGCTACTCTATCCATACCGTGGACTGAGAAAGACCCTATCTTCTTGGTTATGCAAAGAATGGATTTGGAAATCATAAGGTCAGAGGATACATCCGACCTTTCCCAAATGATTGCACAACCATCCATCCAGGAGAGGATTAAGGAAGCACAAAGGGATGATGTGTAGATACAAAAGAGGGTGAATGCAGTAAAGGAAGCGAATCTGTTAGAGTTCCATATCGACAATGATGGTGTGATTTGTTTTGGAACGCAGCTTTGTGTGCCTTCATCACCTGGGATAAAGAAGGAGCTTTTGGATAATGCACATAGCTCCATATTATCTATCCATATTGGGAGTAACAATATGTACTGTGATCTCCGAGAACACTTCTGGTGGGATAAATGAAGAAAGAGATTGCGGAATATATATCAAGGTTCTTGGTATGCCAGCAAGTTAAAGCTGAGTGGAAAAAGTCCAAAGGTATGATGAAGCCATTACCTATACCCATGTGGAAATGGGAAAATGTTACTATGGTCTTTATCACGGGTCTCTTGAAGACATCGAAGGGAAATATTGCGATATGGGTTGTGGTTGAAGGACTCACCAAGACATCCCATTTTATATCTATTTTAGAATATCTATCGCTTGAACAACTTGAAAATATATATGTGAAGGAAGTGGTGAGACTGCACGGTGTTCCACTCTCAATTGTCTCTGACCATGATCCAAGGTTCACATCTAAATTCGGGGAGGAGCCTTCAACATTCTTTGAGTACTGAATTAAATTTTAGCATGGCCTATCACCCCCAAACTAATGGCCAGACTGAAAGAACTATTCAGACTCTTTAAGATATTCTTAGAGACTACTCTCTATAATTAAAAGGTGGATGGGATCAGCATCTCCCAGTGGTTGAGTTCTCATACAACAATAGCTTCCAATCAAGTATTCAGATGCCTCCATATGAAGCTCTATATGGAAAGTGATGTAGAACTCCAACCTATTGGGATGAAGTTGGAGAAAGAAAGCTACCTGGACCTGATCTTATTCAAGAGGTGAAAGAGAAGGTTCATGTCATCCAGAAACACATCAAAGCTACTCAAATTTGGAAAAAGATCTATGCTAACAACAGTCAAAGGGACTTGTAGTTCTATGTTGGAGATAAATTCTTTCTTCGAATATCTCTATGGAAGAGAGTCATGCAATTCGGGAAGAAAGGGAAGCTAAGCCCAAGGTATATTGACCCCTTTGAGATCCTTGAATGCATAGGATCTTTGGCCTATAATCATTCACTTCCACCGAATATGGCTCAAGTTCATGATGTGTTTCATGTATCACTACTGAGAAAGTACATACCTGACCCCTCACATGTACTAAACTCAGAGGTGGTGCAACTGGAAGATGATCTCCCTTATGAGGAGGAGCCTGTAAAGATTCTAGATCGAGGGAGATAAGGTTCTACGCAAAAAGACAGCCCACCTTGTCAAAGTGTTTTGGAGGAACCATTAATTTGAGGTAGCAACTTGGGAACCAGAAGAAGCAATGAAGGAGAAACACCCTCACCTATTTGTGTAAAGTCAAATTTCAGGGGTGAAATTTCTTAAGGGGGGAAGAATGTAACAACCCAAAGTTTTTAAATGGAAATTCCCTTCGTATAATTATGTCATAAAATAACATGAAAACACAACATAATGAACTACTAAGTGGTAAGTGACCCTTAAACATATGTTTGTCACTTCTGTGTTTGGAATTTTAAAAATCTGACATACACGGTTGTGTTCAAGATGATTTTTGGAGTCTAATAAAATAAAAATAATTTTGGTTGAATACTAACCTACCCTTATGAATAGTAGAATACCCTTATCAATAGTGATAAACCCTAATTAATAGTAACCTTACCTATGATAGTATAATAATAATATCTAAGTGAAAGTATGATTTACCTACATTTTAGAATAAGTAAATAAATGTTTTAAAATTGTTTCTTAGTAATAAATTATGATTTTAATTAAATCTTAAATTAATCATATTTAGAAAATTATTTTTGAAAAATGGAATTCATTTTTGGATTCTACACATTGAAAATGGTTGGGGAAAATTTTTGGGATTTTTCTTAAATACTTGAATTTTTATGAATAGTGAAATACCGTAATTTACAAAAAATAAGATAAATAAGATAATTATAGATTCATGTGTGATGTTCTACTGATGTAAGCCCACTTGGTTCAGAATAACATTAATACTCGTTTTCATTCAAGGCTCACTATTCCTTTCCTTAGGGTAAATTAATAAACTAATTAATTTTATATTAAGGAAACCCCTCTCCCCTCCAATGTAAAAACCACCCTTCACACCCTCATTTCCTCACACCTCTCAAGCTCCAATCCTTATCTAAACTATACCCTAACATCTTCTCCAGCCCCTCCACCACGTTCAGGATCTTCTGGTCTCATCAAAAGACCAAGCCTAGCTTCCTTAAGGATAATCTCAAGAGGATGATTTAAGAGGTAATCTCTCTCCCTCTTCTCTTTTAATTTCCTTTCAAGTTCAAGTTCATTTCTTGATCTCTCCCCACCTATATTCATCCAAATGGTATTGTAACTTCAGTATTAAACATCTAATATAATTTTATGATGATAATGGGATATTATATCATCCAACCCCCTTACCCTCTTCCTTTTATTTTTTTAAAGAGAACATTGTTTGTGAGGTGTTAATTTATCACCTTCAAGAACGACATGCTTTTTCTTCCATTTCTACCTTAATATCTGGTCATGAAACCATTTTTATGGTTGAACCAAAAAAAATTTATATGTATTATTTCCTATTCAATGTTCTGGAAATAACTTATTCTTGTATTACTAAGTGATATATTAAAAAAAGTTCATTGTGATCGAAAAACTGCCCAAATTAACCCAAATAATCATCATTTAATTCTTATCTAATGATTCATCCACATAGATCTAATATAATTCATTATAATATCATTAAAACTCCTGTAATATCATTAATAAAATGTAATATAAGTTCTGTTTTTTGACCCATGTTCTACTTGAACTTCAATTTATGAATACAAGTGATCAACCCAAGAAAAAACATAAAAACAAACATCACCGAACAATGTTTTTAAACTCTATAACTCATCCAAAGGCACATAAAATCACTTAATGAAAGAATAATGAACCATATTAACGTACAAAAGGTTCTGGATTTATAATTAATGAATATAATGTCATTATACAAGACATTAACGAGAAAGAAGCATTTGGATACAAGGTAAGGGGAAAATCTCAAACCCAATTTTCTTTCTTCAGGTTCTCCCTCTTTCACTCCAATTTGGTATGGTCTCTTCTCAAAAATAATTTTTTCATCATTATCATACCTTTTCTGCGAAATAAATTTTGTCTAATGAAGTTTATGTCAATCCAAATGTTTTCCAAAATAGCTCTTCTTTTAAGAACTCAACTTTTACCTCTCATTCATGGTTGATGGTTCTTGTATCAGGCATGTTGTTCCCTATTTATTTTTGGAACCCAAAGCTTATGAATGTATTATAATACGATGAAACCCATTATATACCATGGGTTAGTTATTTTAATTATTGATATATGTTTTATGTGGAATGCATGATAATGATAATATTATGAGGTGACGGGTGCGCTCGGAATTATATAGCACAACATGAATGTTTGAATGTGACGGGTGCGCTCGGAATTATACAGCACTCCAATGCATTGGGAAAAGTGATGAATCTCATGAGTAAATGTGAAATGATGTGTGAAAAAGATTCTATCTTCGTTAACAAGTATGTATGGTAGTTAACCACTAATACATGATGTTTCATTTTTATTCATTGCCACATTTCAATTCGTATATTTATGCTTCCTCTCATGTTCATGATCTTTTTACCATGTTATTATTATTCTCACCCCTTTCTATATTGTTCTTATCTATCCACTTAATCGGCTTCTATATCACCCCTTTTGATGTATATCCTCATGTGGCTACATGTACTAAGGAGACTACAAGTTCCAATAAGAAGCTATAGAAGAAGAAATTAAATAAATGTTTATGCTAGAAGTTGTAATTGTTATGTATGGTCCTAGTTTTCCCAAGACACTAAACCTTTGGATCCTCTATCTGTAATAATATTATGTTGTTTATGTAACACCTGACACTTTTATGAGAAATATTTTGTTTTTATGTTATATAAATCATCAAAGGGATCTTTCAATACACACAACACTACCTTGGCTTGCTTTACACGCAATTGCGGCCTTCCTCGGTAGCTTGCGTTGTACGCAATACCGAGTTTCACTAAAAAACGATATGCTATTAAAATATTATTAAAAATATCCGTTATGAATAGTAATAACCACTTTTTGAAATTTTATAAATTTTATTTTTCAAAATGGACTTTATTTTTGGATTCGGAATATCGAAATTAATCTAGAGTGAAATTTTGGTATTTTTCTGAAAACTTTCAATTTTTGATGAATAGTGAAAACACTGGGTTACTATTTAAAAACCGAATTTTTATTTAAATAATTATTTATTTATTTTAAATTTATTTTAGGCCAAAATTGATACATAATACCTGTATAATTTCAATTCAATTCATTGGAGTCATTTTATAAATATTTTAGATATATAAAAATTTTATTGAACTTTTCACCGTCTTTTACCCACCTCCTAGGAGAATTTAAAAATTTACATAAAATATAATTTTACCACTTTTTTTAATGGAATTTCAAAAATACGAGAGACACGGTTTATGTCACTACGTAAAATGTGGTCCAATGACATGAAAATAATTTTTGGTGAATAGTAACTTTTTACTTTTATTTACCACGGTTAAAAGTAAATAGGGCAATTAAGGGTAAAAAGGATATTATTATTACCCTAACACATGTCCCAATTCTATTGGATAAGTTTAATTCGACCAAAAATAACCTTAGGAATAAAATATGACCATTTAGGCCCACATGGATTAGATTAGGTCATTTATTATTAATTTATTTAAAGAAGGGTTAAAATAGTTAAAATCAAAATTTAATAACTAAACAATTTTTAATATAGGGTTATACATAAGATAAATTCGACTATAAATATTAATTAGAAATCTAACAATATTTCCTAAATAATGGTATTTTATTTGTAATTTTAATACTTTAAATAATTTAATTTATTTATGACAAAATGATGATGCAGTAATTATATTATTAATGAAATATTGACATAATTGATGTTATAAATACCCAAATAAATGTAATTTGAGACCTTTTATGAATTAAAATAATTTTATATGTTAATATGATATGTTAGTATTGATTTAATTAACTTATTTCGAACTAATATTTCTGTTATGATTTTCACAAAAATCAATTACCAAATAGTGACAAAATTGAAAGAAAATAGTTTTTAAAACAAATATTATATTATGAATTGTTATTTTATTCCTAAAAATCTAAGGTTCGGCGAAATGACTTAGATAAGGTTATATATATTAATAATAAACAACATGGGGTTCGTTTGGCTTGTTATAGTAAGTTTATTAACCTTATAGTGTAAGAAGACAAGAATACACGGTAAAAGTTAAATTATCTAACTTAAAGTTAAATCTAAATTATAAGGATAAAATAGATACCTAAACTTGTCTAAATTCTATTGTATGAGAAGATTTTAAACCATACCCACCTTATCTTAGAAATAAATCAATTTGGAGCTATTAAAAACCGAATGTTACTTTATAATAAAATAATATTTTTAGTTTTTCCAATGGTGCCCCTCTCCTCCCTTATAAAAGGGAACCTCCTCCCTCTCTTCCTCACACCACTTTGAGACTTCAAACTCGGACAAACATGGCCAAATTATCTTCTCCACTTACCTAGAAACATCCTAGAGGTCCTGGTCTTCTTCAAATAACAATTTTAGTGCCCTAAGAGGTGGTCTCAAAGAGGCGCTACAAAGAAGAGGAGGTTCAAACACTTATAAAGAAAATCAGACCTAAGGTAAGGGAAAATTTCACAATCTCAATTGTATCAGAGATTGTTTATACCTCAGAATTTACTGGGGAATATTTATCATCCACATCCATGTTTCCAAAATATGTAATATTATTTCCATCCACCTACAATTTTTTAAATCCAATTTTACCCTTTGGTGAGTTTTTTGTAAAATATATGAAAGGAATAATTTGTCGTTTTTCGTATGAGTTACTTTTTTACTTTTCCGGCCAAAGTACGGGAAGAATATTTTTTTAAAATTATACGGCGAGAATGGATTTTTAGAAGATTATTTCCATGAAGCTTCCTTTACATGTTTTTAAGTTTATTATTAATCAACTTCATTTAGTTCAAAATTATATGATGTTTTAAGAAAGGAAAATGTTTTCGAAATAGAAAGGATAATTTCCTCAAGAATGGATTTCAAGTGTTTTATCAAAATTATTTTCCATATAAGATAATATATAGTTCTATTTCTATCCCTATTATTACATTTATTTGATTATGTTGTGATGGAATTATTTTTATGATTTCCTTTATCTTATATGAATTTTTTTATGATGTCCCGATGTTTAAGAATCCAATTTTTATTACATAGGTTATGCAATGATGTATGATTTTTTTTTTGATTTTGTGGCACACATAATAATGATATCATTATGAGATGGGTGGGACCTATATCTCCCTCCAATTCATTGGGTAATGATTTATATCTCATGAGATAGACCTGGCTCGAACGGCAGGTTAATCCGGTTCAGTTAAACAGGACTGAAACGAGGAGGGAACTCGGTTCAAAAATAGACTTTGTCCTCTAAGATAGTCTTGTAAATGAGTCTTGACTACTAATAAATGATTTTCTATGATTATGTGTGTATGACAAAAAGTTTCATGTTTTAAGTTATGCTTATTGGGATTAAATTTCACTACGATGATTTATCCCATGTTATGAAATTTTGTTCTCTTTTGCAGGTTAAGATTTCCAAAATGTTATGTTCTTATGAATATGATGTGATTGATATTTCTTTTGTTTACCCTTACTGAGCATTTGAGCTCACCATTTTGTATTTTTTCTTTTCCCCAGGTCAGGAAGAAGGATATTAAGTAGGATATTCCAAAAAGGGACTCTAGATATGATGAAATAAATGGGAGACAACGTAGATGATTTATGTACCAGTTGTTTATGTTTCCCAGTTTCTAAAGACACTATACTTATATGGTCCTTTCATGGTTTTTTTATATGTTGTAATAAGTGTACTTCAATTTTTATTATTAACAATCTATGTAATTTATGGGTCATTATAGTTTATCTTTAAAATGGTTTAATAGTAATGTAAGGAAAGGTTGGGTCGCTATAGTTATAATTAAATTAATCATGATTTAAGGGATTTCATAAAAACACTTATTTACATATTGGATTGAAGTGATAATGATAGGGATTTGGGGAATGATGACAACATGAATTATTTGTTCATTTGTGTGACTAAGGTAGGTAGGGATGTATCCCAACTCACATCAGGTATTACATTATTTAGTTAAGTGATAGGATATCAAGAGATTTCATGTTGGGTAATGATAGTGGTAAACATGTTGGGAAGTGGTTATAAAAATCTTTATATATATTCTCTATTTTTTGACTTTACTTATACGGATTATATGGTGGGTATACCCTGGTGATGATGGGAAATTAATAGTAAACTTTTTTAGGTCTTAATTTAGTTTAATTTTTTACTTCATGTGATTTAATATGCATATCAGATGTTTTTCAATATAGGATTCCTAGAAGATCTTACTAAGTATACATATTATACGCACCATTTATTTTTTGGTTTTTATTATCTTTATCTCACTTTACTAAAAATCATTATGATGTTAATTCTTTCGATGTGTGTGATTATATACCCTCACAACTAGTCTCCAACTGATGGTGTATTAGAGGTTGGAGTCAAGTATAATTATCTCTCGTTCTCAATTATCTTCCCAAGAGGGTTACCTTTAATAAAAAGAGCTGTTAAAGAGATCTAAAAAATGTATTATTGATAGATGGGATTGAATTTTGAGTTATACACTTGTGAGATTTTATTTTTTGGTAGGGAAACAATATTAGACAAGCATATTATGTGTTGTAAAACTTCAAACCAAATATGGGAATAAATTTTAGGCACCCATGTGATCTGACACAAGGCCCATCATATTGACATGAAATTCAGTGTGATGTGATATTGATTTTTGTGTGGAGACCAAGGAATAGAACATGAACTATGACCATATGTTCCTATGTTTTAAAAGGGTATAAAATGGAAAATAATTTAAAAAATAATTAAATAACTAACCATAAAATAATATATTTTTGGGGGTTAGGATTCCATTACCTTTGTAATTTTTCTTAATGTTCATGTCCCTATCAGCAATATGCACAAGAAAATCACCAAATTATAGTGGTAAATGATGGTAATTATCATTTAAAAAACTCAAAATTTTAAAATTATAAATATTTTTTAATTATGAGGAATTTGTTTTGAACCATGGAAAATAATTTTGGTTGGATGATATTATGATAAACATGAGTTTTATTTGTACCATGGGAGAACAATGTGCTTCAATGGTTACGATGATGCTAAATAGAAAAAATCGACAATGGTGTTCTATATTCACTAAGGTTTGAAAAGAGTTTATTATTTAATAGGTTATGTTCCAATGTGATTTTTAGGGAAAAAACCTTCAAATTAATAGGATTTTTTAGTTGGTAATGTTTTCCTCCCATTATATTATTTTTATGTTCTTATCATGATGTGTTTTGAGACTATTTTTTCCTTTTTCTTCCGAGAACCATTCTATTATTTACCCCTTTAGTTGAATGATTGAGATTATCAATATTATTTTATTTTTATCTATATTAAATTACTATAGGTAATTCACATCATTGTCTTTATTGAAATACATAAATTAAATTTTATAGCCATAATTTTTTATAGTACTTCTAAATTTAGCTACCAACCCACACCTGATTGCTTCCATATACGGTATGTATAGATCGATCCCCATGATAGGTGTTGATATAAAAATATAGTGTGGGAATATATTTTCCCTACGAATAATTATATAATTCAATAATTATATACTTGATCTCAATAATGTAAAAATTTGTTTTTGTGGTAAGGGTCATTGTCATTGTATGTATCCTGTACTCTTCCCTCTAGCCTATTGTATTGGAGATTTAGTATATCTTAATAAATTCTTATATTTAATAAATTTTTTATTAAATATATTATTCACTCAATCCATGTGATATGAGTCCTAGTCTAGGTATGGATTTATACTATGTTTTGTCATTAATTTTTATTTTCCAATGATTTTGATTAATTTTTTTCACTGTGAAATAAATTAAATTGTTGTATATTGTCAGTTTTGCTCATTATTTTTTACAATATGGTTCTGAACATGTTTTCTTGAAACCAATGAATGGATTCCCCTCATACAGATAATGTGTATTATATACTTAGGAATATAAAGATAGGAAAAATTCACACATCAGAAAGCATTATTTTTTGTGATGTATATTAAAAACATGTAGAAACTCTAGTACCACCCAAAGTGTTCAATAACATTGTACTATAAATGGGTTCTATTGATTTGTATGATTAATGTCGCAATATTTATTTGTATAAAATTTCATTTTATTGATGTGGGAATATTATTTGGTGTTAGTTTAAAACATCTAAATGTAATGAAACTGACCTATAATCAATGACAACTAGAATCCATAAATTTTATAGTACTTTCATTAGTGTTGTCCAAATTCATAAATATTTTTCAAGGATCATTGAAATAATTTTATTGCATCATAAAATAGATTTTTTCAACCTCGCAATTTTTTTTGATACATTTCATATGCTAAGTTGGCTTTTATATTTTTTATGTTATGTGAATTGATATTAAAATTTTATAGATATTAATAGAGTTGTGTTAATTTATTATGTTTTTTTAAATCATGTAACATGAATACATATGTGGCTTATTATGGAAATAATTTTAAATATATAATATTAGATATCATGAAAGGAATGTTTTAAATTTCCCAATGTTATCAATCAATTCTAAATGAAACATGTTTTAGATTTGAATTACAATAGTGTGTAGATAAATTAAATTTTTTGGTTACATGAATTTAATTAATTAATTGATTTATCACCATAGTTTTTTAATAATTAAGAAAAACAATTGAAAATAAAAACAATTTTAAAGAAATAAGTTTTCTTAAATAAACAATGAGTGTTATATCATGATACATGAAATTATTTTGGAAATAATTTTTTTAAAATGAATTTATTTTTATTTTAAAAAATTGATTTTGATCAAAACCTTGTTATAAAGATGGACTAAAGGATTTTAATTTAATGTAATCTAAACATGATAGATTATTAATAAAAGTGACATGGTGAATCTTTTATATCAAAATTATTTTTAAATCAATCACTTATTAACATTGGATATTTATCATGTATATGTGACTCTAAAATATAGAGAGATATTGACATTTTTTTGAAGTTTTTGTGTGGTTATTAATTTTGTTCCTCTTATGGGTTTGTCATGATCCAAATATAGAGAGATATTGAAAGTTATCCCATGAGTTGATTAAATTATACCTGATAATCTTCATGTTCATCACGTTTTTTTAGTTATTCTGGATAAAAATAGCTTAACAGGTATCTAATTTAATGTTGTGTTAAATCACTGAGCCTTACTGTTTGATTTTGGGAGTCTAGTAGCTATGAAAAGTTATTCATATTTAAATAGGTAGTTTATAAGTTGAATATTGAATTTGGGAAGAAATTTAAAATTATTAAAAGTTATTTAGAAATTAATTTGGATGTTTATGAATGTGATTATATTTTTTAGAAGTTATTATTAGTGTTTGTAATGTAATTTAATTAAATTTTAGAGCGTTGTTTAATTTTTTTAAAATTAATAAAAATACACTAAATTATAAATTATTATATTATTTAATAGAATATAATAATTTAAAAATACAGACCATTATATAGAAAATTCTACCTATGTCAAGGTAAATCTACATACCTTTCAATAAAGGGTACATTTTTAGTCGACGTATAGATAGAAAATAATTTTAATAGTTACGTTTCGATAGCCTAGTTTTTCAACATGATGTGCAAGGATAAGTGAGTGTTTCTATGTGTTCCCAATATCTAAGAAAGTTTTCCATAAGCAATGGTAAGGTTAAAATTTATTTTACTTTTTTATTTAAGGGTAATTCCTTTTTTTTAAAGAACACAAAATATTAATCCCAACCTCATGTAAGGATATCATGAGTGTCACATAAGGGTAACCTAGCTTCTAAATATGATCATAAGGGTAAAATTATATGCCATTACATTAGGTAAAATGAGTATTCTTTAAAGTTTTGTAAGTGTCTTTTTGGTTTTCTAATACCTGTTTAAGGGTAACCATCTGCACAAGAGTGACTTTTTTACCCTTTTTCATCACATGGTACATGCATAAGGGTCACATTTTAAATACAAAAAAAAAATATTTTCCCTATGTAACATATCTGGAAAAAAATAAAGATTTTAATTGTACTTATTAGATAAAATTAATAATTTAGTTATTCAATGACTCTTTTTCATGAAAACAAATATATAATAATATTTAAAATTTCTATGACAATGTTTTATAAAATTAGATCTAAGATGAGAAGATGTCAACTATATTTTTATTTTTATTGTATAAAAATATGGCCTTCTATTATATTAAACATTTGTAAACCTCCCTCTAAAATTTTATTTCATTTTCTCTTATATGAATTATCCAATTCACCATTAATCAAGCCCAAATAAGTTTTTCAATTCATTTAAACCCTCACACATTTTGAGTCCAAACCATTGAACATCACCTTATCACTTATTATGTTGAATATTACTTATGTAATTATTATCTTCTCTATATCAGTGATCTATTACTTCTCTATAATTCATGTTCATGTGTGTTTCAAATATAAATTTTATTTTCTATCTAAATGGATATGATTAACCATAATTTGATAATAATTAAGAAATATCATGGAGAACTATTTTTGAAACAACTAAAAATTTTAGGGGAATATAATGATGATTTAATAATGTGTAACAAATATATTAAAATATTTTTTTGAATAATAGAAATATTATCATATAAAAATTAAATTATAGTGATAATATAATAATAAAATTATTATTAGAGATATTTTTTAAGAATATTCCCATGAAGGAGATCTAATACATCCATCAAAATAGACACATCAATTAAAATTTTCATTTAATTAAAATTGTAAAATTCACTATAAAAATATAAATAATTAAACTTATACTATTATCTAATTATCCAACCGAGAGGAAAAAAACCTCTTATTACTAAAAATGACATTCATAAATGGATAAATATTATCACATATAAATAGTTATGATAATATTCTTATCATATAATATGTTTTTTTATAATATAGTTATTATATAGGGGAGTTTATATGATTATCAAACAATTATTTCTATTATTTTAAAAACCACTTTATAGGGTCATGTGGGAACCCATACACACTATTGAAAAAACAATCCAAAAGAGATTGAAATTTTATATTTAAATTTTCTGTAAACAAATCCACCCAAAAAAATTAATTTTTTAAGTATTTTAATATTATAATTTGAATGATGTTTTATATTATAATGTTGTGGATTATAATAATTGAAGTAAAAAAATTGGTTTCATGTTAAAAAATTTAATTTCCAATGATAAAGAATCATTATAACATATCAAATAGTTTATATTTTCCTAATATAAAAATGAGGAAATGAAAAGAGATGTTTTAGATCTTTTACAAATAACGTTATGGATTGAGTTAATTATTACATTAATTGATTTTAATATCATTCAAAATAGAAAAAGTTATATCACATGTTTAATATTTTCACTATCATGGGAATTATCATTATGTGGTAAAATTATAATTCGTCTACTAAAAATAATTTTTAGAATATTCTATAGATTAATTTAATAATTTAAAAGATCATCTGTGAAAAAGAAATAATGTATTGATTATGATGTGGTGTTTATTACATTGTTTAATAATATATTTACATGAATAAAATTATTGTTATCTACTAAGAATATTATATCATGATTTAATTTTATTTAATTATATATACTATAAGTATTATCGCATGTGGATACATTAATATATAAAACGGAAATATTTGGGTTCTGTGATCACATAATTTTTATTGATACGTAATACATCCCACATAATATTTACTAAATATAATTATCTCTATTTATATACATCTAAACATGCTTTAAATTCATGGAATGTAAATAAAAACTTAAGGATGATAATAATTTTTTTGAATAGTTTTTCTTAAACAATTTTCTTCCACATTATTGATATTTGAAGGAGGAGCCTAAGGTGGAATGCTAGATTAAAGAAATAATTTTTTCCATTGAAATTATTATGAATAGTGATGATGTAATTTATTAATTATTAATTAATTAATTAACAACATTATTGAATATTTAATGATTTCATAAATAATTACTTTTAGGATAAGTGAGTGTGACATTGTTTGATAACTTATAGATTTCTCTGCTTGATTTGGCTATGGTTTCTTTTAAAAATATGTATAGAATAATACATTTAACATGTATTTACACTAAATGGATTTAGTTATTTTATTTTAATGATTATTTAGATAATATTTTTATGATGGTGGTAGTGGTATCAGGTATTGGTTATGATGATAATGGTGAAAGGATGTTCCAATTATAATGATGTTGGTAGAACAAGGTGTCACTTTTATTGATAGTCATGGGAAAATGATCCAGATATAGTGATGATAATGGAATAGGATTATATGTGTGATATTGTATTTAATGTTTTATGATGCCAAGGAGGTCTGGATGAGTTTAGAGTGGGTATTTCTCATCGATGATTATTTCTAGCATGGTTCTTATTTGATGGTTGATAGTTCGATATAATATATAAGTCTAGTATCCAAATGATACAAACCCCCTAATGATAAGCTCTCCAAGTGCATATTTTATGCATTATCTTGTGCTAATTTATATTGTACTAATACTTCTAAGAAGTTTTATTTAGAATTATAAGAATGGAGTTAGTTATTTATGTTTCCTTAAAATGATTTCATACTTGACAATGAAATAAATGAGTTAATAGTTTTATCAAAACATGGATTATAATATTTAAATATTAATAATAGAAATAAAATAGAATAATATTAATTTATTGATAATGAATAAATTAGTAATGAATTTTATTCTTGTATGTTTATTTGACATTTATACCTTATTAATGGTAGTCAGGTGTCTTCTATGAAGATAGAGGTAGATGAATCTAGGATAAGTAGTTTATGTTAGGGTGGTTGAGAGCTATATTTATTATTTATATTTCTTTATTTCTAATGTAGACTACCCATAATAGAATTGAAAATAATAAATAGTGTTCAAATGGTTATTTTCAATAACATCCAGTTTGATGAGGATACAGATGGTTGACTAGATCGTCTCCCCCACTCTCTCTTTTGATATAGTATATGTTGAGGGTATACATGGGGTTAATTTAAATTCATGTGTGTTGCAGGTTATGATGGACTATGGTGATCATGTATAATTTCACTTGTTCTTCATTACCAAATCTTCAAATGGGTGTATTTGCATGATTTGTGAGGTACTAAGGTATAATTAATTTATATGTGCTCTAGTATATTTGAGGCATACACTTGCTAACATATTGGATGGTTATAATGATGATATAGAATTACTAACTCATACAAAAATTAAATAATGTGAATATAATAGGATTGAGGTAAGAAGGGTTGAGGCTTAACTCACATCATGAATGTCTTCACATAAGAAAGGGATGGCAGCTCATAACATGTGATTTTGGGGAGTGAGATCAGAAATCCTATGAGGATGTGTTTTTGGGGTACCCATATATATAAATTATAAATATTATGATTATTGGTTTGCTCATTTTTTTTTTGAGTGTGCTATGGAATGTATGGAAAAATAATCATTAACATTTTTCAATGATGAGTTAGTTTCATATATTTATTCTTTGATATTAATTATGATTCGTTCACATTTTACGTCAGATGTTTCCTGGATAATAATACTAAGTATACATGTTATTCTCACTATAAATTTATAAAAAATATTTTTAGGATAGTAGGAGATGGTTAGTGATGGATATGGACATTATTTGTTCGAGTAATTATTCAATATATTTTTTTCTTTGTAGACACTACTAAGTATTTTTATCTTTTACATTTTAAATTTACTTGTATCTAGTTATGTATGATATCACATGTTATATTATTATTTCTTCATTATATATTATAATAAGGGGTTGTTTTGTGGTTGTTTTCTTCTTATATATTATTTCTCAATATCCATAAGGTTAACGTCCTCCATGTGGGTGATTATATATCCTTGATTCTATTCACCAACCTGTGGCCTAATAGAGGCAGAATTTGGGGTCATTATCTTTGTTTCTTCATTGTGGGCCCATTAAGGATATTTATAGAGGGAGAAGATCATTAAACTTATGGTGACTAAGGGATTTATGTTGTGAAATAGACTTTATAGAGAGGTAAATTGGGCTAGTTTTGATGGAAATATTTATGGAGAATTGTATATTTGATATTGTTTGAGTGATACCCTTTTATAATTAATGAATATTGAACTTTTTTTAACAACCATTATTTTTCTCCAAATCCATTTTTTCATTTTCTAGATAAACCACTTTTTGGGTTAGTGGGAACCTCATATAAAAAATTCAAATACAACATCAAGCGGGATTTGAAAATCGTAATTCAAAAATAACTAAATCAAGACCGAAACCCGAGGAGATCACCATTAATCTTAGTTATATAATATTTTTATACATGTGAAAAATTAATATCAGTGTGTTTATATAAAATATAACATTTTAAATTTTTAGATGAAAATTTGACTACATTAATAATAAACTTTCATTATAAATAACCCTTTCTCTATTCTTATGGTCATCAAAATTAACCTTAGTAATTATAATTTTATGAATAAAATTAAATTGAAATTGTTACATAATATGAAAAAAGTGACCTAAAATATGTAATACATTTTTTATATTTTGTATCTATAATGGTTGAAAATTACTTTTTAATATATCAAAATAAAAACTGTTTTTTATTATAAAATATTACTTTAGTTTACAAAAAATTAAACATGGATTTTATAAATTCAACATAATGTATTTCACGGAACTATTTTTCATTATAAATATATATATTTTTATAGAAAATGGTTAGAAAATATTAATTTATTCATTTAATTTGATAATTTAATAATATCTAACGTATTAGTAAAATCAATACTTATATATTCACTAAAAAATCTATTATTATAGAAAAATACCTAAATATCACCATAATATAATATTTTTATTCTAAATAATAAATTATTTCAATTATGTTAAATTTAGATTCTAATATTTTATGAATTAAATATTATACAAAATCATAAATAAATAATAAAAACCATTTTCATAGGGAAATATATTTTGAAAATATTTTAAATTCTTATTTGTATCTCTAATCGATTATAATAAAATTTGTGGTTGAAATATTAATCTTACCAACATTATATATTATATATAATATATTTATTTTCTATAAATAATGAGTATAGTAAGAATATTTTCTAATATAAATACATTATTTGAATAAAGTTTTCATGTTTATCTTATCAGGGAAATATTAAATAAATATTCCCTTTCTATAATGTAATTATCATAAAAGTATAAAATAAAGGTGATAGTTAACTTATTAAATTTATAATTAGTTGATTATATATTCCTAATTTTTAGTTACACTACACCTCATGATCTATGTGTAATATATATGTATAAGGTAATCTATGGTGGAAGTCATGGGTTGTGATTTTTCAAGCATAGATCATGTGAAATATTATAAAACCTTGAACATCAATCATATATGATTCATCTCATTCCACATTTATTCATGTTTGGATTGGGATTGAACCAAGGAAAACCCTAGTGAAGCTACCTCCTTACCAATTTTAGAAAAATGTGCTTTAAAATGACTTCTCTAACTTTGTGATGTTGTTCAATCTAATTTATTCTACGATATGGTTCTTATATTTATATAGTTGTAATCAATGTCTAGGTTATAATGGTAATTAGTTTTTTATCAAGATGTAATTTTATTTTCCTTTCTAATATCAATCAGGATATCAAAAACATTATGATTAAAATGAAAATATAATTCAAAATTGTGCAATTTTACAAATCATTTCTATTATGCATTTATTTTCTATTTAAGGAGATAACCTGCTATATTTTCACATTTCAGTACTAGAAAAATGGTCATACAAATTGTTGAAAACTATTTTTATAAACCATAAAACAATTATTATATACTATACCAAAAGTGTAACACTAGTATATTTTATAATATATTTCTCATCAATATAAATTTATATTCATCAATTTCTTATGATACATGAAACCCATGTCTAAATTTACAGTGGTATAGTATATTGTTATACCCTAGAACATAAAATTTTTAATGAATAATAATAACCATATTCTAAAAAATATTAATAAATTCTTTATACAGTGAAAAAAAAATTGATAAATATGAATTTAATTTTTTGGAAAGTCATTAAATGCATTAAAAATACATTTTCCCTAAAAATTAGTATTATTTATTTCTGTGATAAAATAATATAATTTATTTATACCAATTTTAGAATATGTGTCTTAAAAAAATAAAATTAATTTTTTAAAACAACATTTTAAATTTATCTTATAGATAAATAATGATAATGTTTTTAAAATATTGATTTCTCAGTGAAAACAAAAAATACTTATTTTGATTTCAAACTGAATTTTCATTAAAAATTTAAAAAAATTAAATTTCACCATGAAAATAATATTAGTTCATTTATATTATTATTAATATATTATATGACATTTTAATTAATTTTTTTTAAATTTTGAGATGAAAACCTTTCATACTTAGGAACGCATTTTTTTCTAAGAAAATAGATCTTCGTCGCATTTTATAGATTTTATTTTAAATTAAATTCAATAAATTCTTCTAATTTAATTTGGAAAACAGGATTTTATTTATATAATAAAAATAATTAATATTTTTTAATAAAATGTAAACATCATATTTTTTCATAGTAAATAGAAAAAATAGTAGAAACATGTTACCACAGTTAAAGTGAAAATATGTTTACCATGGGGGTTAAACCAAGAGATTAGGGTATATTTAAAAAATTAATATTTTATAAAATATGTTCGATGGGAATACTGCTACCTCATACTCTCCCAAAATAAAAAATATATTTCCATTTAAATTCATTTGTCTTGGGAATGAAATTATTATATATTAAAATTTAAAAAATCATAGTGTGTCTTATCCCCCACTTAAAAAGGGCATCCCTATCTTATGTTCATTACACCACATTGATCCATCTAGATCAACAACACTTTCCAAATTATGTTTTAGACTTCCCTAGATAGAAATTATAGGTGTTTTATTATTAAAATACCATTCAATAAATCTATTAGAATATATCTAAAGGAGGAAAATGTAAGTAGATGTAATCCTCAAACCTAAAATATTTTAAATAATTTTTCTTCTACATCTTATAAATCAATGTAATTCATCAGAAAATAATAAATTCATTATAATAAATATATTTAAATGTTATTATGATTTTGAAATACCCATTATTCCTCCCCTTTTACTTCTAATGGTATGTGAAAGTTTCGCACATGCGTTTGTGTGGACCCCCACCTACCCATAGTCGTACAATTCATTTTCATCACCATATTTCAAGGATATATATTATGATGGATTTAAAACTTATAAATTTTTATTATGATAAAAATTATTTTGTATTATAAAATTATATATAACTTATTACAATATAATCCTCGAACGTCCCACATTCTGACACTCTATCACGTTCCCAAAATGGGTTGGTTAAGAGACCTGAAGCGCACATCTAGTATTCCAGAGGCTTCATACTGGAAATGGGGGTGTGGTTAGTATAGTCAAAAGACCATAAAACATTTTATAGAGTTATATTATACTATAAATAAAAAATATAAATTAGAGTAATGAAAACATAGTTTACATAACATAATATACAACTTTTAAGTAACGATAAAACCAATAAATCAATAATATTAATCATGTAATGACAGAATAAGTTATATCTAAATATAAAAATGAAAAAATAAAAAAAAAAAATCAAATGTCGCAATATAATTTCAAAATAACCCAGTCTCAAACCACATGTAGGTCCCATATCCAAGCTCTATCCCATATAGAAATCAACATTCAGCAACAAGGTCTCTTTCCCGTGTCCAAAACAACATCAATTTAGTCTACTCAGATACCAAATAGAAGAACAAGTATGGTGTGAGTAAAACTTAATGGGCATAAACCATAGTTTCTATACAAAACTAGTTTGATTATAATCATGCCCAATAAGGTGATAAAGAGGTGAATTAATTAATCAATTAATATAATACATAATCAACCTTCAAAGGAGCTGTATCGAAGTATCTATAAACATATAGCACTACCATAATAACCATGACCATATTTCCATTGAAAAATCAAAAAAATATAGTTAAATACCTCTATATAAAATTTTAATCATGGAACTAGTCAGATCCCACTTTATAAAATAATTACAGCATGGGACTGTGAAGAGACTGCTCAATAAAAGTATTACTACATGGGACTAGTAGAGCCCACTCAATATAATCCTTACAACATGTGAAAGTACATATCACACAAAATATAATTATTAAATCATGGTACTAGGTAGATCCCACTCAATTTAAATATTAGAATATGGGACTTGGTAGAGTCTAATCAGTATAAGCATTACAACATTAATCACATCTCATGTCATAGCCTCGAGGATATCACAATATCAAATCATTGGAATAAATGATTATTTATTCAAATTAAAATTAAATTTTAAATTAAATGCTCAATTTATTGATTTGATATTAAAAAATTAACTTGACAACCATTTAAATAAACATGTTCATCTCTAGGGTGAATTTATATCAATAAATCACATAAGTTTATTATCATTATAAAAAAACATTAATCTATTAGCCAATTCATATACCGGTTAAAGGGTTCTATCACCCAATGATTATCAATAAGCCTGGTCTCTATAAAATTTACTGAACAGAGTCCCTATAATAATCCAATTAATCATTTAATTGATTAAATATCATCACATATTGATGAAATCCCAATATTTCACAAACATGGGAATTTTGGCAGACCTTAGTGTAAGGTATTAAACCCCTAACATGATCTAGAGATCAATGAAATGATTCTAGTAGTAAAGTAAAACAAGGATGAAGGAAAAAATACTGAAATATGATCCCAGGTCAACATGATTCCACAAATAATGTCAAATGAAAATATTGCTTCAGTAGAATAATGATGAATTGAAAGAAAGATCGAAGAAAATCGATCTATCAAGGATCAATTAAAAAACTGATATTTCCAAAGGTGATTAAATAGCTTCAAAATCACTAGGATTCTGCATGGATATAAGAGGATATCTTGAAAAAATAGTGGAATAAAATAAACTAGATACATGATAGGCTTAAAAATATTTCACATGATAATTATATATCATGTATCACTCTCACATTATGTGTTCCTTGATTAAAGTGATATACTAGAAAACCACCCAAATCAGGTTAATTTTTTAACTCAACTCTAACATTACATGATGTAAATTCGGAACAAATAATTTAAACATTTCTTGTTATGAACCAGTTTAGAAAATCTATCTGGAAAGAGATACACATCATGTAACATGTACATGATATGTAACTATCTAGTGGAGATTTTTCATCCCATCATTAGTGAATGAATTCAAACCACCTTTCAATACTTAAAAATTATTGGTAAATCATATGAACCCAATTTATTATAAATATACCCATACTCCATTAAATCAATAAAACAGATTTCCCTAATATTTAGGTCATTTTTTCCAGCCAATGCTCTATTTTCCTAAACAAGACTCTTCCAAAATGGTACAAAGACATTGGAAAACCTAAAAAATTGTTTTATAAAAATATCAATATGATAAATACCTAAAAATGATAGGATATTATAACCTCAACACCACATGATGAATATTCCCCAAGATTTTTAAAAAATCATTTTAGAGTCCTGAAGAATTTTTCTGGCCATTGTGCTCACAAATTAGACTCTCACTCCCAGGTCTCCCCCATTATATTTTTATAATGCCACTATACTCAAACTAGAGTTATATTCCTCTCACTGATATATTTCTCACTATGTTTCACAATCCTTATAAAATGATCCTCATAGGATGCATCTACATCAAGCTCGACATCCTCAATGTCTACCACATGAGATATGTTAGGATAATATATCTAAATTTGTGATATGTGAAACACATCACACATGGAACTGTAGAACTATGGAGGAGATAATTGGAATTCTAATAGACCAACCATATCCACTTTATCAAATGGAATTACAATCCTATGAGATAGATTCCCCAATTTCTAGATGCATCGTTACCCCAACCTAGCTGATAGCCAAAGGGAATCAAAATAATCAAACATGAATTCCAAGGGTAATCTCAGATGGTTAGAAAATGATTTCAACCTTCTTTGCATGGTCATTAACCATCTCCTAACCAAATGATTCTTTATAGAAGTCTCCTATATGATACCAGTCTAAAAAAGCACCGACTCACCTACCTCTAACTAGTAAAGAG